>OX346246.1:20751499-21436368 GCA_947049315.1 Epistrophella euchroma
ACTCAACTTTTGAAAGCAAAACATTGATCATAAAAATTTATCATCTGACTGCAAAAATAATTTCTGAATCTCAATTAAAGAACTCAAATCTATACATACCTTTTGAGCTGGTCACCAAATACATGCATGTACTTCTAAGAAATTGAGGTCAAATTTTCGTTTTTGGTTTTCTGTTTTTTTTCTCTTCTGTTGATATTGTAAATTGCCCTCGCTGAGACAGCAAAATAATATATATTTCGAACGAAATTCTGCGTTCATAAAATTAATGTGAAACAATAAACTGAATTGCTATTGCATCTGCTGGACGAATGATGAAAATGTATCCAAAAATATACCATCTATGGCACACCCGGAGAATGTATGACGACAGCCAAAAGTATAATATATGATCATCACGGTTTGGTCCAACGATTACCTTAGTTGGGCTGACGGTCACCTCTGATGGGTTCGCAGAAATCAATTTGGGTGGCAGGGGCAGTTGGTCGTATTAAATTTTTCTTACTTCGCAATATGACACGTTCCATTATATTTGTTTTGAATCAGATGGCGGGTTGCATTGTTCGTCATGATCAGCAGTTTTTTTTTTTTAATAAGGTAGAGATGATGTGTTTATTATGATTCAGGACAGACGATATTTTGTGTCCAAAAATCTGAACAAACGAAATAGAGATATGTATAAATTCAATTATTTTATTTTTGGTTAAGGGTAGAATGTAAGCCCAGTGTTTTGTGTTCGAAAAAAAAATAAGGAAAACAAGTCCAAATAAATAGGTATCAGTGTATTAGGCGTAACAGGTTTTTTTTTCATAAAATAACAGTTAATGTTTCAATCTTAAGGAGTAACTTAATTAAAGTGAAGCTTTCTTAACGTAAGCCCTCAAGGGCGTACGCAGGATTTCGGTTACGAGGGGGGAGGGGAATATGGGCAACCTCACATTAGATTTTTTTTTTGCAAGATATGGGTCGGTATCGGTATTTTTTTTTTTATTGATTCTTACCTTTATCCCTCCAAACCAGTAGTTTTTGTAGTACTGAACGTCACATAATAATGCACGTTATAATGTATTTCGATTGAGCTTAGATTTTCATTCACTTTAAGATTTAATACATTTTAATTATTTTTGATTTTGTTTTATTATTTTCTTTACAATACAAAACAGACAATCTCTTCAAAAGTGCTTGTATCTTGCAATAATTTTAAATTTCTTTAAGTGGTCAGAAAAGGAAATATTCGCAAATCTACCGGCTTGCGTAAAATCCAAATTTAATCATATGGACTACATCAGGCAGGCATCTCTGCTCGGCACAAAAAGGGGTAGTCGATTTAACGTATCGGGCCGCACGTGGGTAACCACTTGAGAGCACCTCTCAGGGAAACTAATGTCGTTTTCATTGGTTTCACTCAGGGATTCACTCATTCTGAAATCCAATGGAACAGTACTAACTACTTCTACTCAACTTACAAATTTTGTCATTGTATTGGTGAATCGTTGTGTAGGTGAAATGCCTCCAACGATTCTTCTCAGAATCGTCGGTTGACCGTTTTTTTTGCCAATGGAATGGTTTTAGAAGAGTTTGGTTTGATTCCGGACGCTTCCAGACGTCCAATGGAAAACGACATAGAGGTCGTTTGGCTTAAGTTAAGTCGCGTTGGTATACCGGGTGCCTTTTAAAAAGTGCTGGGAAAACAGGTGGATCACACCTAATCGACCTTCGCACAGTTGTGACCACGAGAATTACGCTCGATTTGGGCTAGAAGTGTGTGTTGTGAATACCCAAGAAGCACTACCAAGTGCTCAAGAGAGGGGGCAAGGGGCAAGAAGGAGTGGCAGAGCTATTAGATTGAAAGGTTGAGCAAATCAAAAGGGCGACCAAAAGAAAAAAAAAGGAAAAGTTTAAGTTGTTTCGGGTTGTTCCCGATTTTTTTCGCATTGTTTCTAATTTTTTTCAAAAAAATATTCAAAAAGGGGAGTTTAAGACCCCCCAAAAACCATTTTTGACCTAGCCCGCCTTTTTTCAAAAATCGAAATTTTGAAAGTTGTTCCAGGTTGTTCTTGTTGTTCATTATGTTCATACTCAAATACCAATGTTAAAAAATGTAAGAATCTTACTGATTCTATGTTATTTTTTACTGTATAATGTAGCTTACTTATATTTATCAAAATTAAAAGATCATATCAAAGACAAGTTAAAATCCAAGGTTCAATCTGGTCTTAAGCTTGACTTTTGGTAAGTTGAAGTAAGTAAAGTACTTATTTTTTTAGACTTTTAACAAATTGAACATTTTTTCTACTCAACACTGGTCAATTCTTATTAGAGTTCATTTCGCGAAAACAAGAAAACTAAACACGCTTCAGAACTCATCACCGCAGAACTTACAAAAAAAAAATTATGTTTTGTTAGTAAATTGAAGAATATATGGCAAGCCTATGCTACTGACGGCACTTATAAAATTCAATTATATTAATGAGAGAGACGATACCTATAAAAATTGGGATTTTTTTTGAATTTTAAGTTGGTTGAAGATAAGACTTTTCGGTCCCGTAACGATCTAGACATTATAGGTAGGTAATTTATTTTTATATTATTTTACATCTCACATTTTTTCATTTATAATTAGGTGTAATGCTTTTGAATATTGATAAATCATCCAGAGGCGATAAGAATTTCGGGTTATGCCATGCAAACTCTATACACCGAACAGTATATGTGTTAATTCTTATAGCTTTTCTGTCCTTGAACTCAAGTTAAGGGATACCATTTGTATTTACATACGTATTTCAGACATTAATTGCTCCGATGAGTGGATGAAATATATAAAAAGGTCGATATAAGCAAAAGATATCATCTAACAACTTAGAATTGTTTTGCAAATACTATAGGGTAGGCCTTGCAAAAAATTCGTGTATATCTAGAATATTGGTACCTTTTGTTATCTTAACAAAATTAAATTGTTCATGTAAATTATCTAGCAACAGTAGGGGAGAAAAGGGAGACTTGTTACCCTGGGAGACTTGATCCCCCCCCCCCCCCCCCTCTGAATTTCCAGTTCCAAAAGAGTTAAAATAGCTCATTTGACATAATTAACAAGTGTCTTTCAAATCATATCAATGCCTTCATAGCAGTCATAATTCAACTCACAGAGAGAGAGCACATGACAGTTTTTAGTTTTTTGTTAGTTCGTACAGTAAATTTTGCCTTTTTGTTGTTTCTATCTGGGTTTTGTTTTGTGTTGTGAGCTCCACAAGTTATTTTATTTTAAAATCCCCATTCTTTCATGAAGATTTGTATACAACTGAAGTTTAATTATGCGCCAAAAATAAATTGTTATAATTTTTTATCTCAATTATCGCGATTAAATCAAATCTCCCCGCAGTATTACTTAATTGTGGAACTCTTACTCTTGCATTCAGAAATATTTTAATTTTATTTAATTCAAAATTTGTATAGGTACTCATGATCCTTGACCCTTTTATGGGATTTAAGATGATTATCATTTGTAGATCTATACACAATGCCAAAACATATAAGCCGTCAAAAATGAAAAAGCGGATGCTGGATGAAGATTAAATGGTAAAGAATCTGCTTTAAAAGTGATAATTGGGATATCGTCAAATATATTTTAATGTGCATCAACTTAGCAGGTTACTTTTTATATTGCAGTTTAAGAAATACATATGTAGTAATTGCTCTGTTGGTTTGCGAGAAAATGAGTGTCCTTATATGATGACGTCATCCCTATTTTTACGAAAACCGAAAAAGTGATTGAAATTTTATTTGCGTAACTAATTAGCAATTAAATAGTTCTCAATATTTATCCACTCTCTAACAGTTTATCTCTACTTTTAAGAAAGTAGACCTGCTAAGTTGACGTCAACTATATATTCACTCCTGGACCGTTTATCTATAGTTTTGAGAGAGTTGACCTGCTAAGTTGACGTCAACTCTCAACTTAGAAGGACATCCATTTTTTAACAAACCAACTGAGCAATTAATGTTTGTTTGCGTAACTAATTAGCAATGAAGTAGTTTTCAATAAACATCCAATCCCGGACCGGGGGGGGGGGCAATGGGTGCAACCCCCCCCCCCCCCTTGGGGCTCAAGAATGAATAACAGAGTATAAAAAATAAATGGAGAAAAATGCTTTATCGTTCGATGTTTAAAAAAAATTATTTTCAGTAGCTACAGCTAGTTGCTACAATTTGAGCTACAGGGAAACAGAGAACGCCTTTGTCCTAAAGTAGAAACTATTATCTTCGTTGGGTGGCAAAATTTATCATTTCGAGGACACAGAGATGATAGACCTAAACTTCATAACACTGATATTTCCAACAAATCTGACGTGACTGTGAACGAAGGAAATTTCAGAGAACTTTTAAGATTTCGAGGATATTTGTACATGATGGTAATATTCGTGAGGATTTTATCACTTTCGTGGATGGGTTCAAGGAATTATAATGCTAAAACTGGAGAAGAATTCGAGTCCGGTGAGGAAGATTGGAGATAAACTAGAAGATTACTTTTTGCCGAAGTTGGAAAGAACTTCGACTTACGTAGTTGTCCTTAACTGGCTAAACATTGGCAAAATTATCTTGTCCCAGCTAAAGAAGGGGTTGAAACTTTCACGCGAGCTATGTGTGGGAATAGAAACTGACGGATGTGCATTATGCTTTCCAATATTCAAAGTGCTGTCACGGAGATCCAGAAGGAGATCAAAAACGCTGTAAACACACCGTGCTACAGCCACAAACTGAATTACTCTATTGTGCGAAGTTCCAAGGTACCCGCTGTTTGAGATGCTGTGGCAGTTATGAAAGAGGTAATTACTTTCTTCAAATCTCATCCAAAGAGAAAAACTGTCCTTATGATCACCTTGGGGTGTGCACTCACATCCTTTTGTGAGACCAGATGGTTAGAGCAGCATAAAGGTGTACTCCAATTTTCTGTAAACATCGTCAAGATTGTGCAATCTCTGGAAACATATAGCCGGAAGAGTATGGATGCTAGTTTTAACGACGTCTGGCAGCATGCAAAAAATTTTGCTGATCAACTGGATGTTAAGCTGAATATTCCTCGAATTCCTCATAATGGTGGATGTCAAGTTTATCGTGGGAGCTATGGAATTAGTTCAGCTGAATAATACTACAGGTAATCAATATATGCACCTTTACTGGACTTTGTTCTCACAGATCTGCGAAAATGATTCCAACCTGAAACCTTAGATGAGTTTCAATTCAACTAACACTTTTAACTCCAGAAAGTATCCATGGTGAAATCTCTACTCGACCGCTTCGAACTCCTATTATAGACATAAATAAATAACCTGCTTTTTTCAAACAAACAGAGCATTATTCAAAAAAATTTAAGAATTAAATGGACATGGAAAGGAAATAAAATGTTATTGATTTCTTTGAAAGGTAGGTAAAATTGCACAAAAATTGACCCCCCAACCCCCCTGATCGAAATACTGGATCCGCGCCTGCATAAATAATCATGAACTAAACTTTTAGATCTAAAATATGAAGTGCATCAGAAAGTCAACAAAATTCCAAAAAAAAATTTCTTTGTTAACAACTGTATCAAAACCCAGGAGAAAAAAATAAACGCCAGTGTTTGCCGGGTTTTTAATTTTTTATCTTATCGAAAATAACAAAAGGTTTTTTTTTTTCATAATCAAACTTAGTTCTTTTGCTAAAATTAATAAACCCTTCGATGCATTAAAAACCACTTGATATAGACAATAAAAAATTAAAAATAAATAAAAACATTATCCCCATTTTATGTACCTATACACGCATGACGGCCAACATGTGGAAAACTCATCATCCTGTTGCGAGGCTTAATTGAATTCAATAAAACTGAAGAGCACTTCATCAATTTCATATTCATCCAAAGTAAATATAAAGAGATATAAATCTCATCTTGCTAGAATGTATCCCAACATCAAAATCCAACCCTATTCAAAATTTCTCAAGTACCTATCTATATACCTACCTTTTTTTATTCATAAATCCCTCGCTACATCTGCCTTTGGAATACAGCAGCACACTTCGTTCGAACTATCGACTAAGGCATCATAGTGCTTAACTTAAAGTTTCTCTCCATCATCCACATATCCCTTAGCTTCTTCAACCCTCTGGCATGGGAATACGGAACAATTCCTTTCCCTAACCCTCAGTCCCGGGAGACTTTTTAGCCAAACTCTTTAGTTTAACTTTACATTAATTTCAATTGTAAGTTTGCACTTGTTTGTCAGAGTGAGTAAAGGATACGCAAACATGATGCCGGGTGTATGTTGAGATGTATCTTTGCATCTGTAACATTTTTCAGCCGTCTTCGTCGTCGTCGTCATCGTCTACCTTAAGAGCTTTGCTATCTATATCTACCTCGAGTGAGTCGAGTGATTCAGCGTACGCCCAAGGATACAACATCACTATACTTGAACAAATGGCTGAAAATCTTCTCCGGAAGGAATTTCATTCGACAAAAACTTTGTCCTTACATACAAAAGGTCTTCTTATATAAATAAAGGAAACGCACATTCTATTCGGGTGGATGCACCTTCATCGTAAGCTTATTTCTGAGCTCAAATATTGACTCCTCGAGCATACTTCCGGGGCATGCTGGAGCTCATCCTTCGATATGGCAATATACCTCGAAAGCGATGCACGACGACATCGAGCGACGTCATCATGATTTGTTGCAAGAATTTTCGCAGGTAATATATCCTTCGAAGGAAGATCGATTTACGATTACTGGGACTTAACGATTTGTGAATATCGGATGGGAGATTTTCGACAACGTTGTTGAAAGGGTTTCTATTTGTATATGCGACGCGCTTTGTTTTCCTTAAGGAACCGGGAAGTATGCAAAACTTTATATGAATCAAGATAAATAGCTTTTTGAAAATACCACACATTAGGAGGTTGCACTCTCTGAAGCTATATAGTCCTCTGTATAGCTTTTTTGGGGAATGGAGTTATCCTTTTTAGTTTTTGGAAATCTTGTGATTTGTTTGCTATTGAAATGCAAATCAACAGGATATTGAGAGAGTAAAGTTTATGAGATAGTTTTGGGACTCAATTGGTTTTAAACAAGTTTTTCTTCCATTTTTTTCTTTTTTTTTGGAACAACTGAAGATTGTTATGCAAAAAAGAATACTTTTGAATTTATATGAAATAATTCTTTAAAAGAATTCAGTAAAATGTCGGCCTCAAAGATTTAAATTTTGTATGCAAACTTATATGTTTTCGAATTATGCTCGTTGGATTCAAAAGTCTAATGACAGAAGGTAAACTTTTTGTCGTTTTCATTTGGACATTGGGAGTGTTTTATTCGCATTCAATACGGAAATTTATTTCACTCCAAACTTTCCATGTTCGATAGGAATGGAACACTCCCAAAGTCCAATCGAAAACGACTTAAGTTTGAAGGGCGTCCTTTTTTGAGATTTCATATTTAGTTACTAGCCGATAATACCCGACGTTGTCCGGGTTTTATTTAGTAAAACTTTATGACAACCAAATATCAACCAAAAAGATGATTTAAAATCATCACTCGAAAAATTTTCAGTTTAAAGAGCCCTACACACCATCCATGTTACTTGTCGGGTAACATTGACTTTGTTTTTGTCATGTAACATTGTTTATGAATTCACTTACAAAATCCCGACTTGAAAATCCAACCATTAGAACTTAATTAAGCGTCCCCGTATTACCTTTGCGTACGCCCTTGACTGTGTAGTTACTCAGCAAACAAATTAGAAACATAATTTTTATTAGGGGTGAAAATGCCCGTTACCCCTCCTTGTGCATGCACTTGTGTTGCATTACATTTAATCTTCATTTAAGAAGTCTTACCTTGAAAATCCAACAATTAGAACTGAAGTTGTAAATTTAGCCGATTTGCATGTAATAAGCGCCCCCTATCCTATTTACGTACGCCTTTGATTGTATAATTACTCAGACAAAAATTGAAAAATATTTTTTTTTAGGGGTGCAAATGCCCCCTTACCCCTCCTTGTGCACGCCTTTGCCTCTAAATAAGTTCTTTTCCATTCATCATCATTCATCAATCATCACAATCACCTACCGCCAAACCAACCAATTACAGTAGATACAACAAATTTTTTCTGCTGCAAATATTACCTAGCTACTCATATACCTACTCAACTCATGAGTAGGTATACAAAGAAATCCCTACCGACTATTTATGTTTTTTGTATATAAACTTTTACTATACTTATAACTATACACAAAAATATCACCACGATTTGCCGTGCCGAACGGCGAAAACAGTGAAACTCAATTCACTATCTCGCTCCTACCCAGCGTTACCAACAACTTTGGGAAAAATAATGCCTCAATTGAAAAAAAAATTATGTCTTTTCCAATGAAAAAAGCCTCACTTGATTTTTTTTTAATTAACGTTAAATATAAAAATTAAACACCAATTTTATTTAAATAAACAAAAACAATCCTTCATTAAAAAAAAATTAAATCTTTCTTGTGACATTCAGTTATATTTATTGATGATCGATTACGTACATAGATAGCTAAGCTATAGGCACGTATGGAAATGGAGTACTAAAAATTACTATTTAAGTACATTTTGAATGAGATCGCCTTTAAAATCATACACCCATGGATTTCTGAAATAAATATAAGCGGGTTTGTTCGAAGGAATCGCAGATTATAGCAAATTGTATCTTTAAAAATCGTCTTTTTGTACAGAATTCCATTTTTTGGTTTGAATCTCTTCTTGAGCTTTGTTTTATTTAAATTAAAACAAGAGAAAATCCTTTCAACTGTCGCTAGCTAAGGAATGTGAAATACTTTTGGTTAACTCATTTTACAAGAAAGAGAAACATTTTAAATCCATTTATTTTTTTTTTTCAATTGAAATGATTTTCCCCAAAATCCGGAAATGTTAGAAATATTTAAATTTCTCAAAATCTGAATTCAATAAATATCAATAATGAAAAAAAGCCTTTTTGGTAAAAAATATAAGCCTAAGCCAGGCATTGAAATAATGCCTAAAAGGCATACAAAGCCTCAGTTGGCAGCGCTTACCACCCTATACTTATATCCTCATCAAAAATTTTTTACCATTTTTACTACATAAAAAAAGTTTTAATCTAACGAGCCGAGTATTGTTTACGAAGATCGAGTACTCACTCGAAAAAAGCGAGTTCAAACAAACAGAGTCAACCCAAAGAAGATGTTCACGAGTTTTTCTGTTCACGAGTATGATGACTCGTGATTCACGACAAATACCGAACTAGTACGATCGAGTATACCTTGCAAACGAGTCAAGTGCTCATTCATCACGATCAATGTGCTCGGATGTACCTGCTAAGGAATATTAAGTAAAACTTTTATTTTGTTTTTGTATTTCATGGTACGACAGCATCTAACTGAAAGAAGTAGATGAATTAATGATAGGCTATCATTCATCCCAAAGCAAGAATCCGAAGTAAGATGATGAATGTTTTACAGGCACAAAAAACAAGATCAGTGCAGGAATGTTAAGAAGTATAGAGCCGTGAGAAGAAGATTTAGATCAGAAAGAAAAGAAGTAACACATCAGTCTCCTAACTTAAAGGAAATCAAAGAGTCTTTCAATCGATCAACACCAGGAGATTTTAGAAAAAATGTATTTAACTGGATATTGAGCTTAAGACCAGAAATTAAAGCTCATCGAAGATAACATAATAACTTTGTGCAACAGAGCAGTAGTTTTTACCAGCTGTTGATATCTTCAATTCCGTCCTGAAGCAAATAGTCCGCTGAAAGGCGCGGATCCAAGAACTTAGTTTGGGGAAGGGGGGGGTCAAAGTTGCCTTGGACCAACCAACAAAAAAAAAAAATGTTATGTTTCAAAATGTTAATAAGCCAGTCAATAAAGACAAAAAGTTCACCCAACTCTGATTTTTTTGGGAACTAGTTAGGATAAAACCAATTTTCAGCTTCAAAAGACCTGTGCTAAATGCATGGTGCTCCAAAAAAACCTCTAAATTTTCGGCATTTTTTAGTTTTTGGCCTATAACTTTTAAAATGTTTATCCTTCACCTTCAATATTTTGAAAGCAAGCTAAATTTTATTTTAGCCTAACTACATCTTTGTATGGAATTTTTGACCAAAAAGTTCCAAAATGGAGTTTTAGCTTTCTTCGAACTTGAATATAGGCTGAAATAATCAGCCTACGAGATAAGTCATTAATTTGAGCATAAGCGGAATCCTGTAAAACTAACAATTATGTATTTCGTTGTTATCACGAAATAACAAAATTAAAGTCTGCAAGTAAACTTTTTCGAAGGTTTTTGGTGTGTTAAGTCCGAATTCGAAATCAGAAATATTCTATAACTTCACATTTTTGAGATATTGCCGTTTAAAAAAAATTCTTTTTTTTCCGGTTTTTTCCGTTTTCTAAAATTGCTAATATTTCTTCTTCAAAAGTTTTTTTTTAATTTCTTCCATTTCTCTTTTCTTATACTAAAAAGGTATAACAGTACCCAATTTTTTTCAATTGGAAAACTATTTGTCACACTTGAATGCAAAAACCAACAAAATGAACGAAAAATGGTCGTTAAAAATGACTAGTCGTTATAACAAACCACGTCTTAATAGGTGACGTTGACTATTCTTTGATTTTTCTTACAAAAACTATTAAGCTGAATTTTATTTTGTGTACACCCCATTTGTGTTTAATATATTCTTGCCATCTTATGATGAAATATAGTATAACAATAATGCCAATACTTAAGCTTGTATCATTAAGACCCATTCTGATGTGTGTGTAGAGTTGCTGTTAATTTAAAATAAAATTAACATCCTGTTGCCATATATTGTAAACATAATCGACGTCTATTATCATAAAAGCATGCTTTTCTACACTTGCATACATAGACATCATAGTCTTGCACTTAGGATATCATCCAGCAGGAACCAGGGATACATGTGTGCGATGTATGTGTTTTGTTTGCCTTTGCTTTCCTATTGTCTGTTTTTTTTTTGGTTTTATTTTTGCCTTCAAATATGAACGCAGATATTAGCGACCCCATGATGAAGATAATAATGTTTTATATTTTATAATGAAGATGGGCGGAAATAATAAACTTAATCATCCATTATTATCCTTGCAACAAAATTATGAAAAAAATAAAATAATAATAAAAAGGATACAATCTTAAGATGGAAGAAGAGCGTAGAGTCTTTCGACCAAGCATGCAACTGGAAAGGCTAACTCTATACTGCCTACACCATACTCTAATGTTGGTCCAATTTTGTATTCATTTGGCACATCCTTTCCGAAGGACTCTTGTCATATTTTTCACTACATAACATTACACAGTTTACTGTCTGTTATTAGTGTCATTTTCATCTTTGAATAATAATTTTTTTTCTTTTCTGGTGTATTGTTCTTTTTTTTTGTTTTATTTATGCGAGTATGTATTTTGGCGCTAATATTAAAACGGATATGTGGAATATCTTGGCCATAATCGCATAAAGTGGATAAAACAAGGCGGAAGATGATAGTTGTCCTTTTTGGCATAACGGAACAATAAATTGTTCTTTATGGAATCATATCCCAGATATACATAATATGAATATACACATATATGAGAATGCTGCTTCGACATTGTTATTTGGGAGGTAATTAGGGAAAAAGTTATTTTCCAGTTGATATTGTATTCTGATGCGGAAATGGGGAGGGGGAATGGGGGGGTAAGTTGGTTGGTTTGTCGTTCAGTCTATCATTGGGATTGAGCCCAATGCCTAGCTTGGTTGTAGGATGTGATAAATGTGGTCGAACAAATGACAGCAATTTGCTTACAACGAAACTACACATTTGATTACTGTACACAATGTCCTTAGAATAATAATTGGATGATAGTTGGTGGAATAATAAATAAGAAACTCTTCTTTGGCAAATTATCAAAAAAAAAAAAAAAAATATTCTGCTGATCTATAGAAGGTAGGAAGTACATTGTACATAATAAATGTATAATAAGGATTGATATGGTTACGTCCCTGTCCTTAATAAATTTGATCATAGCTAATATTATTTTATATAGGTACTGCCTACAATATACTTCATTTTCAACAAACTTAACAAGATAACCTTAAAATCATTCAAAGTGGTGAATTTCAGACAAGATTAGATTAGATTAGATTTTTATTCAACTAAATATAATTATTTTACATTTTACAATGATTAAGTTTACATTTTGAATAAATAAAGACTTGGCAAAATATACCGTCAGCCTGAGTGGTTTCAAAAATGATATAAAAATAAATAAATACATTTGATGGCACAACAGCTCATGAAGAACTAGGACCTAGTGACTTACAACTCTCAACCATTCCTGTGTGCGTGTCTGCAGGAATGGAGGGGACGTACAGTTTATTGCCGAATCCGAACGGCTAACGAGCGGAACTTTTCTGTGACTGGGGATCGAACCTTAGGAACTCCGGCATGACAGTCCATCGCACTAACCATCCAAACCAAATATATAACCATATCAAAAACGATATGCAATACATATATTAAAAGCAATTATTATTAAAGGCTTTACAAAATTAAATAAGTTACTTGCAGTTTCAGATACTTAAGATTTTCTGAAGCAGAATTAAATTGAGACAATTTTTCAAATTGAACCATGGTAAGACTTTGAGTTTAGTTTAAACGGAAATATAAAATTCTAAAAGCATTCAAGAATTATTTTGGATCGATGTAACGAAGCATTTTTGCAGAATCCATACAGCTGCAACCAATTGGACCCATTCAGTAGGTAGAATATCTCATTCTCTTCTAAAAATTTTTTTCCAAAGTACGTTCTTCTTATTTCCTTTAAAACAGGGCATACCCCCAGAAAGTGGCCAATGTCTTCTCTAGCTCGTAGATTGCAAAGGCTGCAAATATTCATTAAGTCATTTCTATGCGGCATACAGTTAAGATGTAACATTTGCCCTCTTACTTTAAAAATGGTACCTATAGCTGCACTTGACAGGTTAGAGTTGAAATAATTGAGATCACTAAGATTGTAATTGACTTTGGCGTAGTAGTTTCTCTGCGTTGAGAATCTGGCTTTCTCTATAAAGGTATACCTTTCGTTTTCGTCAGTGAGCTGTATTATTTCATATAACAATTTTCGTAATACTAAAGCCGTTTTATCTTCAACGTTAAACGTTAATCCACAGCCAGCTGCTAATCTTGACCAGTCCTCATAGCAGATTTATTGCCAGATAATTTTTAGCAGCCTCGAGTTATGCATTTCTGCAATTCTGCAAACATAGTCCGCATTTAGTTTTAACGTCGAAACGAAAAGTGTTGAGAGCCCTGTTTCTAGATAGTACATGTATTTCGGTGAATTGCAAGGTAGATAAAATATTTTCCTTAAAAAGAAGAGCAGCAGATTTTCCACAGTATCAATTTTTTTTAAACCCCAGACTTGAACTCCATAGAAAAGTATCGATCTTGCAGTAGCGTTAAAAACTTTGTACTTCGTTTGAATTGAAACAAGTTTATTGCTAAACACTTTTTTCCAATTGGTACATATGGCAGATCTAGCATTATTTGCTTTTAGTTTGAGGTGTTTATCCAAATTTAGATTGTATGTGAAAACTATTCCCAAATACGTGTACTCTTTAACTATCTCCAAAGGATTTCCGACAAATTTCCAGCTTTCTTCTCTCGAAACTCTTCCACCCCCATTTTGCAATATCATTATTTTAGATTTCTGAAGATTTACTTCTAAGCTCCACATCTTGCAATAATCTACCAGCCTATTAATCATCAGCTGTAGAGACGCAGGAGATTCTGATAAAATGACAATATCGTCAGCATACATATTGGCTTTAATATTCGTATTGCCAATCCATACACCACAAGGCAGAAAGTCAACTAGATCATCAAGGAACAGGGCAAATAGTAGAGGACTAAGATTGCAGCCCTGCCTTACTTCTGATGGAATTCCATTCGAACCAGCTGCTTTTCCATCTTTTAGAGAGTTCAAGGCGGAATCTAGCTCTTCCATACTTATATCTGCATCTAAAACCTCGCACTGATGAAATGGTTTAGCATAATTAAAATAGAGTTGATCACTGTGGTCACATAAGAGACTGGCAAAGTGTTCTCGAGCAACGTTTATGTCCACATACACCAACTGACTTTTACTTTCATTGCCACTTATTTTTCTTGTCAGAGCCCAAAACTCCTTTGAGGCCCTACATTGGCTAAGAGACAGCGCTAAGTACTCCTCATATTTAGTTTTCTTCTCCTTGCAGCATCTTTTAAAATTTTTATTAGCCTCCACATACGCAGATCTGAGACTTTGTAAATTATGATTTCTCAGGGACTTTAACAGTGCTAAAGATTTTTTTTTCGCAACTTTTCACATTGAAAATCATACCATTTATTTTTATTTTTTAGAAAAACGAGGTTTTTAATCAAATTCAAAGCATCTATTATCAATGTTTCCAACTCATATAAGGGAAGGAATTGAGCAAAAGTATGTGATTCCTTTTCTAGTAAAGTAGTATCCATTCTGGCCTGAAACTCACTTTTATAACAGTTTTTCCATTTCAACTTATTTGGGATTAAGCTCACTTCTTTAATTTGATTTTTTACCTTCTCCGTTCCCATTTTCACCGAAATTGGAAGGTGATCAAAATATATGATGTTTTCAACTTCAAACTGTTTTATGGATGACTGCAAATCCCCTCCAATCAGACAATAGTCAATAGTTGAGCTACCTTGTTTTCCAATAAATGTCAGCTTGCCTTCCAAATCACCTAACACAGAACCATTTAGAATTCCTAGCGCAAAATAATTGGCTAGATCCAATAGTTTATTACCTTCCGCGTTTATTTTTGTATCTTTGGCCTTTCTTTTTTGAGTTCCTAGTGTTGTCGAAGGTGTACAGTCCGCGATCCGTCCATTTAAATCTCCTATTACCATTATATTATGCGTTTTAAGAGAGCACAATAAGTCATATAGATCATCAAATTCTTGCTGAACGGTTTATATAAAGGGGGATAATATAAAACTTCGGATTGTTTTCTACTTCTACATATACCATGTTTTCAATTTGATGCACTTTGTATTTAACTTCAATGTTTTTTTTCATAGCAAGAAGTGTGCCTCCACTAGCTCTTCCTCTTGATGCAGTTTTTTTGGCCGAAATCCAAAAGCAATTATAAGCTAAAAAATATTTGTCAAAACCTTCACTTTTATGGCCCCAGATGTGAGTTTCAAATAAACATATAATATCAAACGAATGAAGAAAACCTACAAAACCTGGGAACATCCATTTATTGCTTAGACCTCCAACATTATACGGTACGACACTTAGATCACTTATATTTTCTTTTTTATTTGAGTTTGCCTCTTGAACATCCCTGAGCTACTGCCCAGAGTGAGATGATGACGCAATCCTTCTTCTTGCGGTGATGACATTTCTATCTGTCAGCGTGCTTCTGTTGTCACTGTGAGCTTTGTTGTTATTAGCAATAAAATTATTAAAATATTCTTCGGGTAAATTTAGTTTTTCCGAAGTTTTCGTATATCCGCACAGACCTTCGTGCTTTAATGCCGTCAAATCATCCCATGTGAATTGCAAATCTTCTACAATAAGTTTTTCGTCATTTACCATTACTTTGATATCCGATCGGGCGTGTTTGATCATTCGTCGGACGTGCAGCAATCGTGCCCTTCGTCTTCGAATGAATACTGGATAGTCCTTTTGAATTGAGATTTTTGTATTTTTTAGCTTTTCTGTATTTTTTAAGACTGTATAAACTTCATCAATTTCAGACAATATCATTAATTCGGCTTTTGCCTATTGTTATGATAGTGTTCCGTTAAAAAGGAATTTATTGTTTACCTACGAAAAATATGATGCATATTTTTGAAAAAAAAAAACAACAACAATCCTTTAATGTGTATCTACCTTACCTATGTATTAGATTGGGAAAACTCATTACGGTCAACGTCGCAAATGCAATCATAGAATTCATAATATTTACAAATATACAGCATATCCTGCTTTTAAGATACATGGAAAAACCAGAATTTCTGTTTCTGAAAACTGAGTTTTTTATTATAATGATGGTATGTTCTGTATAAGCACAAACTAATACTGTAGTACTTTATGCTCAGCATTGCTCAAGAATTGCTAAAAACTGCTCATGCTCGCGAGTGAGTTATATGTTATACGCTCTTTTTTTAAATTTGCTCATGAGGGAGCATTTCCTTATTCTACAATTTGTCATACTTTCCCTAAGGAGTTTTTGAAAACTTATCCCGCTCATGAGCAATATATGATAAAAGAGCTGAAAATGAGCACTTCTGTACCCTGTTTTTAGGCCTCCAAGTTCTAAATTTCAAATCTTGTTTGCAAAATTTGAAATTTTCAATTCTTCAATTTATTCGGATCTTAACAAATAAACAAAAATATTTATAAATATGATGAATTTGTATTTTAAAATATAAGTTTTTCAAAACATTTTTTTCGATAGATAAATGTGTTAAGGAAATATTGTGTTCCCTCTTTCATATACACATTATCAGCCTTTCAACGAACTTAAAAAAAAAATTCCCTTGGTAGATCGGCCTTGTGGCACCTACCGAACATGGATTACATGTCTTATGTGCTAAAACGTGAATTAACGATATGGGAAATACATATGCGGAAGAGATGCCCTTTTTCAAACCCTTTCGAATGAGATATCAATGACGTCTGTGGCACTTATATATCTGAAGAAATTGAGTTCAAATTAATTTGAGTACTCCTATAATTTAGCTGCAATTTAACCCCAAAACCTTTAACCTGAAACTATAAGGCGATAGCTATCAAACAATTCCTGTATAATCTTTGCGCAATGTCTATCTATCGATTGGTATATGTAGGATGTCTGTTATTTCGTGACGGTCCTCTTTTCGCTACATACCACCCAACCCTCCGAGAAAGGCATGTAATCCATGTCAAAAAAAAACAACTTTAAGTTTTTGAAGTTTTCCATCTTTTTTCAAAAATCGAAATTTCAAAAGCTATTCCAAGTCAAACCTTGTTTTCCTTAAAATCTTTCTAATTTTCATTCAAAAATATAAATATCTAGAGGCTATAGCCTCTAGCGCCGTATTAACTGAAAATGGTTTATATGACGATTTTTTAGTTTTATTGACAACTAAAGCATCTTTTTTTTTATTAAAAATAATTTTATAACTATTAAAAAATGGCAAAACAAACCCTCATAATCGTACAAAAAAAATTAAATATGTCATTTTTTATTAACACGGCATGCAGTGTAAGGAACAATTAAATCACGTTTTTCGGTCTACAGAGCACTTTTCAAAATTTCAACAATTAAAACCTTGATTATGTTTTCTTTAGAAAATATATTTCTTTTTCGAAAAAAAAACCCCACCCCTACAACGATTAATATAGTGGTACACTTGGGCGTATACGCACTTTTTTTTCTTAGTATTGAAATTTTATTCAAAAACAGGAAAAAGCATTTAGCGGTTAATTTTATAAACTTGCCAATTGAAGTTAATTTAATTGGTCCAATTTGACGACCCGAAAATTATGAAATTTCTGCATTCTTCGAGTTCTGCAGACACGCACACAGAAATGGGTGATATAATTGGCAGTCACTAGGCCCTAGTTCTTCATGGGCTGTTGTGCCACTAAATTAAATTTTTTTTTCGAGGTCTTTGGAATCCGAATCCTTCGTTTTCAGAGATTTCTGTGTAGTGTGTGTACGTAAGTTCATATGTATGTTCGTAAGTTCGTATACGTTCGTGACCTTCTTTTTCGCTGACCATAACGAGTAACCAGAACGAATAAAGATATCGGCTTTAAATAAATTTTACTGTACAGACAATAACGTCATAACGTGCAGAAAGGTTTTTCCAAGAGAATCAATTAATGGTTCTCTTATTAAAAAGAAAAAATAGTGCTAGCAACTTAAGCTCAATTTCATATCTTGCTCATTGTATATACATTCTATAGTATTCTCATGCAACACGATTTTGTACTTCTTAACCGGCGCTTTAGGTGGCGCTTCAATCACCACAATTGTTTCTTTGGAGAGTCTGATGAGAGAAGGGGGAATATGCAGTAGGAATGAGAGGTTCGTGGTGTTTATTTTTTAGGAATAATAATGTGTGTAAGCGAGATACGTACAAACGGCTGTTTGCTTTGACATCTACACCAGAATAAGAAGAGGGAAATAAAAAAAATATCATTTGTTTTGCCGTGCACTGGGAATTGTTTTTTTTTTTTAATGAATTCATGTACTGGTACACAAACACAAGTAATGAGTTTGCACAACGTGCAAAGGAAAAAAAGGGTTGTTTTTTATTCCAAACAGATTTTTTTTGTGGGCTTATTGGGAATATGTGGGAATGTGAGCAAGAAATGAAGAAAAGGTCGAATTTAGAATTGTCTATCGGTATGTAGGTATGTATGTATATAATTTTGTATTAATTTCTGTTTGGTAGGTAGGTAGGTATTTTGTTTGTTTTTGGTGTTGAATTATTTAATAAAAAGAAGAATCAGCAATCGATCGAATTGATTATCTGACTCATGATTGTTAAAGTTATAAGGAAAGTTAGGTAGGTCTAAAAGTGTAAAAAAATGCATTGAATTGAATTTATAGGTAGATAGCGATTAGGAGTTTTTGATATTCCAACTATACAGGTTAGTAAGGTAGGTATATAAAGCATACAATAGTGTTTAATTGATTAAGCGAGGGTTGAAAAATTATATGTATTTTAAAATCGAAGTGTTTGTGTTAATTTTTTTCTTACGAAAAAAAAAACTAGGTAGGTACCTACCTGAGGAGTAGATTTATCAAAAACTTTTAGAAAATCTAGAAAGTGAGATAAATAGGTAGGTGCCTAACTTATGAAAATAAATTCAGAATTGCAGAAAATCTACCTGTTGAAAAAAATAAATTTTTTATAGGCTATTTCCGCGGCTAGTTGTTTTTTTTTAATGTAGGTAGGTTAGGTATGTATATGGATGCACATTATGGTCAGTTTTTGTAGTACCTAATTTTTGCAAGTTGATAGGTTCATATATCATTTTAAGAGATGAATTGAAATGTTCGAAAATCACACAAGTAATAGATTCTGTTGATTTGTAGGTAGATATTATGTACCTAGGTAGGTATATGACGCACAAATTTAAAATTTGCAAAATACCTATCTACAGTGGAGTAGATTGGATATTACTGTTACTGGTTGAAAAATTATATTTGTACCTACTTACATAAGTACCTACATTACATACATAGCTATAGGTATGCAGTTGGATCTTAATTTCGAGTGTAATACCTATATATTACAATTATTTGATATATCTTTCCTAACTGTATGCTATTGCTATACAAGTTTCTCAATAGTAAATTCTAATCAGCTTCAGTGGATTAATGTTCGTTTTTAGTAATATAATAAAACGAGTGGATATATGTACATACCTGTATAGGGTGATTTGCATAAGGTGTGACAAAAAGCTAAGGCGTGTAGTTTGGACTTAAACGAGAAAAAAATCGTATGGGAATGGGTCTATATGCCCCCGTTTAGGCGGGAGGGGCAATTTTCAAAAACACTCACTTAAAACAGAAAACAAATTAGTCAAAAATAACGGTAATACCTACAGAGTTATGCTACAGCAAAGTAGAAAAATCTTTTTTTATTTTTATTTTTAAATAAAGTTGTTTGATAGCATAATTTTTGAAAAATTAATTTTCAAAGCCAATATTTTGAAAAAAAATTTTCAATTTTAAGCTCATTTTTATCAAAATCTTACGTACTATAGTACTACTTTTGTTTTCAAAATTCAATTATCTTATAAATTTTTAGTCAAAAACAGAAAACCGGATGGTAAAATGTATTTTAGTTTTTGAGAAAATTAAAAATAACGGGAGGGGAAATTTTCTAAAATTTTTTATAAATCCAGAAACTGCCGATTTTATTTTATTTTTACATTAAGTTATTTAGTAAACAGTTTTTTTTCAAAAATTAATATTCAAAATTAAATTTTTGAAAAAAAAATTAAAAAATTGTGTTTAAACTAATTTTGTGCAAAATTGTAAAGTAATATTTTTATTTTCAAAATTTAATACTCTTATAAATTTGTAGTCGAAAAACTGAAAACCAGATTCTTAAATGTCTTCTGATTTTTGAGAAAAGTAAAAAAATAATTATTTAAACTATCTGAATTTAAAACCAGAGTGGATTTTCTGGCTTTTAAAAAGTACCCATGGCATGACATTGTAGGTGTTGCCGTTCTTTTTTAATAATTTTTTTTGCATTTCAAGTAAATTTTTTATAAAATTGCCCCTCGGCCAAATGGGGTGGAAGGAATACACTCTTCCATCATATACATTTGTTTTTTTGCCTGGACCCAACATATAACCTTTTTAGCTTTTTTACACTCCTTATGCGAATATCTCTCTATGAAAATATGGATTTAAAATTATTAAAAAATATTTCAAAATCTAAAAAAAAAACTCCTGAAAATTATGTATGTATTCTTTGCCACATCACCCGATCTAGGTAAATACTTGAAAAATAACAAACCACTGACAAACTCTTAACAAAAATATTTTGGTTGAACACTAATTGTTCAAAAAAGGCGCGAAATGTACCCACCTACCTAATTCCCAACACAAATTTATAATCCTATGTATATACCTAACTTCTAACAAATCGCACATATATACATAGGTACCTACTCTCCTTCAAAACAAGCGCGAAAATTATAAATAAAAAATTATGTACATATATAAACCACCACCTCTTTCTTTGCACAAAACAAAATCACAACATTGTCTTTTTTTAACTTCTCCAACTTCCAAACATTTTGCATACCTACATATACTTGCACAAGATAGGTACCCAGAAAAAAGAATACTGTGAACCATCACCACCACAACTTCTTTCTTTCCACGAAACAAAATTGCTTTTTTCTAGCTCCTTCAAACTTTCAAACATTTTGTGTACCCACATACGTAAACCTGCACAAGCTACCCAGAAAATCAATAACATTCAGATCACAAGAAGTCAAAAGAATCAAGATAAAAAAAGCCTTTAACTTGCACAGACAACCAACCGACAAATTCCTTACAAAAAATTCCTAAACAAAATCAGAACCTTTCTACCTACCTACTTGACAAAAAATCGCCAACACAACAAAGCATTTACACACAAACATACATACCTGCACCTCATTCTCAGCCCAGAAGATAAAAATGTAAACAAACTCCTAAACAAAAAACTGAACTCACAAGTTTTTTTTTCTTATACTCCTCAAATTCCCATGAATGCTCTTGCTACCCAAAAATAACAACAACACACATACGAAGCAAGATCGTTCACAAAATAGCAAAATACTGGCAGACAAAATTCTTTTTTCGTATTCCTCAAACACATACAAGAATTTTCTATACCTACCTACGTCAGCTGCGCTACAACAACAACATAACAGAAGAGCAACACAAACCGAAGGTAAAAATAAAAAGATCATAAAAAAAAAAAAGCTCTTTTGGCAAAAAAAATGTAAACAAAATCCCCAACCCAAAACAAAATAGAGAAAATTGTCTTTTTCTTCTCTCACTTTGACTGCAGTGAATTTTGTATGTAGCGTTCTCGTTTTATTATTATCGGCATTTCTTGCCTGAAATTCCCCTTCGTTAATCTCCAATCTCTACAGCTGAGAGCTTCTTAATCGCCACTATAGACGTCGCCACTATCTTTCACTTTCATGAGAATACTATAGAATGTATATACAATGATCTTGCTATACACAATGATGAAACGAATAATTGGTAAGACTTTTAAATTTAAAAAAAAAAATTAATATTCGGCTCGAATGACTCTAGAACAAATAATGTTATTGACTTCAAGATAATTGAGATAACTTTATTTCACATAAAATGCTGTAATTGATAACTGTTAGAGAAGGCACGCACTTAACTGATGACGAAGTGGAGTCGTAGTGGAGTAGCGAGTGGAGGTGGAGTGGTGAACAAGTGGCTTGGCGATGATGGAGTGCTGGTAAAGTGGTATGAAAGTGATTTAACGCGCACTGCAATGGCACACTACGTAATGGTGTCACCGGTTCATCAGATACAATATGAATTTATTTTGTCATTTTAAAATATTCCAGACAACCTACTACAGTAAATAATCACAAACATTTACAGTAAAAAAAAATCCAATTCTTCACCACTCGCTTGCCACTTGAAAATTAAACATGTTCGAGATAAGTGTCACCAGGCCACCTGCAAAATATTACGCCGCGCACCGCCACATATATTTACAAAGGTGTTAGCAATGCCACCTGCCACTTTGACACCATTCCACTCGGTCGCCACTTTGGTGCACGCCTAACCATAAAAATAAATAAATTTGGTGGCACAACAGCTAATGAAGAACTAGGGCCTAGTGACTTACAACTCTCAACCATTCCTGTGTGTGTGTTTGCAAGAATGGAGGGGTCCTACAGTTTATTGCCGAGTCTGAACGGCTAAGTAGAGGGGCACTTTTCTATGAAAGAAGATACTCTTGGAGAATTTGTCACTTCCTCGCAAGAGGCTTTTAATGGCGAACCTGGCCATAGATTTTGAAATAAAAAATTAATTGATAAAGAAACTGCTAAAAATTTTAATTGCACAACCTGATAAGGTTTTCGGGAATATTTAAAATAACATCGGGTATCGAGTTTCAAAGGATATCAGTGGGAAGTTACTAGTGTTTAGGCCTACCTCTTTTGCCTCTTTTTTATCCTAAAATTTTATCCTTATAAAAGCGCATCGGCGGGCACGTGTTCGGACGCTGGGTGCCACGTGCTCCGCGCCTCCTACACTCGCGCCTCTTCCCTCCGCCACCGCCGCCCCCAGTGTCACTAAGGAGCCTTTTCTGTTTTCTCTTTTTTTTTTTCTCATTATTTAACATACATTTTTTCGTACACAATACCAATATATTGTCAAACATCTGCCAATGATTTATTTGTTTCTGGTTCGCATCTAAAGTTCGTTACATTTACTAAAAATTTATAAAACAAAATGTTCATTGGGACTTAGCTCAGTTGGGAGTTAGTTCATAATGAACTAAGTCCCAACTGACATTTCGGCTAGTAGGAGTTAGTTCTTTTGGGAGTTAGTTCAGTTGGGACTTAGTTCATTATGATCTAACCTACGTTCGTAGGGCCTATAGCTCATAAAGTGTAACAACAATGGTACGCGACGCAACCCGTACAATTTCGCTTATTCTCTTTCGAGATTAAATATTTAAAGGGTTGCCATAGATCTTACTTACTTTACTTTAGATGACGCTTACAGCCCAGGATGGACTACGGCCTCAACCAACAAGCCCTTCCAGCCAGCTCGGTCGCTAGCTAGCTGCGTTCAGTTACGCACTCCAAGTTGGTTGAGGTCGTTCTTCAATAAGTGCCACTTAAGGTGGGGTCTTCCTCTGCTGCGCATTCCGTAAGGGTAGATTCAAAGACTCGTCGGGCTTGTGCGTCTGTGACCATACGCTCCACGTGTCCCAGCCATCTCAGCCGCTGTATTTTCAGCTTTTTGACCAGGTCAACGTGCGTCGCTGTAAAGCCCGTTAAATTAGTTGTTACATCTTCTCCTCCATACTCCATCGATATAGACTGTACCGAAAATCACCCGAAGAATCTTCCTTTCAAAGCACCCAAGCAGATTCTCATCCGATTTTGACAGGGTCCATGCTTCTGCCCCATAAAGCAGGACCGGGATGATTAGGGTCTTATATAAGGTCTCCTTGGTTCTTTGAGAGAGGGTTTTATTACTCAAATGCCTTCTTAGCCCGAAGAAACAGCGATTGGCAAGAGTAATTCTTCGTTTGATGTCTGCGCTGATGTAATTTTGCGATCAATTTGTCGAAGTTGTATCTATCCATCGTGACGTTTTGCCCGAGTTTACGATGATGAGATTCCTTTCTCGCTGATAGCATATAGTTCGTCTTGTCCTCATTAACAGCTAAACCCATTTTCGCCGCCTCCGATTCGATACTTCGAAACGCGCCGCCGCGCCGGTAACAGCTCGCTTCGTTCTCCCAATCATGTCAATATCATCTGCATAAGCAAGCAGTTGAACAGGCACGAAGAACGATATGTTGAACAGGTTGCCTGGAAACGCGTGCGTCGCCTTGCGTCGACATCAAAGGGTTCAGTGGTGTTCTTACCTACTTTGACGGAGCAGCGATGCCAAGATGCGACATGACTCGGTATAGCTCGTCTCTGTGTACGCTATCATATGCGACTTTAAAATCGATAAAGAGATATGTAGATCACATTCGTTTAAATTGCCCTTAAAAGTTTTTCAACGGTATTTCAAGTTATACGAGAAACGCAAGACCATCTGCATTTACAGAAAAACAGAAATTTTTTGTTTCGATACTTGTTTCCATGTTTACTTGATCATTTCTTTATATTTTGCCTTTCTATCCATCTTTATCCATCCATAATTGAAATAATTCCTAGTGCTCCAATTGAGCACCTAAATGGCACTCACAAGTCACAAACGGAAATAAGTAATTCCTCAAGTTCATAAGTGCCTTGTCGCGTCTTTTTTTCTCCTGTTATCTGATTCAGACATTTTGCCAAAGCCAAACATAATCAAAAGTTCATAAAATTCTATCCCCGCCAGAACACTGTCACGACCCCGGTGATGGTTGATTGGGGGGGTTGGGGTCAGGAAGATGGTAAGCCACGAGTAAAAACAGCTTTCACCTTGGTTGTCTGTTGTCGCACGTAGCTCTTTGGCTTGGAATGGGAATTTGGAGTTTGGGTGACCAAACTTAAGACATGACATTTTATTTTCCTACAGTTTGTCCTTTTATTTCCATTCGAATACATTTCATTTCGAAATCAAGTCTGTTCGCAGGAATCGTATAAATTACGAATCCTTATAAAATACTTTCCATCTCTACCTAGGTATATCATGTGCCATTCTGCTAGTAGGATTTTTATTTTATTCCTCCTGGTCCTGCTCGTGCTGCGCTGCTGATGGTGTATCAAAACTGGGATCTCTGCTGTTTCTTAATTCTCTGGAGTAATTTCAAGGATACTGACTGCACTCTTACCATGCGGGAGGTTGGGAACGAGGCCGAAGGTGTGCTCTGGTACTGCTATTGACGTGGCGCGTCGTCGGTGGTGGCGGTAGCTTTGGGTGGTGCGGTGGTAGACGAGTCCTTGATGATAAAAAGTAAACTGAGCGTATTTAATTTAATTTCGAGCGTCTTGATTTCACTTGTGGAGAAATGTTGCGCGTGTGGGTTTCGACATGGGGTGGTGTGCGTGGTCCTATGGTGCTGCCGTACCAAAAGTACTAGTCCTGCATGGTCGCGTCTTCCTAATGCCTCCATCCTTATTTTTTTTAAGCCAACATTCACTGTGCAAATGTATACAAATGTATTTAAATGCGATTTCAAGATGTTTGCCATTAATTCAAAGATGGAATGTTAAACGAAAAGGAGCTTAGTGTTGCCTTTCCACCTTGATACTGTTTGGTTTCTTTTTATTCCGAGAAACGAAGACGGCTTTTTGCCGTTCGCATCTAGTTCCCAATTGAAAAAGACGAGGAAGGAAGAAATAAAAATATAAAGAAAACGTAAATCCGTAGGTAATAACGTTGCAATTTCAAGCGGAAACGATTTTTTTTTTAAAGAAAGAACATCACACTGATAGGAGGGGGTGTGGGTGTGTGGAATGAGGGACTGGGACTCTGATGGTAATAACAAGTAATAAGTATTTTTGTAAAACGGTTGTTTGTTTTTGTCAGAAGGTTTTTATTTTGTACTATGATTAATTTTTTATTACATTTTTGTTGTCTGTGTTTTCCGTACATTTCACCACAGCGATTATAAAGTAAGGATGATGGATGATTTTTTTTTAAGTTGGTAGATATTAAAATTGTTAAAATGGAAAGAATATAATACAATTTTCATACAGTTTATCACTTATACCTAGGTAGCTTGGTTTAAGGTTTAATCGTTTTATGATTTGATGAATATCAAATGCATACCGACTGGAGTTTTTGAAAAAAATTTCATTTTGTGAAGTCTATAGTGTAAAACTAATCAAATTTTTCTTGTTCGAATACTCTTCTCCCAAATAACCAGATCTTTTTGTTAAATGTTTTTTTGTTTTTTGTTTTGGATGTTCAAATGGTTGACACACTGTTTTTCAAAGTGAACCTTTGTGTATCAACTTCTACTCACAACTCCCCGTGGTGAACATCGGCATAGTACCTCAACTGAAAATTGGGGTCCCAATCCACGTGGACAATTTAAGGTGGCAGCGAACGAGGGAGGGGGAGGGGTATTGTTCCCACTAAGGCACTTCTTCTTTTAACCAGTCGGCAGAGGAAGAATTCCCCAGATTAAATCAACGGTGCCGTCTACAGTTCCAATCAGGTTGAATTAGTTAGTGAACACCTTATATGGGCTACTGCTTAAAAGAGCAAGAGACTGCAAGTACTTTTGCTGACCACGCGGCTTTCTAAATCTTTAAGAAAGTCTACCACCAGCATCATCTGCAGAGAACCAGAGAAAAAAATGCCAAAATGTCAACAGCAGTGCTACCAGCCGCCACTTATGTGCTGGGTTAGACACGGCTGTGGGATCATAGAACTTGTCCACCTATGTGGACAAAATTCACAAAAGTCAGGTAATTTCAGTAATTGGTCAGACATAATTTTTTTTTTTTTTTTTCTTAAGTTTTTACAAGGTCATAGCGATTTTTAGCGCCTCATTTATGGGATTTTCGTAAAAATTATTATACCATCTGAAAGGTTACATAATCCGGCAGTTTCAGAAATTGGTCAGCTATAGATTTTTAATTTAAAAAAATGTTACTTTGCAGTTTTTTTTTTATAAAAATTATAAAAAATAATATATGACTGATCAATTTCTAAAACCAGCTGACCTTTTATGGGGATTAAGTAACCTTTCAGATGATATATAATTTGCAGGTGCCAAAAATCACTAATGATGACCTTGAAAAACTTTGAACCTGGATTAAAAACTTTCTGAGCCTGACTTATTTCTGAGAATAGCTGCCCTTTTATGACTTATTATATTTTGCTAAGATCCCACATCCGGGTTTCACAAGGCGATCGAGCATTTCCAAGATTGTATCTGTATGTCAGACGATTTCTGGGCAATGTTTTTTTTAATGTTTCTTACAACTTGATGCTTGTGACATAGAACTTCTCAGTCACGATCGTAAAAGGACTTGGAGATATCCTTAAAGTGTGGTTGGCATATTCGCAACTGTAAATTGATGGCTACAAGAAGATATTGGATTGGTTGGATTGGAATCAAATTTGGTCAATCAGAATGCTAGGACATCCATGACAATTATGAAGAAGTACCAATCTGGTGGATGGTTATTTCCTCTGGAGATTTATGTACATTCATGTCCCTTTGTTAATATTGAGTTGTGAAAACTGCTTATACTAGCCTAGCTATCCCAGTCCCAGCACCTCATCAGTGTCGATCAACCAGAAACCATTATCAGAAGCGGTGTCGTGCAGGCTCTGGTTTCCAACTGTACTGTCCCCTTTGCTTAGCTTAACGTTGAAATCGTATAATTTATACACTGCATAAAGTACTGCTAAGCTGTATTCTACAGGAGCCAAACAATAACAGTGAAAGCTCCTTTAGCCGGACAGCGACGGTCGTAACATTTTTGTCCGTCTAAGGGACTTGTCCGTCCAAGTCAAAAAATAAAAAATAGTTATGTAAGGAAATGTATAATATACAACAGGGGCATCATGAAACATTTTTGCACCTATACAAGCCATGAAATTCATTTAAACTAAAAATGAACATGAAGATACAAGAAAAAAGATACAAAAACAGACTACAGCTGTAGAAATAAAATCCGTTATGAATTTGATCACAAACAGTAATTTGGTGAAATCGCATCTATGTCGCTGTAAACCAGGGGGACCGTTTTTAATGCAGAATAAATTTATGTAAAAGTATTACTAAAAATAATGGTTGAAATTTACATACTAAAAAAAAGTTTTTGTCCGCCTGAGGGAATTTAATTTAACAAATCGCGGCTAATATTCTTGTCCGCGTCCGGGTAAGGGAGTGTCCGCTTAAGGGATCATAAAATGTATGGAATTTACATCCAAGATCCACGGTCGTGAGAATTTTTCCGCCTAAAGGGATTGTCCGCTTAAGGGAGTTGTTCGCAAAAGCAGATTTTACTGTATCTCGTTCTCAAGTTCCTTAGCTTCAATTGGAAAATTATTAAAAGTCGACATAATTTTGAGATTAATTTAGTAAACAAATCATCTTAAATTGATTTTAGAGCTAAAAACAGTCACCATCTGATTTCTTTAACAAATCTTAGTTTTTGAGAACAAAAATTCAAAATCGTAGAATCGGTTTTTTTTTTTTTAATTAATATTTTATATATGAACATTTTTAAGAAGAAAAATTGATACAAAATTGATATTTATTAATGTTAAATTAACAATTAAACTCGAAAAAAAAACTATAAACTCGTTGTCAAAATATCGAATTTCCACAAAAAAAATTTTTTTAATCAAAATTTGTTTTTTTTTTTTTTTGAAAATTTTGAGTACCAATTTAACTTTTAAGAAGCCTTTGCATAAAAAATTTCATCATCAGATGATGAGGAAATTTAAAATCAGGAAAATAAATATAGTATAAGAGGTATCTACTGTTGATAATGACTAACTGTAAATTTTGTTTTTGGTTAATGATAGACCGTACTATTATGTATAATGTTCCTATCTAATAAATTTAATTTTTTTTTGTGGAGCCATTTTTGAGAAAAATAAAGGCTGATTTCCAATGGCGCGTTCGCGTTAGAGACGCTTACGTATACGTTTACAAGCTTTACGAACGCGTCGACATGACAGACGACTTGCAGAGAACCTGAAAATCAAAATGAACCTACATGACTGTAATTTCGAATTCCTTTCAACAAACTATTCCATTATTTTTTAAACAAAATCGATTTTTTTCTTTCAATAAAAGGAATTTGTCCAGAAAAACCGATTTTTTCTTCTAAATAAATCGATTTTTTTGTTGAAAGGAATTCGAACAATAATTTAACTGTCAAAACGAACGCTGAAGTTGATTTTTTTCAACTTTAACGTTGAGGTAGCTTATGTTAAGTTGTTTTATGTACATGCTAATAGGTGCCAAATCGTAACATAATACCCAACGCGTCATTGTAAACAATTTGCTTAAATTGCTATGTGTGAGCTTTCGCGTTGAAAGAAAAATCTGTCAAAGCGACGCCCAACGCGGCATTAGAAATCAGCCTTAAGATTTTCCAAAAATACAAAGAAAAATTATATGACAGGTATCATCATTTTTGGTCCTAAAAAAAAAAGATAAAAAAAAAACGTGTCGGAGGAATGCCCAAAAATGTTATAGTTATCAAGTTTAAATAAAATCGATCCATTCGTTTAGGCTGTGGGTAAATCGACCGTCAGACAGGCGGATGGAATTGCGAGACACACTTTTTTGTCAAGTTTGACGCACGGATAGTATTCCCCATTATCGTAGTATCAATTTTTATTACAACCCTGAAATTTTTTTGTACACGAATGGAAATACATACTTGCCCTAATATATGTAGAGCAAGTAAAAAATTATTTTAAATTTTTTTCTCTCATTGTGCGCCGTTTTTTGTATAGTTTTTATCAAAATCGTCAAGACACTATATTCCTATATGCACATAATAATAGTTTTTTTAAATATTTTAACAAAAATTTTAATTTTATTTTAGTTTTAGGATTATTCGAAAAATTCTTCGACTCCTAAAAGAGAGTTCATAAGACTTTTAATTTTTCATTTATTTGACGTTCTTTTGTATTCATAGTATTATTATTTTCTTCGGTAAAACTTAATACATATACCCACACCTACAAACTCAATTTAATTTATTTATATATGAACTACATCAACGCTGTTTTAGAGTCTTTTGATGACGGATTTTTGTATACACAAAAAATGCAATTAAAACATTTCAGTAACTTCCCTTAACCACAAACCCTTCTTGTGAAGGCTCAGTTAACAAAAAAAAAAAAATTAAATAAAAAAATATTCTTTTGACAAGAGAAACAAATTAAAACATCACCCACGTCGTCCTTCAAAAGAAACACAAAAAAAAATGCCTGTGTTTCTTTTACCATCCTGATGGCTTGTAACACAAATTACATTTTGGTATTTCTTTTCCAAAAAAAAAAAAAAAAAAATACACCGCACCGCCCTAATGAACTTTTGCGGCCAATCTTCCATCTCATCCTTTCCTCATCAAAATTAAGAAACTGTGAAAAAATTAAAAACACTTTATTGAAGTATGAGATACGAAAGGGTCGGTTCTACAGTGCTGTTAGAAAAAAAAAAAACTATGAGTTGAATATTTTTTCAAATGTTTAACCAAAAAACCAAGAATTTACCAACTGAAAAAAATTAAAGAGGGGACCTTCAATTTAAATCCACTGGAGAAGAGATATTCTTAGAGCCAGTTTTTCAGAGATTAAAGTTAAGCCCGAGTTAACTAATAAAATTCGGTGATTTAAAGCTATGGATTTACTGAACGGATACTTTTGAAGTTTAATCTTCCGACTTAAGTACATACGAACCGAACCGAACTGCCAAAGTGCAGTGAAAAACTCGGCCTTAAATAGTTTTATCTTTTACTCGCAAGACACGGTTACTGGAGAGAAACATTTGTGTCTTTAGGTGAAATAGAGGCCGCGAATCGAACCAATACACCAAATTTGTAGTAGGTAGTTCTAGCATAATGGTAATTACGTTGCGTAGGACTGTCATATCGGAGGTCTATAGAGTTAGATTCCCAAGTTCTTCCGTTTAAGAACAAAAAACTATTTTTTTCACTTGCAAGGAAGTGACAAATCTTCCACGAGTAACTCTCGTCAAAAATAAGCATCTCTCACCTGAGCCGTTCGTACTCAGTTTAAAATTATAGATCCCCTCCAATCTTGCAAAAAAAAATGAGAGTTCTAAGTCACTTCGCCCTGGTTCTACCTACACAAGCCAACAAGTTTTTACGAATATAATTAATAGTTGTAAGGACTCAACTGGCTTTTAGTAATTGATGCAGTCATTAAACATTTTCATATAAATTTTCAAAGTTTTTTTCAAAACCAATTACAGAAATTAGTTTAAGAACATTGCCTTTTTTGCTTTCTTTCGATTTGAGTAAGTTTTTGATTCGTAAAAATATCGCATTCGAAATTTCAGTCAAACTTGACAAAATTTAACTATATCGTTCTAGCTGTACCTTTATCCAAACCATTAATTACTGAAGCTATTTCTCTTGAAATTATGACCTTAAGGTTTTTTAGTAATTCCCTAATAAAATTGCATTTTTTTCGAGCTCCAAAAATGATGATATACCCGCCATTCCATTATCATTTGAAACTTTAGGTATTTATTTTGAAAATGGCTCTGCCTTGTGGCCATGTTACTTTACGTTTTCAAAAATTACGCCATGTTACTTTACGTTTTCAAAAATTCAATTAATGGAAAACTGGCTGAGCCGATTTTTACTTAACTGTCGGACCGCCATTCTTTCAGTCAATCCCCAAAATGTGACCTTTCAAACACCAAATAATTTTTAACGTTAGGATACCATTTTTTCGCGTTTTAAACTTTTTGAAACAAAAAGACAGAACAGTGGTTTCTAAGATAAGTCCCAAAATGCATGCACTGCTGCATCTTGTTAGCAAACTGCAAGCCTGATTTTGATCAAACACACACAGAACTTCCACCTAAAATTTCTTCAAACTTAGGGCAAAATCGGAGCGTGTTTTCTGTAATTGGTCTGAAAATATATGTGCTGTTGCACATTGTTGTCACAATGCTAGACCGAAACAAACACATAAAGTCTCTCAGACTTCCAAGTTCCAACTAATATTTTCTGTAATGTTGAGCTAAATCGAACCGTGTTTTCTTTAATTTTTGTCGGATAATGAATGTTTCTTTTCCTAAAAACCTACTAAAAAAGTATTAGAAAACTTAAAAAAAAAGATGAAAGAATCGTTAAAGTCATTCTCCAAGGGACCAAAGGAAACAGGGATTCATTTTTATATATAGATAACTTTTTTTTAGACGTGTGGTTTTCAATCTGGCAATACTTTTTTCGGAGTTGGTCTTTTTGACAGCTGTCACTTGATTTATGCTCAGTTTGGTTTGCCATTTCATAATTAATAGACTTACTCCTGAACAACGTTTGCAAATCGTGCCCAAAACGAGATGGCCACCGATCTCGATTTTCACAAGAAAATTTTGTTCAGCAATGAAGCTCATTTTTGGTTGAATGGGTACGTTAATATGCAAAATTGTCGTATTTGGAGTGATTATAATTCACAAGCCATTGTTGAGACGCGCCGTTACATCCTCAAAAAGTCACTGTTTGGTGTGTTTTATAGGCAGAGGGAATCATTGGTCCATATTTCTTCAAAATGAAGCCGGCCATTATTTTACAGTCAAAGGGAACGCTATAGAGTCATGATTAATGATTTTTTCGTGCTTGAATTTGAGAGTGTTGATGTGGACAACGTTTGGTTCCAACAAGATGGCGCTACATACCATACAGCCAACGAAGCAATCAATTTATTGAAGGAAACTTTTGGTGAGCGCATTATCTCGCGTCGTGCGCCTGTGGCGTGGCCTCCAAGACCTTGCGATTTAACACCGCTGGACTATTTTTTGTGGGGTTATGTGAAGTCTCTTGTCTACGCAGATAAGCCCCAGACAATTGACGCCTTGGAAGAGAATATTCGGCGCGTTATTGCTGATATACGGCCCCAATTGCTGCAAAAAGTGGTCAGAAATTGGGCCTCTCGGCTGGAATTCTTTCAAGCCAGCCACGGCGGTCATTCGCCTGAAATCATGTTTAAAACAAAATGACAAACCCTTATCTTTATAATAAAGCTAGGTTCTTTACCATAACATTTAATTATGTACCTAAGTGTATGCGTTTTGTTTCTTCTTGAAAATCACACGTGAAAAAAACACCCCTATATAATATACTAGCCGACCCGTGCTCGCGTTGCTTCGCAAGCTTTAAATATACTTGTTATTATGAGTAGGTAAAAGTATATCAAATGCTCCATGAGACTAACCGCAATTTCTACTATATTATTAACAAAAATTTTATAACGTACATACTTCCATATGCTTTCCGTAACCAAATAAAGAATTTTATTTTCTCTCACTGAAACAGTTTCATGATGCCAACTATACATTTCCTTTTAAAACTATTTCTTTTTTTCCTTGGACGGAAACTCCCTTAGACGGACAACATTTTTGCGACTGTCACTGTCCGGCTAAGGGAGCTTGCACTGTATTTTATTCCTTGCTCCACTCAGTTGAAATCAGTAATGTTTCATTTTCATAATCTTTAGCAGCTTTCAGTAAACCTTTTTTTTCATGTTGCTTTCTACTGAATGCCCTCCCATTTTCTTCTCAAAATTTGTACATTTATGTAACACTTCGGCACGGTTGCCACTTTGGTCATTTGTGACCAAATTTGGTCATTATTTTTTCACTTGGTCGCATGGTCATTTTTTATTCCATTTGGTCATTTTTTTTTAAATATTGATTTTATGAAAATATATTTGTTTTTATTAAGTTCTACTTTGATCTCATTTTAAAATGCTCTGAGAAATTATTTATTTATTATTTATTTATTTATGTTAGTCTAATTTAATTAAGTTCATTAGGTACATACTTTGTGAATGAATTTTATTGAAGCCTCGTTTATAGATCGAAGCGAAGCGAAGTTTTCATAAAAAAAAATTGCTTTTTTTTCCCAGGCGTGAAAAATACAATAAAATTAAATGCAATTATTTAAGCGAAAAGGGGAAGAAATTTCTTTCAAAATAAATATAATTCAACGGACTTATCTAAACCAAATATAAAACTAAATTAATTTTTCTTTGTACACCTTTCGACGCGAGATTTATTGATACATATTTCATTTCGGTTTGAATTTCACTTCGCTTTGATGTAAAAACTGGACTTAATACATACAAAAATAATATGTCATCTATGTAATATGAAGAATATGTTAAAATAAATATGATGAATTCATTGTTTTCTGTGTTTAGAGGTTCAAATATTTCGGACTCAAATTATTTTGGTCATTTTTAGCTACAGTTGGTCATTTTTATTTTTAATTTTGGACACAAACTTTATTTTCAAGTGGCAACCGTGCACTTCGGTTCACTGCAGAAGAAGCACAAAATAAACCCACTTAAAATATGTAGGTATGTATGTAACATATTAGTTCGCTTAAGAAGAAGGAAAAAAATAAACACACCACGTATTGGCCGTCGTCGTTACAAAAAGTCAACAATTGAGTGGAATGAAAGAAGGAATAAAAATGTAAAAGAGTGGATGAGCGAACAATTGAGTGGACAGAGATTCAGAAGCAAATACCCAAAAGAAAATGCACAAAACACGGAACGTTAATGAAATGGAACATAAAGCAGCAGTACAGTCATTGCGATTGAATCGAATTCATAGATGCAAAAATACAAAAAGTTGATACATTTATAATTTGTAAATAAACTTATTTCTTAGCTTGTAAGTACAGTTAAGAAATAATTTAGGGCTTAAAATTTGCATAAAACTATTGACTTTATACAAAAAATCCCATTTTTTAAACTATCAAGCAGGTTTAAAAGCATAATTGAATATGTTGGTCAACTTCGACAAAAAACTGTACGAAATTTTCTTAAAAGTTAATAATCTAATTCAACAAATATATTTAATAAATAAAAAATATCTATTTACATGCTTCAAAGAATAAGGAAAATTATAAAATTTGTTTCAAGTAAATCGGTTGAATACTTTCTGAGAAAAACGCGGACAAACAAAATATTTGTTTCGTCTTTATATAATAGTAATGATAGTAATGATATAAATTTAATACAGATAAGATATATAGGTTACAAGAACATTAAGTACCTGTGACAACAATTTTTGAAATTCCAAGCCATTTTACATAACAAGAAGAGTTTACATTGGTTGATACAATCGTATATTTTATTATTTTTTTTTTAACTTTAGTGCCTAATTGTTTTTTTTTTATGTTCAGTAAAATAATAAAACAATAAAAAGCTCAATAAAAAATCCATTTTTTCTAAATTTGGAATATAAAGTGATTTGTGATTTTTTTTTCTCACAGCACTATATCTGCGATAACCCGCTAAACCACGGAGTTATTTTTTTTTTAGCCAAACACGAAAAAAAAAATTGCCGTAAAAGAAAAAAAATCTGAATATCAATGAAAATGAAATTATATTAATATTCAAAAAATGTCATCGTTTTCTAGGAAAAGGACATCTTCGTCACCTCGTCACTTGCAGCAGCCGGCCCCCATCCATCAGGCGAATAGAATAATTACTCACAGTTCAATTAGTATAAAACAATAAAAAAAAAATGGCTTCCTTCCTTCTTCTCATCCATATGAACTGAGCGGCCGATTAATTTGAAGACGAAAGAAAAAACTTATAATAATCATTTGTGGTCTGAGGATTGAAATTAGCGAAAAATTGTTTCTGCATATTAATGAAGTCCTTTTGGTGATTTAAAAAAAAAACCAAAAATAATCATGATTGACCTGAGCTCCTCCTTTGAAGTTTCATAATTTTGTCCCAGGCATGTGCGGGTGCTGCCCTGCGCCTTGCCGCACCGCGAAAAGCGTGACGACCAAGATGACATAGAGGTTCGTTATTGTTTTTTTTTTTTTTTTTCGGGATAGAATCCATGCGGAGGGGCATCCCCTGAGAGTGACGTTCCCATCCTCATCTTCATATAGTCGAGTTGGCATATATCGTAAGTTGGATGACATGCCGACAGTTTCGTTTGACAGCATTCCTTCATTGATAGCATTTGATGATGTTTGGTTTCGTCATTATGTTTACTTTACTCTATGAGCGCGGCACGCTGCAGGATATTTATGATGACTTAATTCCCTTGGGCCAATTGACATTCAATTGTGCATGCGACTAGTTGTACACATACTAACAATTCGGATATAGCTTAGATATTTTGTAGTGTATGTTTGTATGCAATTTGATGAATTTTGATGCAGTTTGCTCTGCAAAAGTTGAAAAACAATCAGCGAGCTGACATGGCAGTATACGAACTCATATGGGAGACCTCAATGCAGTTTGTTTTGATTAATTTTCTGCTTATCGACTTCCGTCGTAGTTGGTATAAATGTTTGACATAATATGCAGCATGATGGTAAATATCCGGTTGGCTCTTCTTTGTGAAATATAAAGAAGACAAGATTGCATTTCACTGTTTTTCCGACGAGAATTTGCTATCTTCTTATTAGCGTGAAATATGCACCAATATTATACTTGCATATAATGTGCGGTAGATTGTGTTTTCTTTTTAAGTAACTATTCACCCAGAGTAATTTTTTGTTCACTGTTAATAAATTGATAAATCAGTTTTAGTGGCCACAAGTCATAGCCGCATAAGTTTGCTCGTGCGAATGGCGGACCTACTGGCCGAACTATTCAAATTAATGGAGAAAAACACCAATTTGTTTGTAAAATATGATCGGGTACAAAATTGAACTATTGTTCTCCTCAGGAGGCTTTCAAATGGGCCCCCTGGATTGGATGCGGCTTGCCCTGACTTAACCAGGGGACCCGGAAGTACCTATGTTGTACCTCCTCGTGGTGGAAGCCGGTAACAAGGAAAGATGCGTATAAGGTCGTCTCTTCACGTGATGATGATAGTAAATTATGTTTTATACAACAAGGAAGAGAAAAATTGAAACTGAGCGTGGTAGAACGACTGAAGTCTTTGTCTGGCAGAACAACAGGGTTAAGAGATAATCTTGTGTCTTTCCTTGTTGTTCGGGGAGGCAGAAAAGAGTGGAGGAGACCCACCATTCCAGTAATTAAAGCATGACTCTAAATGAGTCGTGTAAAATAAAAGGGGCCAGACCAGGGGCCTATTTCACCAAACACTTTTCACTTTGCAACTTTTCACTTTTACTTTGCAAAATTCGTTTCACCAAACGTAAATTTGCAAAGAGAAAATTATTGAAATGAAAAGTTTTCCTCTTTGAAAATTACGTTTCATAAAACGCGAATTTGCGTTCTTTTCTGCAAAGTGAAAAGTTTTGTTGATTTGAAAAAATATTGTACTTTTCGTTTCACCAAACAAATAAACTTTGCAAATTATATTTAGAATTTTGGAAAGTTTGTCAGTAATATGCATAGAGAAATTTTCATTTGCAAATAAGTGTTTTGTTATGAAAAGTTGTCGGAAAATAATAATAAAAAATAAAAATAACCATTTTGAGCACGAAGAAGTATAAATAATAGTAACCAAAGAGTAGTTAAGTTAAGAACTATCTTTGATATCGGAAATAATTTTTCGACAAAAGAGAGTTTTTTTTTTTAATTATGGCAATAAACTACAATTAGACAGTCAAATGAATATAGGTTTAAGTCACTTCCAACAACTTTTGTGTGCATAACATGTGGCCGGTAAATAAAGCCCAATATCACGGTGTTGCATCTGTGCACGGAATAAGAAAAGTATTTGTCTGCAGATTAGTTCATCAAGCGTCAAATTTCTCCTAAACACCATTTGCTGGACAAAGAATTCTCTCCGAGGATTTCTTTGTGTAGCGGGATGTATTGACGGAACAATTCCACCAATACTGAAAACAACATTTTGTCAGCAGGCAAAGAAAGCATGCTTTGATGGTTTGTGGCCCAGATTGATCTTTATATGCTGTAAACGTAAGCTGGCCAGTTACCGTACAATGCAGTTTGCTTATGTCGTATGTTTGAAAATATATCATCAGCAGTGCAGCTGGTGCAATAAAAAAAATCGAGGTTAGTAGACAGACAGAAGCGTCTCAAATATATCCGATGCAGGACGATTTTTAAGTTCCAATGAGGATATCGAATCGACCATCCCCTACTATGGTGTTAATAACACCACTAAGTACAAATTCTGCAGAACAGAGATTTAACAGGGGTCAATGTCAATGATTTTTTTTTAAAACCATAATTGATGTAAATGTATCAATTTGAATCAAGTTTTACTTTGAAACTTTGCAAAATACGAATTGAAATGCAAAGTTCTTTTTTAAATTGGTGAAACACTTTTACTGTCACTTTTCAAAAAAAGTCTGAAAAATTGAAAAGTGAAAAGTCTTTTCACTGCAAATTTTGTGAAACACTTTGCACTTTTACTTTGCAGGAAATTATTTCTTTGCAAAGTTGCAAAGTGAAAAGTGTTTGGTGAAATAGGCCCCAGTCTGGCGAACCTGGGTGATACCCTAATAAGTGGAAATATGGCTCTAATCTCGAACTTCGGGAATGAAGTTGGAGTTTTAACGTAGGAATATCTTTCCTACCACTGTAGGGCAGGGACAAGAGACCTGGTCGTTCTGGGCGGTGCCAGTGGTGCCGTGCCGTTGGTATCCGGTTTATTTGGGTTATTTTAGGAAGTTGATAGCATAAACTTCCTGAAATAACCCAAATTGGGTACGACGGGGTATGATCCTCCCCGCTAATCGCCCGATTAGATCATACATACATGAGGTTGGCCCCCATGTAGGTGCATCGTCGGCTTGTATGGTTTCACGTCAAATGCGGCAGCGCTAGGTATTTCTTGATCTTCGGATCTTGAACATAAGAGGTTCAGTTAGGCCTCGGCCCTTAGCAAGAGTGGAGAATAGCCGTACATATGCTTTAATTGAAACTGGTGCGGCCGAGCCATACGAGGTTGCTGGTTGACAATATCAACTATACGTTACGGAGGTAGTCCCCCGTGATATTAGGCCGTAATAGGCAGGTGCTCACATAAAGCTTGACTCTATCTGTTCTCCCCAGGATGTACTTAAGTGTTAGGGTAGGTAGCTTAAGTGTTAGGTATGGATGGGGTGGCTCGGTGAACCATTTTCAATTCTGAACGAATTTCAGAATGTTTTTTTTAGTGTCAAACCCACGAGATGTTGCCAAATTCGTCGACAAAGTATTCTGCGAGGGCTGTATTTCTGGTTCTTGTTGCGCCGCCGATAATGGGGCACATAATAGGAGCCCTCGTCCGCCTCTTCATCCTGATACCCTTTACACAAGTCAGATGAGGTGATACCTAGGCCTCATAAACTGCAAATATTTCCGCTTGAAAGGGTAGGATTGTCTGGAAAGATGCCTTACGACACTACCCCTTATTCGTCTTTGAGCCGTCCGTAAAAGCCGAGACATGATTATTGTTTAGGACCCGGTTTCCATCCTCCTTTGGGGGGGATATCTGTTAGGGCCACTGGCTTGAAATCAGACATTATGTAGTCCGGTTGAATGCCTTTGATTATTAGAAAAATTCAATTTCGTCAGAACTTGAGCTAAGCGGTCATGTTTTGGTGTTCCACTACGCAGCTTAAAGTTGCTTCCAATTGCTACATTATTCGAGAGAGAGAGAGGGCCCCCATATACTAATCAAAGCAGCTCAGTTGCCTTCATGGCTGCCAAAGCAACTTTTAAAAATGTAACGTCGTCGTGTGTCTTAGTGTATTGAGATTGATCGACTTGCTCCGGGGCGATACATTGTAGTTTGTAGTGCAAGGGTTCACGGACTTTACCGGATTAGTTAACCGTCAAAAAAATTTACCACGTTGTACTCGATCGAAATAACTCTTACGTTATCAATGATGAAATGTTCTAACAAACCCTGATGATGAGAGAGGGACCAGAACTATTCGTAAAATCTATACCTTCGTTTCTCTTTGGCTCATTCTGTCGTAAGAATTTTAGATATTGGTATTCTAATTTAAATTAATTTAATTATTTTTATAATCCAAAAGGAAAAACCGTATTTTCTTCTACCTTCTTCTGAAGGTACCGATTTTTTTTTTTGTCAAATGAATATCTCTTAAAAAGATATTGAACACCACCGCCTTGCAAATGTTACAACCGTTCATCTAAAAGGCTTAAAACCTAATGTCCTTATCCTTATTCCCTTTAATCTCAGTAATCAATTTCAACACTGCTGCCAAAATTACCTACCAACTGCCATCCACCAAAAGTATTTAGCATTTAAAAATCACGCCAATCTCTTCTTCATTCTTTATTTTATAAATTTTTTTCTCTTCTGGTTTCTTCTAGGAATGTTGAGGTTAACTCAACCCTTTTCTGTCATTTTACGTTTAGGAAAGTGCAATTTGAAGATAACGACGAAGAGCCCCATCGAATTTAATTGCACTCAAAAAAAGGTTTTTGTTTTTTTGTTATTTAACTTAAGGTAAAAAGGATTTAAAATTGAAGCATCCGTCCGGAAAAATTAAGGTTAATCAAAGGATTATTTTTGTTTGAATCAAGGATTAAGAAGGTGCCAAGGGTGAATTTGATGTTTGTTGGATGATGTTTTTTTTTTTTTGCTGAGGAATGCTCCGTTTTTTTATTCATAAAAAACTTTAAGTGAAGTTGTTAAAGTTTTTATTGCCTTGGAATTCCTTTGAGACATTGTCGCCTTCTTCTTTTAGGACTATTTTTTTTTTTTTAAGAAAATCGAAAACAATGCAAAATCTAATGAACATTAAACCATTATTTCAATGACAACTGAAATTCATTGGCTCACTGGAGCGCAAATACTTTTCTCACTGTTTCGTCTATGCAAAAGGATCTTTTTCTTCTCCATCTTCTTCCGGTAATGACGCACTTTTTGTCCTGGCTCGCATTTATTGGTGTCGTTAATGTGTTTCTGGCCTATGCCATGATATCAAACTTTTGGCTTGCGGGGCGACGCATTGTTTTATTGTTGATGGAAAATAGTGTATCAAGAATCAGGATGCTGATGATGATGATGACGTTGAACAACCTGAATAAAAGTTTTCCACGCGGAAGATTCTTTCGAGCAAAGTTTTTGTATTATGTTAAATGTGATGTCTTTTCTATTTTGGGGGACTGCTGCAGATTACAATGTCAGTTGCTTAGACAATAGAGACAATATTATTATGTGAAACACTAATTCCGTTCTTTCTATGATACTTTGTTTGTTTTTTTTTTTTTTTGTTCGTCAAAGTTTTACTCTTTGCAAGCGTTGTGCTGGCTATTTAGCTAATAAAGCGTGACTTGGTGGGATTTTATTCTTTGGTAAAGAAAGATTGTCTTTTGAAGAAGGGCAACAGTCACAGCTGTAAAGCTGTAATAGAAATGGAGGGTCTTAAAGTGTTATGGGATTTTGCTTTGAAGAAACCAATAAAATTTAGATTTTTCTGTTGTTAATTCAATTGTTATGACGTCTTATCCGCGGAAATAATTTTTTATTATAAGTTTTAAAATTTTACATATAGAACTCAAGTAAAACATTATTAAGTTTTATAAATTTAGAACGTCAACTTCTTGCATTTCTATTTTCGGATGTCCTCTATTTTATTACAAAATTTTAAAAGGATCAAAAAATTGTTTAGATTTAAAGAAAGTTTGTGTATGATGTCTGGAGTTCGATTCCCAACCTAAAACCAAAATGTTTTTCATGGCTAGGTAATTGTCTCTTGCGAGGAAGTGACAAATGCTCCAAATCTTGTCATAAAAATGTGGTTCTCTTCTTAGCCGTTTCCCTTGATTCTTGCCTAACAACACGCACACCGGAGTGGCAGAGAGTTGTTGTAAGTAACTAGGCTCTGGTTCTGGTTCCTTATAAGCTGTTGTGCGTCCAATTTTTTTTTTTTGAATGTCCATAGGTGCATCATAGTATTAGCGGATCTGCATCGTCCTTAAATGATTTATCTATTTTACACATTGTCCAATTGCAGCTACTTTGGATTGTGGTTTGCCCCACATGATTGTGGATTGGGTTGTTGTATGCCTTAAAAGAATGAAATTAATATCATATAATGACAGCAAGCACCTGTGATATTTGAGATGGATAGTTTGTTGCTTTAAAAAAATTTTAGTTCGTCATTTATCTTGAAATGAGGAGAATTTTATAAATCGAATTAGCGTTCGCCTGCTAACGCTGCCGGCCTTAGCATAGTAAAATTTTATAATTTCAAGGGTTCCTAACCATGGTAAATTTTTTTTTTTTTTGTTAAATAAGTAGTGTGTGTGTGGTTTATGAATGTACCTACATGCGTAACTAGTAGCTTATGTGTGTATGTTTGTCCTAGTTTTGTACTCATTTTTGATCCTTAATCTGTCCGTACTGACATTGACGCTGATTACACGATTCTTTTTTTCGGTTGTTTCGTCTTTCGTTATTTTGACAGATATGGTGAGGGGTGTAGAAATGTAAGGGGAATGAAGTAACGAAAGCAGCAATGAAAATTTCAAGACTTTTTCTGGTTGAACATTTGACGTTCTGGTTTGACAACCGATTAGTGATGAGCGATGATGGCAATCGATGTAACCGGGATTCGTTATTCAAAGTAAAACATCGATACATATTTCAGTATCGATTTCTTGATAAATTACATCGACCATACAAGAAAATAGAACCATGCAAACAAAATAGTTTGTTTAAATCAAATGCAAAGAGAGAAAGTTCACAAAAATATTTGTTGTTTTATATCAAGTTGTGTGTTCTTTCAATAAGAAAATTATCATGTGAAAGCATATTGTAATTTTATTAATTGGTTTTTATTTATTGAATTTAATGGATTTTAAAAAAATTGACAAAAGTTCATTAGGTACTATTTCATGGAAAGGGAATAAGGATAATTTCAATACCCAAAGGAGTTAGCAAAGAGGGTGCGTAACAACTAGTTATAAATCAGGTACAAATTCCAAATTATGTCAATATCTACTTTTTAACCAAGACAATAAATGTTCCAACCAAAGTTAGTCTAAAAATGTTTTTTTAATAAAACGAGTGTGACTCTTCCCAATTGGTTGAAAAAAACCACAACACAGGTTGGCGAAGTCGACAATTCACATAGGTTTCAATACAAACAATCGATAACAAGCATGAAATTCACGTCTATTCTTCGCGCTTAGATAAGAAGTCGAAAATTCTCTGGGCTTTTGTAAAAGTACTTAGCTGTTATCGCATTAAACACGTTAACTGTTAAGTCGTGTTTTTTTTTATAAAATTTCCTTTGGGGATTGGGGAAAACATACGTGGTGTGGTAAAATCATTTTTCAGGTTATGGTGGTATATTTTATGAGTTACTGAAGAAGTAAATGTTTTGATAGCTTTTTGTTGGTGTGATTTACATGAACTTAGCTTAATATGAAAAATGTCTACATTTGTACAAAGAAGAGGTCTATGCTTTAGTAGCTTTAATTTTTTAACTTTCCAAAATGTTATCAAATCATTTTTGTTTATTAATTAAAATATTGAAGATTTAATGGAGGAAAGTAGTTTATAAATTTTGAAGGACACCCATATTATTTTACGTTTTAAAACACGTTTTGAAAATTTTAACATATTTGGTCCTTAAAACAGAAAAGGAAGAAGTATTTCCTTTGTTTTCAAGTATCGATTTCGAAAAATACCGATGTTTCGGTTCGATAAATGTGTGTGCCGATTTATCGCTGAGAATCTTTCAATATGGCTCATCCCTAAAATCAAAGCATTATGCGAGGAACTTTTAAACTTTAAATTATAAGTTTTAACATTGCTTTTCATTGCTAAATAGGGTATACATTTGAACAAGAAGTGATTAAACCCCTTTTTTAATTATTATTAATGTTTATTTTCCAATAAATCCACCGCGGAGATTCTGAATGTCAAAATAACGAAACAAGTCTCACGAATGTAAAAAAGAATCGTGTAATCACGAGGATACGTACCTGTCAAAAAGACGAATAACGAAACGAACGAAAAAAAGAATCGTGTAATCAGGCTCATTTAGTGCCCTCGCACACTGCAGATTTTCTATATGGGCCGATAGTTTAGTCGGGCTCTTAATCAGAATGTTTGCCTTCAAACTAAAGTATCGGCGAACTATCGGCCGATTACTTAATCAGTACACAGCTGTTCTACGCGCACACACTATTTAGTCAGCTGACTTTTTCGATATATTTTTACGTATTTAAAATTATGAAACTGTCCAGTCGTTCATCGCTTAGAAACGTCAATTGTATAAATTTGGTAGAGGAAGTCGTAAAAACAACCCGCTTGTAAGAGTACTACGATGTAAATCAAAAGAAAACAAAAAAAAATGTAATCAGCTCAGTCCGAGGATAAATCAAAACAAAGTACCAAATAAGGAAAGTACAATCGTGTAATATTTTCCATTCACTAACCTATAACTGTTGACAGGTTGCCCCAATGCTTTCGGTTTTCCATCCTCCGATTACTTCTCCACAGTAGACCAATAATCGGTTTAGTGTTAGCACTCACTAACACAACCAAACCAATTTTTTAATTGGCCCAGTGCTAGCGTGCACACTAACAGCCTAACAGGGTTACCACTTTGCTGCAATTGCAGTAGATCTACTGCATTTTTTTCCAAAATAAATCTACTGCCTTTAAATCAAATCTACTGCATTTTCGGTTTTACAAAAAAAATGTCCTTAAACAAAGAACCCACAAATAATTTTTCAATTTTGTCATTGATTGCAATCATTCTTATTCTTCAGGAAATACTCACATCCTATTGGCTCTGTTTTGATGAATATTGAAAGCTGACGAAAATCTTGATTTTGTTAATTTGCGTTTTTTTGTGGTAATTGTGGTAATATGGGCAAGTTTTTAATAAAATCTGCACAAAAAGGCTAAAATTTGTATTTATTAAATGCAATTGTAATTTATATGCATTTCTTAGTGATGCACAGTGTTGGTAAAGGCCAAAGTCATGAAAGACTTAGTAGAGATAGGAAATTTAAAATTAAAAAATAGTTATACCTAATTAATACGACACCTTTTCTTTTTGTTTGAGATAACTTATAACATTTAACAATGCGTATGTATTCTTAACAACACTTTTTATTTTTGATGAAAAATATGTTAATATTTTTTTTTTAATTCCTTGTTAAAAAAAAAAAAATAATAAAACAAATCTACTGCAAAAAATTTCAATCTACTGCTTTTTTTTGTGAATCTACTGCGGAAAGTTTGCCGAAAAGTGGCAACCCTGCAGCCTAACCTGACTAAACTATCGGCTGATAAAAAGTCTGTAGTGTGCGGAGCTCTTAAGGTTCAAGTCCACATTCTTGGTCCACTTTTATATTCATTAATTTACTGGCTTATTTATTGGCTTTCTTGATTTTGTATTTTGTTTATAATGTCGTAAATTTTACTGCGATAGTAAAATTTGAAATGAAATTTCCGATAAAACACACCTCCTGATATTAACATTAGGCGTGTTTTTTTTCTAATACCAGAGGGATTTGGCTGAATACAAAACGATATTGAGGATTACCGACGCCATCACAGAAAAAACATGAATTTTCCATACAATCTATCGATAACAGGTATGTAATTCATGTCGGTAACACAGTTTCTTAGTGGTGTTGTTACATTCAACACGTAAAGTGTTTAGTCCCAACATATTTTTGTTCATCCAATTCCCTTCGGGCTTGCAAAAAAACAAGGCTCTGATGGGAAGAACGAAGTGTGAGTTGTCTATGGTGCATTCGGACGAATTGATGGGGTGAGGCCTGAGGGTAAGACGAAGTGAAATTCATGGGCCATGTAGAGCGCTATACATACCGAGTGATCGTGAAATTTTAGTTTTTTTTACACTTTTTTGTGTTTAAAGTAAAAATTGCAGTTTTGAAGAACATTTTCTTGCATTTTTGGACATTGCCGTTAAACCCTAAAATATAGAAATTTAGAATTTTTCAGCAATTTTCGTAAAAATTTGAAATATTTTGGTTCCATGAACCAAGAACAGTTGTCAAAATTCCGAAATGAATTATGAGAACAACTTGTTTCAGACTTTTACCAAGGTATTGCTGAAAAATTCAAAGTTTTTCAAGTAAACTCTAGAGTTTTCAAATTTCGTAATTCTTATTATACCTTTATTAAGAAAATGTGCACAGACTCCCATAACTTCTTAAGGTTTTCCTGTACTGTTTAATACCGGTTCGGGAACAAAAATATAAAGTGCATCAAATATTTTGTTTTGAAATGTTCAATCATACAGCCATCCATTTCTGAAATAATCAAGACAATTAGTCACATAAGTCTTTGCGGTGATCAACAAATTTTTTTTCCCCGGAAACACACCCATTGTATTTGATATCAGGGAACCTTAATCACCTAAGAAACACGACATATACATAGCTTCGTAATTACGGTTAATTCATTGTGTTGATAAATTAAAATAGTGAGTTGTAATCAAACAAAGGAAGAAGGCAGAACTGCAGAACAAGGGCGTTATCGCAATGCAGTCAGCTCGAAACAATAATTCCCTGCCTGCTTGAATGCAACTGCACTTTTTCTATTTCCCTCCTCCACCAGATACCGCTTGCTAAGAATTCCAAAGTCGGTCTTGAGTTCACGTCTAAGTGATAAGCACGCGAAAAATCAGCGTCCAACTGACGGACTTCGTCTTTCATCTGACAAAAAGTTCCAACTAAGAAAGACACGGAAGGGTTTGTGTAGATATAAATGTATACGAGTAGATATACGCCCAGTCCAGCTCAGTGTTGTAGCTGCATGTGGTGCAAGGGTTGATTACTCTGGACACAAGCGAAAACGGACTGTGGACCGAGATCCGCAGCGCGGAGAACCATAGCCAGATCCACATAACCAGCGAGCCAACGACAAAGTTGGCTTCCTCTTGCAACTGATAAAAAGTTAATTAAACCACGCATTCCCGCAGCCTGTGAAGCACGAGATGGACTCAAAAATCTCCGTATCTCTGGGTGTATCTTTGGACGTTTGCGGTCTTTTTTGAGGTTTTGTGTTGAATGCGATATGGCACCACCACAACGTTTGGTTCCCTATATCTTTGGGGAGGAAGGAGAGGACACTTTTTGTTCTCTTATTCCGGGAAGATATTTTTTTTTTTTTTTATTATTTTTTATAATTTTTTTTGTGAAGTGATGATGAATTAACGCGACGCAGATATGAAAATTTTATTCTCCTTTTCGTGAAAGGCGGTGGCGGTCCAAGGAATCTCAAAGAGCGAGCGGTTTCAGTGTGATTTCTTTTGCGTGGTATTTTTTTTTTTTTTTTAATTCTGTAAGAATAACAGATATCAACATATAATTGAAGTATGTATACGAGTAGTTTCCCTGTTGATAACGAAGAGGAGTATTTATTATTTTTATATGATATCCACGACAAAGTGAAAAATGAAATTGTAATTTACATCGCTCCGTTATTATTTTTTTTTTTTTAGTTTTTGTTTATTGCATTTTTATGTTTCGTTTTTAATTTCATTGTGGTTAACTTTGTTAAAAAGCACGGTACAAAGGGGATATTTTTTAATTAACGACAAAGAACTCATTGTTTTCAATTAAAGGAATTAGGGCGAACATTGGTCTTTTACAAAACTGATGGAATATAAGTTTCCTTTTTTTTTATATTTTTAAAAACTGAGGGTCCATAAGTAGTAGAAAGTGACCAGCACTAGTGAAATACTAACTGTTGAAAAAAGAAGGTATTTGCCACAGGATATGTGCTATAAAAATGTTAATATCATGTTGATTCAAGTTGGTTTTTTTGTTTTTGGAAACCTAAAGGACCGATTTTTTCGGTCATGCCGTTTATGGAACTCATATTATTTTACTCCAGGGGAGTTGACTTGGGTCGCAGTGCGGGTTCGCATTTTTTTTTCTTTTCAAAATATTGAATTCTACCAATATTATCGATTTCCGAACAATAGGTACCTTGAAACTCTGTCTGCTTAATACTCTTATTTAAATAAGAGAAAATTCCTCAACGACTCTAGCAGGGGTCACACCAGTATCTAATGTGATTTGCATGAGTACTTAATTACATACTCTGGTAGGTATCTTTTTATCGATGTTTGATAACATCGATATTTTGTACTTATGCGATATACATAGAAAATAGTATAGAGCGGCGGTTCTTAAACTTTTTAAGCTGTGGACCCTAAGTAATGCCCAAAAATATTTCGGAACCCCAACTATTGACGATAACAAAAAATGAAAGGCAGAACATTTCAAAATCAATCAGAAAATGAAAGGCAGAACATTTCAAAATCAATTTTTTTTGTACTTAAAATATTTTCAAGATTTCAAGTGTTAAGAATGAAACTGAAAGCCTGCTTCACAGCGGTACGTTGTTGTGACAAAAGGGAGAAAATTTAATATAGCCTTTTTGGCAAGTTCAGGGTATTCACTGAATTCACCCAAAATTCGTTCAATGATACATGATCAATTACATATTTTGATGAAGAAGAACTGTTACTAGTTAGTTACTATGCATTTTGAAAAAGTGAAAGCAAATTGAGGCATTTACGACTCATGAGCAATACCTATGGAAGTAAATAGATAAGACGGAAACTCCGCAACCCAATCAAAACGATTTGCAAAAACCACAAAGGTAAAACACTAGAACAGGCAGGCAGTAGAAATGCCTGTGTGCAAAAAATCGTGTTCGATATGTCATTTCAGATTAATTTCACAGACCAAACACAAGTTTTTTTGCACACGCAGGCATCTTTGAACATATAATTGTTTATCACTTTTTGACTTTTTGCCATACTTTTTTCAAAAACTCTTGAATGTAGTTAAGCATAGTTATGCACTTATGCAGAGACTTCAAAACAACTGTGTTTGAACGATACCCATACCCGCGGAAAACAGTTTAGGAACCGGGGGAATAGAGCAGCATTTCCCAAATTTTGCTCCGCGAAGAATATTCAAGTGCTCCGCGGAAAAATAAAAAAAAAATAACAAAATTCCATTAACTATACTTCGCACATATTTGTAACCAAAACATTTGGAACCAAAACCAAATATAGTAGATCCCGTCTCGTTGCAGAACCAAATATTCGGTGTTAGTGGTCCCAAATTCAACCAGATATCCAGCATTATGCAGAACAAAACTGGCCCATTATTCTCATTAGAAGAAACTTTCTGAGTTATTTATTCAAATATTATTATTAAAATATAATTTTATAATATTATTGAATTCCTTATTTTCTTAAATTAACATTGTTTTTTTTTTCGTTGAAAATACAGTTAGTGCACTTTCTACATGTAGCATAAGTGCTCCGCGAAGAACTTCTCATCTGAAAAGTTCTCCGCGACTAAAAAAGAGTGGGAACCGCTGGTATAGAGGGTATTTTAGATAAATGTATCAAGACAAGAAAAAAATCGGGGGTCAATTTTCTAAAAAAAAAATCGATTGGAACTGGAAATAAAAATCAATCAAAGACAACAGCTGCAGTTATCATGTCATGCTATTTTGTAAAGCCAGAAATCCATTATTTTAATCTGTTTAAAATTTAAATTATTTTAACGAATAGTTTTTGAAAAAAAACTTCAAACTCAAAAAATTAAATTTTTTTTTGTAGGTACATTCAATATTACATTCAATATTGAGTAATATTTTGGTTTTATGTGAAAATTGAAAACAAGAAAAGTATAACTTAAAGATCATACAATTTGGTGGTGCGACAGCTCATGTAGAACCTATAGTTACTTAAAACAAGTAATTTACCTTTTGAATCGAAAAGCTGCAAATATGCGATTTTTTTATCATCTTAAAGGCACAAACTGAGCACAAAACAGCACTAGTTTATTTTATTTTTTTGAAAATCGTGGTTTTGGAAAAAATTTCATTCGTAAAAAAAATACTCCACAAGCGTCAGAAGTTAAGTTAAGTACCACAGCACAACTTTTTTATTAAATTGAAAACTGTGGTGCTAACTTAACTCTAAGTTGCTTCGCATCATTTGCATTTGATAGTAAAATTTGCAAATATGTGATTTTTTTTCATTTCTTCGGTACTTCGGTATGATTTTTGAGCAAAAAACAGCACAACAAAGTTTTTAGAAAAACTTAATTTAATAAAATAAACCATCCCGAAAATTTGCGAGTTTGAAAAAAATATTTACGGCACAACGCAGTACAAGTTGAGCAAATTACAGCACGACTTTTTTTTTGAAAATCGAAAATGGCGGAGCTACCTTCACGCACATCAGTCCTACGCACTTTATTTTTTTTTAAATTAATTCAATTCAAAATTATAACTGACTTAAATCTAGACTAATTCATAAAAATAATGCTTACTTATCAATAATTTACAACTAACTAACTAGCCCCATTTGTGCGTGCTCTAAGCTCTAAGTACAGTAAAACCCGCTTAAGAGAAACTGCAAAATGTCACAGTCTCTCTTTCACTTGAGCGGGCTTTTCACTTAAACGAACCCCGCTTAAGTGGAAAAAATTTCACTTAAGCGGATCAACATATTATGAAAATGTAATTTTCTTTTTAGTAAATGTCAAAATAAGTATACCTCTTGAGCTATTTGAAATGTTGTTTTGGATTTTTGTTTGAGAGGACAAAGCAATTTGTTTTTTAAAATGTAAATGTAAACTTTTGTGAAATAATCAGAAATTCAAATGTAATTTTCGTGGTGAAAATGTTGAAGTTGAAAAATAAAGAAGAAACGAAAGCATTCAGCAAATTTTTCATTCTGTGCGATTCAATATTTTTTCCCTTATAAGAGAGTTTTTTTTTTTTTAATGAAAAATATAAAATTGAATTAAAAATATGTTTCAGGTATCAGAGTTTTTTACTTAAGCGAGTTTCGTTTAAGCGGAGTGTTTTAAAGTTAATCGTTCGAAAAGGACTCGGGGATGAAAAAAATGTTTTAGATAAGAGGGTTTTTCTCTTAAGCGGGTTTCTTTGAAGCGGGTTTTACTGTAACTAATGCCTCTCGGGCTAAAAACTAAGGCGCAAAATTTTAGACCATTTAGTATGATGTTTAAGCATTTTTAGTATGATGCTAGGTTAAAAACAGGCTTTTCCAAATTTCAAACGAGTTAGCATCGTATTATCTTTTTAACATTTTACTAAAGTTAAAATCGCCAAATGCCTATTTTATCTTTTTAGTATCATACTACATTCAAGTGTCACTTTGGCAGCTACAACTGCAAAAATGAGTTGAACTGTCACTGTTTTAGGCGTGTTCAGCTAGAAAAATAGGTTAAGTATGATACTAGTTAGAAAACGTTTAAAACTAACAATATTTTAGTAAAGAGTTTTAAAGTTAGAAAATTGCTAATACCTTAACATCAGGCTGTTCAAAATTTTGCGCCTAAGATTCTTACTCGGTTATTCCCAATCAATCCCTTATTTTGGTGCTCCAAAGACTTTATTTCCACTACTTATTTCTTACTTTCAATTTTTTCAAAAACTAGAAGACATTTTAATATCTGGTTTTCAGTGTTGAACTATTATTCTAGTACACGAAAAATTAATTCTGGCCCAAACTTCAACGTAAAATGACTTTAAATTTTTCAATTAACATTGGTAAAGTAGTTCAATCATTGAAATAATAAAATTCATTTTATGTGGAAGGTTTGGCCAAAATTATTTTTTTTTGGCTAGAAATAATAACTTAGTAATAACCTTTATTTTGGCTTACAAAAAATACAAATTAAGCTTTCCAAATGGCTTAAAACTAACAACTAAAATTTTCAATAATCGTTTTCAGTGATAGCTGTAACTGGTGTCTAAAGCCTAGTACGCAGATCGGGAAAATTTTTTCTTTTCATACAAAATTTTTCCCGGGACAAATTTTGTCTTCAGTTTTTTTTCCAGGCAGTACGCAGTTCACGTGCAAAATTGTGACGTTTTTTACCCGTTGTAGGGTGAAGTCTCCACTTAATTTTGCCAGGAAAAATAATGTTCGAAGCATTATTTTGCGGGAAAAATTTTGACAGGTCAATAACTTTGCACCATAAGCACGATCAACTATTGTTTGTTGATAATTTTACAACAAGAAAACACAAGAAAAAAAAACATTAATTTTGCGTGACTCTTCCAACGATTTTGTAGAGATTAGAAAAGTGGACAAAGAGTGTGGAGTGGACTTGAAGCTTAAGTGTCGGTAACGCAGATTGTTTTTCACTCACAAAAGGGTTTGAAGAGTGGACATAAAAGTCGATAAAGCGTTTTGTAAGTGTTCCCATTGTTTATTAATGATCTTTTTTGATTTTTTAGAAAATTTCCCCTTCCACCTAAATGGGGAAAATATACCCCCCCCCCCCCCCCCGTACCGTATACGATTTTTTTCTTGTCTCAACTCAACCTATACGCTCTAGCTTTTGTCAAACAGTATGCGAACTACCCTGTAAATAAAGGTTTCGTCGCAGGGTCAGATGGTTAACAGAATCAAAAGGTTTGCTAAAGTATTTAGATCACCTTGTGTTTTTAAAACCAAACGATTTACATTCATATTTAAGTTAATCCTTACCATTTATAAATTTCTTGTTATAGGGAAGATTAAGCCATTAGAGTAAACGAATCATCCGGCAATTTAGATGCTATTATTTTCTACGTATCTTCAATACCTACTTAGTCTATGATCGTCCTTCTCTTTTCAATTAAAAAGATTCACTTTATATAAAGGTTTTTATCTTAAGATATCTGGGGGTATAGAAGCGTTAACAATTATATTCCTCACGCAAAGCTCACATTTCTCTTGAAAATTGTACACACTCTTAAGGTCATAAGGTAAATCTCACCCATAAACTAAATAGAACCAACAGAAAAAAAAAAACATAACGAACAAACAAATAAAAAAAAAAAAAAAAAAAACTGAAAGAACAAAGAAACGAATTTTATTTCAATTAACCCAAATAACGCAGTATAAGGACGCGCAGATGAAGAAATAATCCCCGGGATGAAAATAAAGACGATGGAATCAATGACCCAGTCACACGACACAACTCCCAGGACCTAATCATTTCCACACAAAGATAATCTAGATTTTATTTGCTCTCCTTCGCGTGAGTACCTTCGGATTTGGAGTTTGTATAGGTACATCGCATCCAGCATCGCATCCCACTCCCAGCAATCGTCTAGCAGAGCGACAATTTAAAATAGCATCTTCATTGGCTCCTTATATTTGGCATGATGGCTGCGACACACACAAGGACCCAAGGACTCCCATCATCATCATCATCGCATATCGGTGTGTTAGGTTCAGTGTTCGTTTGGTTTCAGATTTCTTTTCATAAGTCTCCCCGAAAATTAGATGAGACCAATGGCGGGTGCCAAGGCCAATAAAAACGAAAAAGGAAAATAAAATTAATCCCGGTTCGTAATGAAACCTGTGATTTAGTCCTTTTGGTTCTATTTTTTCGTATATGTCTATTCTTTTATTCTATTCCGCACCTAGGAGATGGGAGTATAGCAAAATGAGCAAACTCACACAATCTACTACTGTACTGTACAATGATATCCTTTTTATTTGCTACACGGGGTGTTGGCAAGGACAAACCTCCAATTGGGGATTTGATTCGCTGGAAGTAATTGCAAGTAAATGTGAATGTGATTGCGAATGCGAAGGAAACACGGTTTGGTGCCAAGGATAGGTAGCTGACTTGTGAAATACCATATCGCAATTCTATGCTATGTGATGTGCGGGTGGAGGGTGTGCGAATGGGTACATCACAAATATCCGGCTAATCTGGCTTGATTTTATTTCATTAGAATACTTTTTCGTTATATTATACGGCTACGTATTTATATTGTCTTAGGGTTGAGACGAAATTTTATTTAGCGTAATAAGTGCTTTCGTGCATTTGGCTTGAAGGTCTTAAGACGTTAAATAATACGTTTGTCTTTTTTTATGCATGAGATGTTGGTCGAAAATTCAAGTGGAATTCTATTTATATGGTAATTAATTGTTGCAAGGATTAAATGTCCTTGGATTTATTTATATTATTTCTTTTTTCGGGTAAACCAAATAAGTAATAACTAGGTAATAGGTCACTTGAAGTTTGAAGATTTAAATGTGTGGAATTTCTTAACCATCTCGTCCTGTAACATTATATCAGTCATCAGTTAGGTTGTACAAGTTATGGATGAAGAACCCATGAAACTCCACCAAGTTCGACAAAAGCCTGATGATCGGATAAAGCCTAGCGGCGCGGCCGAGCGCCCTGTCCCTGTAGTGTCGCATGAACAGTACTTTTATAAAAAAAAAAAAATTGTAACGAAGCGTTAAAACATCCTACAATTCCCCAAGCAAAACGTTGCGGCAGTCATACACCCTAAGAGTACACATGCAACACGTTACGACATCCACATACACCTCTAATGGAACTTCACATGTATCATATTGCACAGTTCACTGTGCACCAACCCGATGTCAATTAATGAGACTGAATTAATAATATTTCGTTTCTCATTTTTCAGTTCACAATGACTTATGTATCTCAATATTTCATAAAGCGAGGTGAAGGAAATGACACTAAATTGTCTTTCTCTCTCGTCCAGTGGGGTACCAGTCTAGTGTACAGAAAATTAAAGATCGGACCGCTAACAAAAGCCTTTAATAAGGGTGTTTCGGTGACAAATAGACATTGCTTAGCGGGTTTACTCTGCTTTAGAAGCCAATCTAACTTGTTGGTATTAAATTATGGAGTCAGCTGCTTAGGGCAGACATTATTATATTATAAGTTAGTTAGGGTTTACTTTTAAAGGAATTTCCATAAGAACTCCCGACTGCTTCATTCCTCTGAGCTCCTCTTTAAGTAGCTCATTGGACAGGGTACTCCTCCGTGGGTTCCGACGGCTTGGTTTCTTGGATTGTATGCTGAGGATATAGGATAGGGTTTCCAATAAAGATTCCCGCACCCGTTTGGTTCTTCTGAGTTTTTCCTCAAGAAGCTTGTTGGATAAGCTTCTGTTTCGAGAGGTGTCTTGGTCTACCCGCTTTGTTTTCTAGGGACGGGAGAACTTTCGACCGCTTAATTCCTTTAAGCTCCCCTTCAAGTGGCTAATTGCACAGGACTCCTCTGTGATTTCCAATCGTTTTGCTCCCCAGATTGCGTGCTAGGGACAAGGAATTCCGGACCGTTTGGTTCCTCTGGACTGCCTTAAGAGGAGTTCATTGCACAAGGTTCTCCTCCGTGTGTTCCGACTGCATAATTCCGTAAGTTGTGTACTACGGAAATAGGGTTTACGATAAGGTTCCCGACCTTTTGGTTCCTTCGTACTCGTTCTAATGACAGAACGAGTACAGTCTTTGTTTCTATTCCTTTCCTCGTAGAAATTTAAATGAGTACTCATTCATTCAAACACATTTTATGAATACCCAAACTAAATCATGAGTATTCACTGATCTGCTGAGCGAAAGAAGTGCACACAAGAAAAACAAGTCTGCAACTGACCCATTCTGCTCACAGAAGAAAATAAGAAAAGTTGGTTTTGTGTGAGTTGCGAGATCACAGATCAACTTACGCTACTAGTTTCAAGACATTCATGCAGACCTCTAGTAGATAGTGATGAACGTGTGGCAATCCCTTTGAAGTATCGACAACCTCCAAAGTTCTTCCTTCGACATTTCCATATTATGCCATATTAGGTTCTAGGAAACAACTCTTAAGTTGGCTTTACCATCCAAGAATTAGTCCGTAGTAAAAAGTCTGTTTGTGACGTAATCAAACCAATATTACTCATAGATGGCCTTACCAAAACTGACCACACCTTTAGCTATGAAATGAAAATAAACATTCAAAGTCCTGTTTGTCTGTTCGACTACAACTTAAGCCGATGGGTAATTTTGTTTAAAACTGGTACCAAAGAATATAAAGTTACCAAGAAGTCACATCTCATACAAATTTTTTACTGAAAATGCCGGGTTCCAATGTTGGAACCCGCACTTTGCCTTTTTTTGGGCTTTTCAATATTTCTCTCAGCGTTTTTAAAATGAGATACCACACACATTAAAACAGTCTGCTTTTTCGTCCTTGAAAAGCCCATAAAAGAAGCAAAAGCTCTGGGAGCAGGCCGCAATATTGGAACCCACCATCTAAAAATATGCAGTAAAATAATTGTATGAGATGCGCTTCCTTGGTAACTTTATATTCTTTGCTGGTACTATTAGCTTTCTTTAGGATATTCAACTGAAAAGTTCTATTCATTTTTTATAAGTCCAAAAATGACGGTTTTAGAAGTTTTGGTAAGTCTTATTTTTCTCAAATATGTTTTTTTTTACTAAAAAAAATTGATTTCGCTTTCGTAGAATTTGTCGTTCGATGTTTTCTATGTTATTTTTTTTTTTGCAAAAGTTTCAATTTAGCGATGAACCTCTGGAAAAGGGATACAAACTTCTTATATTGAATGGTTTATTGCTTAATACTTTGCCGTTCGCCAGCTCTAAATTAGTTTTTCTCAAAAACGACTCAATCAATTTTGATTAAACTTCGTTTCTGCAGTGACCATATTAATTATAAGAAAATTGCATTTCAGATTTTTGCCAAAATATTCGCAGAGGTATCGGAAAAAGAGTTTTGATGTTTTTGGACAAAATTGCTTCATTTTCGAGTTATTCACGTTAACCTATCTTCTGAATGCGTAGATTAATTTTCTTAGAATTTTCAATCAAGTGCTTCTGTTTAGTTCAAACAAGGCTGCATTTACATTTACAAATTTTGAAAACATTAAAAAAAAAAATATTTTGTTTGTTTGACTTTTTTTTCTTGAAAAATATCATAAAATTATTAGACATGAATATACATCTGCATAGCTACTACATTTTAAATTTAGACCAAGAAATGCTCGCTCACGAGTGCTCATTTTCAGCTTTCTGGTCATTTAAGCACGACGCATTCGCGTCGTTGTCCGTAGTGGGTTTTTCTTTATAATATTCTCTTAAACTAAATTAAGATTTGATAGGATTTGATAGATTTAGTTTTAATTCAAAACGAAGATGTATTACATTAATTTAAAAAAAATTTAAAAAAAAAAATGTTTCAGCATGATATTATTCTATATGTTAGTTGTTCGCGAGCAATAAATCGGTTCGCTGTCGTCTCACGCTTACGTGCGGAGCAGTTTCGTCAGTGGGCAGTATGAGGAGTGCTTACGGCGCGCGAAACAAATAATCGGTTTGGCGAAAAAAAAAAAAATAAAACAGATCTACAAGAGTAAGTTCGTGCGATCCCAGCAATGCATTTTTTTTTTGATTATTTTTCACAATGTACATTATACATAATATGCAGATCTTCAAGTTTTTTTCAACCATTGTTAATGACAGTTTTCGTTCCTCTTTTCGCCGTTTATTTAAACTCGCCTGACAAGCCCTTAAGATCCTTCAGGCATTACATAAAAATCAAATCATGCATGACCCAAATTTTTGCGCCCTAAAAAATCTGGATAGCAACCTGCCAGACTTAACTCTGTCAAAATAAAGCATACACAAAAAAATCTTCCATTTGAATTTAATTCAATACAGTCCATTAAAACAACAACAAAAATAATTTTCTTTTATTTTTGTTAATTCTCTTCTTCGTACTTTAACCAGACCACGGGTTTACAACAAAAACATATATTTCTAGATGCAAGAATGTAACCATGTTCCCCTAGAAGTGTGTATGCGCTGTAGATTTTATTAAGAGTCGATATTCATCGACCAAAAAATTGCGTCTTAGAAAGGTACGACAACATCTAACTGATGAGCCCAACTGTCGTGCCTGGGCGAAACGCATTGGACTAACTGGCTGAACAGAATAGAATGACGGAACTGGAAGAGCTGTCAAAAAGTGTCGTACGTTATTTTTTTTACATGCCCACAATGCAGCTGTACAGCTTTGAAAGTATTTTAAAGAAAAACAAAAGAATATTCTTGTGTACAAGCTCAGAATTCACATTTTTTATTTCCAATAATTTTCCTTTTAATAAATAATTTTTTTCGCGATACAAATAACCACAATATTTTTTTCCGACCCAAAAAGTTGTTTTTTTTCTTCATACAAATTGAAACGTCAAAAGTGCCGTACGTGAAAAGTTAAAAGTTGGTGAACTCTTCCGTCTGCGTCTGCAGTTCCGTGTGCGTCTACGTTCCGTTGTGTTCGCAACATTGAATTTGCGTGTATTCAATATTTTGACAGCTATTCCAGCTCCGGGTCCGTCTCCGTCTGCGTCACCATTCTGTTCAGCCAGTAAAGCCGAAAACAGATGCGCAGCTTTTTCCCATGCAGCGAAATTAGAAAGACATCGTGCAGAGAAGGCTGCATGCAGAGCCTGGAATATGTCAGCGCTCATAAGAACCTGTGTAAATTTATTTTCGCTGCATGGGAAAAAGCTGCACATCTGTTTTGGGCTTAAAGGTCGCAACAAATCTTCCATTTGAATTTAATTCAATACAGTCCACTAAAACAACAACAAAAATAATTTTCTTTTATTTTTGTTAATTCTCTTCTTCGTGCACATACAAAGTCTTAACTTTGTATATCGATTGGTTTAGAAGACAAAGTGGATGCTGACTCTAAGACTATAAGGGCCAGTTGTACAAATATTTGATCCGTGGTTCAGGAATTTTAACTCACCAATTTCGGCGGATTAACTGTGGTTCAACGATGGTTCAGGCATGTAATTGGCTTTTAGTGCATATTAGAACCTTGAACCATCGTTGAACCTCAGTCGGCGAGTTAAAATTCCTGAACCACGGATCAAAATTTAAACCACGATGGTACAACTGGCACTAAGTAAGTATAGAAGTTGGTGTCTAGAATGACAGTTCTTGTTCTCAAAAGAAGAGAGAATGCATCCGATTTTTTTTTGTTTTTTGGAAAATTTAAAATCGGAGAGGTCACACATCAAGTCATTGTTCCCGAATCACCAAGTGAAAATTGACGCCATTCGAAAAATGAAGCTCAAGCTTTGGTCGAAATTCAACTAATAAATTAGCGGTAAATTCCAAATAAAAAGAAAACAGACGTGTTTTTTATTTAAGTTCATTTAATTATTTTTTGTTCAAAATAAAATGATCATCACAAGATTTTCAATACAACAAGAAGTATTTAAAGAAATTGTATTAAGTAAAAAAAAAAAAACAAATTGAAGTCTTAAGCGTTACCATTATATCTTAGCGGACAATTTTGATGGATGTAGTAAAGCAGCACTCATCCCCAGAATCACCCTTCAGTCTCCATTTAATTTCATAATCGTTCAGTGGGAACTTCGCTTGGATGGGCAACTCGAAGTTCAGAGTGTTCTTTTGGTCATGTTTGTAAGGGCAGGCCGAGTAATTGCAGCTATTGTGATCCATGTCTTCCAGTTCCAAATCCTCGTTTTCTCTGGCCCAATAGACTGATGAATGTGCGTTCTGACTGTCAAATCCTGGTGTAAAGTCAAACGAAATTTTCGCTGGTTTGCGTCGCTTGATTCTGCAAGCTTTGTTTTCAGCTGCCTGTGGACATGGGTCGATACGAACCTCATGAATCACACAACTGCCGGTGTAATCCTTGCACGGCTTGAAATTGACAACTTCTCCAAGAGCAAGACCGACCACAATCAACAGGATTATGCTTCGAATAAGGAGCATCTTTACGAATACTAATTTTTTTTTTAATCAGAAAAAGCAACGAACAAACGATGGCGAACACTTAATTGGAACTGATCGACCATAGACAAAGTGTTTGGCTGGAAATTTCGAAACTTCGATTTATCGTTGAACTTTGACATTCTGTTGCTGATAAAGCTGATAATAAAGGCAATGTGCCTTTAGGCTATTGCCTCTTTGAAAGCAAATCGTATATATAGAAGCACTTTACAAATTATGGCTTTTCGCTCGGGTTTGATAAGAAGATGCTTCATTTAAATTAATTACTGCCTCAGATGTGTTTCTTATCAACACTACTTTTTTTTTTGTAAAAATTGCAGGGGAACGATAAGGTAGAGTGCATTTCATCTAAAAGTGTGTGATGGCGATAAAAATGTTATCAAATTATTCTTGTTCAATTATACGACTGAGCTGGACTAATAGAAATATTAGTGTTTTATGGTATCAGTACCTAAGTGTTTTTCTCTTAATTCGTGTGCAAATGCATGTAGTTAAAAACATAGTAATAACAATAATTCTTATCGACAGTTAAGTATTCGTAGAATAATAAAATTATATTACAGGGTGATTTAGAAAAATTTACCATTTTTCACAGTGAAACAAATAAGACAGAAATTAACACGTGAATAGTTAATGGAGTAGGCAGGTAATTAACGAAAAATTGACTTAAAGTGGGAAAAATTATTAAAAAACAACGAAAGCACACACAATTAATCAGCATTTTTTAGTTATATACAGTGGGCTCTCGTTAAATTGAACATACCAATAACTTGAACAAATAATTTTTCCCATTACGCATTCTATAATTTAAACTGACAATTTTGAAGACTCGATAACTTGATTTTTTGCCTTAAATACTCTATAATTTGAACACATAAAATATTTGCAACCTCTGTAACTTGAACAAAGTTTAATATTGGAATATTTGCAAGGTACCTTGGTAAAAATTAGGAACGATTTTTAAAGGGGAATCCCAGGCAATTAGTTTTGCTCTTATTTGTCAGGCTTTATTCTTCGAAGTAAATTTCATTTAAACAAGTGCGTATTTGGGAAAGGATTTTAAGAAAACGTGAAAAAGTGGATTAAAGAAACAAAACAAAAAGCTGCGATAACTGAAAAAAAAACTCAAGCTTAGGTACGTCTTACTCAAATGCATTTGGAAGAGAAAATATGCAATTTTCAAAATCAAAAAACCTTTTCACAAATTACGGTTCTTCAGAATCTCAGAGAATTTTTTTTCAAAAACGTGCTGCGCAAAGCTTAGCAGTATAAAGTAATATTTTTTTTTTGACAGGTCGTCTTTAAAATGTACCATCTCAAATTATTAAGTTCGTTCTTATACTTTGAAACTGTGATTTTCTGTGCATTTGTGTAAATTTCAGTCCAAAGTTCTGTCAAAGTTCATATTAAATTTTATTAAAATGCACAACAAATTACAGAGTTCCAAGGTAAGGTAACAATTTACTTTAATTATTATTTAGGTAATTATATTATTTAGGTAATAATAAATTATTTAAAAATAAAGAAAAACAAAATTTTTATCGGTCCAGTAACTTGAACAACCCTATACCTTGAACACCCCTGGTTTCATATGTGTTCAAATTAACGAGAAATTTAATTCCTCAAATATTATTTTTGATTAAACAAAAAAAGAATAAAAGAAAAGAATATACTAGCTTTTGTAAATTCCTATTGCAGAATTCTGTAAATAAATAGAATAATATTAATTGTTTTAACAGTGACAAAATACTGTTAATTTTTTCTTCATTAATGACTTAATGACACAAATTTTCTTTAATCATACATATATGGATGTCTGAAATAAAGAATATTTGAATACAAGAAAAACTATCAATTGGAAAAATACCGACTCTAAACTCTACTAAAATGTTTGGACCTTAATTAACCATTTTTGCTAGCTCTTGGCCTGTACCTAAACAAAACTTAACTACACGGATTGACCGTAATCCAAAACAATCGTGGCGTATTAACGTAAAAGACCGACATTATTGCCAAAATTGAAAAACTATGTTATTTTAAGAATGGAATGGGTCAGTCAATATGATACAAGATGTCACTAGTAGTCAATGCCGGACTTAGCTTGTTGCAGCTCCAATTATTTCCATTTGAACTTGAAATTCGTCGAAGGCAAAGGCGTACCTGAGTGTACATAATAATGCAAAACTTAGAGAAAGCTGCTTTTGCACGATCTTACTCTTCTAGTTTTATTGTAAATTCAAAACTAATCAGAAGCTTCAGACTGCAAAATTATAACAAAATCACTAAAGCCTTAATGGCTTTATATATGTATAACCCGAAAATTAAACAAATTATGTAATTTATGTTGCACAAACCTGAAACGATGTTTGTTGCTATCACTTTAGTCATTACAGGTACCAAGTTTAACCAAAATCGTAACCCTCTTTTTCTTGATGAGCTAAAACTAAAATTGGAATTTATTCTGTCCATCAGAGAATTACCCAAAAACATTGAAGCAAATCGATGTACCCGTTTTGGCTCTAACTCAAATTACAGTGAACGCACGGATGCATAGGTACACATAAGCCCAGACAGACTGCCTGACGGACGATATGATAGAACATATACTTCTTCGGATTTCTACATAATAGTAGTGTCAAAGTCAAATTCCTTTTTACACGGAAGCTTTTCTTTGTATTCATCACTATTAAAATTACATTTGAAATGTACATATTTTTGAAAAAAAAAAAAAATAATTTTTTTATCCCTGCTTCTAAAATATTTACTTGTCTTAACTTTTGAAAGTAATTTTTCTTTCAATTTTATCTCTATTTCCTCGATTTGCTATAATTACTAACAAAATAACTATTTCGTAAAATGCAGATGAAGTAGGAATGCTTAAAATAAAGTATTCAATGACAGAAATAGTGTCATTTTGTCACATAAAAGTAGCATTCGAAATTTGTAATTAAATTAAATCTCTGAGATTTTTGAAAAGAAGGACATTTTTAAGTAAATAAGGACGGAAGGACAAATAGTTGAAAAGGATGACTATCTTACCAAATGGAGGATGGTTGGGAACCCTACTTGGGCCGCCCATCATTGTCGAGTGCCGGACGACGTTCTTGGCTCATAGTAGTTCGAAGGTAATTTTTTATAAGTTTTTAGCACCTAATTTAAGATTAAATAGATATTTCAAAAAAAAACGATGTAAATTTTTAAGAAAAATTAGTTCGAAAAAATTCGTAAATAATTTTTCTAAATTTTGAGTTCAAGAATAATATTTTTAAAAACAATGTATCTACTATATGTCAATTTTATTAAAACAGAAAATTAACGAATGGTTAGATATATAAATTCCGGACTCAGCTTTTTTCATTTTTTCTAAATTATTTAAAAACTAATGTTTTTAGACACATATATTTTTGTTGAAAAAAATCTTAGAAAATTGTGTGTGACGTATCTAATAGTGTTAAATAAATTTTGTGATATCATTTTCTCAAAAAGTATTTGACCGATTTCGATTAATTTTATATGGTTGGAAAGCCACAATTCCGGAGATGTGCAAAATATTCTTGTGACACGCATTTACACACTGAAGGTCATTTTTGTTTTTGTACTGTCGAACACTTTGCATATTTAAAAAAAAATTAAATTAAAACAAAATGTTTTTTTTTTTCAATATTTCCAAACAAATTGTTTGCGAAATTAAAAGTTTTAAAAGTTTTTCTCCTTCCTAGGGTATGTGAGTTTTTGCTGGCCGAGTTTCGGCCACGGGACGATACTAGAAAGAATAATATGATAAAAATTACACATAGACATTCATTCTAAACATATTTTGTTTTATTATTCAATGAAAAGTTGCGAAAGAATTTTATGGAGGTTGAATTGGATTTTGGGGCCCCTATACATCGGAGGCTCGGAACGGAAATGGCTTAGTATTTCCCAAAATTAAGGGCTTTAAACAGTTTTTTATTTCTGAAAGTCCATACTTATTTAAAAGTTGAACATCGAGAATAATTAAGGGGCCAATGTTTTCAAAGTTTAACTATTTATTTAACAACGAAAAATATATTAAAAATATTTTGAACTTTGCGTAAATAAAAAAAAATTTCTACCATTAAAAGTCTTCACATTTCCGCTATTTGTGAGGCAAGAATAATTGTTCAATTTACGCGAAGCTGTCAGTTTCCCTTGAAATTTCTGTTCAAATAAATTCTTTTTAATCCTTCATTACTTTATTGGTTGCGAAACTACATAAAGCTTGTTTAGATATTTGGCCTTCAATCAATTTGGAACAGGTGACGCGATTTCTGCCACTTCAGTGATTAGTTTTTGTACTTATGGCGTTTAACATGAACCTAGATGGTACGGTTGCCTACCGGAGTTTTATATTATTTGGAAAATAGTCCTCAGTCCTCAGTGCCTGGGCTAGACTAGATGATGAAAATAGATTTTCCTTAGTTACACCCATAATTTATATCAACTATTGAGAGAAAATGTTTTTTTTTCTATTTTTTAAATTGAAGCATCTACATAAAAACAATATAGTTCTCTGCTATATTATTGTATAACCCTCTTTCTACTTTCCATTTTTAGTGTTTTGCAACAGTGGCTAACCACCATGACTATTAAACTCCTAAACAGTTGGCGGTGTGGCCACGTCGTCATCGTCATAACCGTCTCGTCAGCGGAAGTTCCCAAAAAAAAAACAACAACAATAAAATAGCCAACCAAATTGTGTTCCGGGTGCGATGCTAATTATACAAAAATTTCGGTATACGTAGAAATATATTTTAATGACGCGAAAGGAGTGAAATTTTAATTAGAACTCATTCCCAGACTCAAAAGGAGCTTACCATAGAGTCAGCCAACCAGGATACAGGATATGAAGTCGCTGCGGTTGAAAAAAAAAAAAAAAAAAAAAAACAATTCATACCATCAAAAGTGAGAAGACCATCATAGATATCTACAAACAAAAAGATAAAAAAAAAAAAAACGCATTTCGAGGCGCGAATAAAAATGTTATTTTTTATTCGCATTATTAGTGTAGCCTCAGCGTGTTATAGCAAAAAGTATTTTATTAATGTTGAAATGAAAAAGGGATGGTGTTTTGTTTGTGTCTTGTTTTTGTGTATGGATTATTTTTTTAAGGGCATATTTTATATAGCTAAGTACAAATTAGGATATAATGTTACAAATTGTTTGTCTTTATTTTAATGACTAAAGTGAAGACTTTTGAAAGTGGTTTTAAAAATAAATATTCAAAATTAAGATTTTTGGAATTTTAGTTGTATAATCGAGTTTTGAGTTAAGTTTTTTAGTATATGAATTTTTATAAATACATTATTTAATTTGATTGCGTTTAAATAACTTTTTTTCATTTTTTATTCAAAAAAAAAAAAAAATCGTTTCCAAACAGGGATTAATTGTTAAAATTACAAATTTACTCCCACCTCACATTTATATGATTAATACGAAAATTATGAACAAAATAGTTTGACATCAGCTTTTTCCCAATTTCAAGAAACGAAGGATAAATATTGCAACAGAATATTCACAACAAATAAAAGGGTAGAAAATAGAAATACTCTCAATTTAGTTGAAATAAAAAGTGGGTTCTCAAACCATGAAGGACATCAGCTTTCCATCCTAATACAACAAGAGTACGCTGCTTCCAGCCATCCACAACAAGCCCCTTAGTCCATTGAAATGTTACACAATTTTGGCCGAACCTTGCATTTTGTGCAGGACAAATTTTTTTTGATTGATCTGTAGGGGGTATCAGCATGAGTGTAAAACCGAGTTTTCGGGGTTGAAAGCCCCCCATTCGGCCGCCATTTTGAAAGAGGGGGCGTTAAACGCCCTTCGTAATATCTTAAGAACCATACATCGCACAAACAAAATTTCAGCGTATTTATGAAGAGAATTTAATTTTCTACAATTTATGTTAACGCACTTTTTATCGTAAAATTGAAAAAAAAAAAGTTATAACCAAAAAATGATGAAGGTTTTCAGAAATTTATCTTAAAGAGGATATAAAATAAATAAACAAGAAAAACATGATATTTTTCTTGGCAATGGTCATCTTTTTTTTTACATTATAACTTTTTTGTTTTCAATTTTACGATAAAAAGTGCGTTAACATAAATTGTAGACAATTAAATTCTCTTCATAAATACGCTGAAATTTTGTTTGTGCGATGTATGGTTCTCAAGATATTGCGAAAGGGGTTTAATGCCCCCTTTTCCAAAATGGCGGCCGAATGGAGGGACTTTCAACCCCGAAAACTCGGTTTACACTCATCCAACCTACAGATCCATCAAAAAAAAATTTGTCCTGTATAAAATGCAAGGTTGATGTAACATTTCAATGGACTATCTATCATCCGCGGTATCTTGATGCTTGATCCATTCAACCGGAGGCTGGTTCAGCCTTTCTTGTCGCCTCGAACCTGGGGACTAGGATTCGAGGACCCCCTTTGATTGAGAGTATTATGCCGAAAACAGATGTGCAACTTTTTCCAATGCAGCGAAAATAAATTTACACAGGTTCTTATGAGAGCTGACATATTCCAGGCTCTGCATGCAGCCTTCGCTGCACGATGTCTCTTTTTCAAATTTCGTTGTATGGGAAAAAGCTGCACATCTGTTTTCGACTAGTACGTCAGTGCATTTATAATCTGGTCCAGCAGTCAGTTACAAATCAGGGTTGTCAGGGTCATGCACCCAGTTAAGGCAGTCTATTTATTTTTTATAGATTGCAGTCTAAGCTTTACTCTGGTGTATGTTTTTAGCGTTTAACTTATGAAATTCCAAGCATTTGATCTAAAAAAGTAGTAATTTCGGTATATAATTATAAATAAGCAGGGTTGTCCTATACTCTTAAGAGTTGCTGCAAGTGCCAAATGTCTGATTTCATATAGAATGAGAATTAAGCTTTAATATAATACATAGTCCCGGTTACAGTTGAGTCTATAGAAGAAATAATTTTTTATATTAAAATAACTATTGAAAACTTTTCAGTCTGTAGGCCCATCGACCACTAGGCAACTTTTTGTTGCTAGCCCCAGCAACTTTTTGTTGCTCCCAATCCAATTACACGCAGAAAAATGATTAGTTAATAATAACGTAAAACTCTGGTAAAGTTAAACGATTAAGTTGCTTACTATACAGCCTACAAACTAAAGGTGTTAGGCCAACACACTCAACTAGATTAAAAAAAAATGCTTAAATTAACTCACTGATTCTGCTAAAGTGTACTAAATTTTACAAAGCAGTCTCTGGGATAATCTTGTGGGTTTCATCAGCCGATTAAGTTAATAAATACAACATGGCTAAATACTTAATAATAACTAATAAACTTACTTCCTTTTGCAAACTTATTAAGTTAGAGTAGCAATCTTCTCGGTTGTTTTATTTTGTACTAAAAGAGAAAAACTTAGTAGTTGGCAGTTGTAACTAAGCTACGCCGTTAATGTTACAAATGTACTTATTTGACATAACCACTTAACTCAATTGAAGAAGCCAACATACATAGTTGGAATAACTTACAACTCAGCATTTATAACTTAGCTGCGTGGTTGATGTAACAAACGTACTCACTTAATATAACCAATTTACTCGATTGGAGGTGCCAATATAGGTTCAAATAACTAATCTTATGCATTTTTTAACCTACTTACTGAATAAAATCAGCAATCTAGACGGTGGGAGTAGCCTATCTACTCACTTGAAGTAGCGCATCTACTCAATTATTTTATACATCCAACTTAGTTGGATTAGCCAATCTATGCATTTACGATAAACTTTTACTCGGTTAAATTAGCTAATCCATTTCAACCAATATACGAAATCTGTTAAATCTACTAAATTAGAGTAGCCACTCTACTCGGTTAGAGTAACCTCTTCTCTGTTCAAGTAGCAAATCAACTAGTTCATTTTCACATACTTACTCGGTTAGAGTAGCCGTTCTACTCGATTGGAGAAGCCTATCTACTCAGTGGGAGTAGCCTATCTACTCAGTTGGAAAAACCTTTCTTCTTAGTTGGAATAGCCTATCTACTCATTTAAATTTGCATATTTACTCGGCTGGGGTAGCCAATCTACTTGGTTGGAGTAGCCAATCTGCTCGGTTGAAGCAGCCTATCTTTTATGTTCGGGTAGCATTTCTACTCAGTTGAAGTACCCTATCTACTCAGCTAAAGTAGCCAATCTACTCGTTTACATTCACATACTTTCTGGGTTAAAGGAGCCAATCTACTCAATTGGTGTAGCCAATCTGCTCGGTTGGAGTAGCGTATCTTCTCTGTTCGGGTAGCCTATCTACTCAGTTGGAGTAACCTATCTACTCAGCTAAAGTAGACAATCTACTCTGTTGGAGTAGCCAATCTACTAGTTCACGTTCACATACTTACTCAGTTAGAGTAGCCAATCTACTCGGCTGGAGTTCCCAATCTACTCTGTTAGAGTAGCCAATCTACTAGGTTGGAGTAGCCTATCTTCTCTGTTCGAGTATCCTATCTACTCAGTTAGAGTAGCCTATCTACTCGGGTGGAGTAGCCAATATACTCAGTCGGAGTAGCCTATCTACTCGTTCACATTCACATACTTACTCGGTTAAAGTAGCCAATCTATTCGGCTGGAGTAGCCAATCTACTCGGCTGTAGTACCCAATCTACTCGGTTGGAGTAGCCAATCTACTCGTTTTAAGTAGCATATCTTCTCTGTTCGAGTATCCTATCTACTCAGTTAGAGTAGCCTATCTACTCGGGTGGAGTAGCCATTATACTCAGTTGGAGTAGCCGATCTACTCGGTTAGAGTAGCCTATCATCTCTGTTAGAGTAGCCTATCTACTCAGTTGAAGTAGCCTATCTACTCGGGTGGAGTAGCTAATCTACTCAGTTGGAGTAGCCTTTCTACTCAGCTAAAGTAGCCAATCTACTCCGTTGGAGTAGCCAATCTACTCGTTCACATTCCCATACTTGCTCGGTTAGAATAGCCAATCTACTCGGCTGGAGTACCCAATCTACTCGGTTGGAGTAGCCAATCTACTCGGTTGGAGTAGCCTATCTTCTCTGTTAGAGTAGCCTATCTACTCAGTTGGAGTAGCCTATCTCCTCGGGTGGAGTAGCTAATCTACTCAGCTAAAGTAGCCAATATACTCCGTTGGAGTAGCCAATCTACTCGTTCAGATTCACATACTTACTCGGCTAGAGTAGCCAATCTACTCGGCTGGAGTACCCAATCTACTCGGTTGGAGTAGCCAATCTACTCGGTTGGAGTAGCCTATCTTCTCTGTTCGAGTATCCCATCTACTCAGTTAGAGTAGCCTATCTACTCGGGTGGAGTAGCCAATACACTTAGTTGGAGTAGCCTATCTACTCGTTCACATTCACATACTTACTCGGTTAGAGTAGCCAATCTACTCGGCTGGAGTACCCAATCTACTCGGTTGGAGTAGCCAATCTACTCGGTTGGAGTAGCCTATCTTCTCTGTTAGAGTAGCCTATCTACTCAGTTGGAGTAGCCTATCTCCTCGGGTGGAGTAGCTAATCTACTCAGCTAAAGTAGCCAATATACTCCGTTGGAGTAGCCAATCTACTCGTTCAGATTCACATACTTACTCGGCTAGAGTAGCCAATCTACTCGGCTGGAGTACCCAATCTACTCGGTTGGAGTAGCCAATCTACTCGGTTGGAGTAGCCTATCTTCTCTGTTCGAGTATCCCATCTACTCAGTTAGAGTAGCCTATCTACTCGGGTGGAGTAGCCAATACACTTAGTTGGAGTAGCCTATCTACTCATTCACATTCACATACTTACTCGGTTAGAGTAGCCAATCTACTCGGCTGGAGTACCCAATCTACTCGGTTGGAGTAGCCAATCTACTCAGTTGGAGTAGCCAATCTACTCGTTTAGAGTAACCCATCTGCTCACTTGAAGTACCCTATATTCTAGGTTGCTTTAGCAAACCTACTTAATTGAATTATACAATCCACTCAGTTGGAGCAGCCTTCTTTGTCAGTTGCTGTAGCCTATCTACTCAGTTGAAGAAGCTAATCTACTTGGTTGCTTTAGACAATTTACTTAGTTGGAGGAGCCAATCTATTTGCTTATAGTCACATATAGTATTGGCTACTTTAACTAAGTAAGTTGTCTAAAAAAAGAAAGTATATTAGCTACTTTAACTGAGTAAATAGGCTATTACAACTGATGAGGTAGGCTTCTTCAATTGAGTAGGTTAGATATTCCAGTTGAGTAAGTTGTGTTAAGAATCCAACCATATTAGCTACTCCAACTAACTAGACAGGTAACTCCATCTGAAAAAAAGACATTTTTTTTTTTAACTTTTCAAACCGCATGACGGTTGAGAAAAACATTTTTTGAATTTTTATAGTAATTAAAATTATGTTTATTAATATAATAAAAGTAAAAATGATGCATGATTTGTATAAGACTTTAAATTTAAGAAAACAAAATAAGATGGAAAAAAAAAACAAAATGTGTTTTGTTAAAATATATAAACTTACAAATTTGGTATTTATAAATACAACGTTTACAATAATAGTCTTAATAAATATCTTCAATTTTTAACATATATACATAGTTGTCTCTTAAATTTGGGTAAGTAAAAACTATAAAAGTGAAAATTATACTTTTAAGAATGTATATTTATTCATTAGCATTACAATATTTAATTAAATATTTAGTTATTTTTTCTAAAATTTTAAGATTCACAAAGGGCTTCTTAAAATTATATATTGCTTTCCGTTTGAAAGGATAGTTTTTGTATTAGGAATAGTATTGGGAAATGACTCAAAAAACATTATAATTTCTTCATCTTTCATTGGATTTTCTACTTCGAAAGCAGAGTAATGTTCATCGAAGCCTAAAGTTTTTAATAAAGAGCAGGAGAAGATCAGTTTATTAAAGTCGTATAAGTATATTTTTTTCAGAACGCAAAAATCATAATTGTAGCTATCTATACCTAGACTTTTTACTAAAATTGTTCCCTTTTCATAGCGTATTGAAGACATCATCGCCCAACTAATCTTAGTTAAAGTCTTTTCAGGGTCTAAATGTAATTGCCAGTTCATAAATTGTTTTTCTGATAGTAACATATCCTTTTTAGGGCCAACAGAAAGTGAATTTTGTAGCGTGCCTTTTATAAATATTTCATTTAGCTGAAGCTGATGTTTCATTGCTAAAGTAAAAGTAATATTCATACGGTTACATGATGCTCTAGCAGACATTTTAGACTGCCTATGCTTGGCTTCAAATCTCATTGACCAAAATGAAGAAAGTGGACCGTATTTGGTAAGAACAGTGTGATAATGAATGAGATTGTGAAACTTTGGCTTGAGAGGTTCTTTTGTTAACTCAATATACTGCTCATTAAGTTCCGCTGCTAATGTTTGCAACAAAAATTCTGTCCCATCTGAAATGCTTACGCTGAAAATGATGTCTATTACTTTTCTAAGTGTAATAAACAATGTCCAAACCTTATTTCCCCTTGGGACAAAATCACCTACAAGTATTCCAAAATATCGTATTAAAGTTATCATTTCTCCAGAGGACAGTCGAATACTTCCTCGCTTTAGATGCTCTTTTTCTATACAACATGGTTTATTTTTACCATCTGGACCATAATTAAATGCCAAAAGCTTTTCATTAAAATGTGTTAGGGAGAACAATTTGGACGTTTCTGTATACTCTAGCAGAATGAATTTTAAAATATATTTTGCAACACCTTCAAGCACATCATGCATGATATCAGCACCAACTTGCTGAAATAAGTCAAAATTTTTTATTCGAAGGAAGACACATTTTTCTTTAATACCTGTCAAGGATAAATTGTTAAGAGCCAGATCTGCATCATAACTTGACATTTTTCGAAGTAGTGTGATGTCTTCATACAATTGTTTTTTTAAAATTTCTTTCGAGACTTTACATACTCTACACGAAAAATTAGCTGAAAAACTCTCAGAAAACCCAATCATAGAATGTATACCCAAGTTATCACCAAGGATTAAACCAAGCTCGAAATATATCTTCCCATTGAAATCTGGGATTTTTATTTGAATACCTTCTTCAAAAAGAAAATTGAATTCATCAATTATGGGTTGGAATATAACATTGTTACCGAATTCTGTTCTATCCGAGGAATGAAAAAGAAGAACTAAAAATATATTTGAAAGTACCGAGGAGCGCCAAGGTGGTAGACAGGCAATTGATACATAAACTGCACCTAGCTTATGGATACCTGCATGACTTCCAAGAACATTTCCTACTTCATAGTCGTCAAAATACATAAACAAGGGCAAAACTAATTTATCAGAATGATGTGTCTTTCTCATCTTCCAATATGAACCCTGGACAAAATTTTCAACCACGTCTTTGCTTTTGAGGCTATTCATATATTGAAGGGTTTCAGACAGTATGGAATCAAGAGAAAAAAAACGTTTCAAAACTTGTCTTAAGGGGATAAAATGCTCCTGGCATGTGACTGGTTGCATAAGTGATATGCCTTGTGTTTTGACTCTATCCATTCGCTGACCTATAACAATACTTTCAGGTTTAATATAAGACTTTTGTGCAGTAAAATAATTCATTCTTTTGTGTTCTGTTCTGAACAAATCTAAAGGAGTAACGATGTTAGGAGCAATAGAGTCTACAATCGACTTTGAAACATCAGCAGGAAGTGAATGCTCCAATATAACTTTTTCAACGCACGTCCCCACCGCTGAATTTAAGGAGTTTAAAAACTCTTCAAAGCCGCCTATCACTTTTTGCACAATATTTCTGGGCAAAAGTGTATTTCCATATAAAGAAGCAATAAAAATGGACATGGCCTTGTCAACGGTAGGAATTTTTGGTAAACTTTTACTTTTACTTAAAGTCAACCGGTTGGGGGTCAAGTCAATATTTGACGGAGGAGGAGAAGAAACAAGTTTAACTTGTGTATATTCTCGAGAAACGCTCCTAAGGCAATGATGTTTCTTGAAATGCCTCTGAAATGAACTAAAAATAGGAAATGATCGTCCACAATCGTCCTCAATACAATTATATTGTAGAAATTCGTGTTTATAATGTACGAAAGAGAAATGTTGCCTTAGACATTTAAGGTCATTGACCTTAACACCACATAAAAAACAAGAAGCCATAGTATTTGTGTTAATCGAAAGGAATTTTATATTCTGAACTATACAATTTCCAAATTACAATCTTTTGAATGATGAATTGTAAGACACTATCTAATATGTCAAACTCCGAAATTTTTTAATTGAAGAAAAATGTATTGAATGATAAAGAATAAGTGGGACCACTGTCTATCTAATCTAAACTTTAAAACTTAAAAATTTTCACATTAAAATGTATTCAATTATAAGGATTAGGCAATAAACTATCTACTCTATCAAACCTCAACATTTACGAATAGGAAAATTATAGATGAAAATAAAATATATCTTATTTAATATGCGAAACTTTTTGAAACTAAAGAAAGAAAACCTGACAATGATGGCGATGGGCAAAAAGATGTATAGTGTAACTGGCGAAATATTTATTTGGAAATGAATTTCGTTAGTTGGTATTTTTCCTGCTAGTCGGTTTGTAATTCCACGACCAGATACAACAAAGCTTGGTGTGCAAATGCACTAGAAAATATATTGAGTAATATAATGTGGTATAGTTTGTGTATGGATTTGGTGAGACACTATCTAATCTGCCAATCTCCGACACTTTTAAAATGAAGAAAGAAGTATAATATGTTATGCAAAACTCCAAAATGTTCAAACTACAGGAAAATGTATTCAACGATAACAATTAGGTAACACACTATTATTTCGGTCAAACTCCGAAACTTACGAAAAAAAGGAAAATGTATTGAATAATATTAAGTTAGATACTATCTAATCGGTAAAACACCGAAACTTTCAAATTAAAGAAAATTATATTCAGTGATATGGATTAGATAAGACACTATCTTATGTGCCAATCTCCGAAAGTTTCAAATTAAAGGAAAATGTATTAGATAATAAGGATTAAGAAAGATACTATCTAGTCTTAACTCTGAAATTTTAAAGTCAAGAAAAAATTGTTCAATTATAAGGATTAAGTAATACACTTTCTTATCTGTAAAACTCCGAAACTTTTAAATTAAAGGAAAAAGTATCTTATCTGTTATGAAAAACTCCGAAATTTGCAAACTAAATTTACTCCGAAATTAATTAAAAAAAGGAAAATGTATTGAATGAAAGATTACGTAAGATACTATCTAGTCGGTAAAACTCCGAAACTTTCAAATTAAAGAAAAGTGTATTTAATGATATCGATTAGGTAAGACACTATCTTATGTGCCAATCTCCGAAACTTTTAAACTAAGTATCTTATGTTTTCAATGATAACGATTAGATAAGACACAATCTTATGTGTCAATATCCGAAAATTTCAAATTAAAGGAAAATCTATTGATTTATGTCTCAAGCTTTGAAATTTTCAAATTAAATGCTTCTTTAATTTGAAAATTGCATTCAGAGATAAAGATAAAGATAGCTAATTTGTCATACCCAGCTCCGATAAAAGACAGTTGGAGGCAGTGGAAGTTTTGTCGAATTTTGTTTTAATTTTATAAAAGCCGTTTTGTATAAATAACCACACTGATGAGCTTTCAACAGGATATTGTGCATTTAATGAAAAAATTAATTTTAAGCAAGTGTCAACTGCTTCAATGATATTGTCTATCCGGTATTTTATATCATTTATAATTACAAAATATGATTGAATTTTGTTTAAAGACTCACCTACCGCTATAACAAAAGGTTGTAAATTTAAGTTTAAATCTTTAAGCTTATTTTTTCGAAAGTTAATTATATCCACTATTCCTGCATCCGTTGTTGAATGGGCAATGAAGGCTTCCCTCACCTCTGTTTTTGACGGTCTCCACGCCTTTTTCTCAGTTCCCTTTAGCCTCAATGTTGTAACTGTTAGCAGAGAAGGTATTAAAAGTAAAGCTGCTAGGTTGCTTATATCCTCCGACGCTGAAAACAATAATATTATGTTTGTTAAAATTTTGATTTAGGTATAGTTTTTTTAATAAATATATATTATTTATATAAAAAAAAAAAAAATTAATTTTGCGACGTATTTAAAAAATGGCATTTTCCATCATGTGTAAAAAAGTATGTAAATATTTACACTACTATTTTTTAAGTTGGGATTGAAAACCATGTACGTGAAGTATGTAATCACTACCATATTAGGTTATGGAAAATATGATATAATAAATAGTTAATTGAAAGTTCTTAAAAACTAAAATAATCGATTTTTTTTTAAGTCTGAACGTGCGTCGCGCAACACGCTGATCATAAAACAGCAAAATTCTTGTTTTTAAGAAAATCGAAAATGTTCAAATTTTTGAGTTTTTAAAACTTATCTCTTGTGTTTTTGGAAATCGAAAACAAAAAGTTGTTCGGTACCGAAATTTGTAAACTCAAGTATTTTTAATTTTAAGCCAAAAAAGTAGAGAATAAACAGCAAGTTTTGCTATTATTTTTAGGAAAATCGAAAATAAAAGTTCTCGCCCTTAAAAGCTGCACATTTGCGAATGTTTCTGCCGTGTACCGGGGAACAAAAATTTAGCAAAAAGTAGAATATATGTTTTGCTTAGAAATTCAAAAATGGTGGTGCTCACTTGACGTACATGTGGAAGCCCTGTCATAAACAAAATAAAGTATTTTTACTTACAATTTTTAAGGTTCAGCAAATTTTGGATAAATTTATCCTTTCCCGCTCGGCTTTCAGCAATTTCAAAAAGCTTTTTTTTATAATTTGGAAAAGTTTCGTAGAGTCCATTTGAGTTTTCAGGGTATATGGTATTAAAGTCCTGTCGCAACTGGAAAAATAAAAAAAAAAGTGATGTTAAAATACTCGTAAAGATATAAAAATAACAATATAAAAATACTTTGTAAACTAATACAATTTCTGATCGCAATTGATTATCATCAGAAGACATTGTTTGAAAGGCGGTTTTGTCTTACTCAACGTTCAAAACACAAAATTTTCGTCATTCGTCAAGTAGTCAATTTAATTGAATGATTTACTATTTACTATTTAATTATTTTGTATCACAGTTTCTCATCAAAAGATATATGTTTTAATTTTAATAGGGGAACACCAACAAAATTTTGTGTCGTTTGAACGAAATCATCAAGACGATATAATACCGCCTAGCGATGTTTTCTGTCATCTATTTAAATAAAATACATCTACAAGTATGTAAACTAAAAAATTGAATTTACCAAAAGATATCCGGTTGGTTTTTGTAATGCTGGGTATTCCTTGAAGTATTCATCAATCGTCATTTCTTTAAGCTGGTGTAGACGAGTGCGTGTAGTTTCTCCCCATTTTTGTTCAACTGTTGGCCAAGGCTGGCTTGACGTCTTCAACCATTGGAGGGTATCCTCACACTCTGCTTCACTTTCAATATCAGTTAAAGATATTTGAAGAAAACGACTCACTGACGATGATGGTGATGGGCAAGGAGATGTTGATGTTGTTGGTGTTCCTGGCGAGATACTTCTTCTTGGGCGTTTGGGAATGATTCCTGATTGTCTGTATTTGCGTTTGAGGTTATGAATTTGGTCAGGTAGTTTTCCTACCAAACGGTTTGCAATTCCGAGACCAGATTCTACAAGTTTTGTGTGCAAATACACTGCCCTTTTCTCTTCTTTAAATAATTCGACAATTTCATTCGTCCATTCACTATATATATCGGCCGTAATGTTCTTTTCCGGATGAGAAAGTAAAATATATGATCCAATTATTCGCACCAGTCGAAGCCGAGAAGAATTATCTAGTGGCTTATTTTTTGGAATTGATAACAAAGTTTTGCCTTCCAATGAACTTTCAAGCAGTTCTTTCAAATTCTAAAAGAAAATTATTTTCAATATTAAAAGTTTACATAATTTCATCTCAAAGATATTAATATCATCTTAAAGATCCGAAATCATCAAAATCCGAATGTTTATAAGAATGAACTAACTACTGTGGAGGTCATGGAGGTGGCATAAATAGCTAGCTACCAATGCCTTTGGAGTTAAGCCAAATTTCAGATTTTTTTAAATTTTTGAATAAAATAAATATAGTCACAATATGAACTCTGTCAGTCGTATTAATAAGATTTCCTTAGAAGACTCTTAGTTGGAAATCTTATAAGGTATTTACAATATAGCATTCCAGCAGTTGTCTAATTACCACCTCATCTTGCCAATCACATACCTGGAATCATGGAATAATGAATTTAACAGAGAGATAGTACGTTCAAAGAACATTCAATTCATTTTAAAAATAACTTCATTTCGTAACTAGCCTTACCTTGTTTATCGAACGTACCGACTTTTGAATAGGTTTGGACAACCAATTGCAGTGTCTTAGTTAGACAATTGATGGAAAATATTTATACATAATGTTCTGAATTTGGACAGGTGTCATATGTTAGACATACTTTGGGAATGTACGACTGTTTATTTTTGGAATCTGCTTTAGAATTTGATCCAGAAAGAGAATCCTTTGATCCTTTTTGCATAGAAACTCACAGACAGTCAAATTTTTAAGAGGAAGGATGAAATTCTCTTAAAAATGTCAAAACTGTGGAACAGTAAGGATCGCAAATTCACAGCATTCTCTACCCTATATATATGGCACGCATGACAGGATGATTGTCTTTCATTCTCTTAATATAAAAATATATAAAAATGATATTTTGCTGAACTGTGAATTTCTGTCCGAGGAAATTTCTTATGCTGAAAATCACAAATAGGGGAAATTTTTAGCTTTATCGAGAGGGTTCACTTTGTGCAAAACTAATCACAGGAAAATTAGAGTAAAGAAATAGATCTGCTTATTTGGATTTTAATAATTTCAGACTTTGATATTCTGCAATCACTATCTACATTCAAATTTAATCCCATGGAAATAATGCCAGTTATGGAAATGGGTATTGTGATTTGTGATAAACGAAAATTATTTTTAGTTGTTTCTCTTCCAACTGTATATAACAACTTTGTAAAAAAAAAGAAACGATCTCTTGCAGAACGTATGAAAACATTTTCCTTCAAAATGATTCCAAAGTTGAAATATTTGTTGGTATGATCCGCAAAACAGATGGGGACAATAATCACGTATGATGAGCACAATTACTATAGTCACAAATCACCTTAATCGGTTAAACAACAAATAAATATAAAAATATACAAACGTACTGCTTTTTCCTTTGATTCTTTAGTGGAGTTTTTTTTTCCGCTTGCTTCATGGAAAGATATAAATTCATTAAAAGGAAACTCTTGAATATTTGAAGCTCCATCAATTGTAATGTCGGACAATTGAGTTGGAAAAATCTGTAATGCATTATTTAAATTTGTAAAATATTACAATATTGTCATATAACTTTAGGTACAAAACTAACGGAGTTGTTATCGGCTTCAGGATACATGAGTTTCTTGTACTCTTCCAAGTTCTTCGTAAAGACAACCCGATGTCCAACACTAGAAATTAAATCCTTAATATCTTCTGGTCCTAGTAGAGCCATTGCCATGGTTGTTATATTGTTCTCTAGGATAAAAAGTACGAAACTTGTTAAATAAAAATTACGTATGCAACTTTTGTTGCTTTTTTTCGAGTAAAGGGCTAGTTTGAAATCCTTGGGATGGATTCTTTTAAAAACTAAAGCCTTTTAGCAGTTAAACATTCGGTTTTATTAAAAATAGTTTTATAACTTTTAAAAAATGGCAAAACTTTCTCCTTAACAGTCATATTTTTCACTTCTGATTTAAATTGGGTTAAAGTGAATATAAAACCCGTCCATTTAATCTGCCTTTTTTAAACCCGACAAATAAAACATGTGTCCATAATATTCACTTAAAAAAATACATCAAATTTAGTGGAATAAAAATAAGTAAAACGCATGTAAAACTGTTATAGCTTAATTGAAAAGCTATTTAAATTTTTTTCGCTTGCTTTTGTATTTTGAGTTGACTACCTTAACTGCTCTTTGGAAGTATTTTTACATTAAATAGAATTAATCTTAACAAGATTTAAGAAAGAGGTTTATTTCCGGGTATATTATGTGAATATTATAAACTTAGGTTTGGCATCTAGGTTTAACTTATTTAATCCAAGTATACATATTTAAAACCGGCTTTAAGTGACTGAATAATATGACTGTAAATAATAAAAAAAACATAGATACATCATTTTATTTAACGCGGTAGCATAAATGTGTTTCGAAATAAAAAAAAAACTTTCAGAAGTATTCATATTGAGATCTTCCGCCAAATTATCGTAAGAATTTCTTTTTCACCGTGAAGTGCGATCGAGATAAGATGCTAATACATCAATATAAGTGATGGTCGGTGGAGTGAGTCTAATACCTGACTTTTTTTTGTTCCGATTTTTTTTGTCGAAAACTTTAAAAAATCTACAATATAATTAAAACTTCTGAGGATATTCTTTGTAATATTTTCATTAAAATCGGTTAAGCTCTTATTAGGAACTTTCCAAATAAAAAAAATATTTGATTTGGACTTATTGTTACCAACGATTTTGGTTTGAATTTTTTGCCACAAAAACATAGACCGTGGCTAAAATTTATCGAAATCGTTGAACCCGTTATTGAGAAAAAAAGGTTTTCCTCAACGGTTTTTTAACAATTGTATGGTAGGCAAGGCACCTTTATTTTTATTCCAAGACAATTTGTTTTTTACGCTTTTATATTTAAACAATATAGAGTTCTTTATTCGATGAATTATAAAGAGAGAATAATCAGAATGAAAAATTAATTATTTGATACAATTTATATCACAATCTAGATATAGTTATATGTATATAATCAAAGTTATTTTCAGCAAAGTTATATTAAATTTAACTAATATTTATATAATTCAAATATGCGTTGTTAACACATAAATATTTACAACATATTTATTATTTATTATTTATTATTTATTATTTATTATTTATTATTTATTATTTATTATTTATTATTTATTATTTATTACTTATTAGTTATAATTTATTATTTATTATTTATTATTTATTATTTATTATTTATTATTTATTATTTATTATTTATTATTTATTATTTATTATTTATTATTTATTATTTATTATTTATTATTTTATTATTTATTATTTATTATTTATTATTTATTATTTATTATTTATTATTTATTATTTATTATTTATTATTTATTATTTATTATTTATTATTTATTATTTATTATTTATTATTTATTATTTATTATTTATTATTTATTATTTATTATTTATTATTTATTATTTATTATTTATTATTTATTATTTATTATTTATTATTTATTATTTATTATTTATTATTTATTATTTATTATTTATTATTTATTATTTATTATTTATTATTTATTATTTATTATTTATTATTTATTATTTATTATTTATTATTTATTATTTATTATTTATTATTTATTATTTATTATTTACTATTTATTATTTATTATTTATTATTTATTATTTATTAATTATTATTTATTATTTATTATTTATTATTTATTATTTATTATTTATTATTTATTATTTATTATTTATTATTTATTATTTATTATTTATTGTTTTATTATTTATTATTTATTATTTATTATTTATTATTTATTATTATTATTTATTATTTATTATTTATTATTTATTATTTATTATTTATTATTTATTATTATTATTATTATGTTATTATTTATTATTTATTATTTATTATTAATTATTTATTATTTATTATTTATTATTCATTATTTATTATTTATTATTTTATTATTCATTATTTATTATTTATTATTTATTATTTATTATTTATTATTTATTATTTATTATTTATTATTTATTATTTATTATTTATTATTTATTATTATTATTTATTATTTATTATTTATTATTTATTATTTATTATTTATTATTTATTATTTATTACTTATTATTTATTATTTATTATTTATTATTTATTATTTATTACTTATTAGTTATTATTTATTATTTATTATTTATTATTTATTATTTATTATTAATTATTAATTATTTATTATTTATTATTTATTATTTATTATTCATTATTTATTATTTATTATTTATTATTTATTATTTATTATTTATTATTTATTATTTATTTTTTATTATTTATTATTTATTATTTATTATTTATTATTTATTATTTATTATTTATTATTTATTATTTATTATTTATTATTTATTATTTATTATTTATTATTTATTATTTATTATTTATTATTTATTATTTATTATTTATTATTTATTATTCATTATTTATTATTTATTATTTATTATTTATTATTTATTATTTATTATTATTATTTATTACTTATTATTTATTATTTATTATTTATTATTTATTATTTATTATTTATTATTTATTATTTATTATTTATTACTTATTAGCTTATTATTTATTATTTATTATTTATTATTTATTATTATTATTATTTATTATTTATTATTTATTATTTATTATTTATTATTTATTATTTATTATTTTATTATTTAATATTTATTATTTATTATTTATTATTTATTATTTATTATTAATTATTTATTATTTATTATTTATTATTCATTATTTATTATTTATTATTTATTATTTCATTATTTATTATTTATTATTTATTATTTATTATTTATTATTTATTATTTATTATTTATTATTTATTATTTATTATTTATTATTTATTATTTATTATTTATTATTTATTATTTATTATTTATTATTTATTATTTATTACTTATTATTTATTATTTATTATTTATTATTTATTATTTATTACTTATTAGTTATTATTTATTATTTATTATTTATTATTTATTATTTATTATTTATTATTTATTATTAATTATTAATTATTTATTATTTATTATTTATTATTCATTATTTATTATTTATTATTTATTATTTATTATTTATTATTATTTTATTATTTATTATTTATTATTTATTATTTATTATTTATTATTTATTATTTATTATTTATTATTTATTATTTATTATTTATTATTTATTATTTATTATTTATTATTTATTATTTATTATTTATTATTTATTATTTATTATTTATTATTTATTATTTATTATTTATTATTTATTATTTATTATTCATTATTTATTATTTATTATTTATTATTTATTATTTATTATTTATTATTTATTATTTATTACTTATTATTTATTATTTATTATTTATTATTTATTATTTATTATTTATTATTTATTATTTATTACTTATTAGTTATTATTTATTATTTATTATTTATTATTTATTATTTATTATTTATTATTTATTATTTATTATTTATTATTTATTATTTATTATTTATTATTTATTATTTATTATTTATTATTTATTATTTATTATTTATTATTTATTATTTATTATTTATTATTTATTATTTATTATTTATTATTTATATTATTATTTATTATTTATTATTTATTATTTATTATTTATTATTTATTATTTATTATTTATTATTTATTATTTATTATTTATTATTTATTATTTATTATTTATTATTTATTATTTATTATTTATTATTTATTATTTATTATTTATTATTTATTATTTATTATTTATTATTTATTATTTATTATTTATTATTTATTATTTATTATTTATTATTTATTATTTATTATTTATTATTTATTATTTATTATTTATTATTTATTATTTATTATTTATTATTTATTATTTATTATTTATTATTTATTATTTATTAATTATTATTTATTATTTATTATTTATTATTTATTATTTATTATTTATTGTTTATTATTATTATTTATTATTTATTATTATTATTAATTATTTATTATTATTTTTTTATTATTTATTTTTTTATTATTTATTACTAATTAGTAATTATTCATTATTTATTATGTATTATTTATCATTTATTTTTTTTATTATTTGTTATAAATAAATATAATAATTATAAAAAAAATAATAAATAATACAAAATAAATATTATTTATTATGAATTATTTTTTATGTTTTTTTTATTACTTAATAAAATTTAATATTTCTTATTTGTTATTGTCGTTATTATTATCTACTATTATTATTTTCATAATATATTTTTTTTAAATCAAAATACATATTACTATTTATGATCAGCAAATTTAATTTAAAAAAAAAAAATATGGAATGCACTTTAATAGGGAATTGTTACTTTAAGCGAGAAATTGTGTTATTTTAAACGATTCATATACTGAAACTTTAACTGAAACGCGTTGCTTCTTTAATCAAGTGATCTAATTACTTTAACGAATAAAGTTTGTAAATTCAACAGCATGTCTTTGCTTTTTTAACTGAGTTACTTTTATATTTTAACTGAGAAGCTCATTTACTTTACCGGATGTGACAATTATTTCTTTTTTAATTACATATATATATATGTAGCTCAAAAAAATGTAAAATCAATATTTTATATCATTAATTAATAATTTATATTAATAAATAAAGTAATATTCCTTACCTTCAAATTTGGTTATATAGTCCTCCAGGCCCCACTGTCGGAGCAAGCATGAGACAGCCTCGTCCATTTTGAGCACTACGAAGTATGTTTTTTCGCAAAAAAGTTCTTTACAGACTTAAAAAATTATTTGCACTTGAATAAATACTTTCAAAAAACAATTGTTTTCACTTAAAGGTTTATTTTTATAAAGAGAATGATCACTTTGAAGTTATTTTATTTGTAAAATTTTATTTTTTTGGCAGCTATATACGAGAACCGAACTGGACACTATCAGAAAAATTCACAGACTGTGAAACTGATTTGTGAAAACTTGTTGAATAGCTCATATCTTGATGATTTTTGCTCGCAGACAGCGGTTTCCGTCACCTAAATTAACTTTTTACTCGTTTCATTTCACTTACTCAAATGGTTAAAAACGAGACGTGACGCCATTTGATATTAGTATTGGTGTAACGGGAAAAGGCAGCTAGCAAACTCTCTCGTTTGAGCTAAACCCCTTCTGGGTTAATATAACAAACACATACGATTAAATAAAACAAAATGGAAAAAAAAACATGAATTCTTAAAACAAAGGCCACATGCGCATGCGATGTTGGTATTAGTGGCTTGAGAGAGTGAGGCAGCAGTTTGAGTCATTTAATTTAACCCTTTACTCGTTTCATTTCACTTACTCAAATGAGTAAATATAGAAAGGTGACGCCATGTGATATTAGTATTAGTTTAACGGAAAAAGGCAGACAGAAAACCAGTGTTGCCAGATTGGTGGTTTTTCAAAGATCAGTATAATGTTGGGAAAAATGCATGTTATGAAAATATTCCAAATACTTTTTTATAGTGGAAAAATAATATTTTGTGTTCTTTTGCACATTTTTATCTTCGCTAAAAAAGTCCAAGTTAAATGCAACAGCAATTTGGTATAACTCCGTAGTTTTCTTGTATTTAACTTGGACTTTTTTTTTTTAAGCGAAGATAAAAATGCGCAAAAAATTATACATTCATACTTTATTCCCACTAAATAATTATTCGGTCCGACCATCCAAGTCCACTAAGAATTAAAAAATTCAAAATTGCATATTGTTTTAGATTTCAAATTGTAAATTTGACTATGCTTATGACGTAGCTATAGAGAAGGAAAATAATCATTTTTCGTTTAAATTGTATGAAATGTAGGGAAGTAACAATCTTTTGTTCTTCTTTCTGGAAAAAAAAAATTTAAGTTTACTCAGCTGAAATAAGTAGGAGAAGTAAGTAGGTTCGTTCAAATTTCTCACTTTTCATAAGAGCGGATAGCAGCATTTGCCTTCAAAAATGTTTAAAGCAGCACACAGAAACCGAAGGGTTTTTTGGATTTCTTGTACTGTATTAAATTTCATAAAAAATATTTCGACCAAAATATACATATGTACGTACTCCTTTAAATTCATTAACATAAAAGAAATAGGGTTAACAAAATCAGAAATAATGTAAGTAATGTTAAAAATATCGCGACCTACAATTCAATAAAGATTGTTAAGTTAAATGAAGGTTTTTTTAGTAGTATTTTACAAATAAAAGATTTTAATTTAGATAAGGTTTTTTTTTTGTGCAAGTATAAAACTATTTTTTAACTTGTCAGGTCTATACTCTATACGCAACAAGCGGATTTTGTCGATAAAAAAAAAAAAAAAACATTTTAAAAATCCGAATGGCATTTTAGCTGTCAGAGCGTCAGCCGTTTTGAATAAAAAAAAAGCGAGGAAAGAAAATTAATCAAAGACATATTTTGTTTTAATTTGTTTTAAAAAATATTTGTCTTTATTTTTTTTTTTACAATAAATCAAACAAAATGATTGATATCAGGCAACCTGTGTTCACGAGGATCATTAAATATTCCGTGGGAAAAACCCTTTAAACAAATCAGCAAGTTAAAACAAGAGTCCATAAAATAAGAGGGAATAATCTGCTTTCGTACATTAATTTTTGGCGACAAGGAGGAATTTACTGTTGTAAAATTTGGAAAGAAACACGCTGTCGAATAATAATAAAGTTTACAAAAATGTATATGTATTTATCTAAATAAATTCGATCCAAATTCTCCAACTCTTTGTCTAAAGGTGATATTACATTGTCATATATATATGACCAATGCGAGTCATATAAAATATGGCACAATATTTGTATATATGACAAGTATTAATAGTCTATGCCATATAAGTATGCCATATAATGATCACAAGCTTTTTCTGTCAATTTTTGTTTACAAATATGACACAGTTGCTACGAAAAATAAAATATTTAAAAAATCCGATATATTTGACCAATCACGTTTCATTAAATCATATATTTTTTTAAATTCAAAATAATTCATGGTTGTCATATATATGGAGTCATATACATTTTGTCATATAAATATGACTATCACACTTATATGACATTTTTGAGCCATATTTATTTGGCAAACTTGCCATATATATATGACAATGTAATATCACCTTAAATAATAAAGGGCCAATTTTGCAATCATCAGTTAGGCAGTCGGTTAGCACCGACTGAAATTTAGTGAAAATTAGTTTTTCAATAGGCAAGTTCAGGAAAATGAGATCTCAGAGCCCTCAGCAATCTCAGTAACTTGAACAGGATTCCTCAGCAAAATTTCTCAGTTTTGCTGTCAAAACTCTGAGGAAAAAAAATTTGAAATAAATGTTAAATAAAAATTAAATTCTTTGAAATGTATCGAAAACAAAAACAATCACAAATAAGTTTGACGTTTTAATTAAAATATTCTTTAGATTATTTTTTCATGATTGAAAAATTCGATTGTTCAAGAAAACAAGAGTCAATGAACTTTATAATCTTTGGGTATTAAGGCTGTCCCAAACCAACGCGAAACATTGTTGCGAATCTGTGACCACTCTAGAATGTACCAAGATTCGCATCGGGGCAGTGTGGGCACTCTTATAAGTCACCATGTAAATAAATTTATGTAGAAAGGCGACAGTTTCGTCGTCGCTCGGAATACATCGCGTTGGTTTGGGGGAGCGATTGAAAAATCGGCTCTAAATATTTTAAGATCAAATGATATGTAAAGAAAAAAAAAATATATGTATGTATGTGTATGTACATATATCAAATGATATATAAGAAACATATTTTTCATGAAATGATGAAATATAATGGTAATTTATTCGAATAAGATTTTTAAGACAAGGTTTTTGTTTCATCTTAAATTATATGCGAGGATGTTTATCGCAGCTAAAAGGACTATTACTATTTATGGTTCTTTTAGAAATTTAATGAGTGCGAGTGAAAAAAAACATTTCACTTTACTTTAGCACTCAACGGACAAACAGTCATCTAGTAATTGACAAATAACTAAAAGGAATTTTATGCGCAAACTATTTTGAAAACGAATATATTATTATATACCTACATAATATGTACTTCCACATAAAATACGAATTAAATTATTCAGAATTTTTTTCGAAGACAAATCTAAAGGAATGAAAAAAATATGTGCATATATCCTTTAAAGAAGAGTCAACAGTTTCGAAGTTAAAATGAAGCCTTCAATTTAAAAACGCTCTATGATGATACATATCTAGAAAACAATAATCTAGGATATACAAAAATCGATAGTAAAAATCTAGAAAACAGAAATCTAGAATTGAAAACATCTCAAAAAAAAAAAATTGAAAGCAAAATCTTGAAATACAAAAACCTAAGAAAAAAATCTCGAATGCAGAAATCTATAATTAATATATTAATTTTTGAGATAATGTTTACAATGGTTTTTGTTACTTACGGCGTATAAACAGTGAGGGATGTAGTGGGGAGTGCTGCCCCCCTGCAACCTAACTACTTGGATTTGGGGTAGGTGCGAGTTTGGGTGTATGCAGTTTCTTTAAAGAATCGTTCTAGATTTTTGGGCATTAAAAATTTTTGCATTCTAGATAAAAAAAAATTGATTTTTGGAGATTTTTGCCTTCGTGATTTTTGTCGTTCGAGATTAGGTACCTATGTCATGATCCCACAAAAAATCGTCCTTTTATTTCATAAATAATTGATTTCGAATTTTTTTAGAATACACTTTAAATTTATTTCTTTGTTTGTGTTGAAGAAACACAATAATGTAAATTAAATTTTAAAAAATTCCAAATAGATACATATTAACATCGAACTGTATTGTTTTTCTTGTGGAAAATGAAAATGGAAAACCGAAATGATTTATTGGAGAAGAAAGGAATTTTGTTGACTACATAAATGGATGTTGCTTTAAATAAAACCCTAGCCTATAAATTAGTGCAGAAAAAAAGTTGTCCCAATTTTAACCGCGCAATTCGGCCTGTGCACGGCTTGTGTCCGCAACTTTTTGCATCACCACACGTACACTTTATAAATGTAAGTACCTAGACACTACACAAATAGTTCAACTCTGTATTGGAGTCTGCGAAGTGGGAAGAAACTGAAAATTTCACAAAATACGAAATTTTAGCCTTTTTTGGTAGCTTTGTTGGTATTGGTTGTACAAAAAAACTACAGAGACTTTTTTTTTTTGCCAAAAAGTACACCAGAAAGAAGTTATGGGCAAAAAACGGAAAAAAGTGCCAATTTTGAGCGGTTTTTTCAGGATTTTGAAAAGGCGGAGGAAGCGTGGTTGTGGAAATTTGTATTTTTCATCTACCGACCATATTATATAACAAATTCAAAATTTAGAACTACCCGACCTTTAGTAGGGTAAAATGTCTCTATTGATTGGACTATAAACAAAATCAAATAATTTTAGCCAAATTATTTCATAAGAATAAATGAAGTTGTTCATACGGTCCTCAAAATAAAGAGTTATTTTTTTTTTGGCGCCCAAAACATTTTATTCTTTTCTGAAGGTTTTTGATGTGCTCAACTTAGGTACATACATACCTATGTAGGTCTACCCATGATGAGACAAAAATTCTTTCCTGGGGCTTTCGCGATACTATAATCTAAAATTCAAAAAAATGTTCAATACCCACATTTTGAATATTTGTCAACCTAAACATTGATGTAGGGAAGAAGTACAATCGGTAGAAATCCTTTCCTTATAGAAAATAATATTATAATGAACGGTTCTGTACTTGAAGACAATGTGCATTATACAAAAAATCATTTTTCTCACAAAAACAAATGTTCTGTATTCTTTTTTATTATAAATTTTATTTGTCATAATTAGTCAGGAAAATCTGTGATTTGACGTTGACCCTGGACAAATTGTAAAAAAAACCGAGTCAATATGGTTGCATATCGTAGACAAAAAAATGAATTCTGTTATAAACTAGGCGTAATGATTCATCTACTTATAATGGTTTTTCACGCAGATTCCAACTTTGATATATTTTTTTTAACAAAATGAATCTACAAGTTGTCATGCATTGCGAGTAAAATTTTTCATTTCTACTTATAAAAACACTATGTAGAATAAGAAGAATAGTTATATTTTAAGACAATTTTTTTTTTATTTTGTACATAAACGGTATTTTGCATGAGACACCATCAAAGTCTTGAGCGTGTAGGTTGGGGCAAAACGGAATACAAATCGTAAAATTTTCTAAAAACATGAAACACAATGGCAAAATGTACTTAGAATATCGTGCTGTATAATTTTAAAAGCCCGAAATCCATTGTTTGATTTTAAATCAAGCAGATTTATTGAATAGTTTTTAAAAAATTATTTCTCAAATTCAAAATTGAAAAAATAATGAAAACAAATATTTTTAACTGTGTCACTTTCAATTTTCTCAAAACCTAGAAGACATTTACGTATGTTTTTTGTCAGACAGAATAACCAAGTTACTTGTGTAAATTTGACCATCGGTAATGGGTTAAATCAAATGAGCAGAGTATTTAATAAACAAAAGTTAAGCTGATAGATTGGCAAAATTAAATAATTGAAAACGTTCATTTTAGCCAAATAGGTGTGCAGTTTTAAGAAAATCAGTCTGATAGAATAAACAAGTTACTTGTGTAAATTTCACCATCTGTAATGGTTTAAATCAAATGAGCAAAGTATTTAATAAGTAAAAATTAAACTATTAGATTGGCAAAATTAAATAATTGAAAACGTTCATTTTAGCCAAATAGGTGTGCAGTTTTAAGAAAATCAGTCTGATAGAATAAACAAGTTACTTGTGTAAATTTGACCATCGGTAAGTGGTTAAATCAAATGAGCAGAGTATTTAATAAACAAAAGTTAAACTGATAGATTGGCAAAATTAAATAATTGAAAACGTTCATTTTAGCCAAATAGGTGTGCAGTTTTAAGAAAATTAGTCTGATAGAATAAACAAGTTACTTGTGTAAATTTGACCATCTGTAATGGTTTAAATCAAATGAGCAGAGTATTTAATAAACAAAAATTAAACTAATAGATTGGCAAAGTTAAATAATTGAAAACGTTCATTTTAGCCAAATAGGTGTGCAGTTTTAAGAAAATCAGTCTGATAGAATAAACAAGTTACTTGTGTAAATTTCACCATCTGTAATGGTTTAAATCAAATGAGCAGAGTATTTAATAAGTAAAAATTAAACTGATAGATTGGCAAAATTAAATAATTGAAAACGTTCATTTTAGCCAAATAGGTGTGCAGTTTTAAGAAAATCAGTCTGATAGAATAAACAAGTTACTTGTGTAAATTTGACCATCTGTAATGGTTTAAATCAAATGAGCAGAGTATTTAATAAACAAAAATTAAACTGATAGATTGGCAAAATTAAATAATTGAAAACGTTCATTTTAGCCAAATAGGTGTGCAGTTTTAAGAAAATCAGTCTGATAGAATAAACAAGTTACTTGTGTAAATTTGACCATCTGTAATGGTTTAAATCAAATGAGCAGAGTATTTAATAAACAAAAATTAAACTGATAGATTGGCAAAATTAAATAATTGAAAACGTTCATTTTAGCCAAATAGGTGTGCAGTTTTAAGAAAATCAGTCTGATAGAATAAACAAGTTACTTGTGTAAATTTGACCATCTGTAATGGTTTAAATCAAATGAGCAGAGTATTTAATAAACAAAAATTAAACTGATAGATTGGCAAAGTTAAATAATTGAAAACGTTCATTTTAGCCAAATAGGTGTGCAGTTTCAAGAAAATCAGTCTGATAGAATAAACAAGTTACTTGTGTAAATTTCACCATCGGTAATGGGTTAAATCAAATGAGCAGAGTATTTAATAAACAAAAGTTAAACTGATAGATTGGCAAAATTAAATAATTGAAAACGTTCATTTTAGCCAAATAGGTGTGCAGTTTTAAGAAAATCAGTCTGATAGAATAAACAAGTTATTTGTGTAAATTTGACCATCTGTAATGGTTTAAATCAAATGAGCAGAGTATTTAATAAACAAAAATTAAACTGATAGATTGGCAAAGTTAAATAATTGAAAACGTTCATTTTAGCCAAATAGGTGTGCAGTTTTAAGAAAATCAGTCTGATAGAATAAACAAGTTACTTGTGTAAATTTCACCATCTGTAATGGTTTAAATCAAATGAGCAAAGTATTTAATAAGTAAAAATTAAACTGATAGATTGGCAAAATTAAATAATTGAAAACGTTCATTTTAGCCAAATAGGTGTGCAGTTTTAAGAAAATCAGTCTGATAGAATAAACAAGTTACTTGTGTAAATTTGACCATCGGTAATGGGTTAAATCAAATGAGCAGAGTATTTAATAAACAAAAATTAAACTGATAGATTGGCAAAGTTAAATAATTGAAAACGTTCATTTTAGCCAAATAGGTGTGCAGTTTTAAGAAAATCAGTCTGATAGAATAAACAAGTTACTTGTGTAAATTTGACCATCTGTAATGGTTTAAATCAAATGAGCAGAGTATTTAATAAACAAAAATTAAACTGATAGATTGGCAAAGTTAAATAATTGAAAACGTTCATTTTAGCCAAATAGGTGTGCAGTTTTAAGAAAATCAGTCTGATAGAATAAACAAGTTACTTGTGTAAATTTCACCATCTGTAATGGTTTAAATCAAATGAGCAGAGTATTTAATAAGTAAAAATTAAACTGATAGATTGGCAAAATTAAATAATTGAAAACGTTCATTTTAGCCAAATAGGTGTGCAGTTTTAAGAAAATCAGTCTGATAGAATAAACAAGTTACTTGTGTAAATTTGACCATCTGTAATGGTTTAAATCAAATGAGCAGAGTATTTAATAAACAAAAATTAAACTGATAGATTGGCAAAATTAAATAATTGAAAACGTTCATTTTAGCCAAATAGGTGTGCAGTTTTAAGAAAATCAGTCTGATAGAATAAACAAGTTACTTGTGTAAATTTGACCATCTGTAATGGTTTAAATCAAATGAGCAGAGTATTTAATAAACAAAAATTAAACTGATAGATTGGCAAAGTTAAATAATTGAAAACGTTCATTTTAGCCAAATAGGTGTGCAGTTTTAAGAAAATCAGTCTGATAGAATAAACAAGTTACTTGTGTAAATTTCACCATCTGTAATGGTTTAAATCAAATGAGCAGAGTATTTAATAAGTAAAAATTAAACTGATAGATTGGCAAAATTAAATAATTGAAAACGTTCATTTTAGCCAAATAGGTGTGCAGTTTTAAGAAAATCAGTCTGATAGAATAAACAAGTTACTTGTGTAAATTTGACCATCTGTAATGGTTTAAATCAAATGAGCAGAGTATTTAATAAACAAAAATTAAACTGATAGATTGGCAAAATTAAATAATTGAAAACGTTCATTTTAGCCAAATAGGTGTGCAGTTTTAAGAAAATCAGTCTGATAGAATAAACAAGTTACTTGTGTAAATTTCACCATCTGTAATGGTTTAAATCAAATGAGCAGAGTATTTAATAAACAAAAATTAAACTGATAGATTGGCAAAGTAAAATAATTGAAAACGTTCATTTTAGCCAAATAGGTGTGCAGTTTTAAGAAAATCAGTCTGATAGAATAAACAAGTTACTTGTGTAAATTTCACCATCTGTAATGGTTTAAATCAAATGAGCAGAGTATTTAATAAGTAAAAATTAAACTGATAGATTGGCAAAATTAAATAATTGAAAACGTTCATTTTAGCCAAATAGGTGTGCAGTTTTAAGAAAATCAGTCTGATAGAATAAACAAGTTACTTGTGTAAATTTGACCATCGGTAATGGGTTAAATCAAATGAGCAGAGTATTTAATAAACAAAAGTTAAGCTGATAGATTGGCAAAATTAAATAATTGAAAACGTTCATTTTAGCCAAATAGGTGTGCAGTTTTAAGAAAATCAGTCTGATAGAATAAACAAGTTACTTGTGTAAATTTCACCATCTGTAATGGTTTAAATCAAATGAGCAAAGTATTTTATAAGTAAAAATTAAACTGATAGATTGGCAAAATTAAATAATTGAAAACGTTCATTTTAGCCAAATAGGTGTGCAGTTTTAAGAAAATCAGTCTGATAGAATAAACAAGTTACTTGTGTAAATTTGACCATCGGTAAGTGGTTAAATCAAATGAGCAGAGTATTTAATAAACAAAAGTTAAACTGATAGATTGGCAAAATTAAATAATTGAAAACGTTCATTTTAGCCAAATAGGTGTGCAGTTTTAAGAAAATCAGTCTGATAGAATAAACAAGTTACTTGTGTAAATTTGACCATCTGTAATGGTTTAAATCAAATGAGCAGAGTATTTAATAAACAAAAATTAAACTGATAGATTGGCAAAGTTAAATAATTGAAAACGTTCATTTTAGCCAAATAGGTGTGCAGTTTTAAGAAAATCAGTCTGATAGAATAAACAAGTTACTTGTGTAAATTTCACCATCTGTAATGGTTTAAATCAAATGAGCAGAGTATTTAATAAGTAAAAATTAAACTGATAGATTGGCAAAATTAAATAATTGAAAACGTTCATTTTAGCCAAATAGGTGTGCAGTTTAAAGAAAATCAGTCTGATAGAATAAACAAGTTACTTGTGTAAATTTGACCATCTGTAATGGTTTAAATCAAATGAGCAGAGTATTTAATAAACAAAAATTAAACTGATAGATTGGCAAAATTAAATAATTGAAAACGTTCATTTTAGCCAAATAGGTGTGCAGTTTTAAGAAAATCAGTCTGATAGAATAAACAAGTTACTTGTGTAAATTTCACCATCTGTAATGGTTTAAATCAAATGAGCAGAGTATTTAATAAACAAAAATTAAACTGATAGATTGGCAAAGTTAAATAATTGAAAACGTTCATTTTAGCCAAATAGGTGTGCAGTTTTAAGAAAATCAGTCTGATAGAATAAACAAGTTACTTGTGTAAATTTCACCATCTGTAATGGTTTAAATCAAATGAGCAGAGTATTTAATAAGTAAAAATTAAACTGATAGATTGGCAAAATTAAATAATTGAAAACGTTCATTTTAGCCAAATAGGTGTGCAGTTTTAAGAAAATCAGTCTGATAGAATAAACAAGTTACTTGTGTAAATTTGACCATCTGTAATGGTTTAAATCAAATGAGCAGAGTATTTAATAAACAAAAATTAAACTGATAGATTGGCAAAGTTAAATAATTGAAAACGTTCATTTTAGCCAAATAGGTGTGCAGTTTCAAGAAAATCAGTCTGATAGAATAAACAAGTTACTTGTGTAAATTTCACCATCGGTAATGGGTTAAATCAAATGAGCAGAGTATTTAATAAACAAAAGTTAAACTGATAGATTGGCAAAATTAAATAATTGAAAACGTTCATTTTAGCCAAATAGGTGTGCAGTTTTAAGAAAATCAGTCTGATAGAATAAACAAGTTACTCGTGTAAATTTGACCATCGGTAATGGGTTAAATCAAATGAGCAGAGTATTTAATAAACAAAAGTTAAACTGATAGATTGGCAAAATTAAATAATTGAAAACGTTCATTTTAGCCAAATAGGTGTGCAGTTTTAAGAAAATCAGTCTGATAGAATAAACAAGTTACTTGTGTAAATTTGACCATCTGTAATGGTTTAAATCAAATGAGCAGAGTATTTAATAAACAAAAATTAAACTGATAGATTGGCAAAGTTAAATAATTGAAAACGTTCATTTTAGCCAAATAGGTGTGCAGTTTTAAGAAAATCAGTCTGATAGAATAAACAAGTTACTTGTGTAAATTTGACCATCGGTAATGGGTTAAATCAAATGAGCAGAGTATTTAATAAACAAAAGTTAAACTGATAGATTGGCAAAATTAAATAATTGAAAACGTTCATTTTAGCCAACTAGCTGTGGATTTTTAACAACAAGTTATGTTAATAAAATAAGCATTTATTTGTGTAATTTTTACCATAACCATTCCGTTAAATCAAATGAGAAGAGTATTTGATATAACTCATAAATTGGCAAAATTAAATAAATGAAAACGTTTGTTTTAGCCAAATAGCTTTGCAATTTTAACAAAATATCGTTTTATTAAAATAAACAATTACTGGTGTAATTTTGACTATCTCTATTTCGTTAAATTTACCGAGAAGATTATTTAAAGTTTGGAATTTTAGCTCATTTAGTTATTTAGATTAAATAAATCTAATTGATTGAGTCAACTGAAATAGTTTTTTACTTTAAACAACTTAAATTTTCGTTTAATGCAAACAAGACGATTGTGTTACATTAAATAAGATATGTGTAAAATTAAATAAATGTTTTTGTTTGATTGAAGCAAGTTACTCGTTTATTATTGCTAATCTATAAAATGGCGAATTTTAACCTTGTTTCTTAATTAATGCAAACTTCTAGGGTTTTTATTTTAAGCTAATTTTTTTAATCTAGTCGACTCTGGTAATTTTAACCTCATGAACTACGTTGTCTTAACCTTAATTACGTTTACTGCAACCCTTTTTTTTCTAACCCACCGAAAAACGCAGTAGGTTAAAAATTTTTTTTCTGCGTGTACATTATCTTATATGGGAGATCACTTTTGGGAATTTTTCAAAATTTTTGCCAAATGAGGGCTTTTAACCCGAAAAACAAGTTTTATTTTCACACTGAACGACTTTTGTATCGTCACTGATCTAAAATACAATTTAACATTTTAATTAATTAAATACTGAACCCCAAAAATTGCTCGGAAATTGCCTAGTGAGCGAAGGCAAACAACTCCAAGCAACTTTTAGTTGCGCAACAAAAAGTTGCCTAGTGGGCGATGGGCCTAATATAATATTTTTTTTTAACCTTTTCAAGATATTTTTAAAAACTTAAATTTATTTTTATATTTTTCTACAAATATTCAGCTCTCATTGGGTGTATAATAAATACATGTCTCAAATTAACAAAATAAATTAGTTGTGAGTAATAACGTGTTTATTACACTTTTTTCCTTCAAATAGGGTTGTCACAACTCTATTTTTTTATTTTAAGTACGATTTCATCTGAAAAAAATATGCAACGCTGGATCAGACGAATTTGCTCTTGTAGTTGTAGGTGCTATAAAACAAGATTCAAAAATAATAATTTTTGAAAAATTCTAAACTAGATATTGACAAAAATATTTTTATGTTTGATTATTTTTGTTCAAAAAACATATCGAGCCCTTTCCTCCAAATTATCGTAAGCGACAAAAAATAAAAGTATCGACGTTTTGTTTTTGTTTGCTCAGCAACGAAACGAATCAGGCCAAATTTCTGCATTGAACATTATTAACAATGCTGTTACTGACAGATGACAAAAGGTCCGATTGCTTTTGATCCACAGGAAAAAATGAGATAATTAATTTTATGTGACCAAACGAAAATGTCCCTTACGATAATTTGGGGGAATAAAATAAATTTGATAGCACAACAGCTCATGAAGAACTAGGGCCTAGTGACTTACAACTCTCAACCATTCCTGTGTGCGTGTCTGCAGGAATGGAGGGGACCTACAGTTTATTGCCGAATCCGAACGGCTAACGAGCGGCACTTTTCTGTGACAGGAGATACTCTTGGAGGATTTGTCAATTAATCGCAAGAGGCAGCAGCCGTATTTTCTTTTAAATAAATAGGTGGCGAGGCTGGGGATCGAACTTTGGACCTCCGGCATGACAGTCCATCGCACTAACCATCACGCCACGGCTACTTAGATAATTTGGGGGAAAGGGATCGATATTTTCAAAACTGCAATAACTTTTGAACAACTTAGATGTATCAGATGATTGCAAAATTATAGAAAAATCGGCCAAAGCTGTAGGTACGTGAATAGTTTGAAAGTACCTAAGGCAATTTTTTTTTCAAAAAACATCAAAACCCAATTTCCGCAACGCGATTTCATCGGCTTAAATATAAAATGCAGTTTTCTTACAACTACATTAGTCAAAGGTACACAGTTTAATCAAAATCGTAAAAGCCGTTTTTGAGAAAACTTGAAAAAACCGAAATTGTTTTGTGGTACCTCCTAAAAACAATCTGTATCAAATTTGAAGCAAGTTGACCCACACCCATCCATTACGCTCAGAAGCACAAACAAACGGATGCACAGACCGACGACGACGGACGGATGGTATGGCGAAAACCAATTTTTCGTTTTTTGGTCTTTTCCATCATCGTAATTCGTACTGTTAATTTTGATTACAATCTCGCGAATTTTTTTACATGAAACCAGTAGGTACTTGTAACTTGCCCTATAAAGTAAAGCGAGTAAAAATTAAATGATTACTCGATGCTTTACTCACCGGAGTTAGTTATTATTGCAGTTGTAAATTATGTTTCAAAGACTTTTTTATGTGCAATAAAAATAAACTCAAATTGTAGTTTAATATTATACAATGCATAGAAAAGAGAAAGAGAGAGAGAAAAAAAAAACACTTCTTCTCTTCTATTTTTCGATTTTATCACCATTCGACAAAATATTTATGAATAAAATAAAATTGGTCTGGATAATTCTACTTCTAAATCAATGAATGATGACGGATTTATAGTGAAAATCTTCAACGAGTTATGATTCAATTTTAAAGATTTATTGCGTATTGATTTTGAATAGCTGAATGGTATTTTTAGTGTTGGTATATGTACGAGTAAAGTGGTCGATATATGCAAAGGGAAATAATGTACTCATTTTAGGACTGTAGGTATAAATGAAGAAATTTTTGATAAGAAGTTTGAATGAGATATATCCAAGCACTACTTGTGTGATTTTTTTTCATTAAAAATATTGCTTAGCATTAAATATTAAATTTAACCCTAGAACACTAAGGCGACCTGTACCAAACATTATTACTAAGGCCCATCGCCCGATTAGGCAACTTTTTGTTGCTCGGAGTTGCCGGCAACAGAGAGCAACAAAAGTTGCTTGCCATCGCCCACTAGGCAATTTCCGAGCAACTTTGTGGGACTAGACTTTGAGTTTTGTCGCCATATTTTTTTTGTGATGGCTGCTTTCCGGTTGTCTGGCTATGTATAATCGTAAGCTGGCAATGCGAAATAAATTAATATTTATAATTATAAAATATTATATTATTTATTATTATAATGTGTAGGTACTCACATTGTTGAAAATAGGAAAGCACATTCCATTTCCAGAAATTGGCCTAAATGACAGAGGGTAAAAAGGAAATGCACGCCATTTTGGCATCCACAATGTTAAGCGGAAACGCCATTTTGACATCATATTTTTGACAAATAAGGATGCCGGCGACAAAAAGTTGCCCTGTGAGCGAGGGTAAGCAACAAAAAGTTGCCGGGAAAAAAGTTCCGCGAGCAACTCCGAGCAACAAAAAGTTGCGCAACTAAAAGTTGCCTAGTGGGCGCTCTCCCATATAAGCTAATGTAATTGGATTGGGAGGAACAAAAAGTTGCTGGGGCTAGCAACAAAAAGTTGCCTAGTGGGCGATGGGCCTAAGGCGTAGTCTAACAGACTTCTTTTGTTTAAAATTAAAAAAAATCTTATTAACAACAAAAAACTGTATTAAATCGATTAAACATATATGTAAGTTTCATTGAATTGTAAGTTAAGAACTACAAATTACATTTTTGCGAGTTTTATGAACATTTGTTATGACCTGAGACTCCCAGCAGACTTTCCGCTGGTGGCCTCCACAGATGGCTTGTGAACAGAGACCCCAAAAGAACCTCATCTTGTCTTGAACGGCAGAAGGGCCTTTATTTACTGGCCTAAACACACTGAAGGTACATAGAGTCTGAGAAACGTAGAGAGAGGTCGTCTCACAGACGACCCCTTTGTGTTCTAGGGTTTTAACCTGGAATCTGATTAATTCGTTTATAATCTATTGGAAAATTTCACACATACAAGACTAGAGAGCAGAATAGATTTAAAGAATGAAAAGGACACAGGGGAAGGGGCCCACCTGTGCAAAGATGACTTGCCTTTTTAAACTATTGGTCGTTTAGTGACTTTGTCAAAAAGTTAAATAGATTAACAAAAGCGCCCATTTATCTCCTAGGTTGGTTGCTGTCTATATCGTATTCACGGTTGCTCTCCCGGGAAATAAACTAAAATATATTTAATTTTATAGATAAAAAAATTATAGAGAAGTGTGTTTAATATTTAAAAGCTTTGGCAACGAGAATCTTAAGTTTTTATTTCGAAAACAAAGAGTTAAAGGGTGTTTTATTCAACTTAACTTTTGTGAAATATTCGAGCTCAATCGATAACACCACTTTTTCAAAAGCTTACGTATTTTGGCACACAGAATTTGTATAGTCCTCTGTGCGGTCTATAGAAGAAGAGTCTGATTAATTTTTGATTGTTATTGTTGCAGATAAAATTTGTATAGGTAAGGTTTTAATTAAATAAAATTAATAAGTTAGTTTAAATACCTAAATACGTAGTTACGTGAAAGTTTATTCATAATTACGTATTTTTGAGTAGATTCGTATGCACTTTTATTTTTAGAATAAAATTAGGTAGGTACGTACTACAACTGCGATAGCAATTATATACATATATATAGGTACATATTCAATGTTAACGCAGACATGTTGTAAGAAAATGTAAGCAATTTTTGTTTGACCAATATTTATATCTATATTCTATTCTATATTATATAAAGATGGATTGTTGGTTTGTTCGGATGATTAAAGGCTGATTTCCAATGCCGCGTTGGGCGCTGCTTTGACAGATTTTTCTTTCAACGCGAAAGCTCACACATATAGCAATTTAAGCAAATTGTTTACAATGACGCGTTGGGTATTATGTTACGATTTGGCACCTATTAGCATGTACACAAACCAACGTAACATAAGCTACCTCAACGTTAAAGTTGAAAAAAATCAACTTCAGCGTTCGTTTTGACAGTTAAACTAATGTTCGAATTCCTTTCAACAAAAAAATCAATTTATTTAGAAGAAAAAATCGGTGTTTCTGGACAAATTCCTTTTATTGAAAGAAAAAAATCGATTTTGTAAAAAAAAAAATGGAAATCAGCCTTTAATCTTACGATTTGGCACCAATTAGCATGTACACAAACCAACGTAACATAAGCTATCTCAACGTTGAAGTTGAAAAAATTCAACTTCACCGCGCGTTTTGATAATTCAACTTATGTCAAATTCCTTTCAACAAAAAAAATCGATTTGTTTAAAAGAAGAAATCGAATTGTTTGTTGAAAGGAATTCGACATTACAGTTATGTAGGCTCATTTTGATTTTCAGAATGACACTTAAATTGTTTTATCAGCTGATTCTCTTCAAGTCGTCTGTCATGTCGACGCGTTCGTAAAACATGTAAACGTATACGTCAACGTCTCTAACGCGAACGCGCCGCGCCATTGGAAATCAGCCTTAAAACTTGAACATAACTGGATCAAAATTGGATACTTCTTTTTGCGGGTTTTTTCGTAATTGTTACGTGAAGGTTTAGGAAAAAAGAAAAGTTGGAAAATTCTCAACAGGTGGCGTATCAAGGATATTATGGAATCTGCACTTAATGAACTATCTTCATGCGAGCAGAACAAAACGGTCTCGGGATTAACCCTTCAAAAACTGAACTTGTTCTGTTTATGAAGAAAACAAAACTGGAGGACCTTACTCTTCCCAAGCTAAATGAAATACCTCTGAAACTCTCCAATGAAGCCAAATACCTTGGAGTAATCCTTAAATTAAAAGCTAAACCTGGAGACGGAACACAGAGGAAAGAACAAAAAGAGCACTTTGTGCTTTCTACACATGCAAAAAAACCTTCGGTACACGGTAGGGCATGAGACCTCAAGTCATCCAGTGGATGTACACGGCGATCGTTCGTCCCATACTTACCTATTGATCGATTTTATGGTGGAAAGCGGCTGAAAAAGTTAGCTAACTCATGAACCTAAAGAAGGTACAGATACTAGCAAGTATAAATATAAGGGCTCTAAGGTCTACACCACAAGCAGGCCTGGAAATTATTCTCAATCTTCCAGTACTGGACAAAAGTGCGCTTCATCTTAAGGAAATGGGCTTTTGGAAGCACAGCATCTTCGGTAATGGGTCTATCTTGCAAAGGTATACTGATCTTTATGTGACTATACTGACTACGTACCAGCTGTAATAGATTTCAACAAAAACTTCTCTATCTTAATACCCGAAAGGCATGGATGGGAACCCAACTCGCTACTTGGTGAACAGGGCACCCCATCTACATAGATGGGTCAAAAATGGAAGAACGAACAGGAGCTGAGGTGTTCTGTAAAAGTCTCATAGAACCATATAAACTCCCAGATGAGTGTAGAGTCTTTCGGGCTGAGATATACGCTATTGAAAAAGGAGCTGAAATGAAAAAAACTGACCTCGTCTGAGATCACATTTTTCGTGGACAGTCAAGCTATCAAAGTAAAGTAATAGCCAGTGAGACAGTAAGATCTAAAGCATTTGCAAAATGCAGAATAATATTTGCAACATCAACCAAGTCAAACTCTGCTGAGTTACTGGACATCGAAATATAGAAGGGAATGATATAGCGGATGTACTGGCAAGGAAGGGGTGATTATCAAATATAGACAGAAGTAGCCAATATGATACGGAACCAAGTGTCCCAATATGTGTTATTAAAAGGAAAATATAGACCTTATAACGAAAGAGCAAATCAACAACTCCTGGATTACCAGGAACGACTGCATTATCTGCTATCTCTCGAAGTTTATGGCCTAGAATTAATGGAAAAGAAACTCAGAATATTAAGACCCTGATGGGTGTACTAATGGGACATTGTGTGCCATTGGCATAATGGCCAACAGGTTGGGTGTATCCGCACTCGACTTCTGTAGGAGCTGTCAGGATGTCGAAGAAATTGAAAACTTTAAAGACATGCTCTGCGATTATCCAAACCTCCAAACAAACCGCCTCCGCTACTTTGGAAACAGATTTATAGGAGAACTGGACGATCTAGGACAAGTCTCAATGGCAAACATGAAAAAATATATTGAAAGCATAGGCTGGTTTGCAAATGAACCAAGCTATGTCAATAATTAGTTTAATTAGCATCTCTGTTTATGGGGATAACAATCGACCATTGTGTATGCAGCAGCCTGTGGGCAGGGCACGCCCCTCCTAACTTTATCTAACCTAACTTAACCTTTGTTACGAAAATCTCATGCCCCGAAACTGCGCAATGGACTGATTGCGACGAAACTAATGAACAATATGATAGTGCCCTTTCAAAATGGGCCGGGCCGTTCAAGGGAAAAGAATGCCTAATTCCGCTAAAATGCCTTGACTTCAACTGATTTGCCGTTCCAGTTAAAACGCATTTAGTTCCCAGTAAAACTTGCATTTGCGATGTCCATAAACATGTCACAAAGTCACTGGAAGCTTGCGGCATAAATCATAAATGCTTTTTACACGGCCAGCTATATGTGGGCGCCTTCCTGAGTCGGGAAACCATCCTCAATCTCCATTAACGCTCCGGAGAAGAAAACAAAAAATGTTATACATCATGCAACCTTAAAATAAATACAATCATAGTTCTATATTTTTTTTTTTTTAAGATTTCAATAAAACGAAAAGAATTCAATTATGTACTATAAATTAATACATGATTTTATTCTATTTTCGCCAAATATTGAACGGAACGAAGTCCGTCGGGGCAGCTAGTATTTTAATAAATCGGAAAATGTTAAGTGTCTATGTGCCCTTTTTTCCCCTACGTATTTGATTTTTTTTTTTTTTTGAATATATCTACCAAATGGGCTTAATTATCACTCAAATGTCTGAAGGACTTTTAATAAAAACTAATCTTGACTTTATATACCTTAACTATGTATATATAATGTACTTTGTTTATACTTTTTGTATACTATGTTTTTTAGACTATGTTCTAGGTATGCTGCATTTTAGGCACTATTTTCGAAAAATGTCATAAAATTTAAACAAAAAAAAAAAAAAAAAACATAAACACCAAGTAAAAATTCGGAAAATAATTTTCTTCAGGTTTACCAAAATTAAAGACAACAAAATAAAAATCACCAAAACGACTTGTGCTCTATTAACATACAAAAATCAATCAGCTATAAGCATCTTTCGACAAAAAAAAATAAGCCCCATAAAAAAGTAAAAAACTCCACAAAACTTTTATTTTCATTGCTCAATCATTCATCATTCTAAAAAAAATCCACTCTATATAACGGAGAGAGAGAGGACAGCGCAATAAAAATCTAGATAAACATTAAAAAAAAAAAATAAGACTTCACTTGAAACGTTATTGTTTCAACTCCAACCCCGTCCAAAAGTAATGTTTATTTCGATGGCACCGGTATTTACCCCAGCGTCAGTCAATCGTCTCATGCCCGACTCATATCATAAGGACAACTGTCAAAAGAGCAGTAAAATCATTAAAAAATAAAAAAAAAACCGCACCCCAGCCTCCGCGACTGAAAAAAAAAAAAAAAAAAAAAACCACGCATGAAAATCCTAATAACATTTTCGGTAACATGATACCGACACAGAAGGATATTTTCATATACAACCTATCATCCACACGGCATCCCTCGAAGGCTTGGGTCAATTTTCATTGACAAGCTAGACCCCTCTCCCGATTCCGTTCGGTTTTGGTTTTGGTTCGGGTTCGGAGTTCGGATAGACAAACAAAATTCGACTAAAAAAGTCAGATTTTCAAATTTTCCTAGCACTTTGTAAACACCACAAATTGTGATTGTGATTTTTTTATGTTTTAATGGCTTCATCTTGTGTATGTCCTTTCAGTTTCAGGGATCTAGTGGTATGGCAGGCGGCGCGACATAACGGGCGAAAACAAAGCCAATGGGTGCACCACTGATGCTTATACAGGTGCGTCATAACGGTAACTACAAAGAGTGAATCACTAGTAGGCAATACGGTTAAAGGGACCGCAATTAAAAAATTCGAATTTAAAGTTATGAACCAAAGAACAAAGAAGGACATCGGGAATAAAACTTCCCTCGGAATATTTTTTTCAACTGCAATAATTGGAAAAGTTGGAAAGTTGGAAAGTGAGGGACTGTACTCCCCCCCCCCCTCCTCACCCCTCGAATAAATTGCTAGCGGAAATAACTTTTCCAGAGGTATTTATTTGTCATTGAATTGGATTTTTTTCCGGAGTAAATTTTTTTCAAAGGAGATTCGCAGTAGCAGACAAATTTTTGGGGGAGTTATAAATGTTCCAGGGGGAACAAAATCCCCCTCGAGTTTCCCAGTGGGGCCTGAAAAGAGATAGCAGATTGCATTTGCAACTAAGTTGTGTATAGGAATGATAGGTCTCACCATTCTGGCGTAAGTTAGACAAACTGTTTATCGTTACGGGAGTAGCATATTTAACCAATTATTATTTTTGTCGATAAATTTCTACACATAATGGCCACAATTGTATTTGATTGGATTTGGTATTAGGGCGCTCAGCTGATAAGTGCCGCTCCTGGTGTAATGTTAATGGCGATAGATGATGAAGCGGCGAAGAAGGGCGCAGCATCACATACTTTTTTATGACCAGGACCACCATTTAAATTAGAATTTTAATTATTCGACGACAAGGATCGACAATGGGGCGAGTGAAAGATAGATTTTGTGGTTGCACATCCAGAGGGTTTATAGGAAAACATTTTTTTATTTTATTTTTCCCAAATGGTTAATAATTTTCCGTTTGGTCATGTTGAGGGTATTTCTTCTTCGTTTTATATTTCTATTTTTTTTTTTTTTTTTTAATAGAAAATTATTTCTGCCGGAAAATTAGCTCAACATGTTTATTTGTATTTTATTGAGTGAAGTGAAACAACAGCAGGTTAATGTAGGTAATGCTGTGACTTTTTATATTTTAATTTATTTCGTAGGCTATAATAGGAATTGATATTGTTTTTACTTAGAATTGACAAAATGAAATGAGGGCAGGAGGGCACAGCACCAGGGAAGACAAGGACGACTATAAGAAGACAAGCAATGAGATTTCCTTCGATAGCAATCATTTGAATAATTTTTAATGACTTTCTTTTCTTTGATTAGACATTGGGGATGCATTAAAAACTAATTTGGTTATGGTTTAACGAGCCACACAATTTATTATTTTTTTTTTTTAGAATTTTATTGAAATTCGCAGAAAAAAGTACTGCTATATTAGAGTGTATCACATCTCAAGGGAGTATTAATGTTTGGATTAGTTCAATTGTTAGATGATTTTATGACAGATGGCAGATGCATTTTGTCAGCGGTTCCTTTTAATTATTCAAATGAAATTTATTATTCCGTTATCTACTTAGATTTTTTTTGTTTATATTTAAGACTAAAAATATAGTAGTTTTTCAAGCAGGTATATCTCAAGAGCAATAAGGCCAAACATGCAAGGAGGAAGGATGATACCACCATGGACATGTCCTAGGAGCTTAAGGGACTAGATCAATTAGCAGTGCCTGTCCGCATAATATCCAAATTTTCCTAGGTGATTTTAACGCCAAGTTGGAAAGGGAAGATACTGACGCAAGTTACTCCTCCGAATGTGCCTAGGTCCAACTTTGCCTCTGGCCACTGCTATGTTGTAACCAAGATAAGAGAAAATTTAGTGAAGAAAAGTTCGACATTGGATGGCTACGATTACAGGAGAACACCATGAGGTCCTTTCGTCCAATATAGTTTATAATAACCTCTCCAGAATTCCTGTGATACCAGTATCAAGTATTGAGAATCGGTGGCAAACATTGCCAAGAATTGAAGAAAAGAAGACTCACTCTTAGAGAAGAGCAACACAAATTCTCAGAAGTAAATATAAGGAACATGAGAAGCTGCTAATGGTGGATTTACATGTATCTTCATGCGAGTTCTGCAAAAAATAAGGGATTTTTTATAAATTAAATTTGATGGCACAACAGCTCATGAAGAACTAGGGCCTAGTGACTTACAACTCTCAACTATTCCTGTGTGCGTGTCTGCAGGAATGGAGAGGACCTACAGTTTATTGCCGAATCCGAACGGCTAACGAGCGGCACTTTTCTGTGACAGGAGATACTCTTGGAGGATTTGTCAATTCCTCGCAAGAGGCAGTAGCCGTTTTTTCTTTTAAATAAATGGTGGCGAGGCTGGGGATCGAACCTTAGACCTCCGGCATGACAGTCATCGCACTAACCATCACGCCACGGCTACTACTAAATAAGGGATACAAAATATAAAATGTATGTTTGTTGATAGAGAGAGAAGAACAAAATGCATAGATCTTGATTATAGGAACGCAGATGCAGATTATAGCGAAGACGAACATGTTCATCTTCATAGTGGTGCTCTTTCACACACTCGGTTTTTAGGTATGACTCTATCCCGATTTACTTTTCTTGATGTTTGTAGATGAAGATACATGTAAATCCATCTTAAACGAGGATATTGGAAAATTAATTAGTTGTGAAAACTTTTTGTCGTGCAATATTTTCTATATATTTTTTTTTTTCAAAAATAAAAGAATAAAAAAATAGCAAGAAAAAACTTAAATTATCACAACTAATGTAGGATTAACTAACGGTAAATTGAATAAACATTGAGATATCATATTATCACTATAGTGTTAACCCCTTTTCGATAAGTGCTTTGCGAACTTTAATAAAAACAAAAAACAAAAAAAAAACATAGAAAACATCGCACGACAAAATTTAAACTGTCACACAAATTATTAAGCAACAAAGCATTCGATATAAGAAGTTCTTAACCATTTTTAAGGATTCCAGGTCACTGTGGCATTAAGGGAAACGAGCGGGTGGACGAGCTGGCTATAATGCAAAGGTCAGCCCTTCAACTTTTGCAGTTAGATATGCAGGTCAATATTTTCTAAATTTGTCTTACTAAATCAAATCGGGTGTGACAAAATCTAACAAACTGCGCTATACCTACAAAGATTTGGCCCACCTTTAGTAAATATCAAACTACCTACGTCAAACCCGCTTAAGTGAAACCCGCTTAATTGAAAAAACCGCTTAAGTAAACAACATATGTAGCTAGACTCCGTGTTTTTCGACAAATTTCCCGCAAATAACTCCGCTTTACTGAAACCCGCTTAAGTGAAAAACACGGATATCTGAAAAAATATTTCCTTGAAATTTCATATTTTTATAGTAAGAGACTCGGTTAAGCGAAAAAAAAATTTTACAAAAATCAAACAAGAGAAGAGTAATGAGCAAGCTTTAACCAGACCATTTAATTGTTATTGTTTTGTTACTAAAGAAAAAAATTTTTGTCTTATTAACTTATTCTTCTTCTTCACATTCAGGTTCAAAATCCTCTTAAGTGAAACTTTTTTTTGCAGTTATCAAAGGTTCGCTTAAGTGAAAAACCCGCTTAAGTGAAATAATAATTAGGACTTTTAGTCGTTTCACTTAAGTGGGTTTGACGTACCAACTTGACAGGCAGACCCCGGCGACACGGCTAGACATATCCAGGGTCGTTATGACCTTTTCTGGACATTATTCAGTCGAAAAACACGCATTTCGAACAACACTCACTGTAGTAGCTGTTGGGACCTGCAAGAAAAATAAAAATTGTATTTATTCTGCAAATGTCCCACTCTGGCCAAAATGAGATTAGAGACTTTATCTTCTTTCTCAACGCGACAAAATGGCTCTAAGACGAGCTCTTTAGCGTCTATTTTGCGAATTATCAGTTACTCCTGAGACCAAGAATAAGTAGACAATAGATTACTGAAGCCTAAAAATTATTTCGTCTGGCTTTTTGATAATCATTTTCCATTATTTTCCCAGTCCTCAATAAGAGGGCAGATTACAAAGGAATCAGTCTCCATAACATATGAACGCATGAAGCCGTTAATCAAAAATCCGATGGGTCGAAATATTTGTATTCTTAGATACCCCAAAAAGTTTACTATCAACCAAATATGCACATTAAGGGAAGATCTTCGAAATACCCCAGGATCTCCAAATCCACGACCGCCATTGAATTCAAGACCGCGTTTGACAGCATCAATAGAGACTACCACTACCACTTCTGGCATTCCTGCCAAACTTGTTCGTTTGTGCAAGATGACGAGTGCATGCTTCTGCATCAGTGTCGGAAACAGCTCAGTGACACCTTTGATAAAAGGATTCGGACACGGTGTTGCGCTGTCATATGCTGCTTCTTCAACTTCATTCTTAAAGGAATAAAAATTTATAAAACACTCAGTCCAATTCTAAATATTCACCGGGAAAAAAATTCCCCGGAAGACGTATTCTTTTGGGAGAAGAATACTCCCATTCCGAATTACCCGGTAGACTTGGTTTACCTTAGAAAGTGGGAATGAGAGTTCTGAATGTACCGAACAGCAATTTTGCATTATTTGAAAATGAAATCAAATTGTAGAGGAAAAATAAATTATTCCCGTGGAAACAAACTGAGATAACTATTTTACTGTTTTAGATTTCTTGTGTTACATAAAGCAATTTTTAAGTGTTCTTCCAATGACAGTCCCATTAGTTTCTTCAATTTGTTTGTTAACATTTTGCAAGCCTTTAACTACAACCACAAGCAATCACTCTGCTTATTGTTGTAGTGGCGTGTGACATCGCAAATTTTGTGAAAATTTAATTACGCTTTCCTATACGCCACCGTGGATTTGGTGTACTAAAAATAGCTTTATAATTATTTACGTGGTTCATTAAATCGCCAGGATAATCAATTAGATTCTTCATCACCATTATCCGAGGACAAGAGGACGCCCGGCCCCTGCTATACCGAAAGGACCAAAAGCAAAACAAAATAAAAAACAAGACTGGATAAAGCCAAATGAGCCGACCTATACGCCTATACGGACCATATGTCCAAGAACCATCACTACGCTGCGCTGCTGGCCCTGATGCTGGGTGATGTTGTTTTTTCGTGTTTTGTACTGCTCGCTGGAAAACATCCAACAGGTTTTAATTGGAAACACAAGTGACGTATTCAAATGAAGAGAAATTTAATTATACACATTTTATTGGATTAGTGGCAACAGTGGCAACGGTGGCTTTTTCCAGCCAACAACGGTATAGGTGTGTAAATTAACGCAATTGTTCCTATATAGCCTTGATCCAGAGTCGAAAAGCTGGCGAGGTGTCCAGTGTCCACGACTCTCGTACATATATGCGGCACGTCAGTTGGCCATTTCACATTCTGACAGCTTGACGCGGGTATATTGTCTCTGGATATGGTGTATCGGCCTCGGTATAATATGGTTGAGATATTTCTGGCAATCTTTTAAAGGATAAACAAAATGGGGAACGCATTGACAAAATAACACTTTTTGATGGGGTGGCGGACGAGCTAAAGTGTATAGTGTATGTTTGTTGAGGACTAACTTACGCTTTGGGTATAAATTTATCATTACACTCCGGTGTATCGAGTTTCTGTGCAGTCATTAGAAGTAGGGCAGAGGGAAGGTGCTTGCATGTATAGGAATTTAATACCTGACAGCGTGAGCTGCTCTACCATCAGGATGATGTCAGTCGGAGGTGAGGGATTAACTTTAATACCTTCTAATTGACACCGGCAGATCATTTATATAGATTTTGCGTGCCGAAGGATGTAATTGGATGTTGCTAGGGACTAAGCTGTCAATTAATTCCAATGACTGTGTTTCGGTGTTAAGCGTTTGGCAAATAAAAAGGTGATTTGTTGAATGGGGGCTAATGATATACTAATGATATTGAATTCGAGCAATAAACAAGCATATTAAGTTAGTTATAAAAAATTCTAACCATGGATAAATGTTGAATAAGATAGATAAACACTGACACCATTTTCTTGTTAAAATATCATTGTCTGATAAAATATCCAATACCTATTATCCAGGCAGAAGTAAATGCCATAGGTAAACGTGCAGAATGTAATCTCGAAAGAAACTAAAACTCAAAACATTGCCAAGCCGCTCTAAAAGCCCTAAACTCATATACCATCAGCTCCAAACTAGTATGGGAGTGTGTGGGCAGCCTAAGCAAACTGGATAGGAATAACAATGTCACACTTCATTGGGTACCAGGCCACGTCGGCGTCCAGGGCAATGAAGAAGCAGACTTCTCAGCAAAACTAGGGGCGGGAACCCTACTGCGAAATAGGAGAAACCGTGATCAAAAATAAAATCAAAACAGAAGAGGAGGAAAAAAGATTACACATCTGGAAACAACTCCCCAAGCTGAGGCAGGCGAAGCTCCTTATTGATAACTACATGCTACATCCAGCAACGATTCCTATCCTGCATCAGCTTAAGTAGAAATTGAGCAGTGCCACTTGCAGATTCTGCAACGCCCATGAGAAGTTGTCGGACTATCTATTAGGTAACTGTGATGCACTTATGCATCAAAGACCCTGGGACATCACCAGATAGAAGAGAGCAGATTACCCTCTCTAATAATACCCCAAATACTAAAATTCCATAAGGAATCTAATTTGGAGGTTGAGCTGTAAATGAGCAACCTCATTACACAGCTCTAGGTTGGGGCACAATAGATCTTAAGGTCGCAGTGCAATAACACCCAAAACTTATTCATTCATTCATTCAATACCCAATAATTAGATAAGCGTCAAACTAAGTGGGCCCAAAACACATCCATTTAAACAATGCGAACTTTCTGAGATATTAAAGAAGCAAAGTGCTGCCATGATAAAATAGCAAACTATAAAATATTAAATAATTGGTCAAGTTATTCATTTCAAAGAAGGGTTGTGCCAAAGATCCATCTCAACTCAATAGGAAAAAGAACTGTGCTCCTCAATGTATTCTACAGAGCCAGGAACTTTACTGTCTATATTTTGGATTCTTGAGGCCGAGGGATTTTTTAGGGTGCTTTGACTTGTGAGAAAAAATTTTGTGAAGTTTTTATCTTGGCATAACCTGTGCGTGCCAGTCAACTGGTTCACCTTGAATCCGGGTAGAATTTAGAACGTGTCGTCCAATATTTAGGGAGAATACCTTCCGGGAACACGAAAAAAAACCACTTTCTAAGGAATAAAATCTCCCGGGAAAGTGAGAAATGTAGCCACTGATTACCGAAAATTCGATTTTGTAAAACTTTTTTTTCTTTCAAAACTGAAGGATCAGGAGCCAGAATATTGGCAAAACGGCGGGATCAAGCACCGCAGGCAAGCCATTGAAGAGTAGTTTCAATCAAATCGGCCGACGCGGCTTTCATACAAATTCGCACTGGTAGCGGTAGGCGGCAGCAGGAAATGAAGGCATGTCAAGTGAATTTGTTTAGTTCTGTGATTTCCGCTGCTTGTCTATCTAATTCTCGTATTCGTTTTGTTGAGTCGGCAGCGATTGAGCGTGATCAACTTGTGGCATTTTTGTTGCTATTTAAACGGCTAGCAAAACAGAAAAAAACTCCTATCTTGTGCACACCAATACAATCTAAAAACCGACAAACAACTACCAGGTATCTGTTCTGTGAAAGCACAAATTGATTTTTCTACTTCCACTCTGTCTCGGCAGCTGGCTATTGCAGTAACCGAAGCCAGCAATACTGCCCGGCATCGGTATCGGGACCTGTAAAAGAATTTACTTTACCAAATGCTGTTTGGCCGGGGCTGGTAGCCGGTTGTCGACTATGTTTAAATGGCTTTAAGTTCAATGGCATACAGTCCCGAAGTGACCTGCTTCCAGTCGATTGCGATGCTGGGCTCACGCTCATCATACAACATGGGGTAGTAGTTCCGATATAAAACAAAGGTATGAGGACCTTTTACTACTAAGAAGTTTGGAAGAAATACATAGATATTAAGCGTGGGGAATTCCCGCACTTCTATAGAACTAAGAGCTAGAACCTAATGGGTACTGCCTCATGCAAGGAATTAATAAATCCTCCAAAATGATCTCTTATCATGAAAAAGTACCTTTCACAGGAATGGTTAAGAGTTTTAAGTCACTACACCCTGGTTCATCACGATACCAAATAGACTTTTTACTCTTAGCCCCCGTAAATATTTTTTCGTATCTAGCATCTACGTTTATTGTATTACTTCAGTCGCAATGTAAGGAATACACTACATTCATATAGAACTAAGACTTCTTAAACTATCTAATACACGTAAAGAAAAAAAACTTAAATATGAAAATTCTCAATTTATATTGCTTTGAACTCTGTAGGTGATGTAGATATTACAAATTTGTGACCAAATCATGTTCGTCTATAGCATTTAGCATTCAAATGGCTATTATTTGCATATCATCCTTTTGAAATCAAAAGGATTTTGTGAAATTTGTCGATTTGTGACAAAAAGAGGATCACACATCGTCATAAACACCTCAGCATTAAAAAGGGAGATATTTTTTTTTGTTGTCTTTGTTGTTGTGATATATTTAAGCTTCTCCTGGAAACAGTTTCATCCCTTCAAAATACATACAAATCTCTATAAATGGAGCCAAGTAAAAGTTGGTCATTTGATGGCAACATAAAAGACAATATCTGAAACAATAAATTTTGTCTCCCACCTCTTTGAACTGGCTAGATAAATGTACACTATACAGTGATACTATATAAAGTATTGTTTTACACTGATGCTATGGGGTTGCGCTGAGATCCCGATAGCGTTATAGCGTCCTGTGAATATAGTTTTCGTTTTAAAACGGAATTTTTTATTGTTTTTCTATTTTCGGGCGATGGAAATCGTGCGGGGCCTTTTTCTATGCTGATGCATATATGTAACATTGATGTGTGAAAATGTATACACTTTAAATGCTAAACGCTTTCAAGGAATTCCTACATTAAAAGGACGAAAGATTTTTGATTTTGATTGTTTTTTTTTTTTCTTTTGTTTAGGTGGAGCAATTAGGGATTGTGTAGTAGCACATTTGAAATTCATAATGGTAAAAAAAAACTGACTGAGACTAATTGTCGAATTCGGGATAGTATGGGAATTTAAGTGTATAAACAGTTGATTTAATTTGCAGCTAAACAGTATACCCCGTTTAATTGCACCTAGGGTAATTGGTTTTCCCGCTTAATTGACCGACAAAAACGCGTTCGAAAATTTTTTGTACAGAACAGCTTCTCACACGGTTAATTGAACCACTCGGGGCAAATGATCGAAAGATCTGACAAAATGGTCAGTGCAATTAATCGGAGAATACAAGACTTTGTTATACCTTCTCAGGCTTTCACCAACATGCAGTTGGTAAGGATGCTTACCAAGGTTGTCCCAGAAAAAAATTGTCTGCATTAGCGCCTGCCTTTTGACTAAACTTAACCTAAAGGGATTAACGGAGTTATGTTAGTAAAACAGAAAACCCAAGGAGGGAATTAAAATCTTTGGAAGTTGCGATGCGTGCCACCTAACATACTATTATAAGCTAGTTTTGGAGGAGTGAACATACGACAAACCGCATCATTTTTATCGGATCTCAATGGATCCATTTTGCATCCTAGGATAAATAGGTAGGGTAGGTATATAGAAGGGTAAAGACAGGAGTAAGTAAAGCTGAAGGTAGGGGATAGGTATGGAGTGCTCCATGTTCCATGAACCATATTGAATTCTGGACGAATTTCAGAATGTTTTTTAGTGGCAAACACGGGATGTCGCCCAATTGGTCGAAAAGTATCCTCCTGCATTTGGGTTCTCATTGAGTTTTGACCCGTTTAGATTCCAGTTGTGGGGAACAGCTATGGTCTGCATATAGTTCAAGAACGTAGTTTGTTTCTGGAATCTTAGCTCCTTACGACAACTATCCTTAATATTACCGCCGCCTGAGCCTGACTGCCAATAAAAAAGTCGACATTTCTGTTTACCAGCTCGAATGTGGCAAGACTCCTTCCGGCTTCACAAAAACTTCAAGCACTTCCGCTTGAAAGACACTGCAGGAATTAGCAATCTTTAATGGTTACGGCGAAGATGGCCAAAATACCGCTGTTAGACAGAACACTCCATTCAACCTGGACGATGATGGTCAAAATTTCCGTCCGTCCGACCTAAATGATGTGTGGTTAGCGATAGCCAAGCTTAAAGCTTACAAAGCTGCTGATGTGGATGTCCCGCCAGCCGAGCCCATCAAAGCAGAGGAAAATAACTTGGTAGGGAGTATACACCAGCTTATCTCCAAAATATGGGCGGAGGAAACTATGCCCGATTAATGGAACCTCAAAACTAGTCCGCTTGTGCAGGATGACGATGGAGAAATCTCGCTGCTCCGTCAAAGACGGCAAGAACACCACCGAACCCTTTGATGTCGAGAAAGGTTTGAGGCAAGGCGACGCGTTATCATGCAACCTGTTTAACATTGTTCTTGAAGCAATTGTACGCAACTCGCAAGTCAAAAACAGAGGCACAATTTTTCAAAAGTCTGTTCAACTACTTGCTTATGCAGATGATATTGACATGATTGGGAGAACGAAGCGAGCTGTTACCGGCGGCGCGTCTTGAAGTATCGAATCGGAGGCGGCGAAAATGTGTTTAGCTGTTAATGAGGACAAGACGAACTATATGCTGTCATGGAGGAAGGAATCTAAACATCGTAAATTCGGGCAAAACGTCACGATGGATAGATACAACTTCGACAAATTGATCGCAAAATGACATCAGCGCAGACATCAAACGAAGATGACAAAAACGGATGAGAATCTACTTGGGTGCTTTGAAAGGAAGATTCTTCGGGTGATCTTCGGTCCAGTCTGTATCGATGGAGTATGGAGGAGAAGATTCAACAACGAGCTTTACGGGTTTTACATTGACGTCGAAAATACAGCGGCTAAGATGGCTGGGACACGTGGAGCGCATATGGACACCAACGCAACAGCCCGACGAGTCTTCGAATCTACGCCAGACGGTCTGCGCAGCAGAGGAAGACCCCACCTTAGGTGGCGCACACAAGTGGAGAACAACCTCAACCAACTTGGAGTGCGTAACTGGAGGCAGTTAGCTAGGGGCCGAGCTGGCTGGAGGGACTTGTTGGTTGAGGCCGCAGTCCATCCTGGGCTGTGAGTGGCATCTAAAGAAGTAAGTAATGGTTTATTTAGGATTATCCGAAAAGATGACTGCCCCGTCTTTGAGCCGTCCGTAAAAACCGAGACACGATCATCGTTTATGACCCGGTTTTCCTCCCAGAAGTCCCTTGCAGGGATATCCGTTACGGTCACTGGCTTGAAATCACTGTTCGGCATTGTAAAGTCGGTTTGAATGTCTTCGTCAATAAAGTTCATAATGGTACTTTGCCCGAAGTGGCCGCCTTTAAAGTCATGCCATAGCCATTTCTTTCATAAGTAGATCGAGTGGGGCTAGTCGCTAGTGTGAATAAAATTTCGAGGCCTGCAGTTGGTGTAGTTCTCATGACTTTAGGTGTACCAATACAAGATCAGTCTTTGAATTTTAGTCATGGTTTTATGATTGGTTGCCTTGTTTAGGGCTGTCCACCAAACCAAACATGCGTATGTCAAAATTGACCTCCTATGAATAGTTTTGAGGCTGTGACCCTATTTTTTTTCCAAAAACTCGACTGCAGGCTGCAGGTATAAAAAGGTGCTTTCTTCTTCGAGTCTTTAATATTTTCTTTCCAGTTTATTTTCAGATCTATTACCAAACCAAGATATTTTGCCGTACCAGTGATGTGGAGCGTTGTCCTATTTATGGTGAGAGGGTCTTTATTCTACCCGTTCTCTTCCCTTTCTTACCTTAAGCTTGATATGACTCATTTCCGCATTTGAAAGTTTCGTTTTAAGCAAAGTTACTGGTAACCAAGAAAACTGTTGACAAAATTTCAGAATATGAAATCGTTAGTCCTTCAAAAACTGTGGGTACTAAACGTCTTATATTTAAGTTGGAATCTGTTCAAATATATTTTCTGATGAAATTATATTAAAATACGTCCTCTTAAAATAAAAATATCTCCAACATTTCCTTGCTGAACAGTTTTTAAGTCAAAATATTTTTTTTTTGAAATGTGCTTCACTCGAAAACATCTCCTCCCATCTCTCAAATCTCCTACATTCCCGGTATTAAAAGTCAATCACCATTCAACCGTCCTATAAATCGTATAAGCTTTTCTGCCGAAACACCGTACATACCTACATAGACAAAATCCTGTCCAAATTAAAATTCTCCAAAAAATCCTAACACATTCGGATTTGCTTGACAAAATTGCTGATTTCTTTAAAATTTGTTTGTTCGCAGGACTTCGAAGCTATGATGGGTAATAAAATGAGATACACACACCCAAATACACAGACTATATACGCTAAAAGGCTTTCCTTTTCTATAAGTATATTGTATAATGTAGCGGGGGAGGTTGTATTGAAAAGTGTTTAAATTCCAATTGATTGAAATCGAAACATATATTACACGACAACCAACAACTCGACGTTTGATTTGATTTTTATTTTCATTCTGTTTGTGCTGTTTATCCTTTGTACCTTTTGCATATAAGGATCGACAAGATGTGGAATTTCTCACTTCAGGCGTTTTCGAGGCGTACATACTCGTAAACGGTTGTTTTAGAGGATTGAGGGGTTTTCTGAAGGTTTCTCGAAATACAATCGAATTAAATCAATCGAAAGCGAGAGGGTATTATGATGGTATTCTATACTTCCCTGCCAAATAAGATAATATTTGCATACAAATAAGCACACGGGGAAAGGACTATTAAATTCGCTCAAATAATTTAATCAAAATATAATCTGTATATCTTGCCAAAGTTAAATCGTATAGGTATTGGCAGCGGCAACGTCAACGGCAGGATCCTTGAGGCAACCGAAATACCTTATTTTCCTTCCGCCGAAATCGGAAGGAAGCCATTGAGTTCTTCTTCTTCTTTTCTTCTAGCTTGGTCTTCTTCGATTTTTGATGCGTTGTTGTTTCGACAGAAATTTTACAGCACATAGCTATTGTGGATAAAAATGTTTATTGGCGATGTACAAACAACTACCGCATCTTAAAAGCATTTTATCCCCAGGATATTGATATTATTCGCTCAGGACCTGGAACGGGCGGGCGGAGGTTGATGGAAATCGTTTTAGCATACCTTTGTGCATTGTAAAATGAATGCACAATGGGGCTTTTGGGTTGGAGTGAGGAAGGAGACAGGCAAAAATCGACCGTTATTAAAATATTTTAACTTTTATGGTTTTTTGCAAAATACAAAAAAAAAAACAACCTACCAAACGAAGGATAAAAGATATATTTATTTTGTTCCTCTGGGATGTATCCTTAGTTCGAAGAAGATATGTGGGGTGTGGGAGATTTGTCTTCATTCTGGATCAAGATTGAGCTTGAGAAAACATATTTTCTTTGTTGTTGAATTTCTAGGTTCGGAAAGATGGAAAAATATGTGTCGTTAATTGGAATTTATAGCTCGGAGAATGTGGTTGTTGTTTTAAGTATATTTTAAGGACACTACCAATATGTTGATTTGGAAAGGAAGCTCATTTGTTTTTTAGTCTTGAAAAGCTCATGGGAATATTAAATGTATTTTATATCCCAGGAGAAATATTTACGGTTTAATTTTGTGATTCTATCCTTTATTATTACTATACAAGAAGGTGAAAGCGATTCAACAAGATTTTTTAACGATTTTGTAGGTAAATATGTTTCTTTTTTTCTTTCGTCCATTTCTCCGGTAGAATTATAATCTTGATTAAGGACTGACAAAATGTTTGTATCAACTTTATGATTTTTTATTCCTTTTGATTTTGATCTTAAGATCTTCAAAAGGTCCTAAAATTTTAAATTCACTTATATTGCATGAAATCTCTATAAAAATCAACGTGTAGTTTAATAAGTTTCAAATTAGCGAAGCAACATGCGCCGATTAAAAATTTATTTAGATAGGCTAACTAGCCGTGAATTAGTTGGGACAGTTTCAATTTTGTCGTGCAATGTTTTCTATGTTTTTGTTTGCTATTTGCTGTTAGTTCAATTTTGTCTATATATGTTTTTTTCAAAAATAAAAAAACATAGAAAACATCGCACGAAAAAAATTAAATTGTCACAACAAATTTAGGGCTGATGAACGGCAAATTATTAACCAATAAATTTTTCAACGTAAGAAGTTTTTAACCCTTTTCCAGGAGGTGCTTCGTTAACTTCATACCAATTTGACAATTTTGCAAAAAAAAAACATAGAAAACATTGCACGACCAAATTGAAATTGTCACAACTAATTCAGGGCTGATGAACGGCAAATTATTAAGCAATAAATTATTCAACGTAAGAAGTTTTTAACCTTTTTCCAGGGGATGCTTCGTTAACTTCATACCAATTTGACAATTGCAAAAAAAAAAAACATAGAAAACTTTGTACGACCAAATTGGAATTGTCACAAGTAATTCAGGACTGACGAACGTCAAATTATTAAGTAATAAACCATTCAATGTAAGAAGTTTTCAACCCTTTTCCAGGGGTGCTTCGTTAACTTGATACCAATTTGACAATTTTATAAAAAAAAAAAAACATAGAAAAAAAAATTAAAATGTCACAAATAATTCAGAACCGACGAACTGCAAATTTTTAAGCAATAAACCATTCGATATAAGACGTTTTGAACCCTATATCAACTCAGCAAGCAGCAAAAAATAAAACATAGAAAACATCGAACTACCAATTAGAAATTATTACAACTAGGTAATTACCGACTAATTTACAGCAAATTATCCACCTACAAGTTTTTCGATCAGCAAATATTGTTTCGCTTAGTCTTAAATTTTAAATCTAGTGAGTGAGTCAATCGAAATTCTGAACCAGAAAAAAATGAATTTTTGCCTAACGAATGAATATGCTGGTTATGAAATATTAAGATACCTTGATTAAGAAACATCTTTTATTATTAATGCCAATATCAATTAGAATAGAATGTGCTGAATCACCTTTTTGGAGAATTCACTTTTGGTTTCTTTATATGACGCCTGCATAATTTCGCCTTAGAAGTTAATTCTTCCAAACGGCATTCAGGTTAATTGGAAAATTAATTCACGAGAAATAATTCTGAATAGGGAAAGAACGAACTTATCCATCAAAATTACTACCCACAATATTCCCATATGTTACGTTATATATGCTTTGAGATATACATATGTAATACCAGTCCAGGTTATTTTGTTGAATTTCCCTAAATTATTTCAAGCCCCGAAAACGAAACGAAAAGAAGTAGAAAAATTCTCCCAAACTCCAGTCAGTTCTTTTAATTGATTTTAATTGAATTTGATGAACAATCCGACTGACATCGCAGAGACGAATGACACAAGCTATACACAAACTGGGCTACTGCTGCAACAGGAACAATTTTTATGACCAACAACGCAACCGTTCGACCGGTGGAACTGCCGTGCAGCGTGAAAGATTTCATCAGCAACAATTGGTTGTTTTGTTTCATCTGAGGAGATAAATAAAATATAATAAAACGTGTGGGGAACGGTGGTCGCACTGGCATGGCAGGTTTTCGAATAAATTTTTTTTTCAGAAAGAAATTCCTCGAAACGGTAGACCCGCTTAATTGAGAATAATGATAGTAAATTCATCGCATCAACAAAAGTTGAAGGCACTAAGAGGGATTCACAAGACTGTACAAGCACCAACCACCATTGCACAAGACAAATCAACAGTGTCTACAGTACGGAACTTGAGAGTCCGCGTGTATGTACGAACGAATACGTAAACCTTATTGGAAAGTTAATTCTTCCTTTGGTCGATCGTTTCATTACATTTATACGCCCATCATCAGCAGCTATGGAATCAATTAAGGTGATCATCAAGTTAAATTGAAATGAATTGAATAACGGTATATGCTGCAGAGGTAATTTTGTGAAATACGAGATAATAAAAGGCAAAGCCCTTATAGCCGACCACATGTGAATGCAAACTACTTGAAGAATGTATAGGGGAGATTTATCTGTCTGAATGCATCGCACCGGTACGCTTTAGTAAAATGAACTTTTGAAAACCTTGAAATAAGATGCATGTCATGGAACCACAAGGAACTGATAAGCTGTTTTGGCTTTATCAGCTTCATGTCGTTATCGTATGACTTTATAGCTGGAGTTAAACATTGTTGATTGTAAAATACAAATACGCAGGAAGCAAAAAAAGAGGAAGACTCTTCTGTTCGAAAGCGAAAAATACTGAAAGAAGCACACACATTTTTTTAAATAAAATTTTGCGTTTCATCCGGGCTAAATTTAAAGTAGCCTAATAAAGTAGTAGCCCGTGGCTCAATGGTTTGTGAGTGCGTTGGATTGTCACGTCAGAAGTCTGGGTTCGATTCCCAGCCTCTTACAAAAAAAAAAAAAAGTTTTTAGAGCTACTGCCTCTTGCGAGGAAGTGATAATACATCCCAGAGTATCTCTTGTCATAGAAAAGTGTTCGAATTCGGCAAGAAATTGTAGGTCCCCTCCATTCCTGCAGACACGCACACAGGAACGGTTTAGTTTGAAAGTGATAAACCAATAGTCCATTGTTCTTCATTAGCTTTTGTGCCACAAAATCTTTAACTAGTTACTAATACATAATGTAGTTCATTTAACATAATGTAGTTCATTTAATCTATGTACAAATTGAGGGTACATAATTTGTTAAATGGTGTCATTTTATTGTGTTCCTTAAAGTTTAGGGCATTGGACAAAATTTTGTTGTAGATACGACCGACGTAGATCGTGGCGACTTCAATACAAAAATTGGAAAGGAGGGCATCTCTGGTCCGAAAATTGGAGGATACAGCCTGCAAGTCAACACTTCCGGTAATGGACTCAAGCTGATTGACTTTGTGGCGGGGCGATCACTGGGTGATCTAGCGGTATCCTGATTAACGATCCGTCCACCCAGATTGATCATGTTGCAATATCCAGTATTCTGGATGACCTAATGTTCCGAAGAGCCAATATAGACTTGGAACACTACTTGGTTTGTTAGTAGATCAAATTCGTATGCTGATATCCATGACGAAAAAATCCGCCAAAAACTGCCAATAAGCCATAAGAACTGCCGCCACTATATTATGCTAGTTCGATGAAGAATGCCGGATGGCGCATGCAGGCAAGAACGAATGAAAAACGATGGGAGGAACGCCAACTTATCAAGAGGAAAAAGGGATAGCACACGGGCGGTCGAGTCTATTGAGAGCTATGTATAGTGGCAGGAGTGATGTTCGAAAGTTCTACCGAAGGATGAATCCTAAAAGGCCAGAACAGAATCCAGCCGAGAGTGAAAATAGGGGAGTAAATACACAGTCTACTGAGAATCTGGAAATAATTCTTCTCTAAACGCTTAACCGCGAAGACAGAAAGAACAATCCATTGAACTTTGACGACGATGGCCAACATTTCTGTGCTAAAATTTCAACTAAAATTTTTAGTTGGGTTATTATAGCCGTCAATTAGTCGTGAATTAGTTGTAATAATTTTGAATATGTCGTTCGATGTTTTCTATGTTTTTTTTTCTTCAAAAAGGGGTAAAAACTTCTTATAGCGAATAGTTTACGGCTTAATAATTAGTCGTTTAGCAGGTCTGAATTAATTGTGACAAATTTAATTTTTTCGTGCAATGTTTTCTACGTTTTTTTTTTTTTTTTTTTTTTCCAAAAATGTAAAATTGGTGTCAACTTAGCGAAGCAGCATCTGGAAAACTTATAAAAACTTCTATAGACTATTCGCTATAAGCCGTTTTTATCCCTTTTTGAGATGCTGCTTCGCTAAGTTGATGTCCACTTAGCGAAGCAGCAACAAAAAACATAGAAAACATCGAACGACGATTTCGAAATTATCACAAACGCAATTAATAATTTTTCGATCGGTGAATGTTGTTTCGCTAAGTTGACACTCATTACGGTTGACAATATCCAAGCTTAAATCGTACATGGCTGCTGGTGCAGATGGCCTGCCAGCCGAACTATTCAAAGAAGGGAAGTATGAATTTGTAGGAAGTATACACCAAATTATCTCCAAAATGTATGCCCAATAAATGGAACCTCGGTATAGTGTCGGAAGTGGGTTGGGCTGTTAGTGAGGAGAAAGTTCTTAAGTACTTTGTACCTGGGTTCCACTATTACTTTACAATATATGACATCGAGTACCTACCGAAATACATAAAACGAAGAATCTTTCTTGAAAGTCGCTGTTTCGCAAGTAGTAAATCACACTCTCCAGAGAACATAGAAGACCTTATATAATACCGGTTCTGCTGTGTTAGACAGAACGCAGAAGCATGGTACCTTGTCAGAAACGGATGAGAAATTGAATTCTTCGGGTGGTTTTCGGTTCAATGTATAGAAGGAGGAAGATAGAGAAAATTCAACAAAAAACATCACAGGCTTTGCAGAAACGTTGATCTGGTCAAATGCTGAAAATATAGCAGCTGATATGGCGGGGACACTTGGGTTATCAATATCTGTCAATGCAACACTTCAACCGATTCTTCGAATCTACCCCTGATGTTTTACGCATCAGCAGAGGAAAACCTCACCTCATGTGGAGCGCAAGCAAGTTTAGACGAACTTCAACCAACTTGGTGTTTGGAACTGGAGGCAGCGAACTAGGTACCGATCTGACTGGAAGGGTTTGTTGGTTAAGGCTGAAGCCCATCATTGACTATGAGTACCATCTAAAATTAGGTACAGTAAGATTTAATTCCACTGTTTTCGGCCTTGAAACTCCGATAGAATTCCAAATAATTGTGCCCGGTCCCCTTTTCGGTTAAAATATTTTCATTTTCTTAATTTTATAAATTTTCTTATGCGACCATCAGCCTATTCAATTAACAACTATACTATACTGATGATGCTTCAAGAATATTAATAAATTTTCTCCCATCAAGAAAATCAATTCAATTCTACCAACTTTACATAAGTAATGAGTTTCAGGAAAATTATCTTGAAAGCCAGTATACCCTTAGCCTATATCTTATCTAAATAGACACATATGTAAGTATCCTTCTTAGAATTCATCTGTATAAAGATAGGTACATGCGAAGAAAACTTGACCACTCGTATCAATTTGCAGCTCCAATTTCAAGTAATTATACCACACGAGTCGCATATTAACATACTCATAACCGTACAGTAATTGCTAGTGTCCTTCACATAAATTTTAAAAAGCCCAAAATTCATTGTCAAAAGACACTTGATCTGAATAAAGTGAATATGTTAAACAGGATAGCAATTAAGTTAGAAATATACATGTTTATACATATAGTATAGCTGTTATAAGATACGAAAGGAATTTTCCTTTAATTGGTAGTTACTCTGGTGAAGCTCTGGACCTCTTGAATTTCTTCATTAATTAATAAAACAGGATAAGCAGGGGATGCTTGTACGTTAGAATGTAGGTACATATACATATAAACATAATACAAAAGATAATACACTCAACAAACAAATACGTCCTGTAATCTGGAAAAGAAAATGTCCGCCAAGCTATAAAGATGTCTATCTTGAAAATCAACTGAAATACAATTTATTTATACGTACTTTTGGAATCACCAACCCTTAACTGTTACCGAATGCTGGTCAAGTATAAATATTCTGAATAAATTGACCAGTTTCGGAAACGAGTAATTTAAATTCTGTTAACACATTGATACTTAGCAAAGGAAAAATTATTGTAAGAACACATAGAAGGGATGTTAATATGAATGAATTGATGAAATAGCAACGCTGGGAGTGGTTAAAATGGATATTTTGAAGAATAGATATCTACAAAATATCTATAGGTACTACACATACATAATGTTTTTCTGTTTCAAAATAAAATATTGGTTATTTGGTAAGTGGTGAACTCATTTCTTCACAATCAGGAAAGATTTTTCAAAATTCCATTGCTTTTATGATGTACCTACTTGTATTAAACCTAAACCCTTTTCTGGTTTAGCGCAGAAAAATCAAAGTACCCAATTCATTTGTTTGATTCTTTTCAAAGAAAGCCAAAAGGTGTACCAACTCTAGTCCGATGTAAAAATTTGTACTAATTGAATTTTTAAAAATTACGGGAGACAATTTCGCGAACCGTTTTTATATTGCTCATGACGCAAAAGTGAATGGTTCAGTACACGATGGACCACGGCCTCAACCAACAAGCCCTCTCAAGCCAGCCCAGTCACTACCTATCCAGCCTCCAATATCCATTTGCTCACCCTAAGTTTCTTAACCGCTTGAAAAGACAGAATAGAATCCTACAACCGGAGCCGCAGACAAAACCGGAAGAGATGTCAAAAAGTATCGTTCGTTAATTTTTTACGTGACCACAATGCAGCTGTACCTACAGCTTTGAAAGTATTTTGAAGAAAACAATATTCTTGTTGACAAGCTCAGAATTTACACTTTTTTCCGACGCAAAAAGTTTTTTTTTTTTGTCTCCATACAATTTGAAACGTCAAAATGGCTGCACATGAAAAATTAATAGCTGGCGAACTCTTCCGACTGCGGCTGCAGCTCCGTATGCGGCTGCGTTGCGTTCGCAACATTGAATTTGTTTGTATTCAATATTTTGACAGCTATTCCAGCTGCGGCTTCAGTTGCAGCCCCGTCTCCATTCTGTTCAGGCAGTAGGGTCCAGTTTCATAATCGAATTAAGTGGCGCTTAAGTTAAGATAAAAACGCAGTATCTCACTGCACACTTACATGAATGAGTTGCATTTTAATCTTCCCTTGTTGAGTTAGCGAACTGCTCCCTAAGCATTTCTGCTTCTTGTCTCCCAGGATTGACTAGGAAGCTTCCTTATTGGCTCCATACACTTCTTAATGAATATGCATTTATTAGGGTTATTGCATTGCAACCTAAATACCTTTAAGTATTTAGGCTTGAAAGAATAAAGTATGCCTTAAACTTCATTGTAATAGCCCCTGGCATAATGGTTAGTGCGATGGACTGTCATGTCAGAGGTCTGGGTTCAATACCAGCCGCTTCCACGTTTAGTTTTTTTCGGGGCTACTGCCTCTTACGAGGCAGTGACAAATCCTCCAAGAGTATCCCTTGTCATAGAAAAGTGCCGCTCGCCTTAGCCGTTCGGATTCGGCAATAAACTTTAGGTCCCCTTCATTCCTGCAGACACGCATACTTGTAACGCACAGTTGTAAGTCACTAGGCCCTGGTTCTTCATGAGCCGATTGTGCCACCAAATTTATTTTTTTAACACTTCAAATAGAAGAAGGTCAATTTAGTTGAAGCTTTTGCCGCTAAATCGAGTGCTTGCTATATCTCCTCTCCTACTGGAAGTGTTTTCGTACAAGCTGATGTATCATCCAATTAGTCAACCTTATGCTCTTATAACATGGCTTTTTGAAAACAACTTAGAACACTTCCTTGACAGAGTCCCTTTTTCTCTTTCGTTTAGGGCAGTAGGAATGGATACGGATCAACGTGATTCGACTTTGATACGTGGATTATGGACATCCAGGCCAGGAACTCGCTTAAATTACGAAAGCTGAATAGTTTCTGCTTTAGTCTTCACAATCTCTTTAACCAAAAAACCACAAACAAAAACCGGATAGCTTCTTGCACCATGCTCTTCGAGGGAAGTATTTTATAAGATTTCATCTTCCGTATGTAACACCTGCTTTTAACTCATTCATAGTTTCGGCTAAACTTGTCCAGCTACACGTCGTCCATCTGGACATTTCACTTGGATTCCACGTCCATCCTTTAGCTGTCTTTTCTTCGTTTGCTGGAGTTCTGTTCTGATATGATGTCAACTGGGCGCCATTTCGTTTAGAGTTGTTTTTTCTAAGAAAATTAACCTGACACTTTGGAACACCTGTAAATCAAAATTCTTCCAATTTAAAAAAAATCTTTACACTCCTATACTACAAGCTTCCAATCTCACTTCATACCCAATAGGTTGTGTTTATGTTGGAAAAACTATTCTAGCTGTGATCGTAGCATAGAAAATCATCGCTTGTATTTTCGAAGCTCTTACCGGGACATTTTATGAAGAAATTCAATAACTACGAACAAAAATAAAAAATTATAGATACTGGAAAACCATCGCCTACATAAGAGCTGCTACTCAGGGCTTGATTTCATCGCTGCTCGAATTTTTAATCCAAACACCCCCTTACTCAATAACTGCGCTATAATATAATTTTTAAACGTTTCCTATTCAAATCAAACTCAACACACTAAATAATGTGTTACTTATCTTAAAGTCATTCGATTATTATTCACCGTACATTATGTTAACCATTCCACGTTGAATCTATTAAATAATTCAAAAATTTCACGCCTGCGGAGTTGACTCTTTTGTAAACTCTTTGATTACACAGTTGGAGTTTACACACGATATAGCATTCTTTCCAAAGACGTATAACAAAGTGGTGCGTGTGCGTTTAAACAGGACACAACACCATCTATGCCACAAATCATCCCCATTAAAATGCAATTTCTTCACCATTTCAATATCTCTAATTAATTTATTATCGCTTATCGCGTTTGACACATCTCCCCGAAAGCAATATGGCGGTGTTGGGTACACATCACAACCACCCCACCCCACCACAGCCATACAGTTCTCATCTGCTTGTTGCACCACAACCGACCATAAGTGCCGACTGCCGACCAATAAAAGCCTGTATGACTTTGACTGTTAAAAATCAGTACATTAAGAGTGCCATTCGGCTCGTAAAATAGATACGCAGATAAAATGCTTTGTCGTTTTCGAACATTTTCCCATTCGCACATGTTCCACATACATTTAGGCCGATAATCCTATCGTTTGTATTCCAGTGTTTAACCGTTAGAGGCAGCGACTAGCACAGCTACCACGAAGAAGGTCCATCGTAAATTTTGGTGGGTGAGCTTCAACGCCTACCACCAGCAATTCCTCCATCCAGTTTGCAAACCCCAAACCAGCCCAAAAGGGATATCCCCATATTCTCGGGAATGGTCGGTTTTTCAAAATTCGCAAAGTGTGACTTTTCATCCCTTTTTTGTCGTTCTACAAAATAGCAATACAGGAATGGGAATCGGTTTTTTGGTGTAATTTAAACGTTATGCATTTTTGAAGGGACAAAGTCTTGTTTGCCAAAAACAACATCCAGGAATCAGGACCAGGACACAGGAAGGACGAGCATTTCTATGGAGATTTTTCGGGCATATTGTTGGCCAGATAACACACATTGAACTAAATCAATACCAGAAACGTAGTGTGTACACACAACTCACTATCGGTAGTTGAAAATCTAAATGAATGCCACAGGACACAAATTTTCTAGACTCGGAGATTTTAGTTTTGAAAAAAAAGGGGTTTTCGAACTAAATTAAGAGCTTTTGAGATAAAGAAAACGAGCGAGCAGAATAGAACTTGGGAATGCGTAACGAATTGACGAGGCAATTTACGAACTCCTGCATGAAGTTCGAATTGATGCGATGGACGACGACGACGATGACTATATGGAGATGGAGATTTGATTTGTCTGGAAGAAGAAGAAGAAAAATTTTATATCCAGATTTTCTAAATGGGTTTTAGTTTTTACAACATCTTATTCATTTTAAGATTTCCTTGCAACGATAAACGATTTTAAAAAGGTGCTGATTTTACATATTTGTTATTTGTTGAGGAAACAACAGAAAAATAAATAAGGGTATTGGGGGCTTGGCAATGGAATATCTTCGGTTTATTGTAAAATGAGGAGTTTGTTTCTGCTTGCTTTGCAAATAAATAATTCTTGTAAGGGACTTCTATTTGAAGCTTATATTTAGAGCCAAATCATCCGTACACGTTACAAGAAAGAATTCTGACTGTCATACTCCTTAACCGTGCCTTACCACCTTACAATACTAACTTACTAAACGGGTTCGCTATCGACTCTTTCTGAGACATATAGAGCGGACAGCGATTGGTTTCCATTCTTTTTACTCCTGAACACGCTGTTTCTAGATATTAGACAGGACCAAGCTTTCTGACACCCGCAATGGTTTGGTATTTCAACTAGAGGTTCAGTCCTATCCTTGTCACTTAATTTGCTAAGATTAGGATTCCATGGTTCTGTTTGGGTGGAGACGTGCAGTATTGTTGTTAATTCACTATAATGTGACATTTGGATTTCTTTGTGTATCTCATATAGATTTTGAAGTTGTATCTTCTGCCCTATTCGTCCTCTTTTCAAACAGGTCATGTTTAACATAACCGTTTTGATAGTTGGGTTTTCTATCCTTCTCTGTAGATGTGATAGGGACGATTTTTCAAAGGATCCTATCTTTTTGGATTTCCCTTATTGCATTGGGCTTCCCTGTGCATGCTTAGAAGCTTAGAACAGTTAAAAGGAGCTATTTTTTCGTTTTAAATTCTACCGGCTGGTAGCTAAACTGATACTTGCCGACTAAACTGTCCCAAGTTGCTGAAGATGCATAAACAGTACTTCGATAGGATCTAATACAATACTGAGCCTCAATAAAACTTGCACTTTTGCTATTTTTTTTTTTATAATTTACGCGCACTCAAGGGAATTTGGCATCCTTAATATGTCAGAGACATAGTGCGAGCATTAGGTAGATAAGGAGGAGGGGATTTAAAAGGGGATGTCGGTGTACATTGGTCTTGAATTTCTGAATATCACAATAAGAGGGAAAGACAGAGCTTGGAAGAGTATTCCAAATTCGCGAAGTACGGCTAAAAAACGAATCCCTGTACTTGACAGTACGACCGAAATTGGGCTCAAGGGTAAACTGATGTGCATTCCTAGAACCACGAGTATTACGGTTGAATTATTTAAGGGGTGGACGTGGAATGCAACTGGCTATTTCACTAGTGCACCGCAGAAATAACGATAAAAAAGAGAGGCAGAAAACGTTACGACGCGACGGCGCGGTGTTCGAGGGACGTAAATGAATCTATAATGTTTCTATCTCCAATCATTTTGAAGGCTCGTCTTTGAATACTGTCGAAGAGGCTTGAGTAAGTTGCTGGAGCACCAGCCCAGAGAAAAGAGTTATACTCCAGCTTTGGACGTACCTATGTATGTATATAACTTTTATAGATAATAGCCAGATCAGAAGGGGAAAAAAATTTCTTGCATATCCGAAGAAAACCTAGACATCATGCGGAATCCTAAGAGCAGGGATGTGATTCTGGAAACGAATACGAAAACCTAAGTGTTTACTATCGTCAGAGACACAATTTATTGGATTAAAAGATACTTAGATGAAATCATTAATAAAAATGGGAAAGAGTCTCGGGGACAAAACGGAGCCCTGGGGCACACCAGAATGTATGTCCTATGTTGTAGGTTTCAGACTTGAATCCGTCCAATACAACTTGTATAGAGCGGTTCGAAAGAAAGTTTCTAATCCAACGAAGAAGCGATTTATCAATACCGAAAGCACGCATTTTCGATAAGAGAGCAAGATGCCAGACTTTATCAAATGCCCTTGAATTATCAAGTGCAATAATCTCAAAAAGATGATGTAAAGATTTGTTCCACTGTTCTGTGAAATAAATCATCAGATCACCAGTGGACCTATTGCTGCGAAAGCCGTACTGCCGGTCATTTGAAAAGCTTTCGCTATTCGAGATATTTCTTAAGCTGATAATTAATCAGCGTTACCATGACTTTGGAAAGAAGGCACGTAAGTGCAATCGGTCGGTGATTAGAGGGTGAAGAAGGTTTGAGTTTTTTGCATATTGGCTAGACAAATGCTATTTTTCAACTGCTCGGAACAATCCCAGAAGAATAGGATAGATGGAAAAGCTTACGCAGCGGTTTTGCCAGCGTGGAAGAACACCTCTTCTGGTTTTCCTCAGTTGGGTTGGCTCTAAAACACCGGAAGCTCTTTTACCCTAATCGTTATTTACCCCTTATTGTACTTAAGCTTTGTGTACAAAATCAACTTCTGTTCACTGTCGAAAGACAATATAGCAGATTATGGAAGTGCTGGCTTGAATGAGCTACTTCTTTGATAGGAATGATTACGGAGCCACTTATATGTACATCGCAGGGCCTCTTAGGTGATCTATTAAGACACTAAAAACTCAAGGTGTTCTAATCGCTCAAACATGAAAAGGAAACGGAATGTCAGCGTGATGGATTTCTTCACATTTTTTTTTCTATTAAAAACAAATTTTGAATGTCCAAAAAAATAAATTTGGTGGCACAATAGCTCATGAAGAACTAGGGACTAGTGACTTACAACTTTTAACCATTTCTGTGATGTGCGTATTCGCAGGGATGGAGGGGACCTACAGTTTATTGCCGAACGGCTAATGTGAGCGGCACTTTTCCTATAACAAGATATACTCTTGGAGGTTTTTTCACTTCCTCGCAAGAGGCCAGTAGGTTTTTTTTATTATTTTAATTTTAAATGTCTAAATAATTAAAAAAAAACTAGCTGACCCAGCGAACTTCGTTCCACCTATAATTGATTAAATTATTAATGTTCCTTTCGAAAGTCGTGCAAGCTCTAATTGTTATCATGACTTTCCCAATTTTCTGGCCTTATTTTTCAATTTTTATCTCCGTAGTGTGTTTATCTAATTCAATACAAATTCTTCACCCAATTTTGATTATGGTCAGCCGAGTTATGTGCGTACGAACAAAAAACTAATTCAGAAAGTTTGTAATTTAAAAATTTTTTCACTATTTTCTGAATTTGTTGGTCCCATTTTCTTATTTTCGGCTCCGTTGTGTGTTAATGTGATTCAATACAAATCCAACAAAAAAGTCCCCAAGCAAATCGGATTTTCTTAAATAAATTTTTTAAAGTTTTTTTTTAAGGTTAGTGAATTTAGTAACTCGTTTGTGGGTTAGTGCATTGGACTATCATGCCAGAAGTCTGGGTTCAATACCAGCGGCCCATTCGGATTCGTCAATAAACTGTAGGTCCCCTCCATTCCTGCAGACACGCACAAAGGAATGGTTGAGACATGAGAGTTGTAAGTCACTAGGCCCTGGTTCTTCATGAGCCGTTGTGCCACCAAATGTATTTTATTTATTTATTTGAATGGTAACTAAATGAATAAATCGGCCTTCTGATGAATCTTGAATTTATATATGATTTGACGATTTTAAACTTGACAATATTGTCAGAAAAGTCAATTTCAGGCAATTCCTCGACACTCGCTAAGTTCTTAAAACAGAAAGTTGCACCCACAGCATTTTTTCTGAAAATTTTTACCTAATATAAAATTTTATCTTACCCTCTTAAAAATAATCAACTTAAAAATAAAAACATTGGTTCAGATGTCAACTTTCGCAAAGAGTGTTCCAATTTAAAAAAGAACATATTTTAAAAAATTTTCGAGAAATTTTTGAAAAAAAAAAAAATCTTCTTCAAGCAGAGGGTTAAAAAAAAACTTATACAAAGAAACATTTAACCTCTAAAGTGAACAACAAGAATTTGTAACACTCGATTGAATTGAATAAGAAGCAGGGATGAAAATGATAAAACTAGAAAGTTGTGGTTTTAGAAAAAATGTAGTAGATTGGAGAGGCGAAAAACTTACATACTTACACTTAAGAAAAAATTCAATTAGTGAATACCGTATAAAAATTTTGCATCCAAGCAAAATACCTAAATTAATAGATCATTGAAAAAATGTTGTCTACATTATTTTAATTTCGTTATCCGTATTCTTAATCACTACTTATCAAATACTTAATTCTTATTTGTACATTACAATTTTTATAACATTCACTTTGAAATAATATAAATTAAAAAAAAGGAATCTACTCCATTTGCAGTAAATAGTTATCCCTGTCTATAATTAGTTCAACTCAAAGTGTTCGGAGGGAAAGTAAGAATCGATCAAATGCACTTTCTAATATTTATTTGTATTTACTTTTCATCCCTTTTAGCTGTCTACTATGTGGCACTAACTAAACGTTTAGAGAGAGGGTGCTACAATAGCATTTGACTATACAACACGCATAAAAACAAGTGCATTTTTCATCACACAAATTGGATGAATGAAGTTTTTATTTTTTTTTTGTGATGTGATGAGGGTTGAGGGTTTGCTTTGGTTAGTGTAACAGGATTCATCAAAGTGAAAAATATAAGTGCTAGCCATAAATCATCACCACGATCCGCAACCATTTCTATATGTCCATAAACTTTACCCCTCAGATGGTTTTTTCAAAGGGAGTACAACTTCTTCATCCCTTATAACTTCGAGGTATCTTACTTTTACTTTTTTTTGTTCTTTGTTGAATACTTTAGCCACGACATCTAATGATGCCAATTTAATTCGCTAATGTATAATGTTATGTCAACCAATATTCATTGTATAGGCCAGAAATCCCCTTTATCTTGGTTAAAAGCCCCGAAGACCCTTCTATATTCTCTCTAAGCGAATAAATAAAAATGTGAATTACAATACGTATACATAAATAACAACTGTGCGAAAAATCTATGAGATTTTATTTAGTGAAAGTAAGTAGGTAGCAATATTTTTAGAAAAGGAAACATTTGTACGGCAATATATTAATTAAAGAAATAAAAGTGATTAAGAGATTTTCAAAATCACTTCTGTGAGGGGCTGGTATTTTCATATTCCTAATGTGTTATTGGAAGTATACCTATTTATAGTTACGAGAATTAATTACCTGCAATTGATTTTTATATAAGAAGAAGGAAAACGCAAATAAAAGAATTATTTTTGTTTTTGTTTTAGTGGACTGTATTGAATGAAATTCAATTTAAAGTTTTCTGCCTGAACAGAATAAAGACAGAATCAGAACTTGAGCCTACAGCCGCAGCTGGAATAGCTGTCAAAATATTGAATACACACAAATTCAATGTTGCGAACACAACGCAACGTAGCCGCATACGGAGCTGAAGCCGCAGTCGGAAGAGTTCCCCAACTATTAATTTTTCATGTGCAGCACTTTTGACGTTTCAAATTGTATAGTGAAAAAAAAAAAAAAAAAACAATTTTTTGCGTCGGAAAAAAATATTGTGTATGTATATTTGTGTCGCAAAAAAATTATGAATTCAAAGGAAAAATATTGAAACAAAAAACGTAAATTCTGAGTTTGTACCCTTTTGTTTTTCTTCAAAATTCTTTCAAAGCTATACAGCTGCATTGTGGGCACGTAAAAAAAAATAACTTACGACATTTTCTGACAGCTCTTACAGTTTCGTCTGCAGCCCTAGCTGCAGCATTCTATTGTGTTCAGGCAGTTAGTCCAATGCGTTTCGCCCATGCATGACAGTTGGGCTCATCAGTTAGATACTGACGTACCTTCCCAAAATATTGCGTCTTAGAAAGGTACGACAGCATCTAAGTGATGAGTCCAACTGTCATTCATTGGTACATTCAACCTCGCTACAGTATTCTCTCCAGGGCTGTCATTTCGTTTTTTGAGAAAGCAGTACTTTAAAGAAAAAAAAGCAGTACACAGCAGTACGGCAGTAAAATACAAACTTTTTTCATATACATTCCTGCACAATATTTTAGAAACAAGATTTTTGTAATGTTTTTTTTTTTTTATATTTTTGAAGGTGAAGGTGCCTACTTTTTTTTGGTCCTCCTGAGTCAAAATGTCAGTCAGATAGGTATGTATCTAATTTTAATTAGAAAAAAACCTCTTTGCAGTAAACATTTTTGGGAAAAACTATTGTTTCTATTTTAAAAAATATATACAAAATTCACTTCGCTTGAGCTACACACTCAGATGGCATGCGAAAAATAATTTCTTAACGAACGAAAATTTGCCTATCATTTTTTTATTCATCCTTTATTTGAAAAATTGAGCTATTCCAACACTTTTTTTTGGTTCACTATGGTAAAAAGTAGTACTTGTTGGGGAATAAGATAACTGAAAATTGATTAGTTTTTGTCTTTTTTCTTCAACTTAAAATAACAATTGAAAATCGATTGAAAAATTTAGATTTTCCTCAAAATGTTATTTGATTTATTTGTATTTACGGCCATATTATTGACTTTCTTCAAAGCTATTTTTATGGAAAACAACAAACAACCTGTCAGTAATGGGATTTGAATGTGGCAGTGTTGCTGAACTTTTACTTTTACGAACTTGACCATGTTGATGATCAAAACATCAAAGGCAAAGGTAAAAGTCAGATATCTGACTGAAATCTTAAATTAGAAAGGCAAGCAAAAAAAACAAAATTTAAGTTGAAAAAGCAAGTTCACATTTTTTTGCATTGAAAAGTTTTCTAGTTACTTTCCTGATCTCACTGAGTTCATAAGTCCACCAAAGGGCTTTCTATTTCCCTTTCTAATAGGTTTGATTGGAAAAATTTTTTCATATGCATTGCACAGAATTTTGTTGAGTTCAGCATTGGTACTATCTAGGCTCGCAGAGTCTTGGAAGGTACTGCTGAACTTTCATTAAATTTTGTAGTTTAAAGTTTTTACATAAGATTATTGTTACCAAAGAACCAACATACCTCTATGAAAAAAATTAATTCTTTTACAACCCACTTGCAACTCTTTATGCTCCGAACGTCAGTTATTCGTGGGCACCATCCCCTTATGCAATTCTTTGCCCCTAAGTATAAGGAGACAGTACTGTGCACGTAATTTTTATGATGTTTTGCAATTGCATTTGAATAGTGAATAGAAAACTTTTTCTTTTTACTTTCTGTTAATTTTAACTATTTTTAAATATAATTTATAATTTTAAACAATAAAATAGTTGCCTGCATACATAAATTAATCTTAAAATTCAATTTTTTCAGCTTCATTGTTTACTTAATTACCATGTTTTATACAATTTTTAAGATTTAACAATCTATTGTAAAAGATTTGAAGTACAATAAATGAAATGAAATGAAATGAAATGAAATGAAATGAAATGAAGTGCTGTCGAGTGTACTGATCCCCTGCGTAAAACTTTAAATTGAATTGATTTTTGAAGAATATGTTCATACTTTTGGATTCTTACTCTTAAGGCCAGGCGCGCACATGCAACTAAACAGTTTGGTTTCGATTTTGAGTACTATAGGATTATATTATATTTTAATTTAAATCGTTAATGGGGCTTATTAGGAGTCTACATTTAAGTTTTCGACCGCCTAGCTACATTGAGTTGGCTGATATCTTGAATTTGATTTCGTTGAATAACTCGTTTATTTTCATCTTTTGACTAAAAATGCACTTAAGAAAAGTTTTTTAGAATGTTATTATCTACAACTTTGGTTATAACAGTTTTTTTTCCTAGGATTGACATTTTTCCAATTAATCCGAAAAATACAGTTACTCCTGCCGTAGTGTCAAGTTTGATTATACAACCTCGAAATTTTGTTCTATGAGAAGCAGATACTGAGTTAATTAATATTAATTTTGTTTTTGTTAAATAGTAGACTGTACTTATGTTATCTAGTACATAGAGGAATTTTAATCAAAATCGTAGGAGTCCTTTTCAAAAAAATTTTATTTTCCTCAACGGTTTTTAAACAATTCCATAAGGATAAGGTGTGGTAAATTTTATTTAAAATATTCTAGATTATTTTGTTAAAATCAACAAAAAATAATTTGAAAATTTTGGTACCTACACAATATTTTTTTAAATTTTTGGAACATTATCCATAAAAAATTTATCATAACCAGCTGATTCGTTTTCGAGAAAATCTAAAATAATAAAAAAAATGGTTGGGAGGTACCATTTAAAACCATTTTTCGAGAACTTTTTGCCCTTTAAATTTTATTGAATTTTTTTAGAAAATTTTGTTTTGAGAAAAAATCGATATTCTAACAATAAAAAAAAAATATTGTCTATTATTCATGGTCCTAAGAATAATCAAAAAACTCTGAATGCAGTTTAAATAAAATTGAACCTTACTTTCAGGCTTTAGTCGGACAGATGAAATTATACTTACAAAATATTTGTACAGGTACATTCATTTCGTCATTTTAGGTTGATAGCGCTGGCATTTGACACCTGTCAAACTCAGCTGTCATTTGAAGTGTCATTATATTAGTTGAATGTCGATCCATTTACTATAATGGATCGCTTAACAATCGAAAACTGGGTTAAAATTATTAAAACTTAATACAAAAGAAGTGATATTCAAACGTAGCCACTTTTCGTGAATTACGTGATGATTATGGTCGTCATAATCGACCGACTACGCAAGAAATCGTAAAATTTTGAAGAAATTTGAAGAAAGTGAAAGCGTCACACTTGTCGTAAGGGCTGTGCATCATCGTAATGTACGCTTAGTCCAAAATATTGCTGCTGCAAGTGCAAGTGTTGCTGATGATCCGAATTTATCGATCTCCCGCCGTTCGCAGTAATTGAACATGCCGTACACCTCACTTTTGGCCGGCGGTTGAAGATCATGACTTGGGCAATATAGACCATTGAAATGTTAAACTTGCAATTCATACAAAAAAGGTATAACCAAAAAAGGATGAACGTTCTAAAAAATGTATCTTAAAGAGGATATAAAATAAATAAAAAAAGAAGATAATGATATTTTTCTTGAAAATTGTCATCTTTTTTTGATTATAACTTTTTTTGTGGTCAAATTTTGTTTGTGCAATGTATGGTTCTCAAGATATCGTGAAGAACTTTTTACGCCCCCTTTTCCAAAATGGCGGCCAAATGGAGGGAGCTCAATTCCGAAAACTCGATTTTACACTCACACTGATCCCTCCTTCAGATCCGTCAAAAAAATTTTGTTCTGGACAAATTGCAAGGTTCGGCCAAAATTTTGTAACATTTCAATGGACTAATATGTGGTTCCAACAGGACGGGGCAACAAGCCACACAACACGACCAACTATGGCTTTATTGTGGGAGAAGATTCCTGACCGCGTAATTTCACATTTTGGCGGCGTCAATTGAATTGACGTATTAAAAACCAACATTACTCAAAAGTTATGGCCGAGATACCGCCCGAAATGTGCGAAAAAGTTGTTAAATATTACCTCAAAACAATCGCAAGCTAAGAATCTTCCCGAAGCGGCCATTTTTAAATGATATTGTTTTTCACAGTCCAAACTTAATAACGAAATAAAATTTTCACCAAAAAATGAATGACCCTTTAAATATTTATTTAAATATTTAATCGTTATTTCCTTAAGTATATGGACTATTTTGTGTATATAGATACATAACATATGTATTAGCCTATACGAAACCTATGAACCCATCTACCATTCCCAATTATGTATTATACAAATCAATCTTACCTGACATCAATAGAATCGTCCCAACACCATACCACACATGTGCGACTTCCATCTGGCAACATTTTATATTTAAATCTTTGCACTCGTCCGCGTCTGTCCAAAAGAAAACTGAAAGTATCTTAAGAATTTCCAATCAATTCTAAATAATACTATCGCATCAGTGGCACAGATTCCGCTTGAATGGCACGTGGGACTTCAGCATCAAGAAAGAGTATTCAATTAAATTCCAGTACCGTATTTTGTATCCGTATCCCCAAAATGTAAATATTTTAATTAGATTCCAGATCGTCTCGCAGAATTTTCCTTCATATATCTATCTGTACCTGCATATATCCATCGAGGGCAAAACGCAATAAATTATTTTAACTAGACTACACATGGGCGTAGTCGTGTGACCCTGTCCTAAAGATCTCATTTCGAGAAGATGCGGTGTTGTTCGTTATTCGGGAGATTTATATCCGCAAAGGAATTTCAAAATTCTTCTTATCCGTATGTGAAGTGATATAAATTACGCTGTGTACTGGTATAGCTGTGTCTTGTTTCCTCTCGATCAAGCTCAATTTTAATTGCCCTCAAGGCCTCACTCAAGGCACCATCAGTACACCAGGATAATGCGGCTTCTTTTAAACTTTTTAAATATGCTTCAGCGGTATCTACATACCTAATACAATAACAAAAAAAAACGCATAGCTAGATGATAATTAAAAATAATGCTTAAGTAAAAGGATTAGTCCTAATCAAGACTGTAAGTACAAATAATTTACTTTTATTGAAGGCAAAATAGAAAAGCTATGCGAGCGAGTTTATATATTCGTTGTCGTTGGGGCCTCGGCAGCGATGCGATGGAATCTTTTAATGCGGTGTTGTTTCAATTTAACGATTTTCTTAAATCTTCCAGGGGTTTTTTGAGATTAGGGAAATAATGGTGGGAAAAGTATTTCAATTTTATTTTCTATATAGTAAAGAGAAACTTTTTTCGTTGTTGTTGTTGTTGTTGTTGTTGGTGGGTTTGGTTCTTCAAATAGAAAAACACAACACCACAACCAATTTTGAAAAAGGCATTAAAAATTTGCTTACAGATTTACTTGTATCTATAAAGCCCTTCTCCACTCTCTCCATCAACCACTTCCCCTCCCCCTTCCTCTCCCCCACCATTAACTCAATGTAACCTGAATTATTTCAATTTATAAGAAGATTAGGGTTGAAAGCATTTAAGTGGTTTGGTGGACTGTGAATTAACTTTTTAGATTTATTTATTCAAGGAGTTGGAATTATTCAAGCGAATTAGTGCTGTAATTAAGTATTTTATAAAAAAAAAATAAATCGTAAGATTTTATGAAGGTGGTTAGTCTTTTAAGGAATAAGTATACATTCTAGGTTATTTCAACATTAAAAGTTACTATTACGTTGCTACGTACATACACTCCTCGTCAACTGAATACGCACAAACATTTTTGAATATATTTTATCCATTTTTTCCAAACAGTGATGGTTATTATGCCATCTGTTGATGGTAAAAATTTTCGTAACATATAAATAACAGAATTTCAAAGTTTTATCCAAAAACAACCGTGAGTTTTTCCTTCAACCACTTCCAAAGTGTAACTTATGCAAAGTAGAAGTTTTTTTTTGAGTCAACTGAATAGGTACAAAAATTAAAATTGGTATTGGAATGGAATGAAACAAGTTTTTGTTTAAGTTTAGTAGTGGGTACTTCCACCTTTATTTTTAATTACTTCGTAAATTCGATCCGGCATGGAATCGTATAGCTTTTTAATGTAATTTAACGAAATTTCGCTCCACGCTAATTTGATTGCAGAAATTAAGGTTTCTTTGTCTTCGAACTGGCGACCACCCTCATAAACTTTGCGTACTAACCATCCCCAGACATTTTCTATGATGTTTAGATCAGGTGAGTACGGCGGCCATTGAAGCAACTGCACTTGTTGCTCCTCTATCCATGTTTTTATTATGCGCGCTGAGTGAATAGGCGCATTATCATGTTGGTAGGTCCAGTTTATGGGTCCAAAGATGTTAGAAAATTTAAGAAAATTTCTTTCCAAAATTACTTTATACCCAGCTGCTGTCATTCTTGATGTTACAACCTCGAGCTCAACTGTTCCATAATAACTGACTGCTCCCCATATCATGACACCTCCTTCACGACTATGATGGCGCTTTAAAAATCTTTTTTCTTTTCTTAAGTCGTGATAATAGAAGTTGAACCCATCAGGGCCATCGAAATTAAACTTTTTTTCATCTGAAAAAACCACGTGATACCATTCTTTTTTCCAACTCATGTGAAGTCTTGAAAAATCTAATCGCAACATTTTCCGTCTCTCGTCAAGTGGTGGTTTTTTCTTAAGTTTCATTCGTTTAAGATGGCTTGAGTTGTTGATTACTCTTAATACTGTTGAGCAACTTGCGTTTACGCCGACTTTTTGTTTTATTTTTGCCACAGAATCAGAAGAATTTGATGCACGTCTCTCAGCTGCTGTTGTTGCTGTTTTCTTACCTCCCTTCATGTTTTTGCCGTATGCATCTTTATTTTTCAAGTAAGAATAAACTACATTAAAACTTCGGCCAACTTTATCAGCTATTGCACGTCCAGTTAGGCCTTGGTCTCTAAGTAAATCGATTTTAGCTTTTTCAACACTGTTAAGACACGTAGATCTACCCATTTCTCTTAAAATTTGAAATCAAGAATTAAATTTTACTGAAAACACTAAAATCGTTAATTTAAACTGTCAAGCACTCCAAAAAACTTATAAACAACGAAGAAAATGGCGTTGTACCTATTCAGTTGACTAAAAAAAAAAACTCCTACTTTGCATATAAAACACTTTGCAACAAACTCACGGTTGTTTTTGGATAATTCTTTCGGAATTATCTGCTTAACATCTTAAGGGAATAGTTAGCATCAACAGATGGCATAATAACCATCACTGTTTGGAAAAAATGGATAAAAAATAAAATAAAAAAAAATAAATTTGATGGCATAACAGCTCATGAAGAACTAGGGCCTAGTGACTTACAGCTCTCAACCATTCCTGTGTGCGTGTCTGCAAGAATGGAGGGGACCTACAGTTTATTGCCGAATCCGAACGGCTAACGAGCGGCACTTTTCTGTGACAGGAGATACTCTTGGAGGATTTATCAATTCCTCGCAAGAGGCAGTAGCCGTTTTTTCTTTTTTAAATAAATAGGTGGCGAGGCTGGGGATCGAACTTTAGACCTCCGGCATGACAGTCCATCGCACTAACCATCACGCCACGGCTACTACAAAATGGATAAAGTATATTAAAAAATGTTTGTGCGTATTCTGTTGACGAGGAGTGTATATGTATATCGTGCGTCGGTCGTACCCATTTGAAAAAAAAAAAACATTTAAGACCAAGCATCACCTCAACAAACTTCTTTCATATCAATCGGTTTTGGTGACAATAACCAGAGTCTCTTTCAAATTGGAAACGTTTGTTTTTTATTCAAATGAATTTTATCATATTATACAGGGTGTCCAGTAAATAATCGATAACCTTGCAACCTACTTTAAATTAATGAAATTTTTAGGAAATCGTCGAACATAGACTCAATCATGAGCAGAAAAAATTCAAAACAAACGTGTGTTTAACCCCTTTTATCTAAAGCTAACTTTTAAAGTAATAACAATAGAACCGCAACAAATAGACCAAAATATGAGTTGTCGCTTAACACCTTTATCAAAATAAAAATGTCTCTTGAACCCTTCTCATTCTAGACGCTTCAATTATTGTTTCGGCCATTATCGGCTTCAAAAGTAAATAAGGGCTTTTTTTTCTTGATTTACAAAAAAAAACAACACTTAAAAGCGAAGATAAAAAAAATATAAAATAACATTATTTCTATTAACAAATATAATATAATTTTTAAAATTGTAAAACACTGTTTTAAAAAATTTTGCAAATAATGAAAAAAAAGTTTAAAACAATTTTTAAATTTTTCAAAACTTTGTTTTTTACTGTTCGAAGAATTTCGTTAAAAAGAATTTTGAAAAGCAGAATATTGAAAAGTAAAATTTTGAAAAACAAAATTTTGAAAAACAGAATTTTGAAAACAAAATTTTGAAAAGCAGAATTTTTACAAAAGAATTTTGACCCGGACAACGTCCTTTTTTGACCCTCGTAGCGTAGATATAATACTCAGTGTTTATAAAATAAAACTCCGTTTCATTATTTTGAATGAAAACGTAAACGCTAACAGCTTGTGCATGAATATTAGGGTGTCCGTTACTTCCCCAACTCATTTTAAATTTGGATCAGACAACCCCTGTATAAAAAGTGTATGCCCTACAGTTAATTTATGGACCAAGAAAAGAACTTGGCCGAGCTTATTAACCCGTGCTTCTAAAGCCATAATCTTCCCATACAATTTTTTACGGAATTTATGAACTTTTTACGTATTTTTTCCTCCTGAACAACTGCGCAGATATTCTTAAATTTCTTACTGATTTTTATTTTATGATCATCCATTTAAAAAATTATAGTTTTGCTGTAAAACGAGCTTTGAAGCAAGTCAATAATATGGCTTTATAAGGATATAAAAACAGAAATTATAAATTACAGAAATTATAGGCTGTCCTGACAAATTAAATCTGAGCCATCCCAGTTATTTGAACCAACGATTTCTCAGCTTTGCTTTCAAATATTGCAGACAAAAATTATGATGATGCATCAGCTCAATTTTTAATGGAGCAGGATTTTGTCAAATTTTATTTACTTAAAATATGAAAATAAGAATAGAACTGATCTTGACAAATTGAGTGGGCTGGTTTTCTATATTTTGACCATAGGAAATCTACTTTAAATTATCGAGTTAGCTTTTTTTAAATCTGTCAAGACTATTTTTTGGTCACTTCTGTATCTTGAGTGTACCAATAAATTTCTGTTCAATTTAGTAATTCCATAATTTTCTGAACTTCATCCAAACAACGAAACACCTCTTAAAGTAATCTTACGATGCATAGAAAATAACCCAAAATTCAGAGCTGGGGATTTTCAAAAAAAATTGTTTTAGTCTATTCAAAAATCTGCAATATTTTCAAAATTTTGTTCAGTACAGGGATCTATTTAAGACATTAAGTTTTTCTATAGCCCAGAGGATTTTTTGTCAGCTTTATTAAAGAATTCTTTAAGAGAATTATTATATGTATTATGTGAATTGATCGACTATTTTCAAAGCGGGACATTTTGCGTTCTTTGGGGACAGCGGGACACATAGCTCGAAAGCGGGACTGTCCCGCCCAAAGCGGGACGTATGGTCCTTATATACCTTTTTAAATTTATTGATTTTTTTAGAAAAATCTGTCGAGCCATTTTTGAGAAAAATAAGATTTTCCAAAAATGCTAAAAAAAAATTATATGGCAGGTACCGTTATTTTTGGTCCTAAAAAGAAAATGAAAAAAAAAAAACGTGTGGCGGGAATGTCCCGCCTAAAGCCAAGTACGCAGCTCAAGCTAAACTTAATTTTTTCTCTTCAATTCTTATCTCTACAAATCCTTTGCTTAAAGCATAAATGTCAAAATTCATCTGTGAAAGAATGCGTTGAGCATTATTTCGCTTGCTAAATCAAGTGGAGACTTTTTAAATTTAGCACGTAAACTGCGTACTGCCTTGGTAAAAATCCTCGCTAAAATTTATCTTTGGGGGAAATTTGTATGGAAGATAAATTTTAGCGTGATCTGCGTAACTACTAGGCTTAAAAGTTAAAATTAATTTACATAAAAACTTAAAAAAAAGTATTAAAAAATTGTTATCATTTAAACTTTTGTTTTTTAAACTGAATCCCCGATTAACATCGATTTCGAATGTGGTAATCTCCTGATTTCCAAAAATATTTTATGGCAACACTGTTCTGAACCCTTAACTAAATGTCAATGTCAATCTTGTCAGTTTCATATGTGAAAAATAAATGGCCGCGTTCATAATTGTATCCAAATCCAAAGCTATCCGATGATATTGACAAGAATTATAGCTGATTTTTGATAGATACTGTTGGAGGTTTTGTTAATTCCTCGCAAGAGGCAGTAGCCGTTTTTTTTTTATTATTATTACGTGGACGAGGCTGGAAATCGAACCTAGACCCTCGGCTAACCATCATGCCACGCCCACAATGATGACATATTTTTGATCCAAATCGAGACTTTAAATTTGTATACAAATGTTAAAAATATACGTACTTACCTGAATACTTAAATATTACCTACAAGAATATATGGGACCAAAAATAATGCGACTTTGCACCAAGGTATAACTTACCAGGTATAATTTATTCTGAAAAATAAAGTCCAATTTTATCTGAAAGAAATATCAATTGAAGCGTACAACTACCCACTTAAATCCATGTGTGCACTTTTAGCATCCTGTTCGACACAATCGCAAGGTTAATTGCATTCTTTGCGTCGCGTTGCTCGTCGTGCCCTTGATCAATATGGATAAAGAAATGAAGGTGTGCTAGCTGAGCTATATATGATATGCAATGCAGCACAGTCACCCCGTAAAACACAAGGGATTTGAACGGGACCAATTTTCCCTGGTTGAAATACAAAAGAAATTACAGAAAATTTAATCCATCCAAGCGTTCAACCCTCAGATGTCAGATACGCAAGGTGAATGAAGAATCTACTGACGCATAGATTTATAGATACCAAAAAAGGATACACGATATCACACATGCTAAAATAAAATTTGAACTGGCAGGAATCTTTTGCATTATATCCATTTGAATTTTCTTGGATCTGATGATGGTGTGTGGCTGTGGCATGGACATGGCGTAGAGTGCAATTTTACTAACCTTCAATTTAGATTGGATTAAGTGGCCATTTTCACCATTTTCCGCATTTTCACCCGTGTCTTTCCAGTGTGTCAACTTCCCTCATTTAATAGCTGAATGAGTGGTTTGCCTAATGGAAAAAGAATTTAGAAGGTCTTACTTCCTGTGTTGCGTTTAGCCGTACATTTTTAGTCAAAGTCGAAGGGAAAAAGAATTGCGGCAGGTTTGCATGCATTGCTGGTGCGATTTGCTGTTGTGTGTGCTGCTTTTAATGACGGTAAAATCCCAGCTTGAACATCTGCCAAGATTTTAATGTTGAAATTGTTTTGATATAAAAAGGACAATGGATAAGGCTAAGACCACAGCAGGGTGTGAACGGACACATTAGAGTTTCGAATGTCATCACTTTAGCTTAATTGCAACATTTGTATTGATTAATAAGCCACCTCGCGGTGAAAGTTTGTTGTTTTCAATTTAAAAATATAAGTTTTTTTTTTTTCAAAATGGACGTAATTTATAAAAGATTGGGTCTTCAAGATTCCGTGTTATTAATATCACCTTAAAATCTTCTTCAAAGCAACAAAGCAAATTTATTCCCAGTTTTGACAAGTTATACATGCTTTATTTCCATACAGCAAGTCCGCATATTAAAACAAACAAAAAAATTTGGTGGCACAACGGCTCATGAAGAACCAGGGCCTAGTGACTTACAACTCTCAACCATTCTTGTGTGCGTGTCTGCAGGAATGGAGGGGACCTACAGTTTATTTCCAAATCCGAACGGCTAAGGTGAGCGGCACTTTTCTATGACAAGAGATACTCTTGGAGGATTTGTCACTTCCTCGCAAGAGGCAGTAGCCCGGAAAAAAAACTTCAGGTGGAAGGGGCTAGTATTGAAGACCTCTGGCATGACAGTCCATCGCAATAACCATTACTGGCTGAACAGCATGGTGACGGAACTGGAGCCGGAGCTGGAATAGCTGTCAAAATATTGAATACACGCAAATTTAATGTTGCGAAAACAACGGAACGTAGACGCATACGGAGCTGCAGACGCAGACGGAAGAGTTCACCAACTTTTAACTTTTGACGTACGACACTTTTGACGTTTCAATTTGTATGAAGAAAAAAAACAACTTTTTGGGTCGGAAAAAAATATTGTTGTTATTTGTATCGCGAAAAAAATTATTAATTAAAAGGAAAATTATTGGAAACAAAAAATGTGAATTCTGAGCTTGTACACAAGAATATTCTTTTGTTTTTCTTCAAAATACTTTTAAAGCTGTACAGTACAGCTCCATTGTGGACATGTAAAAAAATAACGTACGACACTTTTTGACAGCTCTTCCAGTATCCAGTTCCGTCTGCGGCTCCAGTTCCGTAATTCTATTCTGTTCAGCCAGTTACGCCACAGGCTACGGGTCCGCATATTTAAAGTCTTGAAAGGGATCTTGTTGGCTCCTTTGGAATGGCCTTTGCAACACTTAAATGTTTGTAGGTCCGAAGAAAAAAGTGATTCTTTGTTCGATCTCTGCCCTGATATATTTTGACATTGCACAATTTGTTTTAATGACATGTAGGAGGATCAGTGTGAATTTAAAAAATTATTTTACGAGGTAAGCCGCCATTTTGGAAAAGTTTTTCACTGTATACCTTAAGAACCATAAATCTAGCAAGCAAAATTTCAGCACATTTTTGTAGAAAATTGAATTCTCTAAGAATTATACAAAAGTACTTTTTATATAAAAGTACAAAACAGAAAATTTATTGCATGAGGTATTAAAAAAAAGACAAATATTAAAAAAAAAATCATCATTAAAGGAATATAAAATTAATATACCTGACAAAAAATAGAGCGCCATATTTTCTGAAAAATAAAACTTTCCAAAATGCGTGCGTCATGAAAAAACCACAAATTCTTCTATTTTTTTGTAAAAAAGATTTGTAATAAATTGAAAAAAATCAAAGAAAATCAATAATTCGTGCTTATATAAGTTTCTGTCCATATTTTACGAAATTTGGACCAATTTTTTTTTCGAAATTTGCTTTATTTTAAGTAAAATAATGGAAATAAAAAAACGTGCCCATGTTGAACTTTTTCTTGCCACCATGCCACGAGGAAATTAGTGTGTCAAAAAAGCACGATCGTGTCACTTCGGCAACGCTGGTGTGCATTACAACATGGTGGCTCCACAAAAAATATTTCATAAAATACTTTATTGCATGCTATAAGAATTGCCCAAAGCTAATGTGCTTTTATTTTGCCTCCAACCGCTTATCAACTGGTACCGATCTTGTATATTCGGATTTGACTTGCGAATCTTAAAAGCGAGAGTGTTGAACGGAAGCCAAAAATAGCAAGTCCATCAGAAGGACATGGCATATGGAGTATGGCGGATGTATTCAAAAGAGTGAATAAAACAATGCCATCAGCATTTAGGAGCAACTCTGACATAGTAAGAGATGGTGTTAGTGATGGCGAATGAACTCTATGAGCCAAAGAAAGCTCTTATATTCCAAAAGTGTGTTATTGGTATCATATATTAAACAAACTGCTGTTAAAATAAGGATACGGTCCTGTCAAAAGAAGTCCAGCAACTGGTTACTGGATTGAAAATCGGGACACAGGCTCTTTTAAATAGAAAAGGCAACAATAAACACAAATAATTCGAACGACGTAATGCGTAGAAAATAAGCAACATATTCCATAGTAGTACACATATTACAGTAGGACCAAACACTCGGTATTTTGAACGCTTCACTAATTCTAACACTATTTTTTTTTTTTTACATTATGTATCTTTTAATTCGAACACTTGCCAACATTAGTAATCTGTAATTCGAATTTTCGTTGTTGCTTTGCTGAGTGCTTTTTTGAGTTAAAGAGTCAAATGTCTTAGGAAAACACGCATTTTTTTTTCGGTGAATTTATTTTTGTTTTTTGAGACATTGGCGTGTTCAGAAAAATGAGATCCCAGAGATTCCTCTATATGAAAAAGTGACAAAAGTGAATCTAATTTTTTTTCCCTCAGAGTTTTGACAGAAAAACTGAACAATTTTGCTGAGCAATCCTGTTCATGTAATTGAGATTGCTGTGGTTTTTGAGATCGCATTTTCCTGGACTTGTCTTATAAGTTTGCTTTAGACTTTTTTGGGAAGAATTCAAAGACACGGGTCTAACGAAAGACCAGACGTACAATTTGGTTCGTCCGCATTGTATAGGTCTGGTTTGTTCTGGTAAGAAACTAGTTCATCTGAAAAAAATATTCTTGGATGAAAGGTTGGCAAGGAAAGGATAACTTTTTAAGCTTGCTGATGCAATCAGGAGAGCACAAAATTCAACCTTCAGGGGCCAGTTATAGCTATCATTGAAAACCATCGTTGAAAATTTTATTTGTTAATTTTTGGACATTTAGAAAGTCAAATCGGTTAATATTTTGATGCCAAAATATAGGCCATGACTTGAATTATTATTCTAGTCAAAAAAAAAAATTAATTCCGGCCCATTGCGAGGAAGTGACAGATAATCTAAGGAAGCGTATCTCTTGCCATAAAAAAGTGTCACTCACATAAGCCGTTTGGATTCGGGAATAAACTGTAGAGGTCCCCTCCATTTCTACAGATACGCACACAGGAATGATTGAGAGTTGAAAGTCAATAGGCCCTGGTTCTTCGAGAGCCGTTGTGCCAATAAATTTATTTAATTTATTTTAACGTACCTAAATATACCATATTTGTTTTCCACCTCACCTCTTCAACTAAGTTGACGTCAACTTAGCAGGTCAACTTTCTCAAAACTATAGATAAATGGTCCGGAAGTCGATACTTATTGAAAATTACTTAATTGCTAATTAGTTAAGCAATAAAAAAATGAATCGCTGTTTTGGTTTGCGAAAAAATGGGTATCCTAATATGATGACGTTGTGGTGCTTTTTACTAAGGCTGAGGTAAGCTCGTCAATGTACAGGATATTCCCGAAGAATGCAAATAAGACTTGGGTTAAGAAAGTAAAACTCTGACCAGTTACCAGTTTTATCAATAAATTTTATTTCTACAAGAAGAGGGTTTTACAATTTTACAATTTGTTTTAAACTTAAACTAGATAAAATAGTACTTCATATACGGCAAAACTTTTATAAAGAGCTACAGGAGTAGACTCGGCCTACAATATACACTCAGAAGAAGTAAAAAAAAAAAAATAAATTTGATGGCACAACAGCTCATGAAGAACTAGGGCCTAGTGACTTACAACTCTCAACCATTCCTGTGTGCGTGTCTGCAGGAATGGAGGGGACCTACAGTTTATTGCCGAATCCGAACGGCTAACGAGCGGCACTTTTCTGTGACAGGAGCACGGTTGCCACTTGAAAATAAAGTTTGTGTCCAAAATTAAAAATAAAAATGACCAACTGTAGCTAAAAATGACCAAAATAATTTGAGTCCGAAATATTATTTGTACCTCTAAACACAGAAAACAATAAATTCATCGCATTTATTTTAACATATTCTTCATACACAGATGACATATTATTTTTGTATGTATTAAGTCTAGTTTATATATCAATGCGAAGTAAAACTCAAACCGAAATGAAATATCAATAAAGCTCGCGTCTAGAGGTGTTCAAAGAAAAGTTAATTTAGTTTTATATTTGGTTTAGATAAGTCCGTTGAATTGTATTTACTTCATAACAAATTTCTTCCTCCTTTTCACTTAAAAAAATTCATTTAATTTTATTGTATTTTTCACGCCTGTGAAAAAAGTTATTTTTTGTATGAAACTTTCGCTTCGATCTATAAACTAGGCTTTAATAATAAACAAAACCAATAAAAAACTGAAACCAACAAATTCACAAAGTAGGTACCTAATGAACTTAATTAAATTATTAGACTAACATAAATAAATAAAAGTAACGAATCATAAATAAAAAAAACATAAAAATAATAACTTTTCAGAGCATTTTAAAATGAGATAAAAGTTAAAGCTTAATAAAAACTAATATACATTATGTGCATAAAATCGATATTTAAAAAAAATGACCAAATGGACTAAAAAATGACCATGTGACCAAGTGAAAAAATAATGACCAAATTTGGTCACAAATGACCAAAGTGGCAACCGTGGACAGGAGATACTCTTGGAGGATTTGTCAATTCCTCGCAAGAGGCAGTAGCCGTTTTTCTTTTAAATAAATAGATGGCGAGGCTGGGGATCAAACCTTAGACCTCTGGCATGACAGTCCATCGCACTAACCATCACGCCACGGCTACTACACTCAGAAGAAGTGTATCAGGGAATAAACGGTAGGGAATCTGATTCCAGCCCAAGGCTAACCCAAGGGAAAATTACTTTAGCTCACGATCTCACTTTGAAGGAGCAAAGCAGGGAGAACAACGGTAGGAAAGGAATCCAATCTCAGCCTAGAGCTAATCCGAGGGAGAAGCTATTACTAAGCTTTTTGATTCCAAAAAGACGACCAAGAGTTGATACAAACTAATTTTCGCCGGAACCTTATGCCTCAGTATTTCTAATTCGTAAATTAGGAACTACAACGAGTCAAATAAGCTTCGAATTATTCGGCTTTTCATACGTCCTCTTGTCATGTTTCGTGGCAAGAGGAAGTGTGAATTCTAAAACTCACAAATGAAATATTTTTTATTCTGCATGATGACTTTGATGATGATTCAGTGGTTGGTGGGTGGCTGGTGTTTGTTGTTGCGGTAATGATGAGCGCTTGATTTGAATGATGGGTTGGTGCTATGTTGGTTGGATCCCTATTTATTACCAAGTAATCTTCAATAAAGTTAGTGGAATCACAGCGCGTCAATCGCCTTTGGGTAGTGCCCTTTCAAAATGCCTGAATTTGAAAAGAAGAACCTGCATCGATATTGCAATACCTAAATAACAAGTGGTAGTAGCCGTGGCGTGATGGTTAGTGCGATGGACTGTCATGCCAGAGGTCTAAGGTTCGATCCCCAGCCTCGCCATCTATTTATTTAAAAGAAAAACGGCTACTGCCTCTTGCGAGGAATTGACAAATCCTCCAAGAGTATCTCCTGTCACAGAAAAGTGCCGCTCGTTAGCCGTTCGGATTCGGCAATAAACTGTAGGTCCCCTCCATTCCTGCAGACACGCACACAGGAATGGTTGAGAGTTGTAAGTCACTAGGCCCTAGTTCGTCATGAGCTGTTGTGCCATCAAATTTATTTATTTATTTTAAATAACAAGTAAGTAAAGGTAACTTAGTCAAATAAACTGTCTAAACAAAAATTCAAAGGATCATCGTTTTCTTCAAATTGCCTTTTCTAACTGAGGAAGAATAGAAATTTAACATTGGTTAAGCATAATTTTATTTTATACATAAAAGTTATTCATTTTCAAAATGTCTTTAGAATATTTTTTTTTTGATAAATCTTTTCCAAACAATTTAAGGTTAAGCACCATGTGTGCTTCAATTTAGTGAAGCATCATAAATCTACTCGCAGCGACATAAACATTGTTTTTTTCATCCCTAATCATGAACCAGAGTGTATCAATGAGAAGATACAAATCATTTCAAATACCATAGATCACTTCACTGATGGTTGATGGTTGTTGCCTGTTGGTTACTATAAAGAGGTAGAGATATGTGTTTCCCAAATAAATATCAGATACTCTGATCTTTTTTTATTATTCCACCACCAAACAACTAAATACACTTTTCCTCCTCTACAACTCATTATAGCCGGTGATTTTCATGTCAACATCATGAATCCCCAATGAGTTTTCGATATAATATTCAAGTCTTTAATCGTTTCCCATGACACTTTTATAGTTCATCTTCACTTAGAGTAGATTTCAGTCACCGTAATTAAGCCAAACCATACACAACACGAACACACAGCACCATCAGCCCCCAGTGAATAAACATATAATAATGTCACAAATTCGAAATATCATTTTATAGTCTCGCAACACACGCATCAGGCTTTAGGAAGGAACCAGCGATATGAGAATGAGACCCCTTTTTTCACTCAATAGAAGACACTAAAATTGTTTGGATTGAGTAAAACAACGGCCATATAAAACCATCACTTCCATAGATCTACCGCGAGAAAGGAATGCTAATCTAATTAAAACCATATGTGAAGATGTGGGGCGGGCGTTGAATGCCTTACGACCATCGAACTAACAAATGAATATTATGCAACAATAAAAGATGAAGATGAAGTAATAAAAAGCACCAAATTCATGGGTAAAATTATTTTAATCACTATTTTGAATAGGGTGTGATATTTTAAAGGGGAAAAAATAAATTGTTTCTTAACACTGTGGATTGCGAAATAAGAATAAAGAATTATATTAATTTTTGTATCTGACCAGAATCAGAGATGAATTCAAGGACATTTACATCCAAGATGATCAGTCCATAAATTTCTTAGATTAAGGGAAGAATTTGTATTAAGGATCGTAGTAACAATTTCATATATTTTATTATTAGCCTCATTGTGAAAATATTTCAGATGGCATTGATCCGTACAATTACCTTGTTTGAACTTTTCAAAAAAAAAAAAAAACCTCTTGAAAGTGTTTTCCAATTGTACAAATTATTATGTCAGTCTTCATCCTTCATCGGTGTTATTTTTTTTTTTTGTTAATTTTCGGTTCAGCTGTCAAAATCATTTAACGTCAAAAACATGATGCAACGTGGAGGAGAGACAAGATATTAATAATAAGTAGGTACCTACACAATACTTTATTTGTATTTTCATCTCACACATATGTGGATCAATGGGTATGGGGAGCCATTTAAAAAAAATTCTGTCATTCGGTATCCAAAAACACATTTTTTGGGGGATCAAAAGGAATGTGAAACGTTTATTTTACGGTTACAGCAGGTCGAGTGTTTTCGATTAGCGTAATTGCGCATCCTTTTTGATTGTATATATGCGCTGCAGTCTGCGCTCCTAGTGGCAGTAAATTGCTTTGATCGTACGTCTGTCAAATTTGAAGTACGGGTATGAGAAAAACAATTTTGTGTTTTTCCATTGTGAGAGATTTTATTTAAATACGGAAAAGAGGTATTTTCGTTGCAAAATCTGTGCTTTCCAGAATAACAGACAAGAGTTGCATGGAATTAATCTCCTCTTATCTGGATAAGTTTTTTTTTTTTTTTGTTTTTTTTTTGTTAATAGGTAATGTAATGTAGTAGCCCGTGGCGTAATGGTTAGAGCGTTGGACTGTCATGCCAGAGGTCTGGGGTTCAATACCAGCCGCTTCCACCTTAAGTTTTTTTTTGGAGCTACTACCTCTTGCGAGGAAGTGACAAATCTTCCAAGAGTATCTCTTGTCATAGAAAAGTGCCGCTCACCTTAGCCGTTCGGATTCGGCAATAAACTGTAGGTCCCCTCTATTCCTGCAGACACGCACACAGGAATGGTTGAGAGTTGTAAGTCGCTAGGCCCTGGTTCTTCATGAGCCGTTTGTGCCACCAAATTTAATTTATTTATTTTTAGGTAATGTCCGACATATTCCTTAAAAAAATTGATTCGACCTACATGTAACAATGCTTTGAAGTATGGATTCTGAAACGTCAAAATTAATAAGATATCGACTGGGACCCACGATACCCTGATTTGAGCTTTTCTGATGTGTATGGAGTATTGGTAAGGTCATATTATTCAGATAAATCGCATGACTGCGCTATTGTTTTAGACTGATTCTTTTCTTATTCAGGTGTGTGTGTGTGAACATTATGCTGGCGCAATTTCTTTGTAGTTTATTTCCCATATTTATTTGATAGGGGCTTAAGCTTCGTACTGTGATAAAATCTTGCCATTGGCTATATATGTACTGTTTAAAGGCAGTTTTTCCTTTTTTCTCCTTATTTTTTTTTTTTTTTTTAGATAAACGGAAAACATAAAATTAAATATTGCGGATAATAGCTAAGTCCCCATATTATTTTGGATGGGTGTTTTTAGGGGGGAAACATACACGTAAGGTATCTAAATACAAGAAAACTAAAACTCAGTCAATGTTTTCATATTATCAAAATATCAAAATCTCCATAAATCCAAAAAAAAAAAATACTGAAAACCCAAAATCACACTTGAGTTGAGGTCAGAATCCCGAATCTAAAATCCGGAAAAATAAGACCCAGAATCCAAATTTTTATTTTTATGTAATTTTTAGGGAAAAATAAATAAAAAAACGCTAGAAATGGTTGTGTTCTATTTGTTCTTAAAGCAAATAACACCGTTTTCGGTTAGACAGAAAATGAGACAGCCCAAAAAATATTGTTCCATAAGAGGTACTGTACATTTTGTTTTTGTTAAATAGTAGACTGTAGGTATTTTAATCAAAATCGTTTCAGTTGTTTTTGAAAAAAAAAAATGGATTTTCTTAAACGGTTTTAACCGGTTACAGAGGAACCCTTTTTAAAAGGGGTTTAAAGTTCGGATACTGAATGGATTTGCCTTTTAATTTGCTCTTCATCAGTCCTGTATTATTTTATCGGGCAATATTTTTTTTCTATGTTTTTTTTTTTTGCTGATTTCCTAAAATTCTATGAAGTTTTTTATAATTTCTTAAAAGCTAAGGAAGACTTTTGCCTATTGTTTTCAGAATTTCACTAAGAATTGATTAACCATTTTTAACAATTTTTGAGGTGCTGCTTCGATAAGTTGAAATCAATTTTTGAAAAAAAAAAAAAAAAAAAACATAGAAAATATCGAATGACCAATTTAAAATTATCACAACGTATTAATGGCAGATTATTCACCTAATAATTTTTCCATCGGCAAATATTGCTTCGCTGACCTGACATTCATAAAATTATGTTAAATATACCTACCTATTTAAATCCATTTCTCGTAAGTCTTATTTTGTTTCCTTTATTTTGTTTTCTGTATTTTTTTTTTAATCATGTAGCTTTTTTTGAAAAAAAAAAAAAAACGATTTTCCAAGATTTCTAAAGAAAATTATGTTCAGGTACTTTTATATATTTTTGCTCTGATGCAACAAGGAAATTAAGGAAATTTGCTCTATCTGTTTTTTAGACTGTAGGTAGTCCAATACACACACAGTCGGAAAGAATAATCCCACCAAAAACATTTCATGTAAAAAAAGGTCGCCGAAAAATTTATGAGATCTCATGCAGAGCCAGGCCCATAACTCTACAAGGCCTAACTCTACAAGACCTAACTCTACCAACCCTACATCATGGTCAAAAAGTATGGCTTGGCCGTTTCGCAGCCGAAACACAGACACTTCCATAGATTTTTGGTAAAATTAAGTCTGTCATGCAAAAGTTTTATGAAACGGCCAATCGTGGTGAAGATCATAAATAATACATAAACTAAACAACCGCCTTATTTCAAGCAAAGACATATTGTACATTGTTTTTTGTGTTTGTGAGTACAAAATAAAAAAAACAACCCTTACATCAAGTATAGGTGGGTTTTATATGCATTGTTTTGTGTGATTGTGAAAATTGTTGTTGTCTTAGATGTTTTATTATGAACCCCCATTTGTGGGGTGTTGGAGGGTGAAAGTTATAGATTTCGTAATTTTTTTGTTGTTTGTGTTCTAATCCTAGCCTACATTCCAAATTTCAGCTTTCTAGGACTTCGGAAAGTATACCCTTTAGGTTTTGATGAGTGAGTGGTCAGTGACAAAATCGACGTTTTTGGGTATGAATTACACCCAAAGTATAAAAGCTAGAAATATGAAATTTGGTGTATATTATAAGTCCGCGAACTTCACCTATTCCTGAAAATTTGAGCTCTCTAGCTTTATCCAAATCGAAGTTATGAGGGCTTGAAAATCCGACAAAACGTTACGAAAAAATATAGGTAGTGCCCGCCGCTCGTTTTGCTTGTCTTGGCAGGGGGCACTACCGTGCCCATAGATTGTGATATGGATATCCAATTTTAGTCGCCTTCCCTATCAACGTAAGGCCAGACGCGCACATGCAACTAAACAGTTTGGTTTCGATTTTGAGCCCAATGGGCTTATATGGGAGTTGGGAGTGTGCTCCAGTTTATGTGCGGGACTCTCATATAATCCTATAGTACCTACTCAAAATCGAAACCAAACTGTTTAGTTGCATTTACGCACCTGATGGCCTAATTCGTGTAATGTCTACCTAGTTTGATCGAAATCTCGACTTAATTAAGAACATCCAAACATTTCAGTGCTTATTGCGTGTCACTTTCTGAGATAGGCCTCAAAACTCATTTGAATGTGGTCTAACGACGCACGTTCGGTTGTTCAAATGTGTTCTTTCGCTCACGCAGTGAGATCATGAAAAAAATCAGGCTGAAATAATTTTTTTGAATGCGGTTCTATGTGGGCAATCCAAAATTTTATAATAATGAGAGTTGAAAAAGTACCTTCCTATACATTACTTACTTTACTTATTCTAACCTTAAATCCAATAGCATCACCATCAACTATGAGCTCAAACTAACTTTTTTCTTCTTATTGATTGACTTTTTCATAATAAATGAAGCACTCAAACATCTGTGGAATACTGAACCCACATTGCAGATGTAAGTAAAACACTGTCGCCACACATTAGTAACGGTCGGTCGGTTGGTGGGATTTATCGATATTTAACTATTTTGTGGTGTCCTTTCCTTGTCGAATGATTATAAAGGAGGTTCCATAGTTTAGCCCTTTACAACAACACTGCCGGTGTGTATATAGTTTCTCATTTCAATAATCATCAAACACTCAAGCAAAATTGGTTTCCTTTTTTAATTAATTGGACTCTGTTAATTTTATGGCTTCATTAATTTCAATTTTAGGACCAATTGACGTTCATATTTAGTTTCATTCTTTTCTATTGGGATTGTTTTTTTTTTTTTTTTATTTTCAAAAAGACGTAAAAATAGAATCTACAAACACATGTTGTGTCTTATAATGAAATTGGTTGGCTTAAGAAAAATACTAGGATAGACTTTAATGGAATTAAAATTGATGTATCGTGTCTAGGCGGCAAAGCATGTGGTTGCGGTTGATGTTTTAAGATATTGTTTTTTTTTTTTTCATTTTATATGCAAAATTAAGTATGTCATCTAAAAGGTCAGTAATTGGTCATAAAATGTCAACTAGTTTCGAGAATTGGTCAGGCATAGGGGGTGGCCCCGGCGCAGTGGAAGTAGTGCTTGACTGCTAACCTGGATGTGTGGGTTCGAGCCCCAGTCTAGGCAGCATTCTTTTCTATATTCCCTCAACTGAACGCCACCCCTGGGATTTAATGAGATAATCAAAACCTTATTTCTCAGTCCACTGTGCCAACAAAAATCTATCCTATCCTTCTATTCCTTCTAACATTGCCTAATTTATAAGACCCTAGGTCTTACTGGCAAATATATGTTTGTGTTGTTTTTTTTTTTTTATAAAAAAATTCAAGGTAAAGGTCAATGACCTTTAATTTTTTTTGTTAAACTCATAAAAAATATACAGCAGACCAATTTCTAAAACTATACCTGACCTTTTATGACCCGCATTGCTGACCTTTTAGATTGCATACTTTTTTGCGAAAATCCAATATACCTATGGGAAGGGGGGGCTAAGATCCCATAGCCTATAATAGATCAAAAAATGTCCTAACCAATATTTGTCTAACACACCTCCGTAATTAATCTTTTAAAATACTTTTTCCTATTTTCAATTCGAAATATGAGTTAATATGCCTCAACGGCTCATTAATCTGCCAACGAAGACCAAAAACGACACCGCCGAGCCATCGCGCCCGCCCGCCCCGACCGAATGACGATATATCACAACACCCTCTCCTATTTTTGAGAAACGCACATGGCATACAATAAATCGCCATTAAAAATACAAGTGCGTGGACACGCAGTAATTAAATTTAATGAATCTCATGCAACTATGGATAGCGTGTGTCTCATACTCATAATGAGCTAGAAATAAATGTGTCCGCCGAAGATGTTAACTCCTAAAACGTTCACATCGTCGCTGTTTTTGTTGGCGCACTTAAAATTTTCGCCAACTCCGTATAGGATCCCCACTTTATAGATATTTTCTTTAGAAATTCAACAACGCTCCACTTGGTCGAGACATCGTGACAACACGAACCACTCTATGACTATAATCTACCTGTGCCTAGATGGTGTATAATTTAGCACCTAGCACCTCAATTTGGCGACGATCCACGATGAACGCAAGACATAGTAACACGGTCTGAGGCAGAAAACATCTTATACAAGATGTCATAACATCCGTTTTTGAGTTATGAAGTGAGGCCATGGCCGATTCGATGGAAAGCAGTTTTGTTGTTGGACGCCACTGTGGCTGCTCTGCTGTGGCTGTGTGGCTGATATACAAGAAAAGCCAAAAGTATTTTGATCATCCAAAAATTGCAGGCAGGTGCAGTGAAATAAATTTGGATGCAATGAAATGAGATTATTGGTGATGGCACTTTAGAGAGATTGGATAGTTTCGTGGAAATATGTAGGGTGTTGTACTTTTTTCTGGTGGTTAACTTTTTAAATTAGTTTCTATACAAGCCAGTAGAAAATTTATTACACAGAACTAAATTAAGGACTGGTTTGGCTGCGAGCTAAGGAGCTAAGTAAATGCTCCAATACCTACCTCTATCCATTGGTCATCTTAATTAGGGTTTAAGATACCTAGTACCTTCATTGACTAACTTACTCGATACAAGGCTAATACTTTGTGTATCCTTTATTTGGGACGAGTTAAGTAAGAAAATCACAGTCTGGTAGGATATCTAGTCGAGGATGCATGCTTGCCATCCAGATTTTTTTAAAATGCAACCAAATGGTCAAAATTAACCTTCTCCTACTTCTGGATATGTTTTAAGCATTTATATATGCAATAAAAATGCGAAACAGATTTGATAATTAAAAGGACTTGCCAGATGAGCTTAAATAATTTGAGTGCCTAACTTGTAAGATACAAGGTTATACTTCGTGCAGCATTTATTTCCAACTAGTTAAGCTAAAAGTAGTGGTCTGGCAGTGTTTTTACAGTTTCGAGTTGAAAACTTGTTTTTTATTTTAATTTAAAACTAGCCCACTCAACAGAAGTTCTCCTGGTTTATCTGTCATTATATCCGATTCGAACTGAAATATTTAATAATAAAAAAATGTGTATCTAATTTACCATCAAATAAAGAAGGAAATAACCAAATATTGTGTAGCCAAACGTTTAACAAACTAATAATTTTTTTTATTTAAATTTTTTTGATCTGAGTAACCTATTCCATGCGGATATAAGAAGAGAGAAAGGTGAAAAAATCCTCTTTATAAGTCTTTGCCTGTTTTTAGTCCCTATGTATAATTTTACAGACCCTTTAAAATAAATAGTACAAAATAAGCATTAGCGGAGTCACTGTGGCGTATACGTACTTTTTTATCAGAACATGTTAGATAGATTTAAAAATCTGTACATCACAATTTTACAGTTCGTCGCGTCGAAATTGAAAAAAAATAAATAACAATAATTTGCGCATCTATTGGCCTTATTTCGAGAGTCTATTCGAAATAAAACAATTAATACAAATGTGAAATAATCAATTAGAAAAATAGTAACGAAATTTGACTATTTGTTTTTGAATAAACTCTCGCAATAAGCGATACAGTGATGCTAAAATTAGTACCTTGTCATTTTAAATGTTCTGAGCAGTGATTCGGTACGCAAGCTTAAACTCTTCCAGACCATTGCTGCTAGCTTAAATAATCGGGAATAAAGTCTGCACGAAATATAAACCTTGTTTCTTACAGTTAGGTACGTTGAAACCGTTTTGATTGTAAAAATGAAAGAAAAAGTTCAATATCGAAAATAGTTTTAAAAAATAAGATTGTGCGTTAATCAAAACAAAATATTAGGTAAGAAATATTATAATGATGGGGAGGGGGAAACCACAAGCGAGATACAAGGGATCTGACGTTTGTAAAAGCATTTTCATTGAACTGAGTAGTTTATTTTTTTTTTTTGGACTACACTGCGGATTGGAAATTTGGACCAGAAAAGTTGAAAAAAGTTGTGAAACACAAAATTTCATACTTTCTAGTTCGCCAGGTCAGCTATTAGCTTATAAAATTTTAAACAAACATTAAAATATCAGTTGTTTGTTTGAATTTATCTTTTCTTAAATTCTTCGACGAAGGAAAAGTAAATGAAAAAATCGTGCAGTCGTAAGTGGTAGGGGTGACCCTCAGGTACAAGATACTAAAAGTCCCCAGCCCAGGCCAACAAACTTTAGACAGGAGGGGGGGGGGGGGTAAAGGTGCGAATTTACCCTGAAATTATAGCAAAGGTAAATACGTATCGATTCATAAGTATTTCATTGACTTTATGCGAGATATGATATGGGGTTACAGAAGGTGGTGAGAGTTAAAATATCATTATTTAATATTTGATACAGTGTTTTTTGTCATATCAAGAACACTGTATCTTTAAAGGTAAGAAGTATGCAATGTATTTAAGTTATTGACCAATACTTTGTGAAATAGTTTTAACAGATATATTTAGAAAAAACTTGCTAAGGAGGGGGGGTCTAGTTGCCCCCACTTATACGGGAGGGATCATTTTCTAAAAAAATTGGGTTAAAGTGAAAAATTTAAAAACAACGGAAATATCTACAATGCCATACTATAGCTTTTTAAAAATGAAAAAAACTTCGTTGACTGGACTACTTAGTCTTTAATCAATATCAAACAAATGGTTCCAGGCATTGAGAGATACATATACTGTTAATAACTTCTTAAAGACAATTTTTGTTCCAAACAAAATGGTTCATATTATGTAGTACGGAGACAAATTTTTACCAAAATCGTATAGCGAGTTTTTTTTAAGGAAAATAAGATTTCTCTTAGTTTAAAGAAAGCCACTTGGTTCCAAGTTTAATAAAATATTGAGCTTTCAAAAACGAAATGAAATATTGTTGTTCAAAATGTTGGTATATATGACCTACTACGGGTATTTAAACTTTCTAAAACATTCTGCATATAAAATTAAAAATCAAATAATGCTGAACCGTTTTCGAAAAAAACTAAAATAAAAAATGTTAATTGGAGGTTAATTAAATAACTATTTATCGAAGTTTTTGTTCACCAAATAGTCTACCTATGTATATATTTTTCCAAGTAGGCTGGGTATCAAATTCAAAGAAAATTGATCTATCCGTTTAGTTTCACTGTCTTCTTTACATGCCTATTATCGTAATGTGCATTATCAAGCTTGATCAAGATATCGAGCTCGATTTTTTTTCGAATCAATAACATGCCAAATTTTGATTTTCTTAAAAAAGCCAAACATCACATATTACACGCTATATTTTAATTACCAACTCACCTCAAAGAATATGAGTTGATCCGTAAAGATAAATTATTTTTAGAAAATTTTTCGCCAAACTAACGCCTTAATTAATACCTTAGAATTTTGTACAGCACCGCTGTGACGTTGGACAAGATTGCAGGCATGCATGTTGTTTTTCGCTTTTCGCACCTCAGTGATCCCTATTGGAATAAATTCTGACTTGCAGCTGCTTTTTCTTCACCAGAGCCACAGACACTTTGTACCTTTTAGCAAAACATAAGTAGCTAAAGACTTTCCAGTTCAAAAGAATATTATATTTTTAGACCAAGGTGCAAATCTCATTATATGAGTAATGCGCCAAGTATTTAAGGGGATTTAGTGAGTCATTGGTTTTTGCCCATCGTGCAGAAGAGTCTGTTCCACTTGATTTTTTTTTTTGTGATTTTGTCGCGGAGCAAGAATAACACACAAGTCCACCCCTCCTCATGTCGTGTCATTGATCTCTGACTGTTAAGCGACACTTTTTTTCAATTTGTGGCTTTCTAAGCACGCAATCGACTTTGCATCTGTTATGTCCCAAGTCAGTTCCAATATAGTTTCTCCGCACTTGTCCAGAAGTATTAGAAGAAGGATGGTCTGTTTCAGATGTGCCTCAATACATAAGATAGAAATTCTTTGCTCGCATCAATTGATTTTTATGGCCAATGGTGGAATTCTAGTCAATATCGGGATTGGGGTTATATTCAAATGAAACCACAATGCTTCGACTTGTCACAGTCAACCAGAGAGCGTAGAGGGAGGGAAGAAAATGGGGTGTCGTGTCAATGCCGAGGCTGATGATGTCGAATCTGGAAAAAAAAATGCCAACGTGGAATTTCAAAAGAAAGCGGCTCTTCTCTTCGCTTGGAGACAAATTATCGAGTGAAGCATCGAAGCGAATGAATGACACTCACTATAACATTTAGCTTTATACACTTTTACTATATTTATATGAAATCCATGTGTGGTTCTGATGAGTTCTGTTTCGAGATCGAGGGTTGGGGTGACATTTGAGAAAGCCATGACGGGATGGATGCCATATTCTATTTTTTTTTCTTGTTGCTTTCTTTCAATGTGCTTCGAATAAAAACGTTTAGATTTCTTTAAAAACAAATTAAATTGCGGAACACTTGTTGGGGCATGGCGGTCTGTTTTAAATCAACATTTTAAGTGTTTTAGAATATGTGAGGAATGATGAATGGACCCCTAGACTAAAATTATTGTTGTCTGTTGTCATGATGGAATTCGATAAAGCTTCTTGCGGTTCATGTATAGTGGATTTCATTTAAGTTACAAAACCCTTACAACATAGTGAATTTATGCGAAACATAATTCAAGCTAAAATTTCATAACTCCAATGCAGAAAGGCTGACGTGGAGTTGGACCTTGGACCACTTTTAACAATAATAACATACATTTAAAAATTTCTTTGATTCAAAATAGCTTTTAACGGCCTTTAGTCAATTAAAATTGGCGTTTCGTCCCGGCGATCTCACTTGGACTCATCAGTTGAATAATGAGGGCCTTTTCAATACGCAATTTCTATTAAGTTCAGTTCATCTTACATAGGTTTCATGATGAATACCTAGTGTGAACTATATTGACAAGGCCCTCACTAGTGAGATCTATTTTTTTTATAAATTTTTTTTTTTCAGGACTAGAGGAGTCGTAAAGTCGGAGTAACCTTACTCCGTCTCTTAAACGAGTCAATGAATAAGGCTGTTAGAGTTAAATAATAACAATAATAATGAAAATATATTCTGTATAAAATATTTCCATATTTGTTCTGAAGGCTTAACTAAATTCAAGACTTTTTGCAAAAAGTAGGGCAAAAGTGAAAATGTGATGAGCAAAAATATGCTTATAGAGATGCCTGTGTGCGAAAAAACTGTGTTTTCTCTGCAGTATAAATATGAAATGACATAATAAACACTATTTTCGCGCACAGGAATTTGTTTCGATGTTCATGAGCTTTTTTACCACTGGTCTGGTGCCATTGCAAAGTCGTGGTTGACTTACCTCGCCTCTGATATGTAGGAAGCAATCTGGCCCGGAATCGCATTTTGAATAGCCGCACTAAGATCGTTGACGTCTTTGTGTTTAGCAGCCAATATAGCACGTTCGCTCAACCAAATGTAATTCTTGTAATGCTGTGCAATGTCTGAAAAGACTTTTTGGAGGAGTTTTTGTTTTAACGCAGTCAAATTTCAAAAATCTTCAGGTTCCTATATCCAATGTCCAACAATTGTTTTGAAAACGTCCCTATATTTTTATTATGTTGCAAGAGAACACACACGTTTAAAGTTAGTTGGAGTGTCTTGGCGTGTCGACCGCCACAGATAAGAAGATTTCAGATATGCGTTGATTTCGTCAGCAGCTGTTGATCTTGGAATGGCGGGAAGTGTTTGGTGAAAATCACCGGCCAGCAATATAAGTGTACCACTGAAAAGGCGCTGATTTACACATTGATCTTGCAGTGTTCGATTCAAGGCTTCCAATGATTTTAATAATTAATTTTTATTAAGTTTTAATTTTTTTTTTTTGCTATGGACAGCTTGCGTAGTAGCCCGTGTCGTAATGGTTAGTACGTTCGAATGTCATGCCAGAGGTCTGGGGTCCAATACCAGCCGCTTGAACCTTAAGTTTTTTTTGGAGCTAACCTCTTGCGAGGAAGTGACAAATCCTCCAAGAGTATCTCTTGTCATAAAAAAGTGCCGCTCACCTTTAGCCGTTCGGATTCGGCAATGAACTGTAGGTCCCCTAAATTCCTACAGACACGCACACAGGAATGCTTGAGAGTTGTAAGTCGCGAGGCCCTGGCTCTTCATGAGCCGTTTGTGCCACCAAATGTATTTATTTCTTTTTATGGACAGTTTGCAAACAGCATATCAACCAAAGTTAAATTAGTTTCTATGGATCTTTTTGCAAACATCATAGCAACCAAATGAACAAAATGTAAAAATAAACATTTTGCATAGAAGAACATATTCGGGAGTGAAATTTTAAAAAATTTCTTAGCTAAGAACCTTCCACAGAAAATACCGAACATAATGCAAACAAAATCAAGCATATCCAACGGGCCGTTCGTGAGTGATGTGGTTACAAACGAAAACCATTTCATTTTTATATATAAGTATAGAAGATAAAACACAATATTGTGTTTTGAAATATAAAATTCTACGGGGTTTTATATTACCCATTCTGGACAATGCTGTCAAGATCAGCATTTAATGAGCTTATCATACGCTGCGGATCTAATTCCACATCCGAAGGACAAGGATATGAATCTAGCAACACAATTTAATATGGATAAGAAGTTTCAGATAAAAGGACATTCATGAAAATAAAAAAGAGAGTCGGAGACAAAACGGAGCCCTGGGGCATATCAGAATTTATTTTGTGAATATCACATATATAGTGCGTGTTTACATTGGATTTTTAATAAATGAGACCAGGCAAATTTTATATGTGTAAAAAAGAGATGGGTAGATTCTTGGATTCAGCATGAAGATTTTTTTTATGTGAGTGAGAGATACCATGAATTTTAAGGGATGGGTAGATTGAAATGAAAGGATTTTTCCTTTATAATATAAATAAACACGAGGAATATTTTTATGAACAAAAACATGCTTCCTAAAGGTAATTTATAATCCAGCGAAGAAAAGTTTCATGGATACCAAATGGTGCACGTGTTTTCGATAGGAAAGCTCTATCAAATGCTTTTGAAATATGAAGCACAATAATCTTACTTTTTGCAAAACGATGTAAAGATTTATGCCACTGATAGATGAGATATACCATATCAGAATCAGATCATCAGTTAATCTATAGCTACGAAAACTGTTTACTGCTAGTCATTAAGGAGCTTTCTTTCTTCAAGATGTTTCTTAAGCTGATTTTTGGCTTCAGCTGTTGGACACGGAAACTTACTTCAATTGAAACTAATGTCCAGCCAGTTTTTTTTAGAGTAAACTGCAGATAGTTGCTGAAATATCAATATGAAACATAAAATTTACAAAAGACAATATTAAATTAGCAAAAAACTTGATCAAAATTAGCGTAGAATTCATTTAAGGAATCGATAACTTCATAAAATCATAATACATACCATACCTTTATAACCGATTTAATTACTAGTCCCGGAAAAATAGACTTTTACAAGGAAAAAGTCAGTTAGAGGCTGAAATTTGGCATGGACGTTGGTTGGTAGTGGTCAAAGGGTCTAAAAATTAGTTTTTTGCAAATATCTTTAAAAAGGATTTGTGCTAGAGAAAAATTTTGTTCGTTAATCTTGTAGCTGAGGCAATTTTCTATAAAAATGTTCTTTTCTGTTTTCTCGTAGCATTAACCGTTAAAAAGTTACAGCAAATGAAAAGTTAAAAAATCTTTCAAAATGGGGCAAAATTATTATATATAAGATTATTTTTCAAATATCTCAGCAACAGTTTGTGTTAGAGAAAAGTGTTATTCCCCAATCTTATAGCTCATGTAATTTTAAACCTATGGATACCACATCAAAAAAAGCACCTGGCACTTCACTTCGAAGGCTGTGTTGAAGAAAGTGCACAGTTTGGTTAATTTTGCGATATCGCCATGTTTGAAATACTATAACCTTTTAACGGTAAATGCTACGAAAAAAGTGAACAACTGTTTTTGTTGGAAATTACATAAGCTATAAGATTAGAGACCAACATTTTTCTCTACCGTTTTTGAGATATTTTCCAAAAACTCCCATTTTAATGACTTTTTGCCCCTTTTTTTCCGAGATTTATGGAATTTTCGATTTGCTGTAACGTTTCAACGGTTAACGTTACAAAATAAATGGAAAGCTTTTTTGTTGGAAATTATATAAGCTTTAAGATTGTCGAATACAATTTTTCTCTAACACAAACTGTTTCATGACATTTGGCCACTTGTGAGAGATTTTTTAACTTTTCACTTGCTGTAACTTTTTAACGGTTAATGCTACGAAAAATCCGATAAAATCATTTTTATAGAAAATCGCCTCAGCTACAAGATTCTTCTTCATTCTTAGACCTTTTGACCCCTTATAACTGACCTGGCGGTCATCGGGTCGATGTGGAACTCTCTCAGTTTTTAAAGACTCCCATTAGCAATGTCCATGCCGAATTTCAGCCTCTAAATAATTATTTCCTTTCTTTGGCAATTTTTCGTCTATTCTTACTGGACTATACACAAGCTTATTTGTCATCACTTAATAATGCTTATAATGTATTAGAATACCTGCTTCCACGGTTTAATGAAGTGTTGCCTTACTTTCAGTGGTAAAGACTGGAACTATTATAATAAGTTTTTTATTAAGAAAAGTCAAAAATTAACCAACGTATAAGTTCCCTAACCGTGTCCAGCTAAAACGTGTGGTATAATGAGTGGACTGTGATTTTTTATTAATAGGGTTGTAAATTGTGTAAACTGTCAAAAGGATCAAAACAAAAATTAGACATAATTTTTTTCAATTTAAGTTGCAAACAATAGTCTTTGATATTTTTATAATATTCGATTCTTACACAAATGGACTCCCGCCCTGTTAAACACACAAAGTCATCGTCCGCTATAGAATCATCTTATTCAGACCTAATAAACCTGCACTCGCATCAGACACTTCAAAACACCACCCCAGCCCATTCCACCTCATATAGCTCATAAATCATCTAATAACAAACAGCACGCATTCATCTTCAGGTGCCTTCTTTATAGTATAAGATCCTATGTAGAGTGCTGCCCTGCTGAGGAGCAGATCGCTCGCATTTGATGTCTTGAGCTTGTTATTTTTAGCCTGGTCTGTACAAACCGATTGAACAATTTGCTCAAATGGCCGATTCATCATTTATCACGGGCGCGAGTGGGAGATATTTGTCAAAATATTTACTTATCGACTTTGTGTGGAAAATATTTACTCGCGCAGATTTTGTCTGTCAGTTTTTGAATGTACTCGGCGGCGTTTGTGCCGACTGGCAAGTATTTTTCTTCCTTACGATCGCTTATGACGATGATGAGTGTTTGGATACGTTTTTACACATAAAACATCTTCGGAACTCTCGCTCTTTATGCGATGGGGGGCTTCTTCGGTTTTTTTCGACTTCGGATGTTCGGATGCGCGCAAAGTTTGTTTATGATCATTTTCTATAAATTGGCGGTGATGAGATTTTGGGAACGGTGCAATCACATGCTCCACAAACTACCCCGTGCTGCCACCAGCACCCTTTGTCTGTGTTGTCTCTAAACTCTTACTCAATAGAATGGATATGTTTACATTTAATGTGGTACCACTAGTATAGGTACCTACTGCTACTAGTCATAGTGATGGGGGACCGACCGGTGTGCCTCTTTATTATAATGATGATGATCACGATTGATGGGATCAAAGCGAAAACGCAACGCATAATAAAAAGTAAGAATCGGATGTTAAATAAACATTTTTACGAATCATATTGCTGATGTGCAAAGTGAAGAGAGGTGAGGAAAGGTTTGGTGTTTTTAGTAGTGGATGTGCGATAATGAAAATGATCTTTTTGGAAAAATATTGCATTTGGATGTTTTTGAAATTGAAATTAATTTAAAGGAAAAACATGCGGTCTTCTAAAATGTCAGATTTTTCATTAAGAAGGGAAGTTGGAATTTTTATTCGAGATGCAAAACACCGTGTTTTTTTTTTAACACATACACGATTAGAGAAGAGATATATATATGCCAGCCGGTGGATATTAGCAACAACTTCAACTTTTGTCCACTTTTTTTATAATGAACGAGAGGAAATTAGGGAAGGGTTTAGGAGGAGATACTGAAGAACATTGGATTTTAAGTTCTGAATATGAACATTCGAGCCAGTAGGCCTTGGATTTAGGCGCAGATACATGGGGGAGGTAATGGATACTCCCTGGCACCAGAAAAAAAAATTAGTTAGTTTAGCTTAGTCTATTCAAATCTACGATAATACATCGTAAAATTGGATGTACTGTAACAAATATAAGAAAATATATAAGGAAGACAACACTTACTTTCTTTTAACTTTAGATGGCGCTAACAGTCCAGGATATACTACGGCCCCTACAGCCAGCTCGATCCCCAGTTATCTACTTCCAGTTACGCACTCCAAATTGGTTGAGGTCGTTCTCCACTCGTGTGCACCACGAAAGGTGGGATCTTCTTCTGATGAGACCATCAGAGGTATAGATTCGAAGACTCTTCGGGCTGGTGTGTCAGTGTCTATATACGCTCAACGTGTCCCAGCCATCTCATCCGCTGTATTTACAGCTTTAGAGGCCGTACAGCTCCTTCGTTGTTGAATCATCTCAATCGATACAGACTGGACCGAAAATAATCAGAAGAATCTTCCGTTCAAAGCAACCAAGCAGATTCCTTTGAACGGTTTAGACAGGGTACCTGCTTCTCCTGGATGCAGTAGAATCGGAATTATTAGGGTCTTATGTAAGGTCTCCTTGGTTCATTGAAGAAGGGCTTTACTACTCGAAAGCCGGCTTACTTACTTACTTACTTATTTTAGATGGCGCTCACAGCCCAGGATGGACTACGGCCTCAACAAGCCAGCTCGGTTCCTAGCTAGCTGCCTCCAGTTACGCACTCCAAGTTGGTTGAGGTCGTTCCCCACTTGTGTGCGCCACCTAATGTGGGGTCTTCCTCTGCTGCGCAGACCGTCAGGGGAGTCGACTACGTTGAGAAGTTGAGATTCTTTTCTCGATTGCATATATGTACTTTGTCTTGTCTTCATTAACAAAAATGTTTCACAAAATATTCACCGCCTCCGAAAACACAGAACAGGTTTGTTTCATTCTGCGGAAAAGAATTTATGATCAAATTTTGAGTCACGATAATATTCAATGTACTTTTGATGGAATACTGCAGTATCTCACCTCTCCCAGCTGAGCTTTGCCGACTACGATACGTTCATGGTAGTAATAATCGTGAGGATTTTGATGCGTTTTAGGTACTAGCTTATGCTAAAAATGAAGAAGAGTAGGTACGAGTTTTTTTTAGAGCAGTTTTTACCAAACTTTAGACATTTATTTTTCGTAGCCCTGACTAACACCCATATAGAAATATATTTTGTTGTTCTTTACTCTATAGTAAAAATCTTAGATTTTGCTTCGGTGCATGGAACATGGTAACTTTTAGCCGTGAAAACTGAATTTGCGAGTCGTTACCCCGTTGACATTGGGAAACACTGCTTTAGAGAAACCATGCTGAAAACCACTTACTATGGAAGAGAAGTTGGAACAGCTATGGGGTCAGTTATAGTGATCAGGAAAACGAATCAGGGAAAATTTTCTGATGTAAAATTTACAATATTATCATTCGTTTCGAAGCACAATTGCTACACTTAACGATGGAAAATAACTGACAGCTGTTTACTATTTCAAACAAAATGGAACAAATCGTTTCAATGGTTTGGGTCCCAATCTTCTAATTTTTAATAGTTCCACTGCAAGGATTCATATTGTTTCAACTTTTCCTGATGCATTTTCCTCCTCGCTATAATTGGTCCCAAATAATTTGTCGTTAACTGGCAAGGTCACTTACCAAATTATCTTGTTCCAGATAAAAATGAGGCTGAAATTTCCACTAAAAGGTGTGTGGGAATAGGAACAGAAGGAGACACCATGTAACAGTACAGCCACAAAGAGAATAACTCCATTTCGCTAAATTTTAAAGTAACCGCTGTTCGAGACGAGTTATGAAAGAGGTAGTTTCTCTCTTAAAATCTCATCCAAAATGAAAAACCATTGCTATGATCACATTGGGGAGCAGGTACACTCACATTGCTTTGTGAGCGGCATGAAGCTAAACTATGGACTCTAATCTTCTGATCTCGTTAAGATTGCAGCGTGGGCCGAGCATAGCTGCCAAATGGCAAGACTTCTTCATCACTTGTTAAAAGTGTATTGAAAACACAGATCATTGGATCATTGTTGTGTTTAATTGATGTTACCCAGTCTCTGAGCAAATTGTTATACAAATGACTTCGCTCGATGTTTTTTCGTCATAGTGTGGGTACGCCAAGTATAAGATGAATTCAGGTGAGAAATAGATACTCCAGGGTGGGGTTACTGGCCTTTGTTATCACAGATGACGGATCTGCGAGAAAGTTTCAAACCTGAAACCATGTGTTTCAGCTCACACCTCTCACCCCAGAAAATATAATAGAATATTCTTCTTAGTAGCCGTGATATGATGGTTACTGGCTGAACAGAATGGTGACGCAGACGGAAACGGAGACGGAGCCGGAATAGCTGTCAAAATATTAAATACACGCAAATTCAATGTTGCGAACACAACGGAACGTAGACGCATACGGAGACGCAGACGCAGACGGAAGAGTTCACCAACTTTTAACTTTTCACGTACGGCACTTTTGACGTTTCAATTTGTATGAAGAAAAAAAACAACTTTTTGGGTCGGAAAAAAATATTGTGGTTATTTGTATCGCGAAAAAAATTATTTATTAAAAGAAAAATTATTGGAAACAAAAGATGTGAATTCTGAGCTTGTACACAATAATATTCTTTTGTTTTTCTTCAAAATACTTTCAAAGCTGTACAGCTCCATTGTGGACATGTAAAAAAAATGACGTACGACACTTTTTGACAGCTCTTCCAGTTCCGTCTGCGGCTTCAGTTCCGTCATTCTATTCTGTTCAGCCAGTTAGTGCGAAGGACTGTCGTGCCAGGGATCAAGGTTCGTTTGGAGCAATTTCCCAATATTTTTCGTCGCACACTTATTCAAAAAAAATATTTTTCATCACTTTTTTACGTCAAAAAAACCTTTTTCTAGTAGGGTGGCAACAATGAAAAATTCCCAGTATTTACTCCTCATCACGACCTATCTTTTGACATACCTCTTGGGGTCCTAGAGCCACGCCTTATATGGTTTTGGAGCAATTTCCCAATATTTTTCGTCGCACACTTATTCAAAAAAAAATATTTTTTATCACTTTTTTACGTCAAAAAAAACCTTTTTCTAGTAGGGTGGCAACAATGACTGTTTTCACAGTCTCTTCCCTCCGACATATCAATAAAAAAAATTGTCCTTTGCAAAATTCAATGTTCTGCCAAAATAATGTAACATGTCAGTGGACTTAGTATTAAATGGATAATCCAATATTTGAAAGTTATGTAAATTTTGCAGGACAATACAAGACAGTTCTCATCCTGTTTCTCTGAACAAAATCCTAGATCCGCGCCGGCTTGCATTTTAATCGAGTTTATACTAAATTAAATGTTGTTCATTCCAAGCACCAAAACTCAAATAATTAGAAATAAAATTCAATAGATACCACCCGATATTTTTTAAGGTTTTTTTTTTTCTTTCGAGATGAACTAATAAAGACTTTACGACAAGTTCATTAAAAGATATTGGTTAAAACTTGATGCTTATAATGTGTTATTTTAGACCTACAAAGAGCAGAATCTGATTATTTTTTTTTTTATTTTTCGGGCCCCACCAAGAATTTCCAAAAGAAAAAAAAAACAGATAACATTGCATTATTTAATAAAAAGTGAAAGCAATTTATCGTGAGATTAAAAAAAAAATACAAAACGCACATTGCCTCTTTTCCTGATCAAGTCCATGCACTGACTTCGTACATAAACATCACCGTGTCATCGCTTGCTCCACCATCATGAATTATTTTGGAATAGTTTTCCCATATGGATAGGAGATTGGAGATAAATGCGGAGACCTCTTTGTGTTTTTCATTCAGACTCAACTTCAAGAAGATCACTGTTTCTCTGATTAGTTCAAGTGCGCCACTAATTTTCATCGCACATGAAAGTCGACATATTTCAACATTTCAATAAATAAAATTGTTACATGTGTTGTGTCACTTAATCTCTCTACCAACTGGATATGTCTCCTCTGTGTATAGTGTCTTGTGTGTCCCTCTTCGACTTGTCGATTAAATCAACTTTGGGCATGAAAACATAATATGTCGATAGGAATAGGGAGGACCATGCTGTAGGACTACTTTGTTCTTATATGATAAGATTTGACTTTGATTAAGTCGAATTGGGGAGTGTTTTACAGCTTGTGACAAGTTGGGTATTCCGCTTTTTTTTTTGGGGAAACCTAAGTTTCTATAGAAATCAGATGTGGGGTTCCTTCAGTGGTGCCAGCTGTACATAAATGTGGTAATGTTTCGTTTCGGTTTTCATCAATTACAATCGCATTTGTGATTTGTCTTTATGTCGAATACAGAGTGTGATCCGATAGAGCGGTCGTCTTCAAAGCTTCTAAAAATTTAAAAAAGAAATTATGCAAGAAAAGATTTGTATCTATCATCTAGTCGTTTACCAAGCGCTAAAAGAAAATTCGACAAACGAAAATTCCAAAGAAAAGAGGACCAAACATTTTTTTTTAAACAAATCTGTTGGACTATAAACATACATTCGACATTATTTACATACCATGAATTTGACTAACACCCACTTGGCAATCTTTATATTTTAAAAAAAGCTATCTTAATTATTGTTTGATGCATACTTTCGGCAGAGTAGAAATAGTATACCTAAGCCACGTTTTTAAAATGCACCAAAACGAAACCTGGAACGAAAACCTGGGACGCATGCACTCCTTATTATTTTTTATCGCATTTACCCCAGAACAAAATTAATTGAAAACCCATTTTTTTTTGTATTTTTATATTTAACTAGCTGACTCGGAGAACTTCGTTCCACCTACATTATTATTATTATTAATTTTTTTAATGTTCCTTTCGAAAGTCGAGCAATCTATAGTCTAAGAGCCCACAGCAAATTGTGGGGTGTGCGAGTGAACCAAAAAAAAGTAGGTATATGAGTCGAAAGCAGTGGTCAAGCTGGTGACAGAAATGAAAGTCTTGCAGTTTGCAGTCCCTGGTAGCCGCTTTAGTGAGCAATAGCAGTCAGGGGAACAATATCTAGGGGTGGGTTAAAACGAATTTTGGTTCATAAAATTATCCCCAGGGTTGATTTTTTTGGGTTTTAACCGTACTATTGCTCACTAAAACCGCTACTAGGGACTGCAAGACTTTCATTTCTGCAATTAGCTTGATGACTTCAGCTTTCGACTCATATAACTTTTTTTTGTTCAATTTACTGTGGGCTCTTGGTCTAATCTCCAATTGTGTTCACGAATTTTTGACTTTTGCGGCCTAATTTTCCAATTTTTATCTCCGTAGTGTGTTTATCTAGTTCAATACAAGTCCAAAAAAAAAATCTCCATTCAATTTGGATGATGTTCGGCCAAGTTATGTGCGTACGAACAAAATTTCATTTCAGAAATTTTGAAATTTCAATTCAGAAATTTTGAAATTTCAAGGCGTTTTCACGATTTTCGCACTTCTTCGGTCGAATTTTCTAATTTTCGATCGAATTTTCCAATTTTCGGCTTAGTTGTGTGTTAATCCCCAACCTAATCGAATGATGTGTTGTGTAGCCGAGTTATGCGCGTACGAACACAATTTCAATTCAGAAATCTCAAAATTTTAAAGTGGTTTCACAATTTTCAATTTTTGAAAAAATGTTAATTGAAAAAACTTTATTTGAAAACTAGATAAAAGCAAAAAAGTAACGCATGTCGTTGTGACGGTTACAGTTGTTTTTTAATAATTTTTTTTTCTGTTTTAAGTCAATTCTTTAAGAGAATTGCCCCTCCCGGCTAAACGGGGTGCAATAGACCCCCCTCCCATACGATTTTTTCTTATCTCGACAATTAAATCACCCATATAAGTCACTTAAGTGCCACTTACTTACTCCGGTAAGTATGCACAGTGAAACAGACCCTTCATGTGCACGTGTTTTTTAACAAATAATTTTTGCTTAAAAAGTCAAGTGTTAATTAAGGGAACAAATTGAACTTTCAAAGTAAAAAAGGAAAAATGATACATAATCAGTGTTTTTTTTGAAAAAAAATTAAACCAAAGCAGCAAGACCAAAAAAAAAAATTGGTTTAAAAAAAAAAATTATTTTTGTGTGGGTATAAAATTTTTTAAACATTTTTAAGAAAAAAAAAATTAAACGCTAATTGTAATTAGGTAATTGCTTTTTTTGAATTTTGAAATTAAATTAAAAAAAAAATTTTTTTACATCAATTTCAAAATTAATTTGACACATGGTTTTCGAGCCCCTGTTTTATACTTGCTTTATAGGGCAAGTTGCAAGTATTGGCTTCGTGTAAGAAAAAATTCGAAGTTGTTTTCAACGTTAACAAGATCATTCAAAAAAAGTGCAGTAGATTAGACCTTTCCGTAGTAGATTTTTTATTTAAAATTAAAATTACAAACTGTATCGATTTGAAAAATATTTAAAAATAAAACAGGAATAAAACTTTGTCGTTTTCGATTGGATTTTGGGGGTGTTCCATTCCATAATCAATAGGAATAGGTACGGATGCGTCTAATGGTGTCTGACAAAGTGACAAACGTTGCATTCTGACGTTATTTATTCCCTTACAAAGGGTAATATTGGGAGCATTGGGAATAATTTTCATGCGATTTTATTGTTTTGTTTTTTCTTCTTTGCTTTTAACTTGGCTGACAATTTATTGAAAAACCAAATGCAAATGTATTTTATATTTTCTCCCAGAGCGTTATTATTAGCGAGTAAGTTAAACCAAAATTTTGATCCATCTTAATATCTTCTCGTGCAGGGAAGAATAGTTTAAGTCATTTTGACAGTCTAGAAAAAATTTGAAAAAAAAAAATCTATATTCAATTTTTTTTTCAACATTTTTTAGTTAGAAGTAAGTTTTTCGAAAACTATAAACAGAAATATGTTGCTTTAAAAAAAGAATGAAAGGAGAGACTTTTGACTTTCAAAAAATGTATAAAACTTTTAAATAAGTGTTGCAATTTTTTTTTTTTATAAAATTTTTCCATTTTAAATTCCTTTTTTTTATAAAATGCGCAAAAACACCATTCGCTCGATTTCAACTAAGCAGCCATATAATGAAATAAACTACTCTCTATTAGCTTTCTTATGACATAAGTTTCGTCAAGGTTGAGCAATGCTAAAAGTGGATGGGGTCTTCTTACATTGGACAAACACAAAGAAGCATTGCCACCCGCTTAAAAGAGCACATTAGTGCTGTGAGCAAAAACCAGTGTGAAAATTCGGCAATCTGTGAACACATCTTGGATAATCCAGATGAACACCACTGGATTCACTTTGATCAAACCAAGGTGTTAGCTCAAGAAAGGCACTACATCCCACGACTAGTTCGTGAGGCAATTGAAATCAAGCGCCACCAAAATTTCAATCGTGACGACAGTTTTAAGCTATCTCGATCTTGGGATCCTGTAATCAACACCTCACAGTCACCATCCCGTATTAAACTTAAAACACCCTGCGATGTAGTGAGTATAGTTTGCTCCCAACAACCTGCACCTCAACAACAACAATATCATGAGATAGAACCACCTACGCATCGCTACAACTTTCGTAGTCAATCTAACATCTAACATCTCACAATAGTTTCCCGGTGACCACGCTCAATGCAATTTGATGCGAAACGTTCGGGGTGAGTACAAAAGTGCACTCTCATAAATTTCAATACGCGGCTAATCCGAAAATAATAGATATTAAATAGTATGAGTGTTGGTATTTTGAAAAAAAATGCAATAGATTTAATTTTGTGGCAGTAGATTTATTTTATGCAGAAAATGCAGTAGATCTACTGCAGTTGCAGCAAAGTGGCATCGCTGATCTTAAGTATATACTTTCCATATTGTACATATAAATTGCAAGTAAAAATGATAAATTCTTGGTCTCAAACAACGACGCGACGTTGAGTATGTTTTATAAATAATTTTATAGGGGCGCGCAAGTTTTAAGATTTACAGATTTTTTTACCGTCTATAAAAATGTTTTTGTATATTTTTGGATGTCTCTCGTTTATGCTTGTTTTTTTAATAATTCTATAGGTAATCCATTTAGAATGTTCTTGCTGGAAAATTTTTTGTTAATTTTTTTTAGGTATCAGCGTTGCCGCCCGCAAAAATTTAAAGTCTCTTATTTTCTAAAAAAAATCGTGCCAAAACACAAATTCTTCTATTTTGTTAAAAAAAAAAATGAGATTCGAACCCACGTATATCAGATTTTCTCAGCCTTCGAGGTCGTACGCATTCCACCGCTTATTGCCGCTGACGTCACAGGTCGAGATGTGCTGTTTGTTTATTAAATGCATATGGAGCTGTCTATTTCCGCCTCCATTTTTCTCCATAAAACCCGCTTATCTGAAACACTTTTTTCATCCGCGAGTATTTTTCGACCAATTCACTTGAAAAAACTCCCCTTAAGCGAAACTCGCTTAAGTGAAAAACCCGGATATCTGAAACATATTTTCAATACAATTTTATATTTTTTATTGAAAAAAACTCTCTTAAGTGAATAAAAGTTGAATCGCACAGAACGAAAAATTTGTGGAATGCTTTCGTTTATTCTTTATTTTTCACCTTCACCATTTTCACCACGAAAATGAAATTTGAATTTCTAATTATTTCACAAACGTTTACATTTAAATTTTATAAACACATTTCTAAAACAACATTTACGTATTTTGACATTTATTAAAAAGAAAATTACAGTTTCATAATTCAAAGATAAATAAAAGATAAATACAATTGTTTCTAGCATTAATCCTCCGCTTAATGGAGTTTTTATTTCCGCTTAAGTGAAATTTTTTTCACTTACCTATCCAGACTCCGCTTAAGTGAATTTTTTTCACTAAAGCGGGGTTCGTTTAATTAAAAAACCCGCTTAAGTGAAAGAAAGACTGTGACATTTTGCAGTTTCTCTTAAGCGGGTTTTACTGTACCTTATAATCAATTTTATATAACAAAAAGTGTAGGTAAAACAAATAAAACAAAGAAAAACAAAAGAAATAGTTTGCCCTTTTCGTGCATTGTCAATTTTTTACGGAATCCGGACAAATTTTCATTAAACTAGTCGAAATTCGCTTCATTTTAAGTAAAGTAATGGAAACAAAAAACGTGCCATATTAAATTTGTTCGTGCCATCGTGCCACGAGGAAATCATCATGTCAAAAAAGCACGATCGTGACACTTTGGCAACGCCGGTAGGTACAAAATACAATGTACAATGTACATAACTCATCTCAGACTCCAGCTAGATGCAGGTTTATAATTAGCCTGTTCTTATTTATAACTTTAATGAACTAGAAGATCAGTAAAGTTTTAATGTTAACATTAAATACATTTTAGCTTCTCACTTTTCGTGTTTTAATATTCTCAGATTTCTCACAATGTTTCTTTTAATACAAGTGCACATCATCACTCCAAACCGCATTTCGCTGGACTTTATTAAAAAAAATATTGTTTCATTGCTTTCAATAGACATATCCACAACATCATAAATTACCATACATAGACTTATACATATTATAATGTCAGAACTGCTCTTATGATAATAAATGGCGCTGGTTTTTCAATTTCCAATTGCTTAGGGTTTGAACTAAACTATCAACCAGTACTATAAATTACTTCGGCAGACTATACGTACCGATATTATTTTTCATCTGCCTCCTGGGACTGAACCCAGTTTACCTTTTGGATCCGCCTTGATTCAAGGACCAAAATCCTTTTTTTTAAGGGTTGTAACTTGGAATTCAATTTGTTTTTTTTTTGGTCTTGTTTTTTTTTTTTTTGCTACTTGAACACTCAAAAATAATGTCCATACAATAAAAAGGTAAAAGACAAAGAATACAAAAAAATCAACCCGAAAACAATCGATAAACCACAAAAGGATTCAATCTATAGGGACTTGTTTGATGATAGTATTACATTGACAATATTTGACATCATTGGAATTGGTGTGCTTACCTTTAAGTGTGCCTATGTTAGAGACAGTGAGAGTGAGAGTGAGAGAGTGAGAGTGTAGGTAAATATAGAAAAAAGGTAACGACATAAATAAAACACAACAAGAGGTATTGGATGATTTTCTGACATCATCGGATTAACAACTTGTCCCCAAAAAAAACTTGAAAAACACAGAACGGAACTCGAAAATTAGTTCAAGTATGTCAAATTCAAAAAAACTGCCTACACACATGTATATAGTCATATTAGTTGTTAGATCATCATCAAAATCAGATTGAATTCACAAAATCAACATGTTGCTCATAAGCCATCATAACACACACAAAAGTCATAAAAATAACCCACCTAATGGTTAGAACTTCTATAATAAATCGTCTGTCTGAAAAATTAATTTTCATCTAACAAAAAAAAAAATACTATGTATAATACATTCATGTTACCATTCCAGCCTTCCGCTTTCAGCAGCTACCAAACGCTGTTGACACAGTCCCAATCGATTTTTCATCTTTCAAAATTAGAAATCAATCCCCATAGTCCCATCCCAGGCTCTTGTTGAATTCGTTTCCTTTGCTATCGCGGAGGAGGATCATTCGAAATTGAACGACAAGTCAACGCATCAGTTTGGCATCATTAGTCATTTTTAATGATTGAAGGATTTTTTTTACAGAAGACGAACATCCCTCATGTCGGGCTAAATCATTACAAATGACCGCACGTACGTAAACACTCGTACGTACTATGTATTATATTTGGAATTGAGCAAAAATAACTCGGAGACCACTTTGGAAATAATGATTGTGCTGCTGCATCCTGCGCCTCAAGGACATTAAACACCGAAACTCATCCTAAGACACATGGTTGGAATTTAGTTTCTTGCATTAGACACAAAAAATAAACAAAAGTATATCCTTGAACATCTAAACATTTTTCTATACCTTTCGTTTCTGTCCTAAAAAAAAAAAAAAAAGGAATTAATATTAATTTCTTTAGACAGCACATACTATTCTTTCATAATAAATAATTTAATTTACCTTGAAAGAATAATTCCCCGGGTGTTCGGAGTGTGTGTGTGCGACAAATAATATAAAATCATCGAAGGATAAAAGAGAAATTATCTTTTTGCCAGGATGAGAATAGAATATTCAGCTCATCCAATTTCCTATTTCCATAAATTTTAATTCTTCTCAGTAAACACACGCCAGAGGAGGACCAAACAGCAGGAGCATCAAAGAAAAAGATATAGCCAACGAAAGAGCATGCAGCGGATATGAATTATAGGACACGTGTCGAAGTTATCAATACTATACCTTATAATGGTTGCACTTGAGGGGTGACATCGACATGAGAAAATTTATCAAAAAGGTGAGAAAGTTTGCGTTTCAGGTCAAATAGCCTTTTAAAATGATTCATTGGGTGAAAGAATAATTATTTTATTTTTATATATTTATCGAGGGAAGGAAGGTATTTTCAAAATGGATGGTTGGATGGTTATTATTTCGGAGCTATGGACCCAAATAGAAATCTGATAAGTATACCTCCCTCACTTCAAGCATAGTTTTTAACAAAAGTTTTTCGTTTCGATATGGTGTTAAACTAAAATATGGTGTACTCTATAAATTAGATATTGTAACGAATCTACACATTTTTTTGCATCTCCAATCCATCATTCTTCTTGAATTTTCAAGTTCAAATAATTAAATCTGCATAGCCACCAGTTATACGAATTGAACGAGATTTTCTGCACTTTTATAATTCACATTTACTTTTCCACAAATATGATAAGTAAATTACACATTATGGAATTCGTGTTCTTCATCGATATGCAGTTTGGATTCCGTGAAGAAACTTCACACTGCTTCCACTCGAAGTTTCAGTCCCACGCCACCGCAGCGCTCAATAGCCACCGAGGACCGAGCCACAGTTGGATGCTTTCTGGATGTCGAGAAAGCATTCGACAGCGTATGGATAGAGCAGAGGTCCCCATCCATAGGCTACAATTCACTGGCACTCCACTCCACACTCATTAACAAACTTTTTCTTTTTTTTTACTTTTTCCAGAAAATTCTTCGTGGAAATCGACAGCTGCGTGTGAAGGGTGAGAAACAACACGGCTGGAGTCATCCAGGAATCAAAGCTCGGACCCTTCCTCTACAGGCTGATGACATCTGACCAACTTGTGCAATCCAACTGTGAGAACCTTCTCTCGCCAGTAATATAATAGCCTGAAGAGTTGAAGCCCATAACAGCAGACTCTACGAGTACTACCAGAAATGGGGAATCGGAATTAGTATGCTTCAGGAGACCCTTCACCAACAACATCCGCTGTTGATCGGCGGCAGCGTACGGAAAGTGCACGGTCCTGAAGTTTCCGGCTGGATCAAAGTTTAACTTCAACGGGATGCTGAGATTCAACCCACACTCTAGGGCAGTGCTAAAAAAGGCGAACTTTGCATTCCACCAAGTCCATCCCCTCTTAAAAAAGGAAATAGGACTGAGTGCCTTAACTTGATATACAAGGAGCTACTAATACCAATCATCAGTTATAGTTTTCCGGTGTGGTTTACCATATCAAAAACTGCTATGGAAAAACTCCAAGTATTCGAGTGGAAGATAGATACTCTTCTACAACAATTCGACCATCAAAGACGGAATAACTACAGTAACAGGAGAATCTACGAAGAAGCGAACATCAAGCCACTGGACCAGTTCGATGCACAAACTGAAAGGAAAATTATTACAATTATTACACTGATTAGAAGGATGACCAACCAGCAACGACAGCCCGAACCGAGATACCTCTGTGGAATTGATATCCTGGAGAAAATGCCAACTGATAACGATGAAGCTTCTTTCTATGCTGGCCTGGAGTCAGCATACTACCGCGACTAAAGGGCGAACCCATCGAGATGAACATTGCCAAAACCGACTGAGCCGAGAACTCCATCTCTTTTGGATTTCTTTTAGGCAACGTCGAACTTCGCCAATATTCTTCCTGATTCCGACCATATGGCAGTAAGTCAGAGATAGGTTTAACCGAAGGATATTCTGTGACCCTGTGAGCAACCAGAAAAAGAGCTTCACATCAGGTATGACGGAATGAACTGGAGAAGATTCCGTGCTGAACTCGAAGGAAATCCCAACAAACAGCAACCTCAACAACAACCAAATCGACAGCGCCATTTAGCAGTTCAAAGCAGAAGTCAACTGCGCCCTGGAGAGGTAACAAAAACTCCAAGAGCCAGCAGAGACCGTTATGCAAATATGCCGGAGCATATTCAGGCTCACAGAGAGAGACTCTGCTAGTAATTCTAACAGACATACCATACCTACCACAGGATATTTAACAGTGAGAACGACGAGTAAAGGCTGGTATACTCAGAACTGCAGTGCATTAACACCATGTTTAAACAGGCAGTGAAACATCACCAGGAGGAAGAATTCAGGAAGAGGCTTGAGGACATCAAACCGGAACCCGATGCTTTGAAGAAAATTAATCAGCTCGTTGGGAAGAAGAGCTCGATGTCAGACACTATCTTGCATGGATAAGGTTCTGCAACAACCCCAGCTGAAAAAGCAGAAGCTTTCGTCAACCACTTCGAGCAGAGCTTTAAGAATTGACCACAATCACCTACCTGGATTCATCGAAAAGTGGAAAGCAGTTATGAAGAAACCTCACAGTAACCAAATTCACTGCGGAAAATTCCGAAATGGTCTCACAAGCTGGAGATGCTCATTTCGTTCGAGGAAGTCACCGACATCATCCATGGACCATGGTAAAAACTCCAAGAAGTTATCGAGAAATTATGGCATTTCTAACTTTGTACTTAAAAAATTACCAAACTCGCCATCCTCCTGCTCGATCATCTTTGACAACTACGTGAACAATAGCTACTGCCGAAGAAGAACAACAGGACAACTGTCGAGAGATATCGGCCAATCTCGCTGATCTGTTTTGTCAGCAAGATTTTACAGGGGCGCTCATCTTTAGAAAGCTGAACAATTTCTGTAGAGGAATGGAGATCATACCTTCGATACATTCGATCGACAAAGAAAGGATCTACGCTGAAGTACCACAAGGATCCAAGTTGGGCCCCATTCTTTTCAACATATTTATATAAAGCCGACCAGCTCACCAATATTCCAGGAACGAAGTCGAAACTGTATGCCGATGACTCATTAATGTACGCAACATACATTTCGCCGGAAATTGTTGCCAGAAGAGTGGAGGAGCACATTAGCAACTGATGGGACTAGTGACTACTGCCTCAAATAAGGATTGAAGATAAACAGCGACAAGAGCGAGCTCATCGAGCTTCAAAACACTAACAACAGCGCAGGAAATCGAAGGAATTTTGCATCACGCTGTCAAGCATGAAGCTTTTAGATAACACTGAGATAAAGGCAAAGATAACAACGAAGTACCTATAGGAGTGAATTTCATCAACCGCTTCCAATTCAACAAGCGCACTACACTTATGCAAAAGAGAGCTATCTTTTCGGACTGAATAGGGGTACTAAGCTTCTGGTTTATAAGCAGCTTATCCGGCTTAGCCGTGGTGTGATGGTTAGTGCGATGGACTGTCATGCCGGAGGTCTAAGGTTCGATCCCCAGCCTCGCCACCTATTTATTTAAAAGAAAAAACGTCTGCTGCCTCTTGCGAGTAAATTGACAAATCCTCCAAGAGTATCTCCTGTCACAGAAAAGTGCCGCTCGTTAGCCGTTCGGATTCGGCAATAAACTGTAGGTCCCCTCCATTCCTGCAGACACGCACACAGGAATGGTTGAGAGTTGTAAGTCACTACACTAGGCCCTAGTTCTTCATGAGCTGTTGTGTCATCAAATTTAATTTTTTTTATTTTTTATCCGCCCCATCTGGCTTACCATTTCGCCAACGTACATGAAAAAGATCCATCAATTTGACAGAAAGAAACCTCTGAGCTGTGCAGGATTTCACAGGAATCCATTAACAAAATCGTTGCAAATAAGAAGCTGTATGATGACGTAAAATTGGTTCCGATAAATTATTTTATGCTACAGATTTTTACAAAAATTATCAGGAACTTGGAAAACCACCCCAACTTGGATGTCAAGTAAAGTAATAACTCCAGCAACAACTGGAGCCCACCAGCAACAACTGGAGCCCACCAACCTTTGCTACAGATGACCGATATGAGGATATCAACCAAAACGAAGAAGCCCCATTCGACGAAAGGACCAACAGCCGACATTACCGAAGATAAGAAAATCTAAGGCCTACCCCCTGTCGCTGCATTTTTAGGAAGTATTTATTATGCAAAAATAAAAACTGTTGCGTTTAAAAATCTTCGTTTGCATTTTTTCTGCAGGTTTCCCTTTTGTTTGTAAATTTTTCCTATGGACTTTAAGCGAAATTGTGTGAGATTGCCCAGCTCATTCTTAAAGTTAAATTTTTCGTTGCATCTAAAGGACCATTTTGCTGAACTTATATAGGTAGTACTTTTCGAAATGAATTTTAAGGTCTAATTTACAATGAGCCTGGAATACAAGCTTTACCGTTGTTTCCACATCTTTTATATTTTTATTGTTCTGTTCCGTCTATGGATGTCTAGGTATAGTTTCAGGATTCACATTAAATAACATCCTATTTTACCAAACAACCCTCATAACTTCCATTGATGTCCTATAATATAGTTAAGGGCGTCATAAATTATTCCGATCAATTGCAACGGTTGTTGTATCAATTAGTTAGAAGTGCTTTCCAAACTTAGATTCCATAAAATATTATGAATCAGCAGGAGGGTCATATTGCACCAAATTCATGCATCACAAGAGATAAGCTTTTATTCTATATAATTTAGCTACTTTCTACCGTGCCATCCAGCACACGCATCAGGAATCCAAGACCAGGACCAGGACACGTCGCGTTATGTCGTGTCGGTCGGTCGGTCGTTCAATCGAAATTCGAATGCGAAAATGTTTGATTGTAATTCAATAATTGGCCACGGATGACTTTTATTTCCGGAAACAATGCGTGTCCCCAGATCGAACTCGATGACAACAAACAAAATTGCAAAAGGGATATCAAGGACGTCGACGACTATGACGACTTTGCATTGGCCTCCGCATCCCGCTTGTTGTTCGCACAGATTTGCAAAAATGATAATAATTTTCCAAAAAGGGAAGAACGCTCAAACAGGATGTAAATCTAGTGCATTAGCTTGTAGAATCTAGTGAAGCGTGGAACACCGGAATGATGCCCAATTCTATACACAAACTATAAACTAACGCTTGCTGCCTGACTCGAAATCAAATTTATTCCTCTTGAATTTTATGGGACGCATTTTCAATCCATTTAGAAATCTTCTTTTTCATCAGAAGAAGACAAAAAAAAAAAAATAAATAAAAAGGACAAAAGGGGATAAAGTTTGGAAAATGAATGAAGGATATTCGCTATCGCTATCGGTGTGTGATGCGGTGTGTATGACGATACATTTTTGACATGTCAATATCTGTCGATATTTATTTCCAGGTCATTACATTTATAGCGGAACTTTTCACATGCGTTACAAAATACAAATGGCAAGAGTTATAATATTTTTATCGTTTATTTCTTCCTTTTTCCGTTGGAGTTGGAGTTGGTTAGCAGTTTTACCTCCGAGGAAGATAAAAATGGTATCGAGCACTGAAACTTCTACATTTCCTAAAATTGAGATTTGAAATATTATACAAATAATTAGGTCGCATGCTGGTTCCCATTCAGTTTCAATTTGCTAATAAATTAATAAGTCCTTGAATCCTTTCGAAAAGCAATTTTGTAAAGGAATCACTTTCGAAGTCTAAAGTCTTAACTACATTGGCCACTTTTTGCAAAATTACAAAAGTAAAAATATTTTTTTTCCCTCTACCGCAGTTATTTTGTGAAAAAGAATGCATACAGTTTTTTTAAACCAAAATTTAAGCTTTCTGCATCATTTTTATAAGTTTTCCAGTGAGAAAAACTATCCCAAAATGAGTTTGAAAATTTTCACTTTTGTACTTTTTCACTTTTTTGGCTTATGTAGTTAAGGCTTAACAACCATAACAAATATATTATACCGATTAGTATTATGTATGTCAAAAGAAAACAAATAATAAAACCTAATAAATAATATATTGTTGAAAAAAAAAAATAATAATATTTTAAGGCATTTTGTGCGATGACAGACAATCTCTAGGCTGACCTTTTCTTTGCTGAAGAATGTAGCTAAAATATAAGAAAAAAATTCCTTTTCCCTTTTTGATTTAGGGCATTGACTCGAAAAAACCAAAAGAAAATACGAATATCAATCTCTGTAATTGCTGTTATTAAAATTGTTTCCATTTTCCCACTCAGACCATCATACCAACCCCATCCCTATAATCTTGAGCAAGCACCAAAACACAAAAGGGAAAAGTCATGGAAAAATCCTCAAAGTTTAACATTACTAATCACGCTGAAGCAATTAAGTGGAAAATTAAGAATTTTTGAAAAAAGGTATATACCTATCCCTTCGCCTTGGGAGATGCGGAATAGAAAAAGTGAAAAATTGCATGAGATTTGTTCTTTAATTTTTTTTTTTTTGTTAGCTTTTCTTTTATGCTTTACGCTTTAGTTTTATGTTTGTATTTTTTTGTATTTTTTTTAACTACCATGAGAAAAGGTTGTGATTTTTCAAAATTAAAAAAAAAATCCCAAAGAAATGCAGCTTTCTATAGACAAAAAAAAAAAAAAATAAAACAACGAACAAAGAACCCACATCGAACTCTGCGGAAGGAAAGATATTTCTAATTTCACTGAGTTATTAATCAGTTAAGAAACGAAAGAAAGTTGAGAAAATACTTTGTTGAGTAAGAAGATCCTTTTGGTGAATATTTCTTTTTTTTATGTTTTTTTTTTTTATTTCAAGTTTCAAGGGTTTTCAAAGCCAACACCCGTGGAACAAACGACTCTCGTTTAAAAAAATTAATGATGATGTTTGTCCTAAATCGGATGGAATATGGATAGGTAGCTATTTTAATTTATTTTTGGAGAAATTATTTAAAAATTAAACAATAGCATATTTGAGGTTTGTTAAATAAAATTGGTGTAAATATTTATTGAGTATCTAATATAAAAAAATTAGATTACGTCTTAATCGGTCATAGGGGTATTCACGATCCGGTGCAACTGATAAAATTGCAAAAGTTTAACATTTTTTTACAATCCAACAGCAAGATATACTGAAGACTTACAAGACTTTTGTCCTTTTACTGTACCTCAACCCTATTGCAACAGAAACATTATAGTCCATTGAAATGTTACATTAACCTTGCATTTCATACAGGACAAAATTTTGTTTGATGGATCTGTAGGAGGGATCAGTGTGATTGTAAAAACGAGTTTTCGGGGTTTAACTCCCCCCATTTGGCCGCCATTTTGGAAAAGGGGGCCCTAAAAGGTCTTCGCGATATCTTGAGAACCATTCATCGGACAAACAAAATTTTAGCACAATTGTGTAGAGAATTAAATTTTCTACAATTTATGTTAACAAAACTTTTATCGTAAAATTGAAAACAAAAAAGTTATAACCAAGAAAAGATGACCGTTCTAAGAAATTTATCTTAAAGAGGATATAAAATAAATAAAAGAAGAAGATAATGATACTTTTCTAGACAATGGTCATCTTTTTTGATTATAACTTGTTTTGTAGTAGCCGTGGCGTGATGGTTAGTGCGATGGACTGTCATGCCGGAGGTCTAAGGTTCGATCCCCAGCCTCGCCACCTATTTATTTAAAAGAAAAAAAACGGCTACTGCCTCTTGCGAAGAATTGACAAATCCTCCAAGAGTATCTTATGTCACAGAAAAGTGCCACTTGTTAGCCGTTCGGATTCGGCAATAAACTGTAGGTCCCCTTCATTCCTGAGAGTTGTAAGTCACTAGGCCCTAGTTCTTCATGAGCTGTTGTGCCATCAAATTTATTTATTTATTTATTTAACTTTTTTGTTTTCAATTTTTCGATAAAAAGTGTGTTAACATAAATTGTAGAGAATTTAATTCTCTACACAAATGTGGTAACATTTTTGTTTGTGTGATGTATGGTTCTCAATATATCGCGAAGGCCTTTTTATGCCCTCTTCGGCCAAAATTTTGTAACATTTCAATGGACTATTACAAGAGTGTAAAATTTGGAAACGTTTTTTTGATAGCAAGCCAAATGTAATTCTTGCTGTCAGCAGTTGTTCGTGTGTGTATATTCTGCACGGAATAGACGATCTACTAAAAAAATAAAATTTTACTATTTTACTAGACTTGTTGCACCGGATCGTGAATACCCCTTATAAATATTATGCCATTCACGTAGGTACTCAAATTAAATAGTAGCGCCATTCGACCAAAATCGACTGATAAGCTATTTCCATAATTAATGAATTAAATTTTGAGTTTTGTTTCTTTTACTTTGAAACTCTGTAATTTTCAGAGTGCACTTGTGTGAATTTATGTCCAAAGTTCTGATAAAAATGTACTAAAATGCACAGCAAATCACAGAGTTTCAAAGTAAAAAAACGAATGCATGTACTCCAATGAATTTCCTTGAAAAATTTCTATAATTTTACCTATCTCTGAAAAGAACAGGTAATCCAAGAGAACCATCGTATTTTAGGCAAATTAGTTTGTTTCCATTTTTCAATAGAGTTTTTTAAAAGCTGACCAAATTTTAAATTTCCGCCTGCAAACCAACAACAACTTGTCTAAGTGCTGGCAGTCCAGGTTCCGCAACAAGCACAGTTGTGAATCGGTAGTTTGTGAAGGTGGACATCTAATTTTCGTAGAGCTCTGGAGCTTTGTGTAATGGTTCTTTTGTACTTCTCAAGGTCTTTAACTGTTTAAACCACTCCATTTTGATTTCAAAACTAAAATTAAAATTTAATTTTTCGAGAACAGATATTAAATTTCCGCGAAATTTCTTTATTCAAAAAATAAGAACTGATTTATGTCTTTCAAGTCCGTATGGCGTATATGTATAGTAAATTGCGGGTTTCCACAGAGTTCTGTTCTTGGACCTCTTTTATTCTCGTTACTTATATTAAATGATCTACCTTATGTACTTTTGAATTCATCAATTCATATGTATGGAGACGATGTCATAGCTTTCGAAAGCTGGATTTAACCCATTTCCGGCTAGCGTTGCGAAAACGCAACGTCATAGCTGAGGAGCTCTGGAACTTAACTGATGATCAATTTAAATAATTAAAATAATTCCTGAATTTGGGAGTTATTTAAATTTTCTAATCGACCTATTTTTGGATTTTCTTCTAAAAAAAATTTTTCATGTTTTTTTAGGACCTTCAAAATACGAAATTTTGAAAATTTTAAGACAACATTTTAGAACTTTTGAAAAATGTCATCAAACTTATAATGTTTCAAAATAATGTCAACTACAGGTTCAAGTTATATTATAAAATAATGTTGACGCAATTTATATGAATTACCAGCCTTACAAGTGAGATGAAACCGCTACGTTGCGTTTTCGCAACGCTCGCCTAAATTAGTAGCGTTTGTATCTAAAAAAAATATTTTCGTTCGTTGCGTTTTCAAATCAGAATGATCGGTTTTTTTTCAGAATATTGTGTGTTTATGTTTATAATGTACCATTTTTTGAAAAAAACATAATTTTTGACTGCATCCTGTTCAACAAAAGGATGCATATTTTAGTTCTTAGAAAAAAAAAAACAAGTCATACAAGAGTGCTATTTTGGAAAAACAATTTACTATCCCTTTGACTTTATTCTAATAAATAATTAGCTAGTACCTTCCGCGTATAGGAAACATCAAGGCTCCGGCCATTTTTCATATGAGCGTGGTCCCTATAAGACAACTTTACTGTGTACTCAGGTACGATAAAGCAAGTGCATATTTTAATTCGCAGAAAAAAAAAAAAAAACCAATTCATAAATGCATGCTGTATTGGAAAAACCCATTGCAAATATGCGTTTTTTGCAATGCGTCAAGTGGTGTTTTAGAAGTTATCTCTGTGTTCAAAAAAAGAATCAACATTATATACAGTAAAAAGTTTTTATCTGCTAGAAAGCTCAAAGAGTTATTGATGAATCCAAGTTCTGACGAAGAAGACGAAATAAATTTGAATTTGGATGCAGCATTTCAAACAAACCTTATAATTTTGCCTCCAAAAAATGATGCTGTAAATGACAATGGGGAAATAGATGATAATGTGCAGCTTTTGGAAGATGGAAACATGTTCCAAAATGAACTAGCTGGTGAAATTGAGCTAGAATGTAGATTTGGTGATGAGAACTTACAAAAGCCAATTTTTTTACGTCACACAAACTAATGTATCGCGCTTTCTAAATGGGGATATTTCGCAACAGGTAATTTTTTTTTATTTATTCTCAATTTTGTACAGTAAAAAATTAATTTTTCTGATTTTTACAGGCACAGTTCGTGAAAAAAGAACTGGTAAAGCAAAGTTGGCCGATCCAAAAGAAATGAAAAAAAAAAAAAGTCGTGGTTCTATTGATTTTGAATTCGACAAGGAAAATGAAATTGCAGATGTTCGTTGGAACGACAATTCGATTGGTACAGTTTTATTAAATCATTTGATAGACCAACCAATAAAACAAGCAAAACTGTTTGATCGAAAAAAGAGGAAGCACGTCAACATTCCAATACCAAATGCAATTCGTGAATACAACATAACGATATGGGTGGAGTTAATTTATTTGATAACGCTACAAGCAACTATCGCATTCGAATTCGAGGAAAGAAGTGGTACTGGCCATTTTTATCAAATGCACTGGACGCAGAGTTGGGAAATGCATGGAAGATGCATTGCGTTTGCAAAAACTTTGCTAAGGAAACACCAATGCCACAGCATTTGTTGTAGATTCCTTATTGCGATCGAAAAAAATATTCAACCTGTGATTCAAACGGAAGGAAACCCCAATGAAATAATTCGTTTTGATAGCATCAAGCATACAGTCATCAAAACAGAATCGCAGGTGTTCCAGCCAAACCGTTTTTTCATCCAGGAAATGTAATATCCCGTTTCATCTAAAATGCTTCGCAACGTGAATTTTCTGGAAAACCAGAAGCTTTTACAATATATTTTTTTACAAATTTCCTCTAATTTGACCAAATATAGACAGTATGTGAAATTTCAAGTTTATAAGTCAACTGGAACTGGTAGCCGCCGGAAATGGGTTAATAGAGATTGTGTGATACGATTAAATGAAGATTTACTCAATATTCAGAGATATAAGCTGCCTCCAATAAACTCTATCTTAACCCATCAACAATAATTTTAAGTATATAATAGGTTCTCGGTTTTGATTTGACGGATTAACAGAGGTTCAGTGATGGTTAAGGCATGTAATTCGCTATTATTACATACTTGAATTTTGAAACATCGTTGAACCTCAGTTAATCGTCCGAAATCGGCTAGGTAAAGCTCCTGAGCCACGCGGTTAAAGATTGAACCACGTTTGTACATTTGGACATAAAGAAAATGTAAATAAATAAATTTGATGATTTGATGATGCTTATGAAGAAAGTTCCTAGTGACTAACAACTTTCAACTTTTACCGTGTGCTGTGCGTGTCTGCAGGTATGGAGGGGACTTACAGTTTTTTGCCGAATACCAAAGGCTGGGAATAGAACCTAGACCTCCGGCATGACAGTTCATGGCACTAACCATCATGCCACGGCTACTATACTACAACTGGACTGGACTGTAAGAGAGAGAAGTGGCAGTGGGATCTGTTTAAACTGATTTTGTTTAAAATTTTACGTTATTAAGGCCTAGTGTGAGAGTTGCGACTATCCTATAAATAAGGTGCTAAAAATCGCCGGTGACCTTGAAAAACTTTAACCCTGGATTAAACATTTTGTAAGGCTAACCAATTGAAAAAATTGATTGAAATTTCAGATATTCAAATATAAAAATATCAAAAAACAAACACAAAAGTATTTTAAACATGCGAAGCAAGGCGAGCCCTATCATCGTAGTGTAAAGTTTGATCAAAATCTCGAGTTCATTTGATTCGAATCCATAACTCACAAATAGTCGCAAACAAAATTGGAACCTTGTATTTTTTTAGTTTTCACCAAAACAATTTATTGGTCAAAATTATTAAAATAAATGTTTTCATTTAGTTTTAACTGTAATACACACAAAATACTTTCTTTTATTTATGAAAATTAAGAGATATAAAAATACAAATTTAATCAGCAAATTACTTACTGACCTATAATTTCTATTGCAAGTGGCAGATCTCTTAAACTCAAAAAAGACAACTGCAAATCAAATTCAATTTTACAACTCATTTGGCCTTAAGTATCTCGGTCATTATTTTTTTCTTTTTCAAAAGTTCCTGAAGATCTACGCACGAAATTTTAAGTCAAAGTTTTTGTTCTTCTTATTTTTGCTCGTTAAATTTTAGCTAATTAATGTTTGAGTCTTTTAGCGTTTTTGTCTGCAACAATGTTGCAATCGTTAAAATGTTTAAAACCACGTCTACGTGCTATTCTTTCGGTGTCGGTGAAGATCATAAAACCGTTTATAGCTTTCTGGTGAAGAGAGGCACTATTTAGGCTACCAGAGTGTGTTGTGTATATTTTACGTGAGGATATGACACTCTAGTTTTGAGAACTTATTTATCATCGAAGAACAGCTGAAATTATAATCCAAGATATTGATCTTTTTCTGATGGTAGATAAATTAAATATTAAAAATATATTTATTGCAGTTCGTTGATAGAAACTGCTAAATCATGTACATAAATATAAAAAATAAATCATTTATAGAAATTTATCGCAAAAGATATTTTCAACAGATAGGCCCTTAAAACTCAGCAAAATACTCTTCAAACTTATTTAGATTGGAATGAAGCATTGGAACATTTGGATATTTGTCAAAATTGCTAGTGTCTTCGAGATCCGTAGTTGTTGGAATGTAAGGGGCTTCAACTTCTTGATTATACAGAGCACACCAATCGATGGACTTAAACCAGCTGTGGTTCTTAATATCCTTATTTCCATTCATCATATTACCAAATCTAAAACACCCTATGAAGAGTTAGGAAAATACCAATTTTGTTTAAACAAACCTCTTTGAAAGATCAACTTGCAACAGATTATCCACCAAATCCCTCAGATCCTTACTGAAATATGATGGCATCTTATAATCGCAGTCACAGATTCTGGCGTACATTTTCATGGGATCCTTGTTATAATGTGAAAATGGTGATTTACCGCTGACGAATTCATAGATCAGGATACCAAAGGCCCACCAGTCTACACTACATCCGTAAGGCTTAGCCTGAATAAGTTCTGGAGCAAGATACTCAGGTGTTCCGCAAAGAGTCATGGTTCTGTCTAAAACTCGCTAATTCCTATGGGCTTACAAACTTAGTCTCTTTTAAGGTATGACGAAATTTACCTTGGCAAATCCAAAATCAGTTATTCGTATGTATCCCTTTTGGTCTATGAGAATATTCTCGGGCTTCAAGTCTCTGTAAAGCAATTGTAATTTATGTAAGTACTCAAATCCAAGGAATACCTGAGCGCTGTAGAACTTTGCTTGTTTCTCATTGAACTTTTTAAGCCTGATTAACAAGAAGTTTATCAAATCAATTTTTTTTAATTCGATAAAAATGTTTACTTTCGATGAAATGAAAAGAGTTCGCCTCCATTTATGTAAGGCATTGCCAAATATATATAATCGTTATCCTTTCGGGCGAATTCCAAAGTCATCAAAACGGGAAACTTGATTGACTGTAAGACTCGTTTCTCTTGATGAACATGCTTAACTTGCTTATGCTTGACAATGTATTCTTTGAGCATAACCTTGACAGCACAGTATCTACTTGTAAAAGGTTCTTTACAGAGTTTCTGTCAAGAATTTAGTGGTATTGAGTTGAAATTTGTATTAAAACAAAACTTACCACTCGTCCAAAAGATCCAACTCCCAAAACTGCTAACTGCTCGTAATCATCCAATCCCCCCATTGTTGATGGCGAATTTTGTTCCCATCTAGGTAGGAATTCTTTTTTCATAACATCCAGATAGTCGTCGTAACTTTTATCCTTTTCACATACAAATGATGGATGTGTTTCTGTCAACATTTTTGAGAGCGATTTTGATGTTTTAAAAAGTGAGTTTAATATAACTTTATAAATTGTCAAATATTTTTTTAATATAAAGAAAAAAATGCTTACAGTGAATTTTTGTATAAGAGTATATTTATAAATAAGCACTGGCACATTAAATATTGATAAATCAACAGTTTGACCCAAAATAATAAATGTTAAGAATTTTTAACAGTTTTTGAGTTTTTCCTTCCGACCAGCATGATTGAAATAATTTTTTTTAATAGGAAAAATGCGCTAAAACAATACATTTTTATTAACTCCATAGATGCTTGATGATGTAAATTGTTCGAAAAATTGAAAATAACGAAAACTACTTTGCTGTTTAGCAATGGATTTAATTCAGATTAAGGGAAACTTACTTTTTTTATTTTCAATTTTCTCAAAGTTTGGCATTGAAAACAGCTATGATATTGTTAGCGTCGACATTGTTGAGTTAATACATATATGATTTTTTTTGACGAAAAATTGTTAGAAAATAAAATAAACAAATTTAAAAATGTAAGAAATGTAATTAAAATAAATAAATAAATTTGATGGCACAACCAGCTCATGAAGAACTAGGGCCTAGTGACTTACAACTCTCAACCATTCCTGTGTGCGTGTCTGCAGGAATGGAGAAGACCTACAGTTTATTGCCGAATCCGAACGGCTAACGAGCGGCACTTTTCTGTGACAGGAGATACTCTTGGAGGATTTGTCAATTCCTCGCAAGAGGCAGTAGCCGTTTTTTCGTTTAAATAAATAGGTGGCGAGGCTGGGGGTCGAACCTTAGACCTCCGGCATGACAGTCCATCGCACTAACCATCACGCCACGGCTACTACAAGAAATGTAATTAATTAAATTTAAAAAAAATTGATAATTGATAATGAGATGGTCCAGCATGAAAAATAAAACGCACGACTGGATAGCACAAACTTGCTCTTGTGGTAAGAGTTTCTTCGAATTTTAAAGATTGAGTGCATTAAAAGTAAATAATTTTTTTTACATATAACTTAGAGCTTAAATTGAAAATTTTGAAAATTTAATAAAAATCAACATAATTCGAAATAAATTTATTAAAAAAAATCTTCTTTAACTGATCTTAGTTTTGAAAACAAAAAAAGGTTTTTTTTTAATTAATTTTTTATATATAAAATTTCTTAAAAATTTTTAAGATAAAAATTGATATACAATTTTTTTAATATTTGTTTGTGTTGAATTAAAAATTAAATTTAGAAAAAAATTATATGAAATATCGAATTTTCAAAAAAAAAAAATGGAAATTTTTTTTTTAAATCCAAAATTTGTTTTTTTTTTTCAAAATATTGATATGCAGTATGATTTCAACTTTTGAGAAGCTTTTGCATAAAAATGTAATTAAAATCAGTTACACACATAATGAGATAGTTCAAAATAAAGAAAATGGTTCTATGCGAGGTACTGTTAATAATGGCTAACTGTAAATTTTGTTTTTGCAGATCGTAGACCATACTATAATATAAGTATTTAGAACAATTTTAATCAAAATCGTAGGTAGGTACCTTTAATTTTGACTATAAGAAAAATATTTTAGATAATGTTAAAAAACCGCTTGCTACCAAGTTTCATAAAACTCGGCTAAATCGTTTTCGAAATATTTGGTTTTCAAAAAAAAAAAAAAAAATGAAACTTTTTTTAAAAAGCAAAAAAAAAATTTAAAAATTTTGGTATACAATACTATTTTAATTTTTCAGAAGATTCTTAATAAAAAAATTATAAAAATTAGTCTATTCCTTTTCGAGAAAAACGAAAATAAAAAAAAAGGTTCTATGGGAGGTACCATTTAAAACAGTTTTTTGGAAATTTAATTTTCATAAACAACAAAAACAAACATTTTTTCCCTATGGGAGGGGGGTCTATCTCGCCCCGTTAAGGAGGTAGTGGAAATTTTAGAAAATAAAATGCACGACTGGGTCGCACGAACTTGCTTTTGTAGTAAAAGTTTATTCGTATTTTAAAGATTGAGTGTAATAATACATAATTTATAAATATATATGTATTATTCCATTTAATAAATTGAAGAATGGAAATTTGAATATTGAAAAAAAGCATGAAATACGTTCTTTAAATTGATAAAACAAGTACTTAAAATGTTTTTATCTCAAAATAAAGAATGCTATCTCAATTATTGCAAAAATATAAATTTATGCAGACATAATTTTTGAAATCGTTGAAGCGGTTTTCTTAAAAAATAGTATTGTATATATGTGTAAAATTTCTTGAAATGTTTAAGAAAAAAAAATTGGTTTTGTCATTTTTAAGAATATAATAATATGCAACTAAAACTATAATTAAAAATAAAATTTAGCAACCCGTTTTAAAAAAAATGATTTTTCAAAAAAAAAATTAAAAATTTGAAATTTGAATTGTATGAAAAATTTATATTTTAAATATTATTGAAGCTTTTTAGGACCCCCTAAGTAAAAACTTTTATCAAAATCGGTTAAGTGAACGAGAAAGTCGAAAATAAAAAAACGGTTCCATGGCAGGTACCGTTAATATCTAACGGTTTTGGTAATTTTTTTTTTGCTTTTGCTTCAAAAAAAATTTAAAAAAAATCCTTAGAGCCGTTTTTGAAATAAATAATTTTTTTTTTAAATGGTTGTATGGCAAGTAACCTAAAAAAATCTCGATTTTTCCACTAGGGACTCAACCAAAAATCTTATGCTCCACTCAATAACTATTTTAGTAATTTCCAATTTTCTCAAAAACTACATAGTGGAAATAAAACCATTCAGCTTTTTGTGTTCGATTAAAAATTGATATACGCATTGACCACAAATAGCCACTTTAGCACTTCATTTCACAATTTTGAAAAAAATTGGTCTAAACTTTTTTTTTTCAAAATTTTGAGTTTGAATGCGAATTTTTTAAAAATTATTGACATAAATAATTTAATTTAAACTTGGAATTAAAGAACAGATTTCTGGCTATCAAAACCGGTATAGTACTTCATTTTAAGTGTTAACTTTTTTTTTATTTTAAGTCACATCTTTTTCACCAGAAACCAATGCCAAAACAGTACAAGAACACATTAAAAACTTATGGAAATATTATCTCAAACAGGTATTGAAAATAAATAGCAATAATACCCAATACCACTGACTGTCGTTAGAAGACGGGGCCTGTTTGCTGTGATTAAATCAAACTCAAGCTTTTAGATAAGAACGAAGTTGCAGTCAAATCATTAATGAATTAAATACTTGGTAATCAACTTTACCAACAAGCTGAAATACAAGAACCATAATGCAGACTTCATGCTGAAGAGAGTCAACATTTCTGTGCAATTGGTCCACCAGCTGATCGAGAAGAGAAATGGACTAAGTGAAAAAATCAAATTGCTTGTCTACAAAAATCTCACCCGAGCCAACCGTGCTGACATTTGGTTTGCTACTCCTTCAGCAATGAATAAATACCAACAAGGCTTGTAAGAGAATGCAGTCTTTTGTGAATGCAATCTTTAATGACTTCAATAAAAAGATTGCATTCATTATTGACTTCACTTTAAGACTTCAGATTTCAAACTATGCAATTACTAATCATTCGACTCAAAAAGATTGCAATTATTTTTTCGCCATTCATTTTGCAGCAATCAATTGAACGCAATCGTTTGGAAATGCATGCATTCATTTGCATTCTTTGCGTATTCATTTGCAGTCCCAGTGACAAGTGTTTATACGCACGAGCCATCACTGACGATCATCGGTTTAAATACATCATTCACAACGAAGATACACTATTCTATGAAATTTTGAGGTTGGCCCATATTATTGAGAGTGCCGTTCGACTATCGAAATTTGTACTAGGTACTTTTTTTTCGAAAGACGCGTCATTGGAAATTCAAGATATCGTTTTTTACATTAGAGTCATCAGATTTGTTTTGATATAAGATTTGTTTTGACATAAAACAAATAAATAAATAAATTTGCTGGCAAAACAGCTCAAGAGCGTAGTGACTCTCGAGCATTCCTGGTGTGCGTTTCTGAAGGAATGGAATGTTGGGGACCTGCAGTTTATTGCCGAATCCGAACGACTTAATTGAGTGGCACTTTTCTGTGACAGGAGATACTCTTAGAGGTTTTGTCACTTCCTCGCAAGAGGCAGTAGCTCTGGAACGTCTTCTTTTTATTGAAGAAACTTAATTAGTGGTGCTTAATACTGTTATAGGAACTTGAACGTGGCATATACCGAAAAGTACAGATTAACCTTTAATATATGTACTATTGAATTTCTTCTTTTATATAATATTTTTGGAAAGGTCAATATAATATCTAAGTTATTAGAAAATAAGAATTTTTCGACGGAAATATCCAGATATTAAGACAATAAACTCTTATTAGACAAGATAACCAACTTTCTCAAAGCAAATACCTCCGTTCCGTATATTGTTTATGTTTAGGAACAAGGAGCTAAGTAAACTTATTTTCTGTTATTAGGTATATAGTTGCCTCAATATCAAGAGTAATTTACAAATTCTGTTTGACCATTTGTTAGACTCACCACTCGCACTCCTTCCTCAGTCCTCACCCATATTCCACTTCATCTTGATTTTTCATCACACAAGAAATTATGGAGGTATTTCTATCCTGTGTTGTCGGTCGTATTTATCAGAATACACAATACACTATCATCTATCTACGTGTCCAAAGTCCGTATCTATTACCTCCGGTTCGTGCACGTCCGCCAGTCTGGAGCCACTTGACACTCCATTAGTGTAGTGTTGTATAGTTGGGGAGGCTCACGCAGGAATGAACACACCATATCAGCCAGCAGTAGAGTCTGCTTGCTTCTGATGACGACGACGACGTAGCCCCGTCACTACACCCCAACCCTAGACGATGTTCTCCCCATTCAACCTGATTTCTATTTTTTTTTTTGTTTTTTTGCTTTCACCCTTGAATCACCTTTTGTATCATCTGAATCTGAACCATAACCAAAAGATTCTGTACTTCAGAGATATTGCTTTGTGATGGGAATGATATTCCGCCCAACTTTATTTCGTGAGTATCATATTCCTTTAGTCTTAAGCACACATAACAATAATGGCCGTGATTTTTGTTATAACAGAAAAGTGCTTGTTTGGGTTCTCTACGTCTATGTCTAGCTGAATAAGGGAAGAAAAAAGGAATCAGACGTTCAGACATTTAAATAGGTGAATTGGATTTGGGGAGTTCAATCAAGGTTGACTGTTTCAAGTGGCTGATTGTTGATTTTGGATTATTTATGAATATTTTTCTGCCTGGGAAAATGTTTAAATTATTTATTAATAATTTGGTTATGAAGACAGGCATAACGATTAATGATTCAGGCATTATACTAAATGACATGTGTTTGTTGTGGAATAAGAAAGTATACAATTTTGAAGTATCGTACTGTTTGTAAAGCATTTCCTAGCTTTTGACGCTTGCTTAACCTAGACTAGAAAAATTTACCAACTATTTCTGCTCTTAAAATCAGAATTTATAAGATTTTGAGGGGTTCTGTTACGAAGAGTTTGATTAATCCGACTTTTATAGAAAGGAATTTTACAAAGTCTTCCAAGATTAAATTTTGCATTGAGATTTTGCTGAAATATCGGTGCCGGATTTGAAAGTCAATAAGCTATTTAAGAATTGAGAAGGAAATTATTTAACTATAACATGCACGTTCTGGCCACTCATAAAGCTGGCCATACTCGATAGAGCCAAATGGCTCGTCCGAGCCAAATTGCATCATGTAAATGAGTTCGGCTGAGCCATTTGGACTTTCAGCAGGTTATAAATCCACCAGTCCAATTGTCACCGAGCCATTTTGACTCGATCGTGAATGGTCAGCTTAAAGCTTGTCGGGCCGTATCTGCTGCTCTTAACCATTCCTGTGTTCATCAGGAAATGAGTATGACCTTTCAAATTTATACCAAGTGTCCAGTAGCGGATCAAGGATTTGGTTATGGGGAGGGCTTGGGGCTGGAGGCGATTTTAGTATTTTCCGGTGACATTTTGCGCTAAGTACTCTATATATATTTTGACATTTCAAGGCAACTAAAAATTTCACGACCTATCGATTATAAAGACATAAAATTATGACTTTTGGAACTATGGGAACAAGAATACTTTGTGAACAGAGAAACAAAAGTGTACATAAAAGTAGAACTGGCTCCACGGCTTTTTACATAATAAAATGGCAGATGACGTTGTTTTTTATTTGTAAAAATTATCTGATATGACATAATAAACATAATTTTCATGCGTTTTTTTTCCACACAGTACACATGAATCTCTAGCACATATTTTTTTGTTTCACTTTTGCACTCTTAAGGCCTAGTTACATTCGAGACTTTTTGCAAAAAGTGGAAAAGTGAAAAACAAAATCATGCGCTAGAAGTGCCTGTGAACAAAAATGCGAACTATGTTTGACTGCCATTTCCATTTCATATTGAATTTACAGATTAAAAACAATTTTTTTCGCACTTTAAGCACGTTTTTGTTTTTCACTTTTTCACTTTTTTCCAAAAAGTATTGAATGAAGTTAATTTTTTAGTCAATTGAACTTGTATTGTTTCACCTGCTATATATTACCAATAAAACGCTGCACCAGTTCTGTTGCTTGATATAGGAACCATCAGTCATATGGATCAGTAAAACGCATCATCAGTAAAACTAAGATAAAACTTATTCTGTCAGTATGTTGAAAAGAGCACCAATATGTTCAGGAAAATGAGATTTTTGAGTCAGAAAAACTTTTTGCTGAGGAATCCTGTTCATGTAACTCAGATTGCGTTGGCCTCCGGCCCTTAGATCTCATTTTCCTGAACTTGGAATTTCAGTGGTCGTAATTTCGTATTAAATATTATTGTTTTAATAATTATCTCAAAAATATTTTGACGTAATAATAGAAACTATTTCCTCTAGGCAATATGTAAACAGTTTATCCCCGACTTCTTTTTGTCCGTCAAATTCCCGACTTAGTTTTTCTTTCGTTCAATAGATCTCTTTTCCAAAGAGCAATATATCCATCTCTCCTTAATGGTTAAAGCCTAGTATACAGTTCTTTTGAATAAAAAAAAAACTATTGTGGTAAAATAAAAAATCTTTTTTTCCGGAAAAAAAATATCTGTGGTGAAACAAATTTTTTTCTAGTCGAATATTACACGGTGCCTCATGAGTCATGACTATCTGATATTTTGTCTCTTTCATACTCATTTAGGTTCATAAAGAATCATAACTCTTGAGGCACGGTGTAAGCACAAACTATATTTTTTTGCACAAAACAATGTCACTGACATTGTTTTGCGCGAAAAAGAATCGTGGTGAGTATATTTTTTTATTTCTGGGGATAGTTCACAGTTCAATAAAATCGCTCCCATAAGAAGTACATGTATGTTTTTTTTTCGAGGAACTGTATACTAGGCTTAATCCGAAAATCATCAAAATCATCACTTTGTGGAAACTAACATTTTGTTTAAATATTTTTTAAATTAAACCTTAATATTATGGATCACGAAGCGAATCAAAAAACCGGCGAATGAATCTAATCGGTATTAAAATTAGTGAACATTCGTCAGGTGACTCGCCTCAGACATAAAAAAATTAGATTTTCAAACAAAATGCGTTAAATATATTAAATGAATTCATTCGCGTACCTTAATACAAAATTACCGTTCGCCAAACCGTTCGACTGCAAACGTTCGATTCGCGAATCATAACATGTCTCTAATATATAAAGTTTTCAATGTTCACTCCCAAACCCCCCCTGGATTCGCCACTGGAAAGAAAAAAAAGCCTCACTTGATTTTTCTTTTAAATATCGTTAAATATAAAAAATTAAACACCAATTTTATTTGAATAAACAAAAAAAAAATCTTAAATTCATTCAAAAAAATTAAATAAATCACAGAAAAACATTTAGTAGGTTAACATTCAATTATGTATGTATATTGATTACAAAGGTAGATAGGTACATATAGAATACAAAAAAAATACATATATATGTTAGGTATGTAAGTAAACTTCGAAATGAGATCGCCCTTAAAATCATACATCCATGGATTTTTGAGATAAAGATAAGCCGGTTGGAATCGCAGATTATAATGTTTATCTGATGTTAAAATCGTCTTTGTGTGCAGAATTCCACTTAAAAGTATCTGTTTTAAGTCTATTCCTGAGCTTTGTTTTATTTCAATTAAAACTAAGAGAATCCTTTTAACTGTCGCTGAGGAATATAGAATACTTTTGGCTAACTAATTTTTAATTTTACAAGAAAGATAAACATTTTACATCCATCTAACTTTTTTGCTTGTCTTAATTGAAAATGATTTTCTCCAAAATATTTTTTAAATCGTTAGAAATATTTTAGTTTATCAAAATTGAATTCAATATCAAAAGTGAGAAAAAAAAGCCTTTTTGGTAAGAAACAAGCCGTTGAAAGAATGCCTAAAAGGCATAAAAAAGTCTCAGTTGTCATCGCTGGTTGCACCGATTTGTATGAAGCGATGTATTGTTTAATACAATAAACCAAGTTTTTTAATCCCTCTCTTTTAGTAACACCAAACGAAAAAATCGATCCAAATTAATAAATTGATAGAAACATGCACAAAAGCAAACTTTCTTCGGAGAAAAACACACTTCTGTATAATTCAATTAAACCAACAGTTGAATTGACATTTAAAAACTTTAGCTCCTATTCGACTCTTGAACTCATGTTTTATGGGATTGTATGAAGACTAGTTTCAAAATGAGATACTTTTAAGTCTTAAATTGATCTAGATACAGAATTTAAGTATTTTGACATTTGAAAATGCTATAACTTCTTAGGGGCTAAAAAGGAGTTTTATGGGAGTTTTTTTTTTCAGATTTTAAGAGCTAACTTCTGAATTGTGTTAGGATTTAAAGAAATTATGGTAAAAAAATAAAGTTGTTAACTTTTGTTCCAACTAATAATTTATTTAATATGCCTGTTTGGTTAAGTACAAGTATTGACCAAAGCTTCAAATTTGTGTGAATTTTAAGCAAAATTGCTCCAAATGATACTCCTATTTTTGGGCCATAATAATATTGAACTATGTTACCTATTTTTGAAAAGAAATAGAAGAACTTGTTTTTTTTGTTTCCTATGGCACAAAAGTGACATGGTGTGTTTTTTTTTTTCTTTAGGAAAATAAATCCTTATTTTTTCATTTTACAATTTTTGGGGGGGGGGGGGGGGGGCGGGCGTTCGCCCCTGATGCTGTTACATTTGTTAAAGCCCAACATTTCTTTAACCCAAAAAATAAACATAGAAACCATTGCATAAATTATCATTCTTCTTTAACTTGTTTATTGTACAATTTCTGAAATTCCTTACCAAAAGTTATATAAATTATCGTTCATGGAAGGTGAAATAAAAATTAAAAAAAAAAAAAAACATTTTGACAACTGTCAAATAAGTACATACCAAAACACAAAAATCCGTATGGTAAGTTTAAAAATAAAATTCGTCAAAATCTTTATAAAACATTTTTTTTAATGAATTTTTAAATTATATTAATTTGCTATGATCTTTTTTTCCATGATTTAGGTAAATTGTTTTAAAAATTAAAGAAATCTGCAGGTTTGTTTGAAAGGAGAGAGTCTTGGGTTTAATCTTAAACAATAATGATAGGTTCATCAATCAAATCATAATAAATATACTTTTTAGCAATCTTTGACAGCAAAGAATAAGCTGAAGGCTTTTACACTAAATCAGCAATTATCTAATGGTAAGATTTGCTAAAATTGTTTATGATTACTTTGAAAAAAATAGTTTTCTGGTAATCCTCTGCTGAAGCACTCTAATATCCATAAAAATAATTACTTCAGCCATTTGAAATATTCCAGGCCTACATTTTATGACATAAAACAGCTCACCTTATAAAAGACAAACAGATCCTTTTGCATCAGCCTTTTCCCCAAGTTGACTGATTGATTACATATCTTCGCAAGAAGAAAGTCAATTACAATTCCGGATACAGTCAATATGTCAACTCTCGCAGGACAATTTTCCCATCAGCACGTTCGCTCAAGAAGGACAAAAGGAAAAAGCCCACTTGTGATGGACTTCGGGTAGTTTTCAATTAAGGTGTGACAGGAATACGTTGTGCAGACGCAAGCTAACGGAAATATACACATTAGTTAGATATGAGAAACATTCACATCATTTTGGCAAAAGTTATCTGAATCTACGGTATCTTCTATATTATACGCGCGTAGGATGTTGTATATAGACTTAAACATATTTCATCTACTCAAACGTATACCTTTGTTTGTGTGTTTGTGAATTGCTCAAGGAAACGAAGAAAAATTACATATGTCCAGTTGATAAATTGCTCAAGTGAAGATTACGTAATTTGACAATTTTCTACTGTGTGCTTCCAAAAAGAGTATGGCCCTAAATCATACCGGATATAGGCTAATCCATAGAATTTTTGGACAGCCAACCGATATATGGATAGGACGGAACGGAAGTCAGTAGGGCACAAGGTAAGCCCACAATTCTCCGTGCGATTAATCAAAGTTTTCTCTGTTTTGCTTGAGTGAATCCGTTTTACTTTAAATCAATTTTAATCTACGAAAACCATCTCGGCTCTTCAGGAATGCTTTCGCTTATTGTTTATAGTTGGGTGGGAGTTTGTCCAATTTTAATTGATTGTGCACCTTAAAAATGGAGGAGAGTTATTGAAACAAAGTTTTTTTTTATCATGATTGTGTGCTTAGTAGAGAAGTCAGAAAACACCTTTAATCTCACAATTAAAATGTTAATTCTTATGGAAAGTCATTAAAGCAGAAAGGTGAACTGCTGTTTGTAGGTATAAGCATTAAGTAAGCGCCTGATATTCTATGGTATTTTGATATTTCCAAAAAGACTTCCAAGCATTGCCGGCCGTTGCGTCATCGTCGGCGGCAAAGGAAGCTTTAATTTTACAGGATGGGGTTACAATGTAAGATTTTTCTACATTTTTAAAGTTTGCATTTATAAGCAGAATACATTTTTTGATTCAGTTTTTCCATATGTGGTACAGTTAGTTCTAGTTTATGAAAAACAATACATCTGCTTCAATACTAGGATCTTAATTATTTTCTCTTCAAGGTAAAATCCTTACAAGCCAAAATTTCCCCCCTGATAAAATTATATTCTCATCCAACGAACCAAACAGAAGTGTCTAAGAATTTATTTGATTATTTTATGTTACCAGCTTCCGCAAGAATACACGCACTTTTCAAATCCTGTCGCCTTAACTCTACCTACGCTACGCGTCGCACAGTGGCCCGTTTAGGCAAAAGTGCTTGCGAAATTCATTTTTCGGGTGGGTTTATAATGCAAAACTTTTACATTTTTTTTAATTAACAAATATTTGGAGCTCTAGTAATCGAAAACATTAATTCATTTTTGTATGAATGGTTTGGCTTGTAGAGCGAGTCAAAGTTGACAAATTTTTATGGTGAGAAAAAAAACAATTATTTTAAATTTTTTTTTTAATTTTGAGTGTAAAAACTAGGAAAAAGGTGTAAATAAATTTTTAATTGATATATGTGTTAATTGCTATAATCAGAAATGAAAAAAAAAAAATGATAAATTTTTTTATACTGCTAAATTTAATGTTTTTTGAAACACCCATTTTTGCACGCTTTTTCGGCTTTACACTGAGTAGAAAAAAAAGGTTCAAACATAATCTAGCCAAGCTCGTAGGATAGTAAATCCCTTTATATCCCTTCATATAAAACCAAAAACTCAGCTGCATAAAGTTGCATAGAGCTGAGCTAGAGCGATTCGATTTGGTGAAGTCAGTAATTTTTTCTGAGTTTTTTTTTGTCAGGTGCAGAAAAAAAATCATGGAAAATATTTTTTCTTTGTTTTGCAGGTATGAGTGATGGTTTAAAATAAAATGGTTTTGTTTGGTTTAGAAGGAAAAACCTACTTAAGTGAATTGCAGGGAAGTAGTGAATACAGTTAAATTTGGAGAGTATACAAAAAAAACCGCAGAGTTATTGAAACAAAAGTACCCTGAAAAACAAGTCATACCTACTTTTCATAAAATTTTGGTTCATAGTCAAAATATCATCGAATACCAATCTCTACCACTTGGAGAAAGGTCAGAAGAAGCCCAAGAGTCCAAAAATAAAGACTACAAGAAATATTGATATCAAAACAAGTGCAAAGTTTCAAGAATTCAGCAGAGTCAAGACCTATTTAATAAGCTAGCAATCTTTTCCGATCCACTTATTTCTTCCTTAAGGCATGTAAGAAACCAAAAAGATCTGAAAGCACAATACACATCGGAAATGATAAATTTATTATGCATTACCCAGGACTTAGATGATAGTTTCCAAAAAATTTAATGTTTGTATGTAAATTTGTGTTCCTTTTATTTTTTTTGTCTGCTTTTTGAATTGTAATTGTAATCTGTATATATATGTACTCTCTTATAAAAAAAATAAAACATCAATTATTAAAAAAAAAAAAACAAAAACTGATTTTTTTCCCCACTGTTTCACTCAAATTGGTTTGTTTTCTTTTTTTCCTACTGTTTTACTTAAATTACACTCAAATTACTTCATAAATTGACTTTCGACCTTTTTAGAATTAAATACCAATTATGTTAACCACCTTCACTAAAACTTCTTATTTCAGCAGCAGATTCTGAAACACCCTGTAAATATTTTTTCTTAAAATTCACAAACTTTATAGCCTTGGAAATTTCTTTCAAGATAAAAAAAAAAAATATTGGCGATATCTTTATTCGTTTAAGAGATATGATTTTTGCAATCAAAAAAGTCAATCGGGCCACTGTGCGTCGTCCGTCCGGATGTAGACAATTTTCAGCAAGTCACTCATGTTCCTTTGAAAATATTAGTTAGGTACGCATTTTATACGAATTTCAAATTGAACAATTTATTTAAGCAATACCATTGTAAGCTGTGAGCTTCCTCAAAAACCATCACGCTCTCATAAAAACTCGCTCATACTAATATCAAAACAAAAGAATCCACTGAGGCGAAAAGATCCTTTTTCAAGATCCTGGTACTGAATGCCGCTGAGCTGGTTCCGCTTGAAATTGCGTACCGATTTTATGAACAAATTTGAAATTATTGTCATTCAAACTGGTACAATACAAGAGCGAGTGGTCACGTGCCAGAACAACCATGCATATTGCATATAGTGTCGAGTGAACTAAGATAAATCGCAGGGGTAGTTTAATTTCAGCATGTTGCGCCATTACCATAGTTGAAGAGCATAATAAAGCACATCACAGATCTCAAGGGTGCATTCAAACACAGAGACCAGCTTGGATTTGTACACTTCGACGACGATTGATGGTTGAAATATTATCCTTTTAAGTGGCGATTGGTAAACTATTGTCCTCCTTGAATTCTCCTTACATATACGCGGGCTATGTTGCAGTTTTAATTTATTCTATACTTGTTTATATATTCATCATAATGGGCTTCAATATTACAATTATTGGATTTTACGAACGATTCGTTCCTCAGAGGCGTTAAAGATGGGTGATAATTCATTTGAATGATTTTATTTTGATTTAATTTCATATCGTTCAGCATTAACGTGTGCCGTGGGAAAATTCATGGGAATGCTCTAAGTGTGACAAATTCACTGTAATAATAATATTTTATGTGACGGTATAACATATCTGGGAATAAATATAAGGCTAAATTGTATGGTTTCTAGTGGGAAGACTTTGATAATAATTGTCCACTTCGATAAAAAATGATTTATGTACTACATACATACAAATTTCCCTTCGCTTTATATAGGAAATATTAACATGTCTAACATGTCTGTAGAGCAATTATTGGTTTCATGTAAATAAAAGTTTCGAGATTGTAGTCAAAATTGACAATTTACGATGATGGAGAATTCCGAAAAAGTGGATTTCAGGGACTCATTCCGTAAAACGATTATCACCCGACGATAACGTTTCGACGATAGTCCTGCTACACGTAACCCAAAAAATGACTATCGTCTGGACGAACACGTTTTGACGATCAAATATTTGCTTCACGTAAGTCGATTATCATCAAAACGATGGCTTTTGGACGATACCTAAATAGGTATCGTTTCGCATTTGTTTTCATGATTGTATGTAAATTTGTACGCGACTATAGTTAAATGAGTGAAATAATTTACTTATTTTGCAAAATGACAACAAACATTTGAGAAAAATAAAAATTATATGAAAAATTAAAAAAAAAAAAAACCTTTTGCCAGCAGGGATCGAACGTCAAACCTTTCGGTTGTGAAGCAAGTACCTATTCAATTGCGCCACTATCTAACGTAAATTTCCGCCGATTTCTTAGATTTACAAACAAACCGTGCACTAAAGAACTTCGTTCTAATAACGCAAATAGTTATTATGACATTTCAATGATGGTTTTACAATCTCTGGAAAAAACGATAGACGAGGAGATAGTGTTTGAATTATGTGAAGCAAATTATTGACGATCACGTCAGCAACAATCGTTTTGATGATTATCGTTTTGAAAATTACGGAATGGCCCCTCAGCATTTACACGAAACTAACACTTAAAGTATAGTACTGTTGGGAGAAAAATGAAGGGCTTGAAAATCCTTGGGACCCAAGAAGAAGGACAACCAAATTACTGTGGCATAAAACTCCGGAATGATTTATGGAAAAAAAAAACATTTTTTAATTCTTCCAATTTTTCTGAAAAACTCTTAGCGAGTACGCTAATCAATTTTTGTAAGTCAGTTGAATATTATGGTTCATTATTTATAGTTCACGTAAATATTTAGGTAATATCATGCACGGTTTATTATTTAGAGCCCATTCAATTATGATCCATTTTACTGAAATAAATCGTAACTAAATTTGATTATTGGTACGGCCCATAGTCTTTTTTGTAGCAAATTTTCTAAGCTACAAATTTGTCACCAACATTTTTTCTGTACAAGGTACCGTTAAGGAGATATTGCTGAAAAACCATTTTGGGGGGCCTTTAACCCCCCGTAAAATTGTTAGCGGTTTATTTTAATTATTTATTTAATTTTGTACTTTTTTTAGCAATTATCTAAGGACTTATAAAATTTCCTACAAAAAAGATTATGACACTGTTCTTCATAAAAATAACGGTTTTCGAAATAACTCAATCGGTAGATTTAAAGTTTTTAGTTTTCTACACAAACGAAGAATGCACACAAATATAAATACTGAGTAGAAACAAGAAAAAAATAAAGGAGTGGGGGTTTATTTCCCCTCTTTTGGGTGGGAAGGGAAATTTTCGAAAGAATCGACTAGCAACACCTAAAATTTCACGTTATACTATTTTTTATTCGGTAGTCCGTTCTTTTATTTTGTTTTTAATTCAAATTGTGTAAAAAACTAAAAACCCCTACATGCCGATTGAATTATTCCAAAAACCGTTACATATTTTTATGAAGAAAAGTGTCATAATATTGTTGTAGCAAATTTTCTAAACTAAAAATTAGTGTTCATAAAGTGTTTGCTGTACAATATGGGATGAAGAGCGAAATATTACCGAAAAACAAGTTTGGGGGGCCTTTTACCCCTTTACTATTGTTAGCGGATGGCCGACGCGGTGGCACCGCTCCAATCGATAGGGACTTTTTACAGGTTCTTAAGAACACCATCAGGAGGCTATATACCAAAATTTAGCTTTCCGGTGATTTTTCCGACGTCGAATGCTTTTATGACTGGACTACTTTGCATGAGTTTGAAATTTCGGAACGCATTTTTTAAATTGAATTTTATAAATTATTTAATGTTTTGCATGCATCATGAATGGACTGTGTTACGTCCAAATGTAATTTTTTCTCGATCAGAAATAAAAGAAATGGATTGATGTTTCCTCGATGAGGTTTTATAATGGAGTGTCTTTTATTTTACAAGCATATTAACAAAAAATGAAGTTAAAATAGTTGAACAAACTTTATGTAATTTTTAAACAACAAAAATGCTAAATGAAAGAAAGAAATACAAAATATGACTTGCAATTTTTCTAATGACAATTATTGAGTTTTGACAGATGATGAAGTTTTTGCTTGACAGATTGATGAGTTGTTAGAAAACATCTCGAGCCGCTGTACGAGGTTGAGCCGCTGTTATTAAGGTCTGCTCGCAACATTCCTCCCCGGCTGTGAACAACGTTCGCAAGTTTGTTTAATTTCCTTCAGAATGCTCATGAAACGATAAAACAGAAATATTTAGTACATTTATAACAATAAAATAGTAATAGATTATGAAGACATAAAATTTCTAATCAAACAGATCTAATTGTGAAATCTATTACGTTCTTGTAGTTTGTTTATGTTCCACAATTTCTACAATCTACAAGTCGGCGTCGGTTGTAAATTGTTTGTAGTTGACCCTTTTTTTTTATTTCGTGAAAGTGTTAAAATGTATTTATTATTGTGATAAACTTAATATAAAAACAATTATGAAGTGATATTGTGACGAATTTACGTGAGTTTTGTTAATATTTTATATTAATTTGCTGTTTTCTGTGCGTAAATTATGTGTTTTGTGTCTTCCATTCACCCCATAAGATTTGTACGTGTTTGTGTGTGTAGCCAATGTTGTTTTTTTTTTATTTCCATTGATGGCTTGGGTTTCTTCTGTTGCTTGTTTTCGTTTGGAGATAGGGTGTTCATTTTTTATGTGTAAATTTAATTACTTGTGATTAAATTATTTTTTATTCGATTTATTAGTGGACTGTATTTCATTGAATTTTGATTCATTGAATATGGTTTTTGATTCGTTTTACAGGGTGTTTCGGTTTTTCGGTCGAAAAAAAATTAATTTTATTTTGAATTCGAAAATTGTTTGGAATGTTTTTGTTATTGTTCCGATGTGAATTTTAAGTGAATTTAAAATTATTTTATGGTGAATTAAAGTGATTTTAAGTGAAATTTAAATTAATTTTCGACGAGTTAAATTGAAGTTAAGTGAAAATAAAATTATTTTTCGGTGTGTTAAATTTAATTTAAGTGAAAATAAAATTATTTTTCGGTGTGTTAAAATTAATTTAAATGAAAATAAAATTATTTATCGGTGAATTATGTAAATTTATTTTAAGTTCGTGATGATGCGCTGACTGTGATTTTTGAAGTTATTGTGATTTTATGGTGATTTAAAATTTCTGTGACTGTGATTTAAGTGATGAATTTTATTTGATTTTATGATGATGACATCAGTTATGTGATAATTAAATTTTATTTGAACGTTTTTTGTTTTAGAATGTGTGTATTTTTGAAATTATTTATTGTGTGATATTTCAAAACTGATTTTTCTGTGAAATTCTGTGAATATTTTGAAAATTTTGTGAGTGTGTGATATTTTTGAATATGAGTGATATCGATCGAGTGTGTGTGTTATCGGTTAGTAGAGTGTGAGTGCGTGTGATTTGCGTGTGAGAGTGATAACGAATGTGAGTTTGGTCGATATCGAAGATTAAGTGTTTTGAGTTAATGATTGTGAGTTTGTGAGCGATAGCGAGTGAGTGAGTGTATCGATAATTGGTTTTGTGAGCGATAGCGAGTGAGTGAGTGTATCGAATAACTGAGTGTGAGTGTGAGTGATTGATTTTTTCAAAATGCAATCTTTGCTTTGTAGAATATCTGTGGGCGACATTTCTGAATGATTATTGATTTGTGAGTGACTGATGTTGAATATTTTGATTTTCTGTTGGCAACATCAGAGTTGAATAAATGTGATGGTATGATGATTGTTACTTCTTGTTGTGATTGAATTAGTACGATTGTTTTGACTGAGTGTTTTGTCTATTGCATGTTAGATTTTCGTCCCTGGTTAGATAGTTGCATTTTCATCTGCAGTGTTGTTGGACGGTAGTAGGCAAATTTTTGTAATTGGTCTTTTGAACTCTCCAGACTGCGTTTTTATGTTGACGACACGAGTTAGATCATCTTTTCCTGGAACTAAGGAGGTGATGCGTGCAAGAGCCCATTGAGAAGGTGGCAAACGTTCATCTTTCAGCAAAACCAGATCTCCGATTTGGGGCTGTGTTTCGGTTTTTAACCATTTCGGTCGTTGCTGAAGGCGAGCTAGATATTCGCTGCTCCACTGCTTCCAGAATGAATGAACAGCAATTTGGATTCTTCTCCACCTATCAAGGTTGGAAACCTTTTCTGCCAAATCTGCTTCTGGAACTAGTTGGGCCGATGTTCCAAACAGGAAATGTGCTGGCGTGAGAATGGCGAAGTCGTCGAGGTTGTCGGAAACTGGACAAAGAGGTCTCGAGTTTAGACATGCTTCTATTTCTGTTAGAAGCGTGCTGAGTTCCTCGAATGTAAGGGTTTCATTTCTGATGACCCTTTTCAAATGAAACTTTACGGATTTCACCCCTGCTTCCCATAATCCACCGAAATGAGGAGAAGCGGGAGGAATGAAATTCCATTTGGTTCCGACGTTAGTTGACGTTGTTGCGATGTGCTTCCAGTCGATCTTTGCAGCCTTCATCATTTTCTGAAGCTCGGTATTGGCACCAACGAAGTTCTTACCGCAGTCACTGTACATTTCAGTGCAGACACCTCGACGTGCAGTAAATCTTCGGAAAGCTGCCAAAAATGCTTGAGTCGTCATGTCACTAACAGCTTCCAGGTGAATTGCTTTGGTGGCTAGACAAACGAATATTGCAAAATATCCTTTATAGATTTTGCCTCCACGTCCTTTCCAGGCCTTTACCTCTATCGGTCCTGCGTAGTCTACTCCGGTATGTGTGAATGGCCGGGAGACTCTGACTCGGGCAGCTGGTAAATTCCCCATCAACTGTTGCATAGGTTTAGCTTTGAATCGAAAGCAAATTACGCAGTTATGGATGTATTTCTTGACGCTTCTTTTGAGATTCAAAATCCAGTATTTGGTGCGAAGATAGGTGACCATTTGCTGCAATCCACCATGGAGCGTTTTTTCGTGAGATTCTCGGATGAGTAATTTCGAAAAGACGTGTTCTGGTTTGAGTATGACTGGATGTTGTTGCTCGAATTGTAAGTTTGAATTTTGAAGACGTCCTCCAACTCGTAGAATACCGTTTCGGTCGATGAACGGATGCAGTGACCCAAAGTGTTTTGATGATGATGGATGCTTGATTAAGTTTTGGATTTCTTCAGGAAACATCTCTTTTTGAGCGGCTCTGATGCAGTTAAATGTTGCGTTTTGTATCTCGGAAGTGGTAAGTGGTTCAATTAACTGGTTCATCGGGAGTTTTTTCAGGCAAATTCGAACAATCCTCAGGCAATAAGCGATGATTCGTGCCAGTTTTTTTACATCTGAGATTTTTTGAAATAATTTCGCAACTTGATTTTCAGATTCTATGGCGCAATGTAACTGGATTTTCACCGATCGTATTTCTTCTTCAGTTTCATACGTTGTTTTCGGACTTGGAAACGAGAACTTCCAATTTGATTGCAGATATTCTGGTCCTCGCCACCAAAGAGTGTTGACCTTCAATTCTGATGGTGAAACTCCTCTCGAAGCCAAGTCTGCAGGATTCAATTTAGTGGGGACGTGATTCCAGATGTTGACGTTGGTTAATCTCTGAATTTCGGCTACTCGATTGCTGATGAAAGTCTTCCATTTTGATGGCGGTGCAGATATCCAACATAGAGTAATGGTGGAATCAGTCCACGCATAAGTTTTGATTTGGCCTAGCTTCAAAACATCTCTTACGTAGCACAAAAGACGAGCCAACATAACAGCTCCGCATAACTCAAGTCGAGGAAGTGAAACTGTATTAAGAGGAGCGACTCTAGTTTTTGACATAACGAGGTGAGTATGAATTTGGTTGCTTCTGTTGAGAACCCTAAGGTAAACTACTGCCCCGTATGCCTTCATAGAAGCGTCACTAAAACCGTGCAATTCTAACTCCAAATTCTCTTTTTCAGTACAAATCCATCTTGGTATTCGAATATTTTCGAGACTTGGCAAATCTGCTCGCAGAGAAACCCATTCTCGTTGCAGATCGTGTGGAACAGGAACATCCCATGCTAAACCTTTCAACCACAATTTTTGCATGATAATTTTTGCCGAAATCACGCACGGAGAAATCCAGCCAAGTGGATCGAAAAGTTTAGCAATGGTTGACAAGATGGTTCGCTTAGTGACTTCAGTTGCTTCAGATTGAACCCACTGAAAAGTGAATGAGTCACTGGAAGGAAGCCATTTTATGCCCAAGGTTTTGATGTGCTCAGAAGAATCGAAAGGCAGAAGAAAATCAACTTCACGTTCTTGGGGTGCAATATTGATCAAAGCATCTTCAGAATTGCTCGCCCATTTGCGTAAATGAAAGCCAGCTGATGATAGAAGGTTGTTGATTTCAGTCACCTTTTGTTGTGCTTCTTGTACTGAGTCTGCACCGCTTACCAAATCATCAACGTACATATCGTGACGTATCATCCGGGCTGCTAATGGATATTTGTCCTTTTCGTCATCAGCAAGCTTGTTCAACGTACGGGTGGCCAGATAAGGAGCGGATGCTGTTCCAAAAGTGACGGTTTTTAATCGATACAGCTGCAGAGGATTCATCTTGTTGTCTCGCCAGTAAATCAGCTGATAAAGGGTGTCGGGTTGTCTCATCTGGATCTGCCGGTACATTTTTTCGATGTCAGCCGTCAAGGTAATCTTGAATTTTCTCCAATTTAGTATGATGTCCATTATATTTGATTGTGTTTTAGGTCCAACCAAAAGATGTTCATTCAAGGAAGTCCCATTTGTAGTTTTGAAAGCAGCATCGAAAACTACCCGAAGCTTCGTGGTTGTGCTGGACTCCTTGAACACAGCATGATGTGGTACAACATAGTGAAATGGTGACTGGAGAATTTCACCTTGGCTGACATCTACTTTTTCCATTTGATCGAGCTGAAGATACTCCGATATGCACGCTGAGTACTCCTTCTGCAGTTGAGAATTGTTGTCGAATCTTCTTTCTAGCTGGAGAAATCTTCGTAGTGCTCCTTGCTGACTTGCTCCTAATGCTGGTCGAACACCTTCTTTGAATGGTAGTGATACTTCGAATCTTCCATCTGGCAAACGTCTGGTGTGTGTTTTGAAGTGTTCTTCACAGGCGATGTTTTCTGCAGTTTCTGGATCTTCAAATGGTGATTCTTCGATTTCCCAAAATTTTCGAAGCTGGGTATCGATGTCAACAAGCTGCAGGTGGACACGACAAGTTTGAATTGGCGCATTTCCAAAAACAATCCACCCGAATTGAGTATTCTGAGCAATTGGTGCCACAGGCTCATTTCCCCTAACAATTTCTGGCAAAACGACCTCAGAAAAGACACCACTACCTAGAAGCAAGTCAACACTAGAAGGCTTATAGAAAGAAGGATCAGCTAAAGACAATCCCTGAATGTGACCCCATTGATCAGGAAGAATTTCTCTATTGGGAAGCAAGCCAGTAATAGTTTTGAGAACAAACGCCCTAGCATCAGTTTCAAAAGAGGTATGTAGAGATTTGATTTTCATATCGACAAAGCTTTGACTAGAACCACTTTTGTTATTTCCCAATCCAGAAAATTCCATGAAAGTACGACATTTTTTCAAACCAAGTTGTTGTACAGCTCGTTCAGTGATGAATGTTGATTCTGAACCAGGATCTAGCAGCGCTCTCAAACTGATGAATTCCCCGTTAGCTGATTGTATTTGGATGACTGCTGTAGCAAGTAACACCATAGTATTCAAAGGATTTGAGACGTGATAATTTTGCGAAGTGGCAGCTTGGCTAGTACTCGGATTGAATGGTTTTGCATTTGGATTGATTTGGTTTGTGTTTTGACTATTATTTGAATGACCAGATTGTGAATTTGTATTTAGTGTATTCAATGTAGCTGAATTCGAGTTAGAACAACTCGCTTGACTGGAATCTGAATTTTGAGAATTTTGGCTGAACTTAGAATTTTGAGCAAGCAGAGAATTGTGCAGAAGAGTGTGATGTTTTTGGTTGCAGTGAAAACACCGTTTTTCACTCGGGCATTGAAACGTTTTGTGATTGTAAGCTAAACAATTTTCGCAAACGCCGATTTGTTTCACATGTTTTAACCTTGCAGGAACATCCAGCTTCAAAAATGAGTGGCACGAACGAAGTGAATGCTGACCCTTGTGACATACTGCGCAGCTATACTTCTCCTTCTTCACCGACTTCATATGCAGCACCTTTTGTTTCAGCTTCGACTGTTCCTTACTCGAATTCGGGTTAACCTTGGATTTGGAGTTTTGCTGACAAACAACCTCTAAAGAACGAAACCTAGTTGTCAAAAAGGTTGAAAATTCTCTAAAGGTAGGTAACTCTGTACTCAAACCAAGCTTTTCTTCCCACAACTGTTGAGTTTTTGTTGGTAATTTTTGCAGGAGAGTGAAAATAACTACAACATCCCAACTATCTACAGGAACGCCTAAATTCTTCAAAGCATGAAGCACCTCTGTTGACTTGTCTAACAAGCCCTTGATGGAATCTGCTGTTTCAACACTGACTGTTGGCTGATCGAAAAATGTTTTAAGCTGTGTGGTGACTAAAATCCGCTTATGGTCGTAGCGCGTTACCAAAATTGACCATGCTTGGTCATAATTATCATTGTTGACTTCAAGGTAATCTAACAATGAAGCTGCACTACCCTTTAAGCAAGATTTCAAATATGTTAACTTTTCTATTTTCGACAGGGATGAATTGCCATGGATTAGAGATACGAAGAGATCATGAAATGGACGCCAATTGTTATAATCCCCATAGAACGTTGGGGGAGTTATCGCAGGAAGTCTTATTTCACGGGCGTTTGATGATTTAGCCGCGTTGTTCAAAAAAGATTCCCGACCATCATAGGATTTGGCACCATCTTTACTCTCATATCTCGAACTTTCAGCGCATTGCAAACTATCTAACTTATCTAACTCATCTAATATAGCAGCTTTGTAAGACAGGCAAGTTTCTATAGTCTCATCATATTTTTCTTCACACTCGTCTAAAACACTTTCATCTTCTTCGGAACCTTGAAATGCATCGTATAACTCACATATTTTTCTGAAGTTTTCATCTAAAATATTCAGTAGCCCTAACAAATAGTTTTTAGTTTTGTGTTCAGGTTTCAATTTGCTGAATTTTTCGCTATTTTTGACGATTTGCGAACATGTCTTATTGAAAACCTTTAATTCCGCTGAATCACTCATTGTAACACACTCAATATTATACAATAATTCAATATAATCAATATAATGAAAGATTATTCACTCACTTTGATATCCTTGATTAATTAAAATTTCGTTTTCAGGTACCTGGGACTCCGCAAAACACTCAAGTTCGTATATATATATGTGCAACTGCAACAACGATTCCAAAAAACGGCACAGGATAACAGCTTTTGACAACGGTTCTGGAAAACAGCAATGAATAACTGCTCCGGACGACTGCAATGAATAACTGCTCCGGACGACTGCAATTCGATAACGGCACTCACAACGGCACTCAATAACGGCGATGAATATCTGGACAATGGATTGAACTCCAGCAGCAATTTCTCCAACACACAAATGATGAAAAGAATACGATTGTTGGTTTATACACTCTTATTTTGTAATAAAATTGATTATTTTTACTCACATTAATTGTTTTAATTGCTTGCAATCATTTGTTTTAATGCAGGAACTCCGCTGGACAATATTCCAAGATCAGGTACTTCGTATGAATCACCCTGATGATCCGTTGGACAAACACCAATTTGCAACAGGTTGACGGCACTCCAGAACAGAAGACAGCACTCCACACGTAATATCACAGATCGATTTTGTTTTTTATCACAGTTTATTTGGTTTTAAATCACAGTCTTATCACAGATTAATTGATTAATAAAATATCCGGCTCGAAGGACCAAAATGTTACGTCCAAATGTAATTTTTTCGCGATCAGAAATAAAAGAAATGGATTGATGTTTCCTCGATGAGGTTTTATAATGGAGTGTCTTTTATTTTACAAGCATATTAACAAAAAATGAAGTTAAAATAGTTGAACAAACTTTATGTAATTTTTAAACAACAAAAATGCTAAATGAAAGAAAGAAATACAAAATATGACTTGCAATTTTTCTAATGACAATTATTGAGTTTTGACAGATGATGAAGTTTTTGCTTGACAGATTGATGAGTTGTTAGAAAACATCTCGAGCCGCTGTACGAGGTTGAGCCGCTGTTATTAAGGTCTGCTCGCAACAGACTGTTATCTTAATCTGTTGATGAAATTATGGCATAAAGCAGCATTCTATCCTTATTAAGCATTTTTCACGTTTTTACTGAAAAATATCACAATTATACCAAAAATAAAAAGTACAAAATTGAATTCGTTAACGAATTCAATTTGGAACGAAAATCAGAAAAGGGGTGATTGATGTATTTTTTATTTCGGAATAAATCAGGAGAAAATTGGTAAAATCGGCACTCTTTATAAGCTAGAACAAATATTGGGATAGTTCAATTATCGGGCCTGTCCCGAAAAAATCCGAATGCCTGGCTCAAATTCCGTTTTAAATGCTCGAAAGAGTAAAAATAGACAAATGTGATGGCACAACCAGCTTATAAAGAACCAGGGCCTAGTGCCTTACAACTCTCAACTATTCCTGTGGGCGTATCTGCAAGAATGGAAGGGACCTAGAGTTTATTGGCGAGTCCGAACGGCTAATGTAAGCGCCACTTTTTTATGAGAAGGTCACTTCCTCGCAAGAGTCAACCCTAAAAAACACTTTTGTGCTTATGTGGGAGTGGCTGGGAATCGAACCTAGACCTCTGGCGTGACAGTCCAATGCACTAACCATTACGCCACGGGCTACTACTACTAAAAAAAATTTTAGGTACAGGAAAATTTCACAAAAAAGTTTCTGCTGCTGTATGGACTTCATACCTATAATATTGAAATTTGTCCTTGAAAAAAAGGTAAATAAAGACATAAAAACTTATATTAACAGAAATATACGAAGTAAATGAATTAATTAAATAAAAATTGCTTTGCCAATTCATGTAATTCAACTTGAATCAAATAAAATAAGTTTTGTAGAGTTCAAGCAAAGTACATCGACAAACACTCGAACTTTTATTGTTGAAATAAATCCCTGGAGTACGATTGACAACAAATCACTTGAAAATAGCCCCATATAAGTCCTATTAAGCTTTACCTATTAGGTGAACATTTTAACATCATTGACCTCTTCTACTCCTTCTGTTTCTCAATATATAAAGGAATGATTGTGATACATAATTCACAACGTACAAGCCTATTACAAGGCAATCAATCTTCCTTCTCGACTTTTGTAGACTGAATGAACAAAATGGCATCAGGCGACCCATACCGGGGGAAGTTTGTTTTGAGGTTTTTCTCAATACTCGTTCAATTCTCCTCTCATACGATATTAGAAGAAAAAGCAATCTTTCATCGATAGATAGAAATGTTACAGAGATACAGATGAGAGAAGAATTACCAAATAGGCAATTGGTATTGATAGTGATGGGTCTATATATCGAATCGAAGAGGGTTGATGGAGAAGGTAGACAAAGAATGGCGCCCAACCCACACGCTCCCGAGGGCATAAATCTTAGCTCAAGTGCCATTTCAAGGTATTGTCATTATTTATTTGCGAAATAGAACAAAAAAAAAAGTATTTCTTTTTGTTTTTGTTAAGTAGCGTGCTGGGAATACTTTGATGCTGTAACCACCTGAGACAAAGATAATATATTATACCTTTTGTACACTTGTGAATAGAAGGTGTAGGTGAATTAGACAGCACCAGATGTTTAATTACTCTAATTTTAAGAAGAAATCTTCCAATATACACTTGTCAAAAAAATTAAGGGGACAAAAAAAAAACACTTTTTTTAGGGTTTTTTGAAGAGCTGTATCTCTGTGAAAAGTGGTCGTATTGAGATGAAACAAAAAGCATTCTGAAGCTTTATGTGTTGTTTTGAGAAATTTCAACAAATGATTTTCTTAAGGTACCGTTATTGCGCAATCATAAAGCAGCACTAGCAAAAAATTTTAGTTTTTTTTTTTAACATTGTCAGCGGACAATTTCCGTGCACTTTTTTCATAGTTTTGACTTAAGCCTAGTTTATAGATCGAATCGAAGTGAAATTTTCATACAAAAAATTAGCTTTTTTCCCAGGCGTGAAAAATTCAATAAAATTAAATGCAATTATTTAAGCGACAAGGAGGAAGAAATTTGGTTCGAAATGAATATAATTCAACGGACTTACCTAAACCAAATATAAAACAAAATTTATTTTCTTTATATACCTTTCGAGGCAAGACTTAAGCTAAGTACAAACGATTGTCAGATCTTACAATATTGTCAGATCTGTCAGTGAAAATACTGTCCCAAATATCTTACAATCGTCTGTACACACAATTTTGTCTGACAATATTGTCAGAAGCGTCATTGTCAGGTAATTGTCAGATGACAATCTGACAAAAAATTGTCAGGTATCTTACAATCGTCTGAACGCACAATTTGTGTCATTGTCAGACGATTAGGACATTGTCAGACTCATTGGTCATTGTCAGATGTTTTCATTGAAAACATCTTACAATTGCTGACAATTTTTTCATTGTTCGAAATGTCAAACGGTTGGAGCCGAGTTGAGAGATAAAAAAACATTTTTGTAGGAAATTTGTAGTTTTTCCACAACTGAATAAAAGAAATCTATAAAGCAACTGGACTCACTTTTATATTAAATTCCTTGTCCTGTATATTTTGTTCGGAATAAATAAAACCATTGAAAGATATCTACTCAAATGAAGAATAAATATTATGAAAATAAAGTGAACAGCAAATTCCAACAAGTTAAAAAAAATTGGACTTCAAAATGGCCAAGAAACTATACGAGCAATCAAATAAATTTGAAGAATGCCAAAACGAGGGTGGACAGGGACCCTACCTGGAAAAAAAACCAGCTCAAGCAATTGGTAACAATAGGCAGCTTGCCGCCAACTCGCTCAGACCTAACATAGTCTCAAGGTCACTTTCTAAATCAGCCGAGCTCTCTAGAGTAAGCCTGCTGAATTTTTTGTACGCAAAGGTTTATTTTTTCTTCTAAACAATATAGTTCAATTATTGCAAGATCTTCTCATTCTTGCGTCTTTCAGAAAATAAATGATTTAAAATTTAAATCCTTTTTTGTTTTTGTTTAATAATTCGATACAGAATATGGACTTTTGTTCTTCGTCTTGACGACCTCTGGCATATTTCTCCTTCGTAGTGTGTAAAGTCGTCCGTCGCCCTCGATGTCCAGTTGTATAAATTGTTTCAAATGCTCGTCCAATTGTTTTGGCATTACCACTATGACACTAGATTTTCAAATCACTTTGAAAGTATCCTCTTCTTGATAGTGGCTGCATACATTAAACAGTGAAATTCTATAAAAGTTTGTTTGATCTTGAAATCCTCAATTGAATTAAATTTTTTATTGTGACTTGAATTTTTATTGGTCTGCCAACCGTGTGAACAGAAAATTTTCAAGCTGACAATATTGTCAGATATATAATTGTCCGAAATAGTCAGACAAGAGCTGACAATTAAATTGTCAGACTTTGGCACAAAATCTACCAATCGTGTGAACGGACAATTTTACATTGTAAGAAATTTGTCAATTGTCAGCTAATTGTCCGCTATTGTCAGACCATTGACAGATCTGACAATATTGTAAGATCTGACAATCGTCTATACTTAGCTTGATGTTTCATTTCGATTTGGATTTCACTTTGCATTGATGTATAAACTAGGCTTTAGTTACAATATAGAAAAGAGTTAAAAAAAAAAATTTTTTCGAACAAAAAAAATTGTAGAAAAAATTAAATAATTTTTTCAAAATTTTAGTTGTTATTTTTTTTTTTGAAAAGATGTTTGTTTCCCTCTTAAAAAAGTGGACAGATATTGTTCTTTTCGTTTCCATTTTGATAGCGATTTCAAGATGTTTATGAACCATACCATCTGTTCCCTTTAGGTGGCTTGTACGAATTTGATTATTCGGTACGGGAAATCGTTTCAATGGATCAATTTGAAAATTTACAGAAATATTGGTAGTCTATAGTGCTTTAAAATGTTGTATCAAACTAAGTCCTATAGTCGATATTTGTAAAACAGTAAAAGACTTTAAAAAGTCGTTTTTTTTACCTTTACTGAATGTAACGTGACGAGCCAAAAAAACTAATCGTTATAAAGCTTAAAAAAAAAAATCTTGTAGAAAATTAATTCTAGTTTTTAAAACTACCCTTAAATATTCCATGTCATCATTTCTTGCGAAGTATTTGGTAGGCCTTAAAGCTGAATAAACAAGTCATTGAAACAAAAAAATTTCAAAGAAAATGACAATGTTCAAAAAAAAAAAAAAAATTTGGCTCTTTCTGCTTCTTATGCGCAATATTGGTACCGTAAAAAAAATCATTTGCTGAAATTCCTCAATACAGCACATATAAGGCTTCAGAATGCTTTTTGTTTCATCTCAATACCACCACTTTTCACAGAGATACAGTTCTGCAAACACACGAAAAAAAAATTGATTTTGTTTCCTTAATTTTTTTGATAAGTGTATTTCCTATTAGTAACTTCCAATGGATCTAGAAAGTATTGGAAGGAAGGCTTCAGATTGCATGAGTTCTACGAACTTAAATATCCCAGTATTCAATTTGCAATTCCTATATTTTTTTTTTAAATCTGTTAAAAAAAATAAAAGGCTTTGTAGACTCCAAATATGTAACTTTGTACATAGGACTGTCTTTTTTTTTTTTTTGTTAATTTGTGATATTTTTTTTTGTACGGCCCAACAAAATGTGGTTTCTTCATTCAATATTCTGTAGCGTTTTTTTTTTATGCTGAATTGTTGGCACTTTTAGAATTATAAGGCCTCTCCCTCCTCCTCCCAGTACCTATATTACATTATGTTTTACTCTTTGATTCAAAAGTAATATGAATTAAAAAGATATTTATTCTAAACCAAGAAGTGCCAAATACAAAGTGGGATTAAATGAAATTATCACATTCACACTCTGTGCCATCAATCTAGACACACATCACGGTGATAGAAAGAGAGAGAAAGAGCGGCAACCAACAACAACTTATTCAATTTATCTTTTTTATGCATTTTGGGTGGCATCATTTTTCCTCTTTGCTATATAACCATTTGGCTTGGACTTCATTAACCGTGCAGTTTTGCTAATGTTGTGACAAATTCGCCAAAACGATGACAATCAAGGTGGTCTATACTCTATATAATACATGTCTGGGTATAAAATCTCCAGTCAAATTGCATGTTTCATTTATTTTCTATGAGAGAAGATTAAAGAAGCAACTTTCTAAATCACACGCACAACACCATTATATTGCATTGCTCAGAAATATACTCGCGGTGCATCCATATGCATCCGTCTCTCTATATGCTCAACAAAAATAAATTAATTCGAGACTTATTGCGAGAAAAACTTTAAGGAAAATTATAACATTTTGCAAATGACTTTTCTGGCCGAAAGCCAGCCTCCGCACACCGTGTCTGGTTTTGGTTTCTCATAGAGCGCAATATCTATAAAGTGTTTGATAAAGTGAATGTCTTGCAGGAAATGGCAAAAAAAACAAAAGTGAATGGAGCAGCGACTTTTTCTAAACAGGTATGCAAATGTGGGATAGAAGGCAATTTAATTAATTTAGAAAAATCACACAGATCAAAGATAATTCCAGATTAATAGTAGCTGGTTGAAAATAGGTACATGCACCTTAAGGCTGATTTCCAATGCCGTGTTGGGCGTCGCTTTGACAGGTTTGTCTTTCAACGCGAAAGCTCACACATAGCAATTCAAGCAAATTGTTTACAATGACGCGTTGGGTATTATGTTACGATTTGGCACCTATTAGCATGTACACAAACCAACGTAACATAAGCTACCTCAACGTTAAAGTTGAATAAAATCAACTTCAGCGTGCGTTTTGACAGTTAAACTAATGTTCGAATTCCTTTCAACAAAAAAATTGATTTATTTAAAAGAAAAAATCGGTTTTTCTGGACAAATTCCTTTTATTGAAAGAAAAAAAATCGATTTTGTTTAAAAAAATAATGAAATAGTTTGTTGAAAGGAATTCGAAATTACAGTTATGTAGGTTTATTTTGATTTTCAGGTTCTCTTCAAGTCGTCTGTCATGTCGAGCTTGTAAACGTATACGTAAGCGTCTCTAACTGGAAATCAGCCTTTAGAGTTTAATTCAAAAATCACTTAATAAAGGAACTCGTAAAATATAAGTCGATTAGCTGAGCTGCAAGACATTAAGAGCTTTAGAAATGTCAATCATCCACAGATTTAGTAATACATATTAATATGTTTTGGAAAAGATGCGACAAAAGGGTAGGAAGTAAAATTTGGCTGGGTCAGAACAAAAAAAAAATTATTGAAGGGTGGGCCTAGTACGCTGCTGATGCGAAACAAACATTTTTCGTTGGTCTCCAATACAACAAGAAAATGCTTACGAAAAAGTACCCCGTGAAAGTGTTACCGATTGCAAAAACAAACACAAAAGCATACAAATCACAGAAAGCCATGTTGTGATGTAAGAAACAACAAATATTAATATAGAGCTCAAATGTCATTTTTCGCACACCACCTCATGTTTGGAATTTACAAACCATAATTATGTATTTAATCTGAAAGTTTACTAAATCCTCATAAAAGGTCAGCTACTTTCAGGCAAAAATTGTTTTTTTTAAATTTTTATTAAAAAAAATCGCAGGGTAAAGGTTACTGACCTTTCATTGTTTTTCCAAGCTCATAAATAAAAATCTAAAGCTGACCAATTTCTGAAACTGCCTGACCTTTTCAATTGCATACTTTTTTTTGCGAAAATTCCATATATGGGGTGCTAAGATCCTATACAGCCCTGTTTTACGATTACTATTTTTATCGCTCTTTTAGATGATTTTATTAATCAGAATTAAATGAGGTTGAAGAATCAGAAGCCCGCACTCTTTTCCTTGTATATTCTGTTCTGTTTCGGATTCCATCAATAATTGGCAAGTCTCTGAATTGGGATTAAAAACTGAATTCCTGATGCTTTTGAATTTTGGCTATCTTAAATGCTCTTACCAAAAACAAGATTTTTAAATGTCTTCTGGTTTTTGAGGATATTGAAAATAACAAAAACTTTACTAAGTACTTAATTAGTTGGAATAAGACTTAGATCTTTGGAGCTATGTTGGTGCTCAACATGAAGTCAAATTTAATGAAAACTTAATTTTATATATTCAATTTTCTCAAAGATAGAAAGACATCTGCTTTAAATTGTTTTGAATAGTAATAATTATAAACATTATAAACAAAAATACATGAAAAACATCGTAAAATTTTGAATTTTTTTTTTTCAAATAATTTGATTTAAAATCAGAATGAAAGAATATACTTCTCGCAGTGACGTGCCGTGGTGCTTTTAGTAGGCTGTTCGCTATGTTTTTTCTACAGTAAAAATATCCATTTGGGGAGAGTACCTACGTTAGCTTTGGCACCAACATTTGATAACGTTTTTTTGTAGAACGGTCAAAAACAAGCATTTTTTACTATGGGAGGGGGGTCTATACCTAGCCCCGTTTAGGAAGTATGGCCTAGAAAAAATGACTTAAAATAAAAAAAAAATATTAAAAAATAACGGCAACACTTACTATACAGTATTATACCGATTTTGAAAGCCAGAAATTTGTTCTTTAATCTTAAATTTAAGTTAAATTATTTATGTCAATAGTTTTAAAAAAATTCGCATAAAAATTTAAAATTTTCATAAAAAAAATGAAAAAAGAAATGTAGACCAATTTTTCCAAAATTGTGAAACGAAGTACTAAATTAACTTTTTGTGGTCAATGCGTATATTAATTTTCAATCGAACACAAGGAACCGAATGGTTTTTGTCTTCTAGTTTTTTGAGAAAATTGAAATGAGTTTTTGTAATATTGTGACATTAGTAAAATGCATAATTTGTTGAGGTTTTTTTGATACCCCTTTCATAAGGAAGTGACAATTATTTTTGAGGTAAGAATTTTTTTTATAAATCAAGTCAAGCGATTTTTTCAATGAAATTAAAGAAATCGTTGAAAATCGTAATTTCTCGCTGCGCTCTTAAAATTATGGCCATAAAACCATAAACTTATTTGTTCGTCATAGTTAGATGCACAATATTGTTGTACATAATTTTTTAGAATTTTGAAATTTTTCATCACATTTACAGATAAAAGTGATTTAAAAATAATCAATTTTGTGTTTACGGCGCCTCAATTATATTTTTTTATATGAACCGTTATAAATGCATGTACATCAGGAAATGGGTTGATTTCTTACCTTTCTTAAGATACCTCTATGGAATAAATCTCTCCACTTAATCAAAAGTTATAAACAATCTAGTCAGGTTCTATCGACATTTTTGATGATTTTTTAAGTACATACAAAAATCGTCCCTCACTGCAACCGAGTCTTGGCGACGATCAACAACATACATTTTGTTTGTTTGGGCTTTGTTGGTGCGCTTGATGAAGGTGAACACCAATGCATAAAGATTTATAAGGGAGTGCTTTTTTTTTTTAATTTGTTTGTATGTGGATTTGGGTTAGCTTGCGGTGCGCTGAAGAGCTGAAGTTAAAAGAAATTTTTTCGTTACTTTGAATGAAAGTGAAATTTGTTCTGATTCTTGTTTGAGGATTTTTTGAGTTCGTACACAGATCCTAATTATTTATTGACGTATGTATTGATAGGTCATTAAAGAAAAGAAAGCCAAATGCGTATTTTGGAGAACTTTGGCTATACGTATGGAAATTAAGATGTTGGTAGGGTGTGCGGTGAACACCTGCGCACCTTCGAATAAACGTCACTGACTTCTCGCCTTAAAAAGGCAAATGTAAATGTTGGCCTTGTTTTCTAATGATTTTAATTTTTTTAGAAAATTTAGAAAATAGAGAAAAGAGGTAAAGACAAACAAATTATATTAGACAGATTTCAAAAATTCTTTTTTTGTTTAAATGGCAATGTTTTTGTTTAGTCCCTGTGCGAAGGTAGAAGGTACATAAATAATAAGTGAAATTATAAGTGAAGATTATTATTATTATAACGTATGAACATGGATAATAAATACTTTCATATCCCCCCACATATTTTTCGAGGTACGGACTTTTTCGTAGTGTCAATTTTGATCACCACCTCGAATTTTTTTTGATACACAAAACCAATACTTGACATAATATGTAAGTATGTAATGTATATAGAGCAAGTATAAAGTTGTAAGCAGGGACAGTCACAGTAGTACAAAAAAAAAAAAAAATGCTTACGACCATATTATTGACTTTCTTCAAAGCTTGTTTTACTGGAAAACTAAATTCTATAGGGTTTTCGAGTTTTAAGTTTTAAAAAAACAATTATTGATTTGCTTAGATGACAAATTATGTATGAACTATGAATATTTTGATTAAGATGTCAAAGTAATAGTCTAAGATCCCGCCATAGAACGTCCTATCCTCATCGAGGTACCAGATAAGAAGTATACAGTTTTGTAGGTAGTGTCTAAACAAAGATTTTGCGCAAGGGTTGTCTAGCGTAAAGTAATTAAGGCATAAGGTTGCCACGTTTTAAAGGTCATTTTTCGGGTTTTTTACAATTATCTGACACAGCTTACATGGTATGTCCTATGGACATAAAAAAAATACCATATAAAAGAAAATTTTATGTAAAAAATTCAGAATATGTAGGTGGTGTTCTTAAAAATCGTAATTTTAATACGGTAAATTAGGGTAAACAAAAATAAAAGTGTAGAATCTATTTTCTAAACGAAAAGTGATAGAGAGTTGGCTGTTTTTGTAATCGATAGAATATTTTATTATAAAAGAGTAAAGTGCATATACAAAAAATGTGCAAAATCTACAACTCGAGATACCTATATAAACGTTTGAAAGAAAAAATGTTAGAAATAGACGTTGGGGAAAAAAATTACTATAAATCAGGGTTATGTTTTCTGGAAATAAATTTTATATTTTTAAAAATAAGATGAGAAATAAATTGACCCTTATATGTCAAATTTTCGATTTAACCTAAAATTTTTGAATAATATTGAATTTTTGAACAACAACAACAACTTAAAGGCACTACAACCAATTGTTTGCGAATTAATTTTAGGTATTTTAATTCGATTTATTTTGTTTGGCTGGAGATATATGTAGCTATTTCAAGGGGTGCCGATGCCGAGCCCTATCATCAATCTCCTTTATAGTGTTGCTAAGCTTTAATCCAATTTTATTGTAAAAAACTTTCTACATGCTCACCATGAGATTCGAACCCACGCATATCAGATTTGCTCAGTCTTCTAGGTCGTATGCACTACGCATTCCACTGCTTATGATCACTGACGTCACAGGTCGAGATGGGCTGTTTGTTTATAAAATGCATTTGGAGCATCAGCGTTTTTATAAGCTCCTTTAAGTATGCTGTTTTGTTCCGCCTCCATTTTTCTCCGTATATTTTGGTAGACTACAATCCGTAGTACGTATCAAAGGAGGAGAGGTTGGAAGATCGGTAAAAATTTAATGAAATTGACGGAATAAAGAATGGTTAAGTCTAATAAACTGACATTCTAGTATGAATAATACAATAAATAATAATAATAATTTTTGAAAAATATACATACATACATACATTATTTTCATCAATTTTCGGCGGTTTTTGATTTTTTTTCAAATTTACGCGCATATGTATTTTCATTAAAACACATTATCAGTGCAAGGACAAATTAATTACCAGTACGATGGTATGTACTATTATATTTCCAAAAATGTTGTCAAAAACTCAAAATTGCCGAACTTTTAACTATCGATATTTTAAAATTTCTTACGGCCATATTGTTGGCTTTCTTCAAAGCTAGTTTTGAGAAAAAACTACATAGTTCTATTCAGGTTTCGAGTTTTAATGTTTTCACTAATTTTTATTACTTTGACATTTAATTCAAAATATTCATACATAGTTTGACATCTAAATCAAATCAGTAATTTTTTTGAGAACATAAAAACTCGAAACACCAATAGAACTAGTTTTTTCAGTAAAACTAGCTTTGAAGAAAGTCAATAATATAGCCGTTAATGTTTTAAAGGAAACAACTTTGATGGTCTCAGAGAAGTGACAAAAAATTTGGGAAAGTAAAGTAAAACCAAATTGTAACTACGAGGGTTGATAGGTACATGTGTCATGATGTCTAATACAATAATCTAGACATTTTTCTTTGAAGCTTGTGGTGGATATGTGGAATTGAAAATGGCGATTTTTCCCATTATTTCATTTTTCTAATTGGAAATTTTGTATGAAGCAAACAACTGAAAAAAAAGGAGTCCATATAGTTCGCTTAAAATGCTTACATACATATCTTGGATTCTATTAATCGGATTGTTACCGCCGGCGTGAATATTACGCCGTTTAAAACTTGGTTTAAAAGCCCTTAAACCGACTACATTTAACCGAACTAAACCGATAGAATTTAAACGACAAAATCTCGTTTAAATCGGTAATATTCACTCCGTTTAAGCAAAAAATTCCATTCGGTTTATGTCGGTTTAAATTTGTGATTTAATCCGACCGTCGGATAGCATCGCAAGTATGGAAAAAACTAAAAAAGGCTTTTCTTGACATTTATTTATTGAATTGTCATTTTATATTTAAATAAAATAAATTAATTAATTCGTGTCAAACACAAATAAGCATTAGAAATGTCTTTCATTCCTCGCTTTATCGTGTTTTACGTTGCGAAAAAATGTCAACAATAAGGTCTACCGCATTGCGTCTTCCAAATATTCTATGAACGATTTGTTGCGAGTTGAATTCTTCTTGATGATCTGGTTGCAGTTCCGCGTCGGTCGTTAATTCGGTTCTAATATCTATCATATTATATTAAGCAAGATGGCAACTAAATTCCATCAACCTAACAGCAATACCGCAGCCCAAACTCCTCCATAATGCACATATAAAATGCAACACAAGTTTTTTTTAACCGCTGCAAATTTTATATCTGTCCAAACTGAATTAAGTTGGTCTGGCAGCGATACCGTGAACATTACATTACCATTATGCACTTTCCTAACAAAAAAATAGTATTAGCATTTTGAAAGTGCATTATAGTAGTGCTGGGTATGAGGTATTACTGTCAAGGTGTCAAGTTGATGAAATTAAGTGTGGACAGTAACCACGAACTATTCTGATTTTTTTGGTTGCATTTTGAAAATGCAAGGTGTTAGGGCCACGGTATCGCTGCCAGACCGATGGCATTTAATTTGGACACATATAAACAATGATCACAAAATTTGAAGCGGTATAATACACTTAAACTTCACTCATTTTTTTGAATTTTGAAAGTGCATTACGTTGGTCTTAGGGCCGCGATATCGCTAAAAGGTCTATGGCATGTAGTTTGCACTGCGGTATACAAATATCATGCTCACAAATTTTGGAGCGATATAAAACACTTTGATCAAATCGTTTACCAGCTCTCGGTATATAAGCCCTTTCTGGTTAATTGGTCAACTCTACCCCGATGTGTGAATAACGTGCAAAAATATGATGTGTTGAATTGCCATCATCGCCGAAAATAACACGATTGAATATTTTGCACTGACTGAATAAACCAATAAAATTTTGAATATTAGCTAAAACCATTTAAACCGCACCTAAACGACACGAAAATGCCTCGTTTAAGTTGGAGTCGGTTTATCGTAGTTAAACCGATCATTCGGTTTAAAATTTTGGTTAACGTCGGTTTAAGTGAGTGAATATTACCGATTAGTCGGTTTAAAAATTTTAAACCGACTTCTGAATCTAAACCGATTTTAAACGGCGTGAATATTACGGGCATTAGGATTGGGGCCTTAAGACTTAGGAAAAATGACAAAGCACCATCTTTGGCGGTTTGAATACTTACTAAGCCGTTGTAAAAATGCTCTATAGTTCGATGCAGTGGAGACGAAGACGCAATTTCTATACTTTATTACCCTTGGATTTTTAAGTAGGAAGTTCAATTCTTATCTCTTATTGGCACTAAAACTATCAGAACCGTCGCGTCGCGAAATGAATTGAAAAGATTAGGTATAATTTGCTTTGTTTAGTTTTCCACGACTTTCGTGTTCACGCAAATGAAAAGTAAACTTTGAAAATAAATTACCGAATCGCAAAGACCTTCAAAAATACTACTCAAACTTAGCTACTTCCCTAGGACCATTATAGACGTGTCCTTAGAAAATATATTTAATTATTTTTCACAAATGAAAATCTACAAAACTTTCATAAATGTTAGAAACAACATCCTTAATCCGAAATAATATTTTCACACACGAGTGATTAGTTACGCATATACGACTACGAGTATATTTGCGATGAATCTTCTAAATCTGAACTAAACTATATACCAGCCGCCTCTTTGTATAGATATTCCAAAAAGTATCTTTGAAATGGATATAGTGTTTATTGTAGTTTTATGATGGCACGGATTAGGTACATATACGATTATGAGAGAAGGGAAACGATCTTCGAGGAGCTCAGAACTTTTCTCCAAAAACCAAAAATCCTATAGCAAAAGATGGAGTTCGCACAAAGGCAACCTTTTCTTCTTTTCTTCCTTGCCTTACTTGCACACATGAATCCACACAACACACCCAGCATCTCGAATATGAATATGAAATACTTTTGTGGCAGGAAATTTATCTTTGCTTCTCATACGTGTTTTTGAAAGTAATTTCCGCAAAATCTCTCTTGCGGTTTAAAATGGTTTGAAGGGAAATGTTATTCGAAATGAGATTAGAAGTCCTTGTTTTCCGCATCTAATGTGTAGAAGTGAAATGATACCAGGATAGTTCTTACACTTTGAGGACATTCGATAGGGTATAATATTTGTTAACACAGTGTGATGGGAATGAATGTAATAGTTTACTTTTTGGGTAGTTTCAATTTAAATTATTGGTTTTCTGAATTTATGGGATCGACTTGTATATTCTATGCGGGATGTCATTTTCTTAAGTGAATGAGAAGGATTTCAATGTATCCTTTTCGAAAGAAAGTTTATTTCTCAGCTACTACTTATTACAAAGAAAAATATAAGAATTAATATATTAATTAATTATTGAACATAGATAGAGGGACAAGGTTTTGCATTCGTGAAGAAGAAGGTATATCGGTTCTGACACCTCCCTTTCTGTTAATAGGATTTGAAATTATTGTGGCTTAGATTTTTCTTCTGAGCTTTAAATGAGCTCTGGACGTTCAACTTAACAGGAGTCGTATTAAATATCTTGGGCTTTGAGCGCAAAAATTTCATTTTGTGATTTTTTTTTGTAAAATTAATAAATTGCTATACATATCATTTAAAAAAGTCCAGAAATTAATGAAAGGTATTAATATATTGTTAGTAACTAAAAAGTAAATTGATAAGAATTAAAATACCTTAATTTGAAAGTTTTTTTTTATTTTCACTTTATTTTTAAATGTCAATATGTTCTAAAAAATAAAAAATTCACAATCAAAGGGTCTGGGAACGGTTAAAAGTTCCCAAATAAGTTTTGCCACGCCCCCGCGTCGCAGTGTGGGATTAAATAGCATTTTAGCGCGCAAAAAGTCTAGAATGTGGATATTTGTGTAGGTTGTGTCAAGACAAGACAAAAATATATGGGAGGGGGATCTGTTTTTCTCCGTATGGGCAGGAGGGGCAATTTTCTGAAAAAATTGACTTCACATAAAAAAAAAAATATACAAAAAAACGGCTTCACTGCATTGGAAAAATCTGCACTTCTGTTTTCGGCATAAACAGATGTCCAGATTTTTCCAATGCAGTGAAAATAAATTTACACAGGTTCTTATGAGGGCTGAAATATTCCCAGGTTCTGCATGCAGCGTTTGCGGCACGATATCACTATTTCTAATTTCGCTGCATGGGGAAAAAGCTGAACATCTGTTTTCGGCTTTAGAATCTTGTGCGTCGCAGCTTTTTTTACAGCCAAAAATTTCATCTTTCATTTTGTTTCTTAAAATAAATTGATTAAAAAATAATTTTCAAACTCAAAATTTAAAAAAAAAATTAAAATATTTTTTTATATAAAAATTAAAAAAAAGATTTAAACGTATTTTAGTGTTCGTTTGAATTTTAATACTTTATATGTTTGTCGAGCATAAAAAGCTAAATAGATAGCTGTACGCTTTTTAGTTTTTGAGAAAATTAAAAATTACAAATCTAATTTTTTTCTTATGAGTTTAATTTTTGAAAATGAAAATGATTACCATGACATTGGATTACAAATTTATTTTTGTATCTAAAAGTCCTAGGCATAAAATACGTAATTAACTGTAACCTTGAAATCTATTTTGCACTTTTTCACATTTTTTTCTAATTTTTGAAAAAAAAAAATATTTATGAATCCGTTATATTTTATAAAAAATGTTAAATACCAATCGCGGAATAATAACCAAACTAGAGTAAATTAGGCACTAGACCATTGTTCCCCAACCATTTTTGTACTATGCCCCACCACAACATTTCCAAAATCCTCATGTCCCCCTAACATTATAGTGTTAATCAGTGTTGCCAGAAACACCGATTTATCGTATTTCTCCCGATTTGCAGAGGTATTTCCGATGCACCGATTTTTGATGTAAATATGGCACTTTCTCCCGATTTTTTTAAAATATATTTTCCACTTGAATTTACATAACTTATAAATTTATTCAAAAGAAGTATCTATGTCTTAACCTTTCTGTACCTAACTTACAATATCCAATATGTCATTTAATCGCAATTATAATGAAATCGATTCTCTTCTTTCAAACGCAGCGTATTAATCTTAGATATACATTTTTCCCATCGTTTTCACTGTCGCCATCGTCTATTTTTATGTTTTGGTGCGGTTTCGCTGGTAGTTTAATTCTTCTTTATCTCCCTTATTATTAATTGATGTTTTATTCATTTGGGGCTACTTGCACTAAAGTTTTCTGACAGCACTAACCTCTGATTTAATAAATAATTAAGAGTTTTTTCACTGATTATAAAGAATCAAATCAAGTTGTAGCAAAATATTTTTTTTTCAAGTTATCCTCACCACTTGTGAAAAAATATTCTTATCTACTTGTTAAGTATTTTCCGTAAATAAAAATCGAGAAGCGTTTATTCATTGATCTAAACTTGAATTTGTATCTTCTGTTTGTTTCGTGCGAGTGGGCCTTAGAAGACAAATACATAGTAAAGCCTAGAACGCTGCTTATGCGGAACGAAATTTTTTTTTTTGGTCTCTAACATGACAACGAAATGCTTACGAAAACCGCAACGAAAAATTACCCCTTGAACGTGACAACGTTTGCAGAAACAAAAAACAATCACAAGCGTATAAAAATCACAGAAAGCCATGTTGTGATGAAAGAAACAACAAATCCAAACACAAATAGAGACCAAATGTCACTTTTCCGCACACAATTAATGGTACAGGCAATTTTTTCTGTGCGAAAAAAGAGGGGCTATCTCCAAATAATCTGCTACAATTATACATTTCGCTCATCGAACGGCGTACCGTAGAACGAAAAACAGAACGAAATTTTTCGTTTGTGATTTCGTTGTGTAATTTTTGTATGGGATTTTTCGTTTCGCATCAGCAGCATACTATGCTTAAATTATGTACATTTTTTTTAAACTTCTAGCCAAATGTCAACAGTGTTTAAACACTATTATTGCTTTCAAAAATCAAAATGAATTTAAATAAAACATAAAACTAAGAAAAACATAGGTATGTATATTTAATTGTAAGGTGCATGGTCTGTGTTTAAACGATTTCAATTTAAACAAAAGAAACTAAATAAAAAAAAAAGTAAAATAAAACAACGAATACGCGCGCGAAATTTTAAGGCATGTAATTTAATGGAAGCCAAAACATTGCCAAACAATCGAATGCCAAATAAAAAAAAGCTGAACATCAAATTGCCAAATAAAAAAAAGCGAAAAAACACCGAATAGAGAATATAAAAAATATAATGCACCTACGAAAATAACTGCCCAATTGCTTAAAACCCTTTTTTCCTTGGAGTAAAATGTGAAAATCCTCTTTCTGTTATGCACTTGCCTAAACTAAGCAAACAAACTGAAATCTTAAATCGCGAAAGTGATTACGGCAAAAATTGCAAAACAACTAAAAAAATATTACCAACGCAAGCACGACTAAGCAATGGCTCAGAAAAAAACTGTTAATCTTGAAAAGAGACGATGGTAATGATTGGTCAAACGATTAAAGCAACTAAACAGCGAAATGATCTATTAGCGAAATAATAAAACGGCATGACGATATTTATCGAAATGATTAAACGGCGAAACGTTATTTCGCAAAATAATGAAACGACGAAACAATATTTTGCGAAAAAACACTTGGCCAAATAATAAACAATTAAACAAAGAAAAACTAAAGAATAATTTGCCAAATGAATTTTGCGAAATGACTGAAAATATTTTTAACAAAAAGCGAAATATAAAACCGCCGAATGTTAATTGCAGAATTATTGAAAAACGTAATGAATAAAAAAGAAAATGTAAATTGCCAATTAAGAATTGCGAATTAAACAAAATATTTAACGACTAAGGCGAAACAATAAATGCCAAATGAATTTTGCCAAACAATGGTGACCCTCTCCGACTAACCCCGATTTTCGATGAGCTAATCTCCCGATTTCCAAAAATATTTTATAGCAACACTGGTGTTGATACCTAAGCAATGTTTAACATAAAACGACGTAACATAATAATGTAGAACAGAAATTTAAGTACAAACTAATTTACGTATACATATGTATTTATGTGATTAGTTAACTTATTTATATTAATATAATATGTTCATATAAAGCTTATGAAGGTAGTGCATATGTAATACATTCATAACTCGCGCTAAAATGCCATTTCATCCCACAGTGCACCGGAGGTTTCGACTCTCCGGTTGAGTTGTAGGTCACTATAGGCCCTAGTTGTTCATGAGATGGTGTTCCACCATTTTTTTTTTAACAAATCGATTCCAAATTATCCACTCGCCACAAAGCCAATCAAAAAGCACATAAGTTGTGAAAATTACAACAATTAAAAAGTGTGCTTCACACTTTACAAAATTCAATAAAAATAAATAAATTACCAGTTTTTTTTTTCTTCTCCAAAAATTTATTGAAATATTTACGACAGAACACTGCTCATAGATTAGAAATGCTAACACCTTTTATCTATAAATCATAAATTAACAAATACCCAAAATCGTGCTGCTGACAGGTTTAATATAACGCGGCCATAAAAGTTATCTGCACTCACTAAAATCTGAGTGAGATGATGGGAAGGGGTGGTTGTAGATAGTGCTGCTGCTGCTGCTGCTGCAGTTGCCCAGTTTTCAACATTTGAGGTGATAACTAATGCGTAATTGCTTTGACCAAGAAAACAGGTGCATGTGATAAATTTAAGCCAAAATTGCCGGAATAGTTCATTAATTGTGCGTTGCGGTGGACCAGCGAAATATATGTAGCTGTATTTTGTAGTGCATTATATCTAAGCTCGATGAGGTAGACGTGGTGTCGTAAATTATACTACTAAACCTAATAATATAGTGGGTGTTCCAAAGTACATTAGGGAACATGAAACTGAACTATACTTATAGTTCAAATAATAACGGACATTTTTATTAAGTGATGACCGGGGAATATATTGTTAAAAATAATACTGTGCTTCAACAAGGTTCTGAAAGAATATTATGATTTTTTTCTAATTGGTGTTATTTATTTGATTTAAATAGAGTTTACACTGCGAAAAATTAAAATAAATAAGACTTGATATGCTTTTCTCTTTTATTTTAATATTAACCATTACAGTTAGATCCTTCAAATTTTTCAAAAATTATCAATTTATTCAATATGATTGCCATTTTATCATTTGATTCAAATATAAAAACCCCTTTCATATTCTCTCAGAAACTTATTCACACAAACCAAAGTGTTGATTTTCATTCATCGACAGATAAGGTGTCAATAAAGTGGTCAAGTTCAGAAAAAAAAAATGTGCGGGCAAAAACCAATCGAAACCTCAATGGACAATAATTTTGAAAACCATTCAATTAGTACAGAAACACGGAAACAATGGATGAATTATTGCTCAAAAAGGGGCGAAATGGTGGACTGGTTGTTGTAGCCAGAAGAGGATTATTTTTACTGAAAATGAATTTACACAGACAAATTGTAAAGCACGTTCGGATATTGTGAAACTTATAAATCCTGCAGGATATTTTGTCTTTTTTTTTGGTAAAGGTAGGTAAGGATTATATTTCAATACACCATGATTCAACATTTAGAGGATATACAAAATTACATATTTGTGCATATACGTGTAGTTGCAGTGTAAGGCAGTGGCGTATTAAGGTCTTATGTCACCCTGGGCTATTTTAAATCGGCTACCCCTACTCCTCACCAGAATTTCGTCATATCTTTGACATAAAATATTAATAAAAGATAATAAAACACATTAATTTCACCTTCATTGTTTGGATGCTCCCCCATCTTTTACTTGAGGTTGCAGCTACTCAGATTTTGGTTTTACCCGCTGATTTGAGAATAGGGTTGTCATTTATTTTGGGAGAGAATATAAATCCATTCCAAGGCTGTTTGAATTTGCCGCTCTGGAGTTCGCTGATATAAAAAAAAAATTCATTGGTCACTTTTATAAATTAAATTAGCGTTCACCCGCGGACTCAGTACCGCGCCTACTTTTTTTTTTTTTAAATAGAGAAAAACTATTTATCAATATAGCCTTTAAAATTACAGAAACCAACTTAATTTTCAAAAACAAAATTGTATTAAAAAAGTAGAATAATAAAAGTGCGTATACGCCCGAGTGCACCACTAATATAATTATATGAATTTTTATTTTTTTTTAGGGAGCAAATTATGTAGGTTAAGATTATTATTGTATATAATAATATAATTATAATTTTAATTTTTTTTATAATTTTTGATGGATGCAGACTTCTAGGAGACTAAGGCACTTTGTTTGAAATTATTTGGTATTTCTTTTATTTAAATTTTTCTTTTAAGCTTTTATTCATTCTAATTTCGTTCAATTTTCAGATCAGTTAATCTATTTAATGTTAAAAATAAGAAAATTATGTACCTGTACCCATACATTAAATTCAATTTCGTTTATTGCTGCACTAATTCTGGAATATACATTTTCAATAGTTTTTATTTTTTATTCCTTCAGCACTTATTTCATTCTTTATTTAATTTAGTTTTAATTTTGTTTTTATAGTTAAAAAATATTTAAAAAAACAGAAAATAATTTTAGCTTTATCGATTTATTTTATAAAAAAAAAAAAAAATACTGAATAGCTTCGCGCATACCCTGTGTACCTTTCATCATTCATCAAACTTCGTCCACTTTTTTAAAGCCTATTTTAGTTACTTTGTACTAAACTAACTGATGACCAGTTGAACTTCGTTCCAGCCAGAAAGTTAGCAAATGTCGGGTTGTCGCGAATTTTCTCGTCAAAGATTCCAATATTCGGCTTTGTAGATTTTTTTTACAAAAAAAAAAAAAAAAAAAAAAAAAAAAAACAAACAAAAGAAACAATTTGGTAGTTTTTATCAAAATTGAAAGTTTTAGCGTTGTACAGTGGTGTGAAAAACATTCCGGATTTTTTTGGTAAACTGCATTGATTGTTGGTTTGTGATATAAAAATGGAAAAATCAAATGTTTGCAATTTTTTCCCATTTTTATTGAACAATTTTATTATTTGAAACAAAAACCATGGAACTTTATCCATCAAAACAAAAAAAAATTCAAAAAATTAAAGTTAATTCAAAATTTCAATGTGACAAACTAACCGGATTTTATTTTTTGCAATTAACTTTTATTATTTATTTAATATTTTGTCCAGTAACCCCTGTTTTTTATCACAGCTCGGCATCGACAAGGCATTGACTGGATTAAATTCCCGAGAACAGAAGCAGGAATATTCTCCCATTCATTTTTCAAAGCTGCAAAAAGAGAAGTTGTTGACGTGTGCTTTTCTATCCCAACCCGCCTTTTGAAAATGGCCCACAAGTTTTCTATTGGGTTTACATCGGGTGATTGAGATGGCCATTCTAAGACACGAATATTTTTAGTTGAAAACCACTCTTTTTGCAGCTTTGAAGAATGTTTGGGGTCATTATCCTGCTGAAAAACCCAACGCAGAGGCATTTTTTCCTCTGCGTATAGAAGCATTACTGACTCCAAAATGTCCCTATATTGGAAACGGTCCATAATTCCTGTGATTTGGTGTATAGGACCGCAGCCTGCTCCTGAAAAACAGCCCCAAACCATCACCGAGGCTCCACCGTGCTTTACTGTAGGGAGTACATTTGCAGGCTTTAATCGCGTACCTTTTGAGCGCCTCACTGTCCTTGCACCATCGGAGTAAAATAAGTTGAATTTGCTTTCATCACTGAAAAGCACACTCCTCCATTTGCTTAAAGACCGGTTAAGATGATTTTTTGCAAATTCAACCCTGGGTTAAATGTTTTGATTAGGAATTTTAAGTCTTTCCCAAATACCTTTTACGGATTACCTTTTTTTACGAAGCTTAGCAGTAAGAAGAGGTTTTTTAGCTGGTCGAAATGCAAAAAGACCGAAATCTCTTAAACGCTTCCTGACCGTACTTGGCCCTATGGGTAGATTAAGTTCATCATAAATTGTCTTTGAAGTCGCAAAAGGGTCTTTAAGCAGGAAATTCTTTATGCGCCTATCAGTTTTAATTGTTGTTTTACGAGGGCGTCCACCAAAATGATCTGCTTCTACTGATTTTCGACTTTTAAATTTTTTAATGATGTCGCAAACCGTTGACGTTGGAATTTTTAAGATTTCAGCGATTACTTTTTGTTTTATACCGGCTTGGAACTTTTCTATTATTTCGTATCGAATCGCGTTGCTATAACGTGTTTTAGCCATTTTATGCACTATATAATTTCAACTTACACAGCTCTCAACTTGTAAAAACATTATAATCTACGGCTTGAGTCAAAAGACTCGAAAGAACCGTTACTTTTACATCGAGACCTGCAATCTTCTTGAAATCCGGTTAGTTTTGCACAGGCATGTTACTGAGTAACTTTATAAAATAATTTTTTTTTATTGTTCTTGTCATCGTAGCATTAAATTTTTAAGGTTATTATTAACTTGTCTCATACTCTTTACAAATTATTAAAAAACTTATGGAAAGTTGTTAGTTTTCTACTTGGTATAAAGAAAATCATTACTATGGGAAAAAATCCGGAATGTTTTTGGCAGCACTATGTTTTTTTTGGTAAAACTGTTATTTTTTTAAATTATTTTGTAGCAAAAACTGGACAAAAATTGTTTTTTTTTTTATTTTATTTTGATGATAACTCTATAATGTTTGGGATACAATAAAACCCGGATAAGTGCCTGACCATAAATGCCTCATTTTGAGAAGTACTTATGCGGGCAGTTATAAAAAAACATTCTTAAGTGCGCATAAGCACTTGTCTCTATTTTTACAAAAATAAAATAAAATTGACAAAAAAAAAAACGTTTAATGTTATAAAAAAGGGAAATAACATTACATCAACTGACTATAGCCCAGAAGCCTTATACATACATCAGCGCATGCGTTTTCTCAAAAACTATGGGTCGTTTGGGCATCTTGTTTTTGGTGTTTGCTTTAGAATTGGTAACAGCATTAAATTCTGAAAAAAAAACAAGTGCTCAATAACGTAAAATTTTATGAAAAAAAAAATAGTTTTTATAAAAAAAACGTTGATTTTTTTTTCTAAATTTTGAGTTTGGAAATAAATTTTTCAATGACTATCACTTCAAAAAACTTTATTTAAAAAAGAAAATTCAAGGATGGATAAATGGATTTGATAAAAAGTATAGGATTTTATTCCAAAAATGTTCGTTGGATTTTTATGAGTCTTTTTATATTTCAAGGCAATTTTTTGAAAAATTGCCCCTCCCAATTAAACGGGAGTAATATAAACTACCCCATCCAAAGGATTTTTTTCTTCTTTTGACCCAAATTATACGCTCTAGTATTTTTATGCATCTTGTACCAAGGACCATTTTTTTTTAATAACACTGCAAATTATACTACTTGCTGTTATAAATTTATTTTTGCTAAATTTTGAATATCTGTATTTTCGAAACTGTTGGGTCTACACAGATAGTTCTTGGCTCAAATTGAAGAAAATTGAATTGTTTTGAAATCGTTGAGCGAAGTTATAGTCGAAAAATTTGTTGTTTGGGGTTAAAATTGTCAATAATTGAAAAAAGCGTAAAAATTTCGCGTTTCTTTTTATTTTTGACCATGATGCGTTCGGCGCTCGGGTTCGAAAACTTCGGTTTTCATGAGGCCAATATCATAAATGACTCACCAAAAAATCAAAACTTTTGGAGCTAACGCAAACCCGCCCTTATGAGACGACAATGTTACTGATGGAGTACTAGTATCGGTAACCTTTTAAGAAATGAAGCGCTAGATGAAAAGAAGCTTTTGTATTTTTCTGCTGATTTCAACTGTGTACTTAAAAGATTTTTTTTTTTCAGGTAAATTTCAACTAAAGTATACAAAATAAAAGGCAATTAAGCGGGGAGTGTAGTTAAGCGAAAGGTGCTTATTAGATGAGTTTTATATGAAAAAATCTTCAAAATGTTGGTTCTAAAAAATAAAAGGTACTTATGCGGGTAAGGCACTTATGCGATAGGCACTTATCCGGGTTTTACTGAAATATAATGTGTTCTTCTAACTTTTTTGTGTGACTTTTATTATTCGTTAATTTTGATATGATTTTGAAATTTTACAAAAATACTTTCGTTGAATTTTGTGAACAAAAACAACAACTTAAAGGCGCTACCACCAATTGCTTACGAATTAATTTTTTTGGTATTTTTAATTCGTTTTATTTTTGTTTGGCTGGAGATAGGTATAACTATTTCAAGGGGTGCCATTAGTCTCCGTTATAGTCGTTCTGAGCATTTAATCCAATTTTATTTGAAAAACTTTCTACACATCATGCGGTATTTGAACCCGCGCATCAGCCTTCGAAACTGTGTGCACTACGCACTCTGCCACTGCTGACCACTGACGTCACAGGTCTATTGGTCTCAAAAAAGTCTTACCTACCTTAAACACTGAAAATAATAGCCCCTTTCAAGATTTCCAGTTTGTCTATTGTCTTTAACTTAAAATATACAAAACTGTTAGATATATCATGCAGTAGCATATGTAATTTTTTTTTTTTGAATTTTTTCAAAATTCAGCAGAATTAAGGAGCTTTCCAAAAAATATACGCAATCGTACCCCCTCCCCTTTGATCGAATCCTGGATCCGCACTGACTCGCAAATTAATAATTGTTGTATTGAATAAATAAGTAACCAACAAAGCCTTAAATTATTCGTTCTCCTATTAAAATATGGAAAATTCACAGTTTTTGATTAACTTCTACACTTAAACTCTATATCAATTATTTTTCCACAAAAACCCAACGAAATGATAAGACTTTTTTAAATAAAGTAACACTTCACGGTCTAAGGTTCGATCCCCAGCCTCGCCACCTATTTATTTAAAAGAAAAAAACGGCTACTGCCTCTTGCGAGGAATTGACAAATCCTCCAAGAGTATCACCTGTCACAGGAAAGTGCCGCTCGTTAGCCGTTCGGATTCGGCAATAAACCGTAGGTCCCCTCCATTCCTGCAGACACGCACACAGGAATGGTTGGGAGTTGTAAGTCACTAGGCCCTAGTTCTTCATGAGCTGTTGTGCGATTTTTTTTTTTTTTTTTGAACACTTCACGTTTAGTTGAGTCTTATCCAGAGATGGACATCACTTCCGTAGCTATTATACTGCGACACTGATTTTCTCAATTTGTTTTGACTTTTTGAAATTGAAATAATTGAGTTTATACAAATTAATATTCTTACAGATTCTATAATATTATATCTAATACCTTAAAATCTGGTTAACTGCAACTCTAATTTTATCGGCTAATTAATGTCATTCTTTGATTTATTTAAACTTTAAGTCTTATCTAAGGAATCAAGATAAGAACCCTTGACCTCGATATTACCATTAATTGCATTCTGGTTAATTAAATGAACAAAAAGAAAATCTCCTGAATATTCAATCAATTTGGAACCAATAAATTCATTCCAAAAGGATTTGCCCAACTAAAAGAATAAAAAAAAAAAAATACCAAAGTAGAACACGGTCTGTTGCCAAATGCAAATCATTCAAATTTATATATCTCCACCGCTTTTGAATAAAATATAAAAAGCTTCATTCAGACTCATCCAACTAACAATATACGGTGTAAATACCTTTGATGGTATTATATCCGGAAGGAGACATTGGCTTTTTAACGACCTTTCAACTTTTTTTTTTTTCTTCCTCCCATTCATCCATTCTTTTCTTTAGGATTTTATTATACATATTTTTTTTTTCAAATGGTCCTTTTGTAAGTGAATTAGCTCCCTTGTCATTATAACCTCCCCGATTTGAAATAATTGAATTGAAAAAGATTAAAGAATTCCACGCGCAGAGTGGCCAATAGAATTAAATTTATTGCGTTAAGAATTACTAGGCCATTTGAATGAGAAAAAGTAGGATTTATGGGACTATAAACACCTTTTATATTTGTTCTCAAAAATCTGGTGGAGAGAAAATTAACTTCGCATTAGAATGTATTAATTTTGAATCGATACTTTTTTTGCAGACATTTTGGTAATTAAGAGGTTTAGAAGATGTGAAATCTGGTGGATTTAAAAGTTTAACTCAGCCAAGGTTTTAATTTTGTTCTGTCAAATCTAAAAACCTGTTTTTATGAAAAAAAAAACAAACAGAATTTCTTGGAAAAAAAAAATAGTTTTCAATCCAATAAAAATGTTGGTTCTGTGGAAAAGAAAACTTAAAACTCTCTTCTTATTTTTGTTACAGTCCAAAAATTTTGGAGTTGCGGTGGAAGTCGACTCCCAAATTGCCAATATGGCAAAATAATTCACTGTTACTACATTAAAGTTTACCTTTCACTCAAGAAGATACGTCTTTTTTCCACAAAATCTCATCTCAAGAACACATCACGAATTTCCTGATGCCCCATCCAAACAAAAACCAAATCCTTACTTCTCCCCTATATGACATTTGATATCCTGTATGTGTAGTCAATTTTGCCTGCAAATTACTCACTTCCTGTCCATCAGCTTGCGGACCTTTTGGTCTCGATGCAGTTAATGGATCTTTTAAAGTGGACATTTCCCAATAAATTAGTTTTCCATGGCCAGTTAATTGCTCCTGGAAGAATTCCATCTCACCAAACACCGTCCAAAGGTCCCATTCTTGTGGACTTTATCGGTGAAATGCCATCCTAAACCACAGTTGCATCCAAAGTCAGAGAGAGGACATGGTTTCTTTCGCTCGAGACTTCAGTGTCATCTGTCACACTTTAAAAAGGCATCTGTTACACCCAAAGGATTTTGCTTGGCTAGTGCCTTTTGGTTTAAATCCATACAGTTATACAATATAGTATAGAGATTGCATATAGATCCCTTACCTCTGGACTTTCTAAAAATGAATTTAACGCCACTCGAAACTCAGAGTTCGTTGCTTAGACAAACAAATATCTGCTACAACTGAAGTAAAATATCTCTCACTCGCTTTTTCTCATATCTACCTATAGCAAATAGCTTAGGGGAGTGATTGTTGTGTCTTTGTTTCTTTTGGGGCTCAAAAAGCGAATAATTGGATGCAAGGTTAGCAAGCTCCTTCCTCAAAAATCCAAAAAAAAAAAAAATAACCAAGCGTATTTCTCGGTTCGTGTTCATTTGTAACGAAATTGGTGTCTTTCAATTGAGAACATTGACGTGAAAAGCTGTTGTCATGTTAGAAAATCTGTCTGAGTGTTGGTTGCATGTTAACTTCTAGTTTTGAAAAGAATGCACTAATGCCAGTGATGATAGCTTTTTTTAAATGATAGTTGTTCAGCAAAAATTGTGACCTCGAAATAGTGAAAGTTTTCTTTTTAGTTTATCAATATAATGAAGGACATTTTCGATTTTCAGAAAATTGAAAAATATCAATGAAAATCTTTCAAAACTGTCAGTCTTAACTTTTCAAAATAAAGACTCTCCCAAACCAACGTGAATATTCGGCGCGACGAACGAAAACAACATAATAACAACTCGTGGTCGTCAAACAAAACAACATGTTTTTATTATTGTTTTCGTTCGTCGCGCCGCATGTTCGCGTTGGTTTGGGAGAGCCTTACATTTAATTTTAGAAAAAAAGAATTAAGACAAGAAATCACCACGGCAAACGCCTAGGAGTGTAGATTTTGACTATAATAAAAACGTTAAATCAAATTTGTCACTACGATGATGAAGAAGTCCGAAAAAGTGATTTTCGCCATACCGTCCGTATGTGCGTCCCTGCGTAATTTGAGATAGAGCCTAAACGGATAGGCCGATTTACTTCAAATTTAGTGCAGAGCATTTTTATGTGATTCCATAGAGAAGAATCGAAGCTTGTTAAAAATTGCTATGTGTGAGCTTTCGCGTTGAAAGAAAAATCTGTCAAAGCGACGCCCAACGCGGCATTGGAAATCAGCCTTAATTGCTGTCGCGAAGAGCTTTAGGTTCTTGACACACAGCACAACGTAAGGTTCTGTTGGGTTCCTGGTCACAGCGGTGTTCCAGGCTACGAGAGTGCTGAAGAACTGGCAAGAATTGGTTCAACACTTGACCTAGTTCAGACAGATTAAATAGCCCAGATCTCACCCTGTAATCTCAAACAAGTAATCGAGGGTAAAGTTCTATCTTCAACAAACAGGAGATGGAGCTCACTCGATACTTGTGTTATAACTAGAAAGTTATGGCCAGAATTTAATAAACAAAGAACTAAAGACTTTATAAAATTGAACAAAAAGTCAATTTCTCTTCTTGTGAGAGCATTACTACAGGTCACAACCTATTGGGCTACCACAAGAAAAAGATGCAACTTATCTCGGATGACCTATGCAGATGCTGTGGTGATGAGGAAGTTCATGAAGACACTCCTCATTACCTGTGTCACTGCCCTGCGCTATGTCATCTGAGAAGCAGACTCCTTGAGAAGCACTTCTTCGACGATTTAGAGGAATTCTCTGATATTCCTAGCAAGAATCTTTTAAAATTTACTAACGCTAACTAACTGGCTGAACAGAATAGTGACGCAGACGGAACCGGAGACGGAGCTGGAACAGCTGTCAAAATATTGAATACACGCAAATTCAATGTTGCGAACACAACGGAACGTAGACGCATACGGAGACGCAGACGGAAGAGTTCACCAACTTTTAACTTTTGACGTACGGCACTTTTGACGTTTCAATTTGTATGAAGAAAAAAAACAACTTTTTTGGTCGGAAAAAAATATTGTGGTTATTTGTATCGCGAAAAAAATTATTTATTAAAAGGAAAATTAGAGGAAACAAAAAATGTGAATTCTGAGCTTGTACACAATAATATTCTTTTGTTTTTCTTCAAAATACTTTCAAAGTTGTACAGCTCCATTGTGGACATGTAAAAAAAATGACGTACGACACTTTTTGACAGCTCTTCCAGTTCCGTCTGCGACTTCAGTTCCGTCATTCTATTCTGTTCAGCCAGTAAATGGCTCAAACCTACAAAAATAGAACAAACGTATTACGACTGTAAGACGCATGCAATTCCTGGAGGAGTGGCAATAAAAGGAGTTTGGGCAGCTAGCCTTACACCAGTCTTTACCGCTCCTGGGGTGAATTCGAGCGTCATTTAATTGCGGTAACCACCTCTCGCCAAGACTGGTATAATACTCTTATAGTAGGGGGCGGCCATCTCGATTCATTCCAGCCTGACGTAACAAAGCAGACACACACACCACTACCACTGACCCATTAAACCCACCTATCAGACATTGTGGGAGGCCGCACGCTCCTCTGGGCCTAGTGGGGGTAAAGGAGAGGATCACGCCCTCAAAGGACAGCGGTGATGATACCTCCCCTCAACCCGGCATCTAGGTGCTGACGACACTTACAAGAACAATTTCCTGTAACCCCCCCGATAACTTCAAGCAACTGCTTGCCAGAATATATGTCATATATGTCATATATGGATATGTCATGTCTTGTTTTTAGCATAGGTTTCTTCGAATAGGGTATCACAATGGCTCTACATTGATCTTAGTGTGACGATAACAAGATCAACCGTCAGCCCACTAACCTAACCTAGAGAAGAAATTTCAATTTTTGATTTAATTCATCTAAAGCACATAATTGCCATATATAAATATACTTCGGTTTTTTTCAAATTTTCTTAAAAACCGCTCCAACGATTTTGATTGAGCTTCGCACCTGAAATGACCAAAATAGAATTAAGAACCTGCGTTTCAGTTTTTATACAGAAAATTCGCGTTGTGAAAATAGGTAAAAAAAAAAAAAATAAATTTGATGGCACAACAGCTCATGAAGAACTAGGGCCTAGTGACTTACAACTCTCAACCATTCCTGTGTGCGTGTCTGCAGGAATGGAGGGGACCTACAGTTTATTGCCGAATGCGAACGGCTAACGAGCGGACCTTTTCTGTGACACGAGATACTCTTGGAGGATTTGTCAATTCCTCGCAAGAGGCAGTAGCCGTTTTTCTTTTAAATAAATAGATGGCGAGGCTGGGGATCGAACCTTAGACCTCTCGCATGACAGTCCATCGCACTAACCATCACGCCACGGCTACTACTGTGAAAATAGGTATTTGAGAAAAATGACTTATTTTCGAGTTATTCGCGTATATCTACTGAATGACTCGACTGATTTTGGAATCTGGAGTTATTGAGTTTAAATATTGCATATGAAAATTTTGAAAATATTATATCAAACGCAAAATTAAAATTTTAGTACTTTTGATTTTTCTTAAAGATTTCGTTAAAGATATCATAACGTGCAAGAGCAGGTTCGTGCAGTCCAGTCGTGATTCCTAGAAAATTTTATCAGGAAGCCAATCAAGTGAAAGACCAAAGTTAAATAAAAAATAAATTTGGTAGCACAACAGCTCATGAAGAACCAGGGCCTAGTGACTTACAACGCTCAACCATTCCTGATGAGTGCGTGTCTGCAGGAATGGAGGAGACCTACAGTTTATTTCCAAATCCGAACGGCTAAGGTGAGCGGCAATTTTCTATGACAAGAGATACTCTTGGAGGATTTGTCACTTCCTCGCAGGAGGTAGTAGCCCTGAAAAAAACTTAAGGTGGAAGCGGCTGGTATTAAACCCTGACCTCTGACATGACAGTCCTTCGCACTTACCATTACGCCACGGGCTGCTACGAAAGACCAAAGTCATGCCGATCTATATACATATATGTGAGCCGAAAAATATTTTTCAACAATTTTTAGCAGTTTTTTGCAATTTCTTTTTTTCATAATAAAAAAAAATGTTCTATCAGCTAAAAAATACGGCGGAAAAAAATAATTTTGTTTTCAAGATAATTGGGCCAAAAAATATTTTTCAATAATTTTTAGTAGTTTCTTGTAGGTTGGTATGTAGTTTTTTTTTTCTTAAAAAAAAGTGTCAATTTAATTCTTTTACAAATTCTTACTATTATCAACTATAATGTTGTGTAAAGAATTGTGTTATCCCAAAGTTAATCATTGTGCGTTGGTGTTCTCAAGATATTCAAGCCACAAATAATTTTTTAACATTTTTTTTTCTTTGATTTACACGAGTGACAAAATGTCATTAAATTTGTCATTTTATACCAATAAGTTGTCATAATCCCGGTTTATGACAGTTAATTGGTATAAAATGACCAACTTAATGACATTTTATCACTCGTGCAAATCCGGCATAAGTCTTAATTCCTCATAAAGTCATTACGAATTGAATGAAATTGATAAGTCGATACTAGCATTATTTGCCTTCGAGATATTGGATACGTAAGACATTTTACAATTTGTATTTAAATTACTATAATAAGAAAACCGCTATAGTTAATTTTTTTAAACCACTTTCTGCATGGTAATACTTTATTAATTGTAAAATAAAAATTATTTTAACGCGATATCCTTTTTGGCTTTCAAGATTTCGAACGCGGCAAAAAGTTTACAAACGTAAAAAAGGAAGTATACACGTACACATAAATAAAACACATAGAAAGCAATGAATTCGTATTTCAGACACTTCGAAACGTGGAATTTTAGATTTGCCTAATCGCACCAATTACAGTAACGTCCATAAGGAAGTTAAAAATGAAAAAGAAACGTGTTTAAACTAATTTTATCAGAGATCAGAAATAAATCTCAACCTTTTGAAAGGTCCCTTAATAACTCTTATTTGTTGCTATTTTCAATAAAAGTCACAAAATAACCTTTATTCTAAAAAAAAAAGTTTTTCGGTCAAGTTCTGAGCGAAACCTTTATTTTGTTTTTTTTTATGTTACGGTCAACCAGTGAGAGAAATCGCTGAGAGAAAAAAATAAATCTCATCTGCAATTTTATCAATCAGAATGTCTCTTAGTATGGCCCTTAGTTTTTCGTTAGCACTGCATGCTGAAATGCAGCTTATTAGGCTTTTTAGTCATCATCATCAAGTTTCCTGACATATTTGCTTGGCGTCCCAGCGACTGAATTCAAAATTGAAAGGGAATTTTCAAATTTAAATTATATTTTTAGTGACAAAAAAGGACAATCTTGGGTCAAAAATATCTTGAGAGTTTATCATTAGCGAAATTTAATACAATAAATTAAAAAAACATAAAAATCCGTTGCTCCGCTTAGGGGGTTATCAGTCGCCAGGTAGGCGCCAATGTGAACAGTTTTCTTGACCAAAATACTCATTACCCAAAAATTTAATTTCTCTTTACAATCTTTTTTATTAAAAGCACCTTGCCCGGCCTTTGTTGAGTTTTTGAAAAAAACAAACTTTTTTTACCAACTTTTTTATTGATTTTTTAGAACTACTGGCGCTACCTAGATCACGAATATGTATTTTTGAAGTCGATAGGTCGCTTAGTTTAGCCGCAAGTCAAGTTTAAAGATGCAAACTTTGATGCCTCTAGCACGTCTAGTTTAGCCGCAAATCGTATTTAAAGATAAAAGTCGATTTTTCATATAATGACATGCATCAATTGAAAAGGTGGCACTTCCTAGATTACAAATATGCATTTTTGAAGTCGCTAGGTCGCTTAGTTATATTTTTAAAATTTTTTGTTCGAATTAACCATTTTTGATTTATTTTCTACGAAAAAGGTTAAAGGTTGACCTTTTCCATTAATTTTTTCGTAAAAAACTCAACCATTGAGAGATATTTTAAAAATTAAAAAATAAATCTCAACCGATAACCGATATTTTGTTTTTCAATAAATAAATCTCAAACCGTAACCGAAATCTTCTTAAAGAAATGTGGTAACTCTCAGAGAGAAACCAATTGAAAATAAAGGTCAACAGTTATTTCTGATCTCTGATTTTATTCAAAATTGTACGTTATTGAGTAACAGTTTTTATTTTAATAAAAACCATAAATGCTATCTTTTAGTTAAAATCACCATTCCCCAGCATAATCTTCCTTTCAAAGTAAATAAAGAATTAGACTCAATTTTAAGGACCACATAAACAAACTATCTTGGCATTCCAAGAGATGGCATGATCAAAAAGAGACTACGGGGAGATTTTTTTTGAGCCTAGAAGCTAGAACTAAACTCTTCTTGCTGATGGGATGGATAGTCTAATCGAGCATCTTTAAGGCAAAAGTAAATGCCATAGATTAAGGTGTAAAATGGAAACTTGAAAGAAACTATACAGAAATCAAAACATTGCCAGCATGTCGCATAGTCAGGCCGCTCTCAAATCCCTAAACTCACACTCACCTACCAATATACCTTCAGCATTAAACTGATATGGGAGTGTGTCGGTAGACTAAAACAATTGGGCAAGAGCAATAATGTCACACTTAATTGGGGGTACCATCAGGCCACATTAGCGTCTTCGGAAATAAAGAGGCAGTCTCATTAGCAAAATTAGGAGCAACGACACTCACAGGAGAAAACTTTGTCAAAAATAAAATCGAAACAGCAGAGGCAAAAGGATCAAAAGTTTGGAAATAATTCCCTAAGCTGAGGTATAGGCCAATCTATGGGAGCTACAATCAGGAACGTTTCCTATCCTGTATTGGTTTAAATAGAAATGAACTCTGTTTGATCTCTGCTCTTATGTAATTTTGCGATGTATAAAGTCTAAATTATATCTAAAAAATGTTGGCCTATTCCCTCCAGCGCTTCTTCCCCGTTTTCTTCCACTTATTTTTTTTGTCCATTTTTTCTTTCACTTTTAGTGCCAGTTGTACAATCGTGGTTTAAATTTTGATCCGTGGTTCAGGAATTTTAACTCGCTGATTTCGGCGGGTTAACTGAGGTTCAACGATGGTTCAAGGTTCTAATATGCACTAAAAGCCAATTACATGCCTGAACCATCGTTGAACCACAGTTAATCCGCCGAAATTGGTGAGTTAAAATTCCTGAACCACGGATCAAATATTTGTACAACTGGCCCTTATTGGTTAAAGAGAAAAAGTGTGGGACAAAAATACTCAGCTTGCAATTTTAAACAATTGTTGTCTTAGGGCCCGAATCTCTGCCGAGGCTACTGATCTTTATACTGAAAGTCTTTAAAAAAGACAAATTTATAGGAGCCAAAAAATGTGTCACAAGTCATTTATTATTTGTCTATAATTGAAAATGAAATATTATTTTGCATGTGCTTCATGCTTTAAAAATATCTAACCCCATTTCCGTATTCCCCAATTTCACATTCGAATGCACTCACATCCTATACTTATATCTCTATCCAATTTTATCATTCCAAAAACTGTCCCATTTATCTCTTCAATTCTGCAAAAAACAAACGTGTAAAAATAATTACCTATTCCATTGTCTCCAAAATCGAGGAAGTCATAATGAAAACTTCCGATTACTTTCACTATGAGACACATAACATGGAACATACCCTACACTTTCGAAATCGCATGAACAATGGCAAATGGCATCTCCACTCGAGCACATAAGTTCGCATTCGCACCAAATGAATTTACTACCCTCGGGGTATTCAAGTTGAGGTAAAGTAATGAAGAGAAATTGCTCTTTAGAAAATGAAAAGGATATTATTTTGGTTCCAAATGCGAGTATGTCAGCAAATACCAAACGAAATGAACTGAACTAAAGAATATTGTTTGGGTTCTGATGTTCTAAAAGATGAAAGATAATTTTCGCGATTGTTTGTTTGTCTCTTTGGCCTGAAGGCAACAATTCTAGATGAATTCGTTACTTTTGTCTGATGATTGGAATTTTCGAACAATACCTTGATTTTTGGTGTGAAAAACATGGAGAAGATTCAGAGTACCTAATTGAAACTTTGAAATAAATTCGTTTGACTCAGGTAATGAAAGGAAGGGGTTTAATCGGAAGTTGGTTTAATTAATATGTTTTTGTGAACGTTATGTTTTGAAAATAGCAGCATGGAAGGGCTACAATTTCCTTGAAAAAATTCGTACACAGTTACGACAGACTTAAAATTTTTTGAACTGATAAAACTAAATAACTGGTTTTGTAGATTTTAGACAATAGACGGAAATTATAATTTTCATTATGTATTTTTTGTAAAACAGATTGTTTGTTGGTATGATACATGTACGTAAGAGTTTTGCATTATTTTAACATTTACCTTCTTTTCAACTATTTCTACAAAGAGTCCTTAAAGCTTTATTCACAATTTCATCATCTTATCATCAACAAACACCAACACACTAGCATCAGGGGGCATCATATCTCATTTTCATAAAATCATTTATGACGAAACAGTCATAAACATTTTTCTACAGAGCTGTGGCTTTGGTTCTGTCGTATATGAAGAGTCTATAGACAAAACCTTGCACAGTATTTGTGGATTTGAAGATTCTTTTGTATTAAACGTAACATATGTTCTATATTAACACATATACACACATGGAAATAAGGTAATTCGAGTGTACCTTTTCATAAAGGAATCCAAAAGTGGTCCTCAAGGAATTCGTTTAATTTTGGTTAGGAAAGAAAAATTTCTACCATCAATCTTAAGAAAAGTCAATTGTGATTGCTTTGATGCCAGTCGCAATGACTTGAAGGAGAAAATTTAGTTTTCGACTCTACCTTCAAGATGGCCATAGATTTTTTGTCTTCAGTAAAATTAAAGCAAGATTTGGCCTGTTAAAGAGTTGTATTAATTAGAAAGAGAACCTTTTCTTGATGAATTATTTTCTACATGACGTATTGTTTCTTGGTACATTTATGCAAACTTCGTCATAATTCACAGTTTATGTATAAATATTTAAAAGCTTCGCATTGATTTCCTTTGAAAATTTTGTTTTTCCTTAGCTGATCTTTCGACAAGCTTTGATAACAATATAAATACAGCAGCTTTTTTAATCTGTTAGTCTGTTCGGATATATCCAAGCCAGCTAAGCCAATTATATTCTTTAAAGTATTTTTTAGACATTCCTCGAATACTTGGCAAATAATTTTTTTTTAGCATATAAAGAATATCATATTTTACACAAAAATTGATTTTATTTTCTACAAAATTCAGTATTATGCTGCATTTGGTGGACATTTTGCTTTCGAAAAATGGTTAAAAATGAAAACTTGCCAATTTTCGCTTTTTCTAAAATGGTAAAATTGCGATTTTGTTTTATATAAAAATAGAATTAAAATTTACAAAAAAAGATATTTTTGGATGTTGTGTTTTGAAAACTTTTTATATCGAAAAAGAGTTGCCCGATTTTTACTAAGCTTGCCACCAAGTAGTTTTCGAAAAGTATCTAGCATATTTTAAACAAAATATAATCTTATACACAAAATTAACGAAATATTTCATACAATTTATTAAAAACCGTTAAGAAAAGTCTTATGTTTCTCGACTCCTATAATTTGCAGCAAAATATTTCTGTAATATAATATTAATCCCTACGAGCTACCAAATTATATGAATAAATCCATTAAACTTAAACTAAACCATTATAAAAGTACCTATCTGCCATAGAACCTTTTTTTCTTTGTTTTGGACTAAAATACTTATGTTTATTTGGAGTTATTCTTTTTTACGCAAAAGCAAATTATAATAATTTGCTCAAAAAAAATTCATAACATTTACATAATAAAAAAACTCGATACCTACAGTCTTATTCAGTGCACTTTGCTCTTCAGCCCACCTGATTCAATTTAAAAAAAATATATTCTAAGAAATACTCTGTTGGTCTCGTGGTTTTTTGGCAAGTATTGAACTTTCTTTCTGGGGATCAGTCGTCCATCTGTTAAGCCTTCTCAAAATAATTCATCCAACAACTTGATCAATATAGGAAGAAAGATTTCATTCTTTGACCATTTTGAACAGTTTTTAAGCGTCCACCGCACTAAAATATAAAAAAAGAGGCTGGATTTAACCCACACTGATAACTTCCCATTGGTAACCTTTGAAACTCGACACCCGATGTTGTTTTTTATTAGAAAATTGTCAATTAAAAATCTTATAAAAACTTATCAAATGTGGAATCAAGAAAAGGCTGTTTTCTCTAAAATTTCAACAATTATTAGCAGTTTCTTTTGCAGTTTTTTTTGCCTAGAAAAATACCGTTAGTTAAATTTTTGTACAAACCTTATCAATTACTAATTATGGAATTGTGTGTAGACTAAAATTATCCCGGAGCTGATACAATTGGTTGTGCTCGAAAAATTCGAGCCGAAAAACATTTTTTAGCAGTTTCTCTTGCAGTTTTTTTGGTCAAGAAAAAAACCGTTAATTGAATTTTTTTTTAACAAACTCTACGAATTACTAACTTTGGTATTTTGTGTAGATTAAAATTATTTCGGAGTTGATATCATTGGTTTTTTTTTGAGATATTCGAGCCGAAAAACATTTTTTAACAATTTTTAGCAGTTTCTTTTGCAGTTTTTTTGGCCTAGAAAAAAAAACCGTAATTTTTTTTCACAGACTCTACTGATTATCAACTATAACTTTGTGTACTAAATAAAATTTACCCGAAGCAAATATCTTGGTGTGTTCTCATTCGATATTTTTTAACATTTTTTAATGGTTATTTTAATTTAAAAAAAAAAACTGTGGTTTTTTTTAAGTATGACCAATTTGTGACTACGTCATTATGCATAGAATGAAACCAGGCCGAAGTCTATAGCATTACTTGTTCTAGAGATATTCAAGAAATAAAAAATAAATTTGGTGGCACAACGGCTCATGAAAAACCAGGGCCTAAGTGACTTACAACTCTCAACCATTCCTGAGTGCGTGTCTGCAGGAATGGAGGGGGACCTACATTTTATTGCCGAATCCGAACGGCTGGTGAGCGTCACTTTTCTTTGACAGAAGATACTCTTGGAGGATTTGTCACTTCCTAGCAGGAGGTAGTAGCCCTGAAAAAAACTTAAGGTGGAAGCGGCTGGTATTAAACCCAGACCTCTGGCATGACAGTCCAACGCACTAACCATTACGCCACGAGCTATATTCAAGAAACAAGCCATTTTACAACTTTTTTTTTTAAATTACTGTAATAAGGAAACCGCCAATTGAATTTTTCTGAAAATCCTTTCTGCACGTTATGGCTTTATTATCTGTAAAATAAAATTTATTTGAAGTCGATATCTTTATGCGTTCTTGAGATATCGTCAGCGAAAAAAAGCTTCCGAACGTACGTACACAGACATCTCTCTGAAAACAATGTTATCCGACTCCAGAGACCTCGATACGTCGAGAAATGTCAAAATTACAATAAGAAATTTTTCTAATTTTTGGTTCGCTGTGGCGTAAACGTAACAACGCCCAGAAGAAAAACTGTTTGGTTTATTCAGGTTGGAGGGGCAATTTTCTAAAACAAAATTGATTTAAAAGAGAAAAAAATACTAAAAAACAAAGGTAACACTTAAATTTCCATGCCAAAAAAAAACCGGATTGAAGTCGAATTTAGGGAACAGTTATTTTGGTTATTTTCAATTTTCTTGCAAATTGGTACACTTAGAAAGAGAAGTAGATAGTGTTTGATTAAAAATTGTTCGAAGCATAATAACAAAGCTACTTATTAAGGAGCTATCGGTGAAATTTTGATATGACAGAACTAACTAATGCCTAACAAAGCTTATTTATGCTTGTTTTAATTGTATTCATTCAGAATTAGGTGCTCAGACATGTTTAAAAAATAAGTAACATCAAACAAATAAATGATCAGCTCCAAATAATTAATCATAATTTAATTTCTTAATTTTTAACCAAACTATATTTTGTTCATAATTTCATATCCTTTTTATAAGCTTACTAAGATTTATACTGGCACTGAATTAATGAATCATAAACGTATAAATTGCCGCCATCACCCTAACTGTAAGTTTTTATGCAAACAAAACAAAAATTGATTGTAAATAATTTTAGTAACGCCCCCTAGATTGAATTGGAACAAAATACCTTTTCAAATAATGTAACATGCACATCATATTATAAAATGATGAAAGACTGGCATACAGAAAAAAGTCCTTAAATGATGTAACATTTTGCAAATATACGAGCACATGGTAAGCAAATGATTGATTACCATCACACAGTGAATGGAAGAAAATGTAATCAAATGCGTGATGTGCTCATATGTTTGGAAGGTGTCTCTCTATATATAGAAAAGGACTTTCAATAATGACGATGATGATGAGGCAAGAGGCGCATCTCCACCCCACTGTCACTCACCGGGAATTCGAATTGGAGGATTAAATTCTCTTGTCTATCGAATCAGTCAAAATAGGTATACAAAAAGGAATTGTTATAAATCCTTATACAAATTTAACAACCACCACGGCGGCACCGCCAAAGGAGTCCTTAAAGGAGCACTGTTGTTAGGGAGATTTATACGGATGCGGTACTTTAGTATAAAAGGTTATTGTTGTACTGTGATTTTTATAGCTTTTTAAGGCTTGTCAAAGTTCCATTAACAACATCGGGTTTCTGGAAGTTTTTATGGCAAAAATAAGTGTTTTCGTGTTTCCATCAGGCTTTTTTTTTTTGTATGTTCCTGCGAAAACTCAGCGGAGTGTGGTCGTAAAAACAAAAACCAATAAAAATCAAAGTTCAAATCTCAAATCAGGTATACCAAAGTTGCGTGGTGCTGGCGGCGAGCAATGCGGGGGAGAAATAAATAAGACAAATGAAAACTCCTGAGAATTGGAAAAACGCATATAAATTCTTGAAGTGGGATCTACTGTATCCTCCTCCCTTTACAACGTCACACTTTACAACAAGAGGCAAGTGTGCTGACATCGTAAAATCGAATATATCTACCATCACCGTACAAAGTTGGTGGTTTGTTGTTCGTTCGAAAATTTGACACACATTTAAGCCAGAAGTCACATTTGCAGTCATGTTAAGTGGGTATATTAAAGTGAAATAAACAACAAATTTTACTGAATTGTTTAAATAGGAAAACTCTTTTTCGTTTAAAAAAATGTACACATCACACACCCTTAATAGTTCTAAAAGCACACAATGAAGAGGGAAGTACACGATTCGTTTAAACTTTTCTTCGTATAGTCCAGTCATATTAGACGGAAAAATCGCTGGAAAGCTGGATTTTGACATAAAGCCTTCCGATGGTGTTCTTAAGAAACTGTAAAAAGTCCCCATCGATAGGAGCACCGCTAACAGTTTTAGGGGAGGTAAAGGGCCCCCAAAATAGTTTTCAGCAATATCTCCCTAACGGTACCTTGTAAAGAAAAAATGTTGATAGCAAATTTGTAGCTTAGAAAATTTCCTACCAAAAAGATTATGAAACTTTTTTTCATAAAAGTAACGGTTTTCGAAATAATTCAATCGGTAGAGTTGAGGCTTTCAGTTTTCTATACAAATGGAGAATGCACATAAATATACAGGATGATTTGCATGTTTTGAAAAAAAAAGCTAAATCGTATAGGTTGACTCAAAACAAAAAAAAATGTATGGAGGGGGTCTATTCCCCCCCTTCAGGCGGGAAGGGCAATATTCTAAACAATCGACTAGAAATAGAAAAGAGATCATTAAAAGACAACGGCAACACTTAAAATGTCACACTATACTTTTTCTTAAAGCTGGAAGTCTGTTATTTTGTATTGTTTTTAATTAAAATTATTTTAGAACTCAAACTTTTGAAAAAATAATGAAAAAATTGTGTTAAAACTATTTTTTTCAAAATTTTACATTATTAAATACTATTTTTGTTTTAAATATTCAATGCTCCTATTAATTTCTAATCAAACACTAAAAACTAGATGTCTAAATGTCTTCTGGTTTTTGAGAAAATTGCAAATAACCAAGTCTACTTTAGTATCGAGGTCTTTAAGGACATTTTTGACTTCGGAAAAATTGCCGGAAAGTAGATTTGGTTATTTGCAATTTTCTCAAAACTAGAAAACGTTTAGACATCTAGTTTTTCTGTGTTTGTAGATTGGTTTTGGTTTGTGGTAAGTGGAACGTGCCGGTACAAAAGAATTTCGCAGAAAGAAAGTAATTTAGACATCAGGATTTCTTACCAAATGAAAATGATGCGTGCATTTAATATCAGTAAATATCTCCTTTGCTGAATTTACCTTTCGTGACGATCATAATCAGACGGTTTCAATTCCCAAAACTAAGGCTGGTAAGAGGTGTGCCTATTTGGGTCTGTCTTGTGACAAGACAGACCCCTTGTCAAAAAAGTTCTTCCTTATATTCATATAAGTAGGTACTGATACTTTGTTGGAAACTCTTAGGCCCACTTTTTCATTCGTGAGTTAAACCAAAGTTGAATATAAATAAACAAAAATGTTTTTTAGGGCCACTGCCTCTTGGAGGAAGTGAAAAATCCACTAAGATTATCTTCTGTCATATAGAAAAGTATCGCTCACCTTAACCGGATTAGTGAATAAAATGTAGTTTGAGAGTTTTAGTCACTAGGCACTGGCACTGGTTCTTCATGAGCTGCTATGCCACCAAATTTTATTATCTATCTACATATATGTCTTTCTGTACCTTGACCTCTAAACAGTCTCTAAACCACTAAGATTTTCTTCAAACTTGAAACTTAAGATTTTTAGGTGATGCTCTAAAAGGGAAATCAAAGCTCCAAATAACGGTACCCGCCATGCAACCGTTTTGAAAAATGTTATTTTTTTTTTTCGAAAACGGCTCTTACAATTTTAATAAAAAAATCATTTTGGTAAAAAAATTACACACTTTATTTAAGGACATCCAGCTACAATTGTTTAAACAAACTTCATGGCAATAAATCAAAACAAATTTCTTAGAATGACCCCAGGAATCATTCAAAAATTTCATCCAAGAAGTAGGGTGTCCCAAAACTTAACGTCAAACGGGTACCGGATGTTAGGGTAGGTTATGCTCCTACTGGGAAAAATGAGAAAAAAAGCCATCTCGCATTATGATTAAAGATTTCAATAATACATAAATGGGATAAAAATATCTTACTTTCCAATTTTTAAGTCAGAATTTTATAAGTGCTCAAAAGCGGTTTAAATGCTGATAATATTTTTTCGGAATAAATAAGAAGCAAATATTGTACCAAAATATTCATGAAATGGTATTTTCTTAAATTCATTATTGAAATATCATCATAACATATGTAGGTACAAAATGGCGATCTATTTACTTTCTCCGTCCGCTGGCTACAAGGATTACATCAGGTATCTTGCTATATTTGTAAGCCTGCCGAAATTTTGAGGTACTTTTCTGAATGATTTGTTTTCATTTGTATGAAATAGCCCGCTTTTATCGCGTTGTCATGTAAGTGTGGGTAACAATATTGTGAAGCCCAAAATATAGTACGTGCATACTATGATTGCAACGTCACCTCCTGCTGCATTGTACCGAATGTTGTATAGGTACACTAAAAATTAAATATCTCTATTTGAAACGTAAGAGCTTGCAAAAGTTCATTTTAACAAACCATTACGTTTGCAAATTTCAAGCGAACATGATAGAGTTGTTTCGAAATTATTTTTAACAAAACATACACAATAAACATATATGTAGCTTTTTGAAGGATAATAAATTTCTTAAACTTTACACTCACACATTCCTCATTCTCATCAGTCTGCTCATCCCTTTACCTTTTAAACCTGCAAGCACCTTATGGAAATATTTTATGCTTTATCATTCATTTTTTAAAAACATATTTTTTTATATTTTTTTTTCATATTTGGAATTATTATTTTCGAAAAACGTTGACATTTTTTTTAGGAAAAAAATACTTTTGTTTATTCATACAAGGTGTCCCTTAAATCGTGGACTATGCTTTGAGGGATGATTCGTGGGATCATTCTAAGAAGTAAAATTTAATGGGGGAAAGTTCTACCCCCCCTTTCTTTTTTAGTTTTTAAGAAATATACATAAAGGGACAAACATTTTAGACGATTTAGTATGATATTAAAACATTTTTAGTAGTGCTAAGATAAATAGAGCATTTTCGAAATTTTAAACGAGTTACAATTTTACTAAAGTTAAAATATCATACTAACTTCAAATGTCACTTTGACAATTATTACAAATGTGAAAATGGCGTGATATGTCACTTTTTTAGGTGTGTTCAGCTGGATTTTATTGAGGAAACTGGCTTAGTATGATACTAGTTAAAAAATATTTAAAACTAAGAACATTTTCCTTTAAAGTTAGAAAATTGTTAAATAGTATCATGTTTACCTCAACATCAGTTCCTTAATTTTAAACAATTTTTAACTAGTATCATGCTTAACCTATCTCCTTAATTAAATCCAGCTTAACACGACTAAAACAGTAACACTTCATGATTCTAACTCGTTTAAAATTTAAAAAATTCTCTTTTTACCCTAGCAGCATACTAAAAATGCTTTAACATCATACTAACTCGTCTAAAATTTTGCGCCAAACTTATTATATTGGTTGTTTGTTTTGTTAGGTTTATGACGCAAAAATATTATTCATAATTTTTTTTTAGAAATTTTGACTTTTAAATTTAATTTCTCAAAAACATTCACTTAAACAACATGAAATATAAGATTTAATAAAAGATTTTTCAATTTTTCAGAAACTGCCTCATTTTGTTTAAAAAAAGTTTTACAAAATTTATTATTTTCCTTAATTTTTTAGATACGAAAAATATTTGTTAACTATGTATAGCTATATGCAAAACTGAAGCAAATTCCTACCGCATCAATTATCTACATTCGAAATGTACCCACATTTTTTAAATTTTCGATTTGTTAGAAAATGTCGATTTTTTTGCAAGAAATCACTTGAGTGATGCGTTCAACTCAGGTGTGAAAATTTCAGTATTGGTGTTTTGCCAATAATTGAAATAGTACTGAAAGTTGAAAAGTGGTACTTACGTACTGGGAAAATTAAATAGTACAAAATTCAGTACAATAGTAAGCCCTTTTCCAACCATGATCATCATCATTTTTGAGCAGCAAAATATGGTTTCCTTTAATGTTAAAAAAAAATATATCTGGATGTGTATATAAAACTAGTAGACAGAAAGACTGATGCCGAGGACGACGGGCCAGAATTGCGAGCCCGTCTTTTCTATCATCGTAATTTCAAGTTTGGTCAAAATCTCGAGTTCGATTTGATTTATGAGTGCATAACCCACAATATAGATCCTATAGGTACATACATATGAGATATAAAAGTATCTGGTTTTTAGTATAATGACTAAAAATAAATTATGACATTTAAAGCAAAATCCTTCGAATAACGCACAGTTTTGAAGAAACTGATTCATGTTTTTTTTTTTTTTTTCAAAACTTTGAGTTTGAAAATAATTTTTTCAAAAACTATATCTAAAACAATATTATCATAAAAACAGAATTGATTTTTGTCTTAAAAAAGAGTATAAATATGTGTATTGTGCTATTGCAGGTGTTGCCCTTTGTTTTTTTTTTTTTTTTAATAATTTTGGTACTTTTTAAATTAATTTTTTTTTAAAGCCACCCCCCCTCCCATTTCCCTCCACGATTTATTTCTTGTCTCCATCAACCTACACGCCTTTTGTCGAATCTTATACAAACCACTTTGCACAATTCTACTTAGATGTTTTCAAATTTAAATACTATGGCATTGACTTTAAATTCAAAAATATAATAAAATAAATTTGAATTGAAGTAAAAAAAATTTAGTTGCGTCAGTAAATTTTAATATAATGTGTGTTGTGTGTTACGAGCAAATTAAAAAAAACAAGCATGTGCGACCAAAAAGTTTGTGTTATAGACAAAGGGTCAGGACTGTGCAAAGCCGGATTCGCTGGAGAGAATGTTCCACGAGCTGTATTCCCATCTATTGTTGGTTGTCCAAGACCAAGACATCAAGAAGTAATGGTCGGTACAGACAATAAGGCCTATTGTGTTGGTTATAAGGCCCAAAGCAAGAGAGGTATCCTTACTTCAAAGTATCCGATCGAGCACGGGCATATCACAAACTGGGATGACATGGAAAAAATCTAGCATCACCCTTTCCAAAATGAACTGCGTGTCGCACCCGAGGAACACCCTCTCCTCCTGACCGAAGCCCCATTGAACCCAAAAGCCAACCGAGAGGAAATGACTGAAATAATGTTTGAGACATTTTTTGTTCCGGCCTTGTTTATTTCGGTCCAGGCTGTTCTCTCACTGTATGCCTCTGGTCGTACCGCCGCCGGTATTGTGATGGATTCTGGTGATGGAGACTCGCATAAAGTTCCAGTTTATGAGGGTTATTCTTTGCCCCATGCAATTATGGGTTTGGATTTAGCCGGTCAAGATTTGACATCGTACCTGATGAGACTATTAAAAGAACGTGGTTACTCATTCACCACAGAAGCTGAGCGTGAAATTGTCCATGACATCAAGGAGAATCATTGCTATGTTGCTCAGGACTTTGACCAAGAGATGATAACAGCCGCATCATCTAGCTCCATGGAAAGGAGGTACGAATTACCTGATGGTCAAGTTATCACCATTGGTAATGAACGTTTATTCAAGCCATCATTCTGCGGTTTGGGAGCAGCTGGCATCCATGAAATAATATTACAATCTATCATGAAGTGCGATGCCTCTGTATCTGAATTGCTTACTAACGTGGTATTGTCCGGTGGTATCACCATGTTCCCAGGTATTCCTGAACGTATCCAAAAGAAAATTGCAGCATTGGGCCCATCTACAATGAAAATCAACATCATTACACCACCAAACAGGAAATACTCCGTATGGATGGGTGGATCCATATTGGCATCGTCTTCCACTTTCCAGAATATGTGGATCTCTGAAGAGGAATACGACGAGTTTGGCCCATCAATTGTCCACAGGAAATGCGCCTAAGCGTCCAGCCAGCAGTTTTTGAAAAACCTTATTTTGTATTTTTAATTCGGTTGCTTATTTTAGTCGTACGACCACCCCAGACGAACAACGATACCACTATTACGAATTAGAAACGCTTGCAGTCATATTTTCCCTTAAACGATTTCGTGTATACCTGCTGGGACTAGATTTTAAAGTGATCACCGATTGCAATGCATTAAGAACGGCGTTTAAAAAGAAAGACTTAGTGCCACGTATAGGTCGCTGGTGGTTATCCACTCAAGAGTTCGATTTTACGATAGAGTATAGGGCTGGAAATAAAATGACCCATGTAGATGCTCTCAGTAGGAAAGCTATCGTAGGGTCTAACGAAGATGATGAGCTCGAACAAATGATAGTCAACATAACATCGGACGACTGGATTCTAGCCTGTCAACTTAAAGATGATAGGTGTAGATATCTTTTAAAAGTTCTAACTCAAAATCCAGAGAGCAAAGAAGAGGTGCGTATCCATCAGGAATATGTCTTACATAACGGTAGGTTGTATAAAAAGGTTAATAACAGTCGACGGTGGGTGGTACCTAAGACATCTGGAAGGGATGTCGTAATGGCCTACCATGACCATGCTGGACATTTAGCTGAAGCCAAAACACTCGAGATGGTTCAAAGAAAGTACTGGTTTGCGTCAATGAAGAAATATATTAAGCGTTATGTAGCTTGCTGTTTAGGGTGTATGTATAACAAAATACCTGCAGGTAAACAGTGTGGGGAATTGCATCCTATAGAAAAAGGAAATAAACCGTTTGATACCCTACACATCGACCACTTAGGTCCTTTTGTTACAAGTACTAAACGAAATACTGATTTATTATCATTCATAGATGGGTTTACAAAATTTGTGTTCTTGATACCTGTTCAAAATACTAAAGTCGAACCGGTCATAAAAGCTTTTGATGGTATATTTGAGATTTTCGGAATACCTCGTAGAATTATTTGTGACCGAGGAAGTTGTTTCACAAGCAAGAAGTTTACTCAGTATTGCGTAGAAAAGGCTATTAAAAGAATCCTAAATGCTACTCCAAGAGCCAACGGTCAGGCCGAAAGGTATAACCGAACAATACTAGCCATCCATTGCGGCATCTACAGAATCCGAATCCAAATGGGATCAATCGTTGAAGCAAATCCAGATGGGCATAAATTCCAGCATAAATACAACTACTAAAAAGTCTCCTTATGAGTTGTTGTTCGGTTACGTACCCAAAAATTTGACGAAACATTTTTAGCAACGGAAGTATTCGAAGATGAGTATGACTCTCAAATTGATGTCACGCGAGAAAAGGCAAGCGAAGAGATTAGACGAAATCAATCCAAGCAGAAACCATATTATGACAATAAAAGGACAAAATCCAAACAATTTGAAGCTGGTCAGCTAGTCCTCGTCAGAAAACCTAAAGGGTTTAATGATGGAACGAGCAGGAAGTTGATGCCACGATATACCGGACCATACGAAATCATCAAGGTTCTCAAGAACGATCGCTATGTCATAACGGACATGCCTGGATCAAATAAAATAAATAAATTTGATGGCACAACAGCTCATGAAGAACTAGGGCCTAGTGACTTACAACTCTCAACCATTCCTTTGTGCGTGTCTGCAGGAATGGAGGGGACCTACAGTTTATTGCCAAATCCGAACGGCTAACGAGCGGCACTTTTCTGTGACAGGGGATACTCTTGGAGGATTTGTCAATTCCTCGCAAGAGGCAGTAGCCGTTTTTTCTTTTAAATAAATAGGTGGCGAGGCTGGGGATCGAACCTTAGACCTCCGGCATGACAGTCCATCGCACTAACCATCACGCCACGGCTACTACATGCCTGGATCAACGCGGTCTAATAAACCCTATACTGGTGTTTTTGCGTCCGACAAGATAAAGCACTATGCAGTGCATGAGAGTAGTGGCAGCGACACCAACGATGACCAATAACGAAGAAGGTACTATGCTTTTGTTTATATGTAACGTACATTATTTTTTTAAACGTTAAAGTATTTAAAAAAAAAATTAATTAATTAATTAAGCACCATTTCATACGACATTAATATGTAACTTTAAATTTTTTGTGAATTGTGGTCAATGCAACGTGCAAATTTTATGCTGAGTAGTAGGCAAAATTATGTAACGTAAATGGAAAGTTTAAGTTGTAACGTACATAATATTTTTAACGTTTTATGCATAACGTACATGTTTACTCTGTTCAACGACCATGATTTAGTTTGTATGTAACGTACATACACGTTCGATTTTATATGTAACGTACATGCTGTGAAAGAAAAATCGATGGACACGTTTAACTCTATAACGAATATACACGTTTCGAAGTCGAACGAAGAAAATCCATGTAACGTACATGCTTATTTGTATATTCAACGAACATAATTTAGTTTATATGTAACGTACATACATGTTTGATTTTATATGTAACTTACAAATATCCTTAACGCTTTATGTAAAGTACATACATCTTTAACGCTTTATGTAACGTACATACCTAACTCAAATGTAACGTACATTTGAATGAATTGGACACGTATCCTTTTATGGAATCAGAGATGCATGAAATAGTCATCATCTAGTGAGGACACCAGAACGTATAGCGTGGCCGAAATGTAAGCATTCCGCTACTGCGCTCTGCACAGCATACTCACATTTGTAAGCATTCCGCTACTGCGCTCTGCACAGCATACTCACATTATATACAAACAACAGTAGCAGACCACACATACATTCATGCCTTGTGTTTAGAGCGGCAGCTGCGCGGCAGAAGAAAAATAAAGAAGAGAATGAAATAATGAAATTATTATTACCAGTAACGTTGATGTGAACGGTTGATACCTAATAAAGTTAAAAAATTATTTAAGAATCTATTGTTTAATTCAAAGTCTCTTATAAATATAAATAAAATAAATTTGAATTGAAGTAAAAAAAAATTAGTTGCGTCGATAAATTTTAATATAAAGTGTGTTGTGTGTCACGAGCAAAGTAAAAAAAAAACAAGCATGTAGCATGTGCGACGAAAAAGTTTGTGTTATAGACAATGAGTCAGGGCTGTGCAAAGCCGGATTCGCTGGAGAGAATGCTCCACTAGCTGTATTCCCATCTATTGTTGGTTGTCCAAGACCAAGACCAAGACATCAAGAAGTCATGGTCGGTACAGACTAAGGACTATTGTGTTGGTTATAAGGCCCAAAGCAAGAGATGTATCCTTACTTTAAAGTATCCGATCGAACACGGGCATATCACAAACTGGGATGACATGGAAAAAATCTAGCATCATACCTTCCAAAATGAACTGCGTGTCGCACCCGAGGAACACCCTCTCCTCCTGACCGAAGCCCCATTGAACCCAAAAGCCAACCGAGAGGAAATGATTGAAATAATGTTTGAGACATTTTTTGTTCCGGCCTTGTTTGTTTCGGTCCAGGCTGTTCTCTCACTGTATGCCTCTGGTCGTACCGCCGGTATTGTGCTGGATTCTGGTGATGGAGATTCCCATAAAATTCCAGTTTATGAGGGTTATTCTTTGCCTCATGCAATTATGGGTTTGGATTTGGCCGGTCAAGATTTGACATCGTACCTGATGAGACTATTAAAAGAACGTGGTTACTCATTCACCACAGAAGCTGAGCGTGAAATTGTCCATGACATCAAGGAGAATCTTTGCTATGTTGCTTAGGACTTTGACCAAGAGATGAAAACAGCCGCATCATCTACCTCCATGGAAAGGAGGTACGAATTACCTGATGGTCAAGCTATCACCATTGGTAATGAACGTTTCCGTTGCCCCGAAGCCCTATTCAAGCCATCATTCTGCGGTTTGGGAGCAGCTGGCATCCATGAAATAATATTACAATCTATCATGAAGTGCGATGCCTCTGTATCTGAATTGCTTACTAACGTGGTATTGTTCGGTGGTACCACCATGTTCCCAGGTATTGCTGAACGTATCCAAAAGGAAATTGCAGCATTGGCCCCATCTACAATGAAAATCAACATCATTACACCACCAAGCAGGAAATACTCCGTATGGATGGGTGGATCCATCTTGGCATCGTCTTCTACTTTCCAGAATATGTGGATCTCTGAAGAGGAATACGACAAGTTTGGCCCATCAATTGTCCACAGGAAATGCGTCTAAGCGTCTAGCTAGCAGTTTTCGAAAAACCTTATTTTGTATTTTTAATTCGTATATCTTTAAATTATTACTCTATATTATCATTATAAACAAAATCATTAAAGATGTTGGAGTTTCAAAGTGGATCCCACGAGAAATCAAAAGGCAACCGATCTTGCTAAGACAAAAGTTTATTGGGAAGTGATAAGTTAGGAATTTATTTTTTAAACGTTAGACAAGTATATAAACAATTTAAACTGTAATTAAGAGAGAGCATAATATTTGTGTTGGAACTATACTTGAGAGTTTTACTTTCTAACACTCCTTCTCAACAGAAATATTAAATTTTCAAAAACCAAAAACTTATTTCAAAAACATTTTAAATAAAGCAATATTTTGATTAGTATAATCCCATTAGTTGAGTAAATTTTAAATGTTTAAGTTTTGGCAAATTTTTTGTTAGGATGTCGGCTACCATGTCGTTTGTTGGAACGTATTTCAGTTCAATCTCCTTCTTGTTTACTACCTCTCGTACATGATGAAATTTAATATCAATATGTTTATTGCGGGCGTGGTATACTGGGTTCTTTGCAAGGTGTTGTGCACTGAGGTTATCGCCGTTGATCACTAACGGAAGATCGTGTGGGTAGAGCCAAGTTTCCTTCAAAAGTCTTCGCAAATAGACTGCTTCTTTGGCTGCTGTTGATAATGCTGTGTATTCAGCCTCCGTACTGCTGAGAGCTACACAATTCTGCTTCTTGCACTCCCACGAAAACACACAGCCTGCCAAAAAGAATGTGTAGCCAGCAGTGGCGTGGCGTGGATGATTTCAAATGGTAAGTCGAAGAAAAATTAGTCACTCGAAAACGTAAGCAACTAAATTTGGAATATCTGCCTGAAATTTCCTATTTCGCTTACGGCAGATCTGCAAGATACATACGCGATTGACTTAATAACCCGAAGAAATGCGTGTTATTTCTTAGCATAAGAAAGCGTGTATAGAGCAGACAGGTGTCACGCTCTCTTTTCAAAACACGCTTTCTTATGCAAAAAATAACATGTATTTCTTCAGGTTATTTGGTGAATTTTGTATGTAAATGATTGATAACGGAAGAAAAGGAAAGAAAAATAATGGGAATACATAGCTAGGCAATATGTGTGTGTGTGCTTAGAGTAACGAGGCGATAGGCAGAGTAGTTTAGATTTTGTGTGCAGGTGTAAGGGGCCGATTATAGCGATCAGGAAAACGCATCAGGAAAAATTTTCTTTTTGATAATTTTATGTTTTACCATACGATTTGAAATATAAAAAGGATACAAATCGATGATAAATCATTTGAAATATTTATTTCATTAAAAAAAAATCCTTTAAAATAAATATTTATTCTATAAAATGCATTTCCTGATGGAAACTCGTTTTCTGTACGGAATTCCCATCAGGAAAATGAATAAGTACTTGTTTTAGGCAAAGTATTTCCTCCAATTTAAATTTTTTTCATGAAAAAAATATTTCAATTGATTAACCATCGATTCGTATCCTTTTTATACTTCAATGATAAAACATTAAACTATACAAAACAAAATTTTTTCCTGATGCGTTTTCCTGATCGCTATAACTGGTCCCTTAGGAATAAAAAAAATAAAGGTATGTTTATTCTTCAGGATTCATGTTGCTCGTTATTTGATAAACTTTGTTAAAAGGAAGAATTTCAAAAGGTAACTCGATAGGAATCGTCTTATATGGACGCCACGCCGCTGGTAGCCAGTATACGATTTTCGGTCCAAAGAATTTCCTCCCCAGTCTGCATCGAAAAATCCCTGAATTTGACCTTCCTGCGAACGATAATGTAATTTAAGGGTAATTGTTTTTGACAAATATCGCAATATGTGCTTCGCTGCAGCTTCGTGCTCTGCATGTGGGTCGGTATTTCGCTGAGCCAGTTTGCAAACAGAATGCATCATATCTGGGCGAGTGGAAATAGCTAAATACATCAGAGCTCCAATTAGAGATTAATATTTGGTGGGATCAACCCTCCTACAATTTTCTTCATCACATTTGACTTGAAAACCAGCATCAAGTGGGGTTGCAACAGGTCGACATACCTCCATTTTGTACTGCCTCAAGAGATCTTTCACATATTGTGTATGTCCAATACAAATGGAACCAGTTTCACCTTCGCGTTTGATTTCCATACCTAGAAAATGTTGGAGTGGACCCTTATCCGCCATTTCAAAACTGCTCGCTAACTTGACTTGATTTTGTTTAAATCTTGTTTACTCGTACAGGCTAAAATTAAGTCATCAACGTATACGGCTAGTAAGTTAAAATTACCTTCACTGTGCATCCTGTACAAACAAGAGGTTCACTCCAACAAGGTTTAAATCCAATGTTTCTTAAAACATTATCAAGTTTTGAATTCCATGCACGGCCGGATTGCTTTAGCCCATATATCGCCTTGTTTAGCTTAAGCACTCGTTCAGGAAATCTCGCATCATTAAAGTATTCAAGTTGCTTCATGAACACCTCATCTGTCAACTCACTGTTAAGGTAAGCTGTGGACACATCCATTTGATGAAGAAACATTCGATGCTCTGCTGCTAATGCAATTAACATTCGAATTGTGGCATATCGAACCACTGGAGAGAAGGTCTCATTGAAGTTTACTCCGTATTGTTGGCTACAGCCCTTGGCGACAAGTCTGGATTTAAAACGTTCGATACTTCCATTGGCATTTCTTTTTGAATTGAAAACCCATCGACAACCGATGGCCTTCTTCCCCGGTGGTAACTCAACTGGTGACCACGTTTCGTTGGCGATGAGTGCCGCATACTCCTTCTCCATAGATTCCCTCCATTCAGTAGAATGTTTGCTGGATACAGCTTCTCGAACGGTCTCTGGCATTTCTATTGCACTATCATCTTCCATTAAACCCAAAACATTGTACTGTTTTTGAGGACGGCCAGGTTTCCCATTTCGAAGTAGCTTGGGCCTTCCAGGTCCAATCCTGATTTGTTCATCGTTTTTGTTTTCTCTAGCAGGTACATTCGTTTCAACAGTTGGTTCTTTCGGTGGTTTGGTGGTTGCGGAGGCGGTATCGTTTTTTGATTATGGCTGTAGTTGTTGCGGCGGCGGTATCTGTTTTGGTGATGGTGGTTTCAAGATCACCTTCTGAAACAATAGGCGCTTTGCTACTTCCATCTCATGAACCCCCTCCTGACCACTCCGCTTGACGGTTTAACGGTGACGTTATCCGTCAACATCCCTCCTCCGGTACGGCGTTAACGTTGTCCGGCTTTATCCTTTCCTCGTCGGTATGGCGATGACGGTGTCTGACCTTGTTCGGGGTAAAAGTCTTTGAGCAGCCCAACCACACACTTGTCGCAGTAGCTCCAATTTCGGCGTCAATTACATTTGACGGATACAAATTCCGTCTGATTTCAATTAAAATGTAGTTTTCTTTACTGTTTGTTTGTTTTTATTAAACAATTTTACTTTTTATTAGACTCTAAATAACTTCAAAGAAAAAAAAAATTATAATGCCGAAAGGGCCAATGTGGAAAACGTGACTTGTGTCACGGCGAGAACAAGAAAGAATGAATGAAAATGAAGATGCCGGAAATGGCAGTCATATTGTGTTTCGTTAAGTTTAGGTTAGGGATATGTTCGGAGAGCGAGGCAAAATTGTAGCAGAGCTACAATTGTGCTTCGCTCACAGATGGCGTTAACATTACCGCCTCCCTTGACGCATTGCGCCAACAAATAAAGAAGTATAATAACTTAAGATAACTTATTCTACAGGAACCATAAATGCAGTGCTTAAATTAAAATTCAATGTACATATTTAGTTGAAAATTTAGATAGAGAATATAAAAATATCATATACTCAAGCTTCTAGTTTACATACTCTGTGTTAAAGTAAATGATTAAACTTAAAGGCGGTAGTTTTAATAAGGGAAGCGATTTACTCTGGTGGTACGATATATAAATTTATGGTTGCAAACCGATTAAGTATTTGGCAAGACGCAAAGTTTCACAACAGGTCGAGTGATCTCGCCTTGTTGTGTTTTCACTGTGGCAACTCTTACCATTCCATCTGTTCCCGGGCACACCTTAATTACTCGCCCGATCCGCCATTCATTACAAGGCAAATTTTCTTGTTTGACAACAACAAGGTCATTAACTTTTATATTTTCTTCAGGGAATTGCCATTTAAAACGCTTATGTAACTCCTTCAAATATTCCTCTTTCCAGCGCTGACAAAACTGTTGCTGAAGGCATTTTAGCTTTTCCCATCGATTTACAAGAGAAAGGGAATTTTCATTACAATATGGTTCGGGAAACGTCAATAAAGGGCTGCCGCGGAGAAAATGCCCCGGAGTCAAAGCTAAAGGATCTAACGGATCATGAGACATTGGCGAAATTGGACGCGAATTAAGACACGCCTCGATACGAGCGAGGACGGTCGAGAACTCCTCAAAAGTAAATTTACTGCTATCACCCAGTTTTCGAAGATGTTTTTTAAGGCTCTTTACCCCAGCCTCCCAAAGGCCACCCATATGAGGAGCCCCGGGTGGGATAAAATTCCACTCTAACCCCTGAACCCCATATTTTAGACGAGTCTCATTCGATGATGAGGCTAGAAATTTTTTAAACTCCCGTTGGAACATTACATTTGCTCCCGTAAAATTTGTGCCATGGTCAGAAAACATTTCTTTTGGAAGTGCCCGTCGTGCGACAAATCTCGCAAAGGCCGCAAAGAATACTTGAGAAGACAGGTCACTAGCCGCCTCAAGATGAATTGCTTTAGTTGCAAAGCAAACAAATAAACAAGCATAGCCTTTCGTTAATCGACAACTTCGACCTAGGTAACTTTTAATAAGAAACGGCCCAGCGAAATCCACACCTGTATAGGTGAAAGGTGGAGAAAACGTACACCTTTCAGTCGGAAGAGCTGCCATAATCTGAGTGCGAAGTTGCTGTTTATGTATAACGCAGGTGGTACAGTTTCGTATAGAAAACTTTATCAAATTGTTAAGCTTTGGAATCCAAAACATGCGTCTTATCACGGATAGCATGAGGGCGTTGCCGCCATGAAGTGTCAAATTATGGATGAATTCAACAAGGAGTTTGGCAAATCGATAACAATAGGGAATAATTATGGGATGTTTTTCACCATACGAAAGATCCGAATTCGTGAGTCTGCCGTTGACACGAAGAATTTTATTAGAATCCAAACAGGGATTGAGAGACAAAATACTGCTCTTAGAAGACAAGGGCATACCTTTCAATAAAGATTCATATTCGCGCGGATAATGAGATTTTTGACTCAGCATAATAAGGCGAGTTCTTACGAAATTCATCTCTTGTTGTGTAATACTTGTGGTTGTGTGGCGGAAGACGGTAGTTTTAGCAGTGGTATCGGAATTGTAGCGGAATCGGAAAAGATAACTTAAGACTCGCAAGGCACGTGGAAGAGAAGAAAAACGCCCTAAAATTTCATTGGATTGGGTCTGCTCTATAAAACAAGAAACGACTTTTTGTTCTAACTCATCGTGCAGCGGCGGTTCAGGTTGAGTACTTGGCCAACGCATTTGAGGTTCACGCAACCAGTTTGGTCCGTGCCACCACAGATTGTTGAACTGTAGCTCCTTCGGAGAAAGTCCTCTAGTGGCAAGATCAGCTGGGTTTTCCCCTGACCTGACATGCTTCCACTTAGTGTTTCCTATATTACCGATTATTTCGCTTGTCCGATTAGCCACAAAAGTCTTCCAAGTACTTGGGTGCTTATTGAGCCAAGCAAGAACTATGGATGAATCAGTCCAAAAATAAGTTTCATACGAAGGGACTGGAAAGTTCGGAAGTTGAGCTTTGACAAGTTTTGAAAGAAGAACAGCTCCACAAAGCTCAAGACGCGGCAAAGACACAGGTTTTATTGGGGCGACCTTTGATTTAGCACAAACCAAGTGCGAACTAATCGATCCGTCAGGTTTCACAGTTCGTACATACAAAGCTGCCGCATAGGCCTTCTCGGATGAGTCACAGAAACCATGGAATTGTACATCATACAATGGAGAATATTCCAACCAGCGCGGAATCTGAAGTTCCCGGATATCGGAAAGGGTTTCGACAAAGGATTCCCAAATAGCAAAAGTATCATTTTGGATAACATTATCCCATTGGGTGGCTTCTACCCAAATTCGCTGCATAAGCATTTTGGCTCTTACTATGATGGGTGCCAACCATCCCGCAGGATCAAACAATTGAGCAATTTGAGAAAAAACTTCTCGTTTGCTCGGAATTGTCGAAAGTTTAAATGAAGGAATTGTGAAATAGAAATAATCTTCCTTGGCATTCCACCGAATGCCGAGTGTCTTTGTGGTGCTTTCCTTATCCAATTTAAGAAAGTTTTCGCTTAAAACGTGACTCGGAGGCAAATGGTCCAGGAGAGCAGTCGTATTGGAAGTCCATTTACGGAGAGGAAACCCACCAGAAGCGAGAAGCTCGATCAACTCACGTTGAGCTTGTTGAGCTGTTGGAAGGTCATGGGCCCCAGAAAGAATATCATCGACGTAACATTCTGACGAAATAATTTGTGACGCGAGAGGATAATCATTTTGTTTATCTTTAGCTAGCTGCAAAAGGGTTCTGATAGCTAGATAGGGTGCGCAATTCACACCGAATGTCACTGTTAATAATTCATAGTCATTTACCGTAGACGCGGAAGGAAACCTAAAAAGAATTCTTTGGAACGCGGTATCATCTGGATGAATGGCAATTTGCCGGTACATTTTTTCAATGTCGGCGTTAAACACGAATTTAAAAAATCTCCACCGGATGATCAAGGAGGCAAGATCACGTTGAAGTACTGGGCCTGTATACAAAAGATCATTCAAGCTTACGCCGCTAGTAGAGGAACAAGAGGCGTTAAACACCACACGAACTTTTGTAGAAGCGCTTTCAGGCTTCAGAACAGCATGGTGTGGGAGATAAAAGGAGGAAATAACTCCATCCGTTACCTTTTCAACATTATTCACCTTTCGCATGTGCCCAAGGTTCAAATATTCTAATATAACATTGGAATATTGCAGTTGCAAGTCAGGTTTTCGTGTGAGATTAATTTCCGAACGTAGAAACTGTTTGAGAGCAATGCCCCTAGATGTACCTAATTGGGACGAAAAGTTTGGCTTGAATGGTAAGCGTACAACGTATTGTCCATTTGGCCTTCGGAAAGTAATTTTTGCGTAAAAATCTTCACAGTACTGATCTTCCGTCGACAAAATTTTTTGACCGCAACCCTTTTGCACTATAAGAATGCATAAAACGGATTGGCACTTAAAATATTTTGAGCGGCAAAATATTTTTTCAAAAACCTATAAAAAGTTTTTAAAAACAAAATGTTAATGCGGCAACCCTTTTGCACTATAAGAATGCATAAAACGGATTGGCACTTAAAATATTTTGAGCAGCAAAATATTTTTTCAAAAACCTATAAAAAGTTTTTTAAAAACAAAATGTTAATGCGGCAATCCTTATGCACTATAAGAATGCATAAAACGGATTGGCACTTAAAATATTTTGAGCGGCAAAATATTTTCTCAAAAACCTATAAAAAGTTTAAAAAAAAAAAAAACAAAATGTTAATGCGGCAACCCTTATGCACTATAAGAATGCATAAAACGGATTGGCACTTAAAATATTTTGAGCAGCAAAATATTTTTCCAAAAACCTATAAAAAGTTTAAAAAAACAAAATGTTAATGCGGCAACCCTTATGCACTATAAGAATGCATAAAACGGATTGGCACTTAAAATATTTTGAGCAGCAAAATATTTTTTCAAAAACCTATAAAAAGTTTTTTAAAAACAAAATGTTAATGCGGCAATCCTTATGCACTATAAGAATGCATAAAACGGATTGGCACTTAAAATATTTTGAGCGGCAAAATATTTTCTCAAAAACCTATAAAAAGTTTTAAAAAAAAACAAAATGTTAATGCGGCCACCCTTTTGGAGTTTAAATAATTTAAATTATTTATAACTTGTAAAAACTTCGTGAAAAGGAACATTTGTATCATCACCTCTAACATTAAAAATGGCACCTCCCTGACCGATCACATTAAAAAAGAACCATCAAAAAATTCTTTTGGTTTTGTATTACCAGTGCATAAAATGCACCCGGGAATGTGATTGGTATCACCAATTTGAATTAAAAAAAAATATGCAAAAAAAGTACCACCCGAATAGTTAGCGACCAGACCGCAAAAGTGCAAAGGTTTTAAAATGCTTGATTATATGATCGATATATAGTTTTAATAAAAATTTTTAATTGTACAAAAGAGATATACACGGTATGCACTGTATCTATGATTACCTGGTACTACTGCTACGGCTGGAACTGGGTGATCCTTGGTCTGGTGTAATTGCTGAACAATGTTGACTGGCTGATGAACGATGGTGTGGATGACGATGGCGATGATGATGGCGATGATGACGTAGAAACCACTGATTCTGTTGCTACTCAGATGATCGGTTACACAAAACAGCATACGAAATTGGCACAAAAAAAAAACAAATTTGCATTCAAAGGCAATGCAGGTTGGTGTCCTCTATGAAGGGCGAGTTGTGTCTCGTATGGCTGAGTACCACACAAAGAAGTTGCGAAGATGTGTGATGTGCCGTTGTGTTGCGGTAGCGGCGGCGACGACAAATTGTATCCTACCAAATAAAGGATGTGTGCCACTGTGTTGTGGCAGCGTGGCGGCGACGACAAATTGTATCGTGCCAAATAGAAAATGTGCGCCGTAGTGCTGCGGCAGCGTGGTGATTCGATCTCGGCAGCAGTGGTGTGTGGTAGAGTACCAAACACGTGGCGACGTAATGTGTGGTGATGTGGTTGATGAGACTTCGCAAAATTACCACTTGGTTTGCCACAAAAATTCCCCGAATTAAACGAGGAGCGGGAAGTTGATCCGGCTCGATTGGACCAATGTTCGGGGTAAAAAAATCTTTGAGCAGCCCAACCACACACTTGTCGCAGTAGCTCCAATTTCGGCGTCAATTACATTTGACGGATACAAATTCCGTCTGATTTCAATTAAAATGTAGTTTTCTTTACTGTTTGTTTGTTTTTATTAAACAATTTTACTTTTTATTAGACTCTAAATAACTTCAAAGAAAAAAAAAATTATAATGCCGAAAGGGCCAATGTGGAAAACGTGACTTGTGTCACGGCGAGAACAAGAAAGAATGAATGAAAATGAAGATGCCGGAAATGGCAGTCATATTGTGTTTCGTTAAGTTTAGGTTAGGGATATGTTCGGAGAGCGAGGCAAAATTGTAGCAGAGCTACAATTGTGCTTCGCTCACAGATGGCGTTAACAGACCTTCCTCTCACCTTACACTCCTTCCCTTGCTGCACGGCGATGACGTTGTCTGGAGGCTCCTACCTTATCACTTCCTTCCGCTTCCCCTTTCTTATCTCCCCTTGGGCTGGATCAAGGTGTTATACGACCCGTGCCGATGATCAGCCTGGCTGAGGGCCCAATTTAAAAAAAGCTCAGTCGCTAACGGAGTATTCTTTTCTACATATGCGAATCTCTGTGTAGAACGACCAATATTTCTTCGCTACTCGTGGGAACAAAAATGACAAAAAACAAAAAACAAAACAAAAACCAAAGACAAAAAAAACAGGACGACAATAAGGCCGGGTCTCCTTCTAAACCGGGCGGCAGCACGGCGTTAACGTTGTCTGTCGTGGCTCCTGCGCCTTGCATCGATGGGGAGGTTGTGGCTAACCGTGGCCCCCCATCAGTTGCAATTCGCAGTGAGGAAGGCCCCCAGGCAGGGATACCTATTTCCGGCAGTGTTAGGGTTGTGAAAGACGACCCTTCCGCTGCTAAGCCTCCTTCCAACGCGTCTCGAGGGAGGGCCCAACCCGGGGATGGAGAGGCTGTGAAACATGGCCCTTCCACCGCCGGAGTGGGCTCTCTTCCGAGCACGTCGCGGAAGTTCAAACCGGCGAAATATCGCTACAAGGAGAGGCGGGATGCTGCGAGGATTCTCAAAGGCTCTGGTGATTCACTGGAGTCTGGAGGAAAATCGCAGCTTTCTGCCAGGATTCAGTGGGCCAAGGATATCTTGGCGGCGACTCCACGTCAAAGCGGGATAGGTCTTTAGAGGGTACCACTCCGGTATCCAAACGAGCCAAAGTGCAGAACACCAGCACTCCCCTGAATCCCAAGTCCTATAGCGATGCCCTCAATCACAGACGATGGCGGTTGGCATCAAGGTCATGTCAAACTCATCGTCTGTGACGATCAGAGATCGTGTGATCTCTACAAACTTGCTGTCAGCAAGCTGGGCGAAATCTGGACAGGTGCGAAACTCGACGTTGTTGCTAAGGAGGACATCCCAAGCAGACCTAGAGCTCGCACATGGATACCAGCTGAACCTTCTTGCATGGAGGAAATCCTTCAGATAATCCAGGTTAGCAATCCTTCCATGCCGACTCATGACTGGAAAGTCGCAAAGTTAGAGGAGGTAAGGGGTCTTTATCGAAGCGCGATAATCGTGGTCAATAAAGACTCCCTTGCCCCCTTGACGCAGACTAAGGGCATGATTCGGTATGGTTTTGAGACGATCAACCTTCGGATCTACAAAAAAGATGAGGCTAACGCGGAATGCGAACCTCCACAACCAACCTTCGAAGCTGTACCTGAGGTTGAGGACGCTGGTGCATCGATAACATTTCCAGTCATGGAAGACGATGCACCCAGTACATCCTTGAAGATGGTACAGTCTTCTTCTAACGTCGGAAGTCTGACCTATATGGAGACCGAAGACTCTACACCATCGGATCCTCTGAATGAGGATGAGTTATTAAACTCATCATCTGAGTTGGAGGATGATGACATAACAGTGCTGAAGGTTGGTCTGTCTGATTGTAACTAAAATGTTGCAGTTAGTACAGATTAACTTTCAACACTCCATTAAGGCTTCGGCCTCCCTGCTTCTTCGATTATCCAGGCTCGGAGAAGACATCGTCCTAATCCAAGAACCATGGATTGTAAAATCAATGGTTAAGGGACTTAGGACTCCTAGATACTACACGCTGTATGCAGCGGGCATAGGTAAACCTAGATCCTGCATTCTAGTAAAAAGTAGTATTAATGTATTTTTACTCCCTGATTTTAGCGATAGGGATATTACCGCCGCTAAATTAGAAACGGCCAATGGCTCTTACTGGCTAGTGTCGGCGTATCTTGGCCACGACCACCTCGGCCCCCTCCCTGGACAAACACTAGAGAGGATTATCGCTCAGGCAGAACGGCAGAAGATCAGCCTCATAATTGGGAGTGATGCTAACTCCCATCATACAGTATGGGGAAGTACTGACATAAATGACAGAGGTGAGTCTCTTTTTGATTTTATTCTAAGTACTAACCTTATCGTAAGTAATATTGGAAATTAACCCACATTCATTACTAAAAATAGACAAGAGGTATTAGATATAACTCTTGTCTCTGACACCATTCATCACATGATTATGGATTGGAAAGTATCGGAAGAACATTCGTTCTCCGATCATAGATATATCCAATTCCATCTGAAGGATGAACCTCCTAATAACCAAATATAGGAATACACTAGAAAGAAAAGTAGTAGCCGTGGCGTGATGGTTAGTGCGATGGACTGTCATGCCGGAGGTCTAAGGTTCGATCCCCAGCCTCGCCACCTATTTATTTAAAAGAAAAAACGGCTACTGCCTCTTGCGAGGAATTGACAAATCCTCCAAGAGTATCTCCTGTCACAGAAAAGTGCCGCTCGTTAGCCGTTCGGATTCGGCAATAAACTGTAGGTCCCCTCCATTCCTGCAGACACGCACACAGGAATGGTTGAGAGTTGTAAGTCACTAGGTCCTAGTTCTTCATGAGCTGTTGTGCCATCAAATTTATTTATTTATTTTTTACTAGAAAGTCTAATCAAACCTAAACTTCTTAGTCCTCCTTCCAATATACAGGAACTTGACAGTAGAGTCAATGATCTTACCTTAGCCCTTAATAAATCCATGTCAATCTCCTGTCCACTTACTCATGTAAGGGGAAAAAGGAAACCACATTGGTGCAATTCGGGGCTTGAACCAATTAGAAAAAGCTGTAGGAAGCTTTTCAATCGTGCAAAACGCACTAGAAATGCGTCTGACTGGGACTCCTACAAAGAATCCCTAAAATTATACAAAAAAGAATTGAGGAAATCCAAAAGAGCCTCCTGGAGGACTTTCTGTGATAGCATAGAAGAAACCTCCGAAGCATCTAGGCTAAGGAAAATCCTCTCTACTAATCCAATGATGCCTAGCTTCTTGAAAAATGCTGATGGCTCATGGACCAACTCTTGCGAAGAATCGCTAAACCTGCTCCTAGATACCCATTTCCCAGGTAGCTCACAAATGGTTAATAACACTGGATATACTGTATCCAATGACATATTAACTTATCCACAAGGGTTGATCACAAGGGAAAAACTACAATGGGCAATCAACAGCTTCAAACCATACAAATCAGCGGGTCCAGACGGCATTATACCAGCCGAACTTCAAGAGGCCATTGACATTATTATGCCAATGTTAGAGATGCTCTTTAATAGTTGCCTAAAACTAGCCCACATTCCTGCATCATGGAGAGAAGTTAAAATTGTATTTATACCCAAAGTGGGAAAATACTCCCATGTAGAACCTAAAGATCTCAGACCTATTAGTCATCATCATTCCTTCTCAAAACTTTTGAGCGACTGATTGATATCCATTTAAGAACAAGCATCGATGCCAGACTCTTATCTAAGGCTCAACATGCTTACTGCAAAGGGAAATCAGTGGAAACAGCTCTCCACACATTGGTGCGTACCATTGAGTACTCCCTACACCACAAAGAGTATACTATGGTCGCTTTCCTTGATATAACAATGTTGACACATCTGCAATCACGTCTGCACTGTCATCCCTGAAGGTAGATAGTTCGCTTGGAGAATTGATACACCAAATGCTGACTAGCAGAATTATTAATTCAAAGCTGGGCGGATTTTCTGCAAGAAGGTATGTCAGTAGAGGTACGCCGCAAGGTGGTGTCCTATCCCCCCTTCTTTGGAACTTGGTAGTGAATGAGCTGCTAAAGTGTCTGGAGTCGGAGGGTCACAGAGTGATTGCTTATGCAGATGACATTGCTATTGCCGTATCAGGCAAGCACCCTGAAACCTTAAAAGATCTCTTACAAGCCCTAAACAAGCTAACAAAATGGGCCGATCGATGTGGACTGGGTGTGAACCCCTACAAAACAGACCTTGTCCTTTTCTCCAGGAAATATAAAATTCCTCCTATAGACCCCCCTTCTATCAAAGGTATACCACTAACTTTCACAGACGAAGCGAAATATCTGGGTCTTATTTTAGATAAAAAGTTAAGCTGGAAACCTAACATTCAGGAAAGAGTTAGAAAAGCCACAGTGGCACTCTTCTCATGCAAAAAAGCCATTGGGAAAAAATGGGGTCTCCAACCCCGCATTACTCATTGGCTCTATACATCAGTAATCAGACCTATTCTAACATACGGTGTGGTGGTATGGTGGACCGCTCTAGATAAATCAACGTATTGTGATAAATTGAGTAAGGTTCAACGTTCAGCATGTCTGTGCATGAGCGGAGCACTTCGTACGACTCCCTCAGCTGCACTAGACATTCTGTTCCATCTCTCACCTCTCGACATATTTGGCAAACAGACGGCTGCAAACACAGCCATTCGTCTTACGGCCTCGTCGCAGTGGATGAATTACGCAATTGGTCACTCCATTATTCTGAACTCATTCGGATCAATTCCCAGTAACATCGACTACACCATCCCAAAGTTACAGTTTGATAAAAACTTCCAGGTAACCATCCCCTCCAGATCCAGCTGGGAGGATTCGGCATTGTTGAATAATGAATCTATTGATTTCTACACTGACGGATCAAAAACTAGTGACGGGGTTGGTGGAGGTGTATACTCAAACAGACTAAATCTAAGTCTCTCTTTTCGCCTTCCCAATCACTGTAGCATATTCCGGAACTATTGGCGATAAAAGAAGTCCTATCTTGGCTTAAGAAAAACGTGATATCAAACACGGATATCCGCATATTTTCAGATAGCCAAGCAGCCATTAAATCACTGGACTCTGTCTCTACCAACTCAATAACAGCCTTCAATTGTCGATCATCTCTCATGGAGATGGCACAGCAGTTTAAGATTCACCTTTGTTGGGTGCCGGGCCATAGAGACATTCCAGGAAATTGTATGGCTGACGAACTCGCCAAAGAAGGAACAATGCTAACTATTTTACCAGACAGGTTAGTTAAATATAGGCACTCCTATCGCTACATGTAAACTAATGCTGAAGCAGGATGATATAAAGAAAACAAACCTCAGGTGGAACAACATCACCACCTGTTCGGCGACGAAACAGATTTGGCCAACACTGAATCTGAAGCACTCTAAATGTTTGATAGTTTTAAGCAGATCACATATCTGCTCCATAATAGGTGTCATAACAGGACACTGTCTTATAGGCAAGCACGCAACGCGGCTTGGTGTTTACTCTAATGACTTTTGCAGAAGCTGCATGGACGAAGAAGAAGAGGAATCGATTACTCACCTTCTTTGCACATGCCCTGCTTTATCTCAAAGACGCAGACTCCATCTTGGAGACTTCTACTACAATGATCCTAGTGATCTGGCAAATATAGATATAAATAATCTCGTTCGCTTCGTAAGAAGCTCCAAGTGGTTCAACGACTAGTGAGGAAGTCCCCTAGATTCAATGTGGTATCACAATGGACCAAAGTATGGTCTAAGTGAGTCGGCTCTTGCTGGCTACCACGTCAACCTAACCTACTTCCATCTGACAACATGTCGGTATCTAAAAATATAGAATTGTTAATTTCATTTTGATTAAACTTGGATAGGCCATTTTCATCAAAAATCACATCTCTCCTTTCAATGACTTTACGTGTTGCCGGTTCGAACAAACGATAGGCCTTGAATATCCAACCATTACGTATTCCTTACCCTTCGGACGGAATTTACCATGATGTATTTTATTGAATGCTACTGCAGGAGATCCAAATATTTTCAAATGGTTTACCATCGGCTTTTTACCAGTCCATACCTCGTGTGGTGTCTTGTCGACTAAAATCTTTGTTGGCGCTCTATTCCGTAAATAAGCTGATGTAGCAATAGCTTCTGCCCATAAGGATTCGTCGAGACTTGCATGTAATAAAATACTTCTGGCCATTTCACACAGCGTTCGATTGGCTCGCTCCGCAACGCCATTTTGTTGTGGCTTGTATGCCACTGCAAGCTGCCTCTTGATTCCATGCTCATCTAAAAAATTATTAAAATTAGTATTAATGTATTCCGTACCATTATCGCTTCTTAAATTTTTAATTTTCATATCCGTTTGACACTCTACCATGGCTTTGAACACCTTAAATTTATCTAAAACCTCACCTTTAGACCTCATAAAATAAACGAATACATGTCTTGACATATCGTCGATAAATGTAACAAAATACTTGGACCCTCCAACTGATGGTATGTTTATTGGCCCACACACGTCCGTGTGGATCAATTCCAATAATTTTTTTAGAGCGAGATTGGCTATAGCTTGAGGAAAGGCTTGAGCACAAATTTTACTTTTCATGCAAATCTTGCAATTCATTTCTAGTGGCGCATTACCCACTGTCATCCCACTCACTAATTTTTTTCTCGATAACTCTTGTAAGCTTGTGAAATTTAAGTGGCCATATCTATTGTGCCATTTTATAAAATTATCGACGGAAGAATAAAAGCACGTATTTATTGTATTTTCAAACACGAACAAATTATTATACTTTATAGCTTTAATAACAACTGTACCACAGCTCGCTTTTATAAATGCGAATTGATTATTGAAAATCACCGTAAGCCCATACCGCTTTGCTAACCGACATAAAATTTCCTTGTAAGCCAGGAACATATAAGACGTCTCTCAGAGTTATGGTGCACATAGCTGTTTTGATGATGACGGTACCTTTTCCCGTTGCTTCGATGAACTTATCACCCGCTAATCGTATTCTTTCCTTACATTTTTCCATCGTGTTAAACATATTGAGATCACTACACATATGTGACGTCGCTCCACTGTCAATACACCAATTAGAGCTGTTCAACGCATGTGTATCTGATCCAGAGAGAGTATATGGAAATGATTGAGTCTGTTTCTGTTGCTGTTTTTTAGGTGCTTTACACTTTGCCGCGAAATGACCTCGTAGAACGTAGACCACAATTAAAGCACTTGCCTGTCGGTTTCTTATGACTTTTTAGAACGTTTTTGCGTTCTTGCACCTTTATTGCCTTGGCATTTGTTCGTGCTAAAAATGCCTGCTGACTGCGAGTTTGGCCCCCCTAATCGAAATCCGGCGTACGCCCTTGTGTATATTGTGCTATTGCAGGTGTTGCCCTTTGTTTTCTTTTTTTATTTTTATGATTTTAGTACTTTTTAAATTAATTTTTTTTCAAAGCCCCCCCCCCCCCCCCCCCCCCACATTCCCTCCACAATTTATATCTTGTCTCCATCAACCTACACGCCTTTTGTCGAATCTTATACAAACCACTTTGTACAATTCTACTTAGCTGTTTTCAAATTTAAATACTATGGCATTGACTTTAAATTCAAAAATATAATAAAATAAATTTGAATTGAAGTAAAAAAAATTTAGTTGCGTCAATAAATTTTAATATAAAGTTGTTGTGTGTTACGAGATAAGTAAAAAAACAAGCATGTGCGACGAAAAAGTTTGTGTTATAGACAATGGGTCAGGGCTGTGCAAAGCCGGATTCGCTGGAGAGAATGCTCCACAAGCTGTATTCCCATCTATTGTTGGTTGTGCAAGACCAAGACCAAGACATCAAGAAGTCATGGTCGGTACAGACTATAAGGACTGTTGTGTTGGTTATAAGGCCCAAAGCAAGAGAGGTATCCTTACTTTAAAGTATCCGATCGAGCACGGGCATATCACAAACTGGCATGACATGGAAAAAACCTTCCAAAATGAACTGCGTGTCGCACCCGTGGAACACCCTGTCCTCCTGACCGAAGCCCCATTGAACCCAAAAGCCAACCGATAGGAAATGACTGAAATAATGTTTGAGACATTTTTTGTTCCGGCCTTGTTTGTTTCGGTCCAGGCTGTTCTCTCTGGTCGTACCGCCGGTATTGTGCTGGGATTCTGGTGATGGAGATTCCCATATAGTTCCAGTTCTTGAGGGTTATTCTTTGCCCCTTGCAATTATGGGTTTGGATTTGGCCGGTCAAGATTTGACATCGTACCTGATGAGACTATTAAAAGAATGTGGTTACTCATTCACCATAGAAGCTGAGCGTGAAATTGTCCATGACATCAAGGAGAATCTTTGCTATGTTGCTCAGGACTTTGACCAAGAGATGAAAACAGCCGCATCATCTAGCTCCATGGAAAGGAGGTACGAATTACCTGATGGTCAAGTTATCACCATTAGTAATGAACGTTTCCGTTCATTACAATCTATCATGAAGTGCGATGCCTCTGTATCTGAATTGCTTACTAACGTGGTATTGTCCGGTGGTACCACCATGTTCCCAGGTATTGCTGAACGTATCCAAAAGTAAATTGCAGCATTGGTCCCATCTACAATGAAAATCAACATCATGGATCCATCTTGGCATCGTCTTCCACTTTCCAGAATATTCCTCTTCAGAGAATACGACGAGTTTGGCCCATCAATTGTCCACAGGAAATGCGTATAAGCGTCTAACTAGCAGTTTTCAAAAAACCGTATTTTGTATTTTTAATTCGTATCTTTAAATTATTACTCTATATTATCATTATAAACAAAATCATTAAAGAACACCACCTTACTTATGTATTTTAAACCTATCTCCCTAAAATAAAATATATTAGCAAAAAAAAAACAAAAACAAAAAGTTCTGTTTGCTTGCCCTATGAAGGAGGGCAAGTAGGTTCATATTGGTTTCGTGAAAATAAAATGTTCTATTAAGCTGAGCGCAAACCTAAGCGATGGCCGTGGCGATCACGATATCGTCTATCGCGCGATAGAGATGCGATCAAAAACTTGCTCAAATCAGTGATATTGCGATCTAGCATGTAAGCGTGCAGTTGTCATATAAAAAAAATAAATAAATAAATAAACGTTAACATTCAAATTAAAAAAACATTCAAATTCAGCTATGGATAGCATTACTCATTGACGAGGAAAAAGCACAAAGGTAAAATTGAGCTACAATATATATAAATGCTGTTTTTATTTTTTTTTTGGCTGAAAGAAGAACCACATTACACAGCCACGGGATGCCAGTACAACAACTTTTTGACCTTCCTTGTCATACTGGTGAGCTCAAAAAGAAATAAGTTCGTTGGGTGCAAATATCTTGGCATTAGTCATTGTCCGCAAGGGAGCAAACAAAACCGATACCATATTGTTGAAACAAAAGAGGTCAAGCGTAATCTGCAAACTCCACCATTTCACCAAGGAAGATGATGTATGTACGTCGCTGTGTAGTCCGTCATTCCTTACCCGCCAAGGACAAAATGACTTCAAAAGCGCGCAAGATCCAACATTTGGTTACACCCGTGTTTTTGAATAGAAAGCGCAGATGTCTAGCAATAAGGAAGAAGCGTCGCACTACTTCCAAGGGAACCGCTGCCGATTACTTCAAACTGTTGGCCAAGGGGAAAAAGGAGCCAAAGGTGAGGAGGGATGAAGCTTACAGACGATGCCTGATAGTAATCTGAATTTAATTTTTTTTCTTACCATCTTTTTCTTCGACGGAATTAACAATTTCTTCCTATATTTTGTCTTTTTTTAATGTTTTCGTAATCTTTATAAGAGAAAAATTGTATAAATTTGGATTTTTTTCTAATAAATTCAATTACATATAATTTCAGTTTCAGTTCGTTTATGCATTTTTTTTTTTTTGTAATATTGTACAAATGACAGTTTTTTTTTTTTTTTAATTTGGTGCGATATGGCCTGCAAAAATGGTCCTTCCTGCGGTCAGTAAAAGTCACTTGGTTGAACGCAGCAGTGGAACGTAATTGCAATCCACACATCGCGTAGATGTGAGCCTTCCTATTGATTTACATGTGCGGCATCCACATTGTTATCGCGATCGCCAACGCCATCGCTTAGGTTTGCGCAATGCTTTAGTTGATCTCAAAATTGATATTGATACTACAATGATGTAGTAGTGCGAAGAAATCCGAAAAGGTGGGTTTGGTCCATTGCCTGTGAATTCACTGTAATTCAATAGGACCTAAATGGGTAGATTAAATTCCGGACAGATGCACAAATTAACGGAAGATAAATGACGAAAACCACTTTTTCTAACTAATTTTTTTGCAAGCTTAAAATGTTTATATTATTTTTTTTACTGGCAGAATAGAATGACGGAACTGAAGCCGCAGACGGAACTGGAAGACCTGTCAAAAAGTGTCGTACGTTATTTTTTTTACATGTCCACAATGGAGCTGTACAGCTTTGAAAGTATTTTGAAGAAAAACAAAAGAATATTATTGTGTACATTCTCAGAATTCACATTTTTTGTTTCCAATAATTTTCCTTTTAATAAATAATTTTCTTCGCGATACAAATAACCACAATATTTTTTTCCGACCCAAAAAGTTGTTTTTTTTCTTCATACAAATTGAAACGTCAAAAGTGCCGTACGTCAAAAGTTAAAAGTTGGTGAACTCTTCCGTCTGCGTCTGCAGCTCCGTATGCGTCTACGTTCCGTTGTGTTCGCAACATTGAATTTGCGTGTATTTAATATTTTGACAGCTATTCCGGCTCCGTCTCCGGTTCCGTCTGCGTCACCATTCTGTTCAGCCAGTTAAGCAAAACAAGAAACTTAAACATTACATAATTCAGACTGATTACTGCGCTTAAAAAAGTTTTCTTACAAATCGTTTTAAGAAATTTCTTGGACATCGAATCGAAAAAAAAACAATGATAAACTATATTTTTTTTTGTAGATTCTATTACTTATGAAGATAGTAACACTTTTTTAAATTTCTAAAAATTGATTTAAACCGCTTTTGATTAAATTTCTCTATAATTTTAAAAATCGTTTCGTCATAACGTCGTCCGAGTGTCGGCTGTGCGTCCACTGTAATTTGAGCTAGATCTTAAACGGCAGGATCGATTTGTTTCAGAGCATTTACATAATATGTGCTTCCCGGGACGAGAAATTAAAATTTGTTGTTTTACAATTAGATCAATTAAGACATCTGTATTTTGTAATGATTAAGCTGATTGTGAGAAAACTGTCTTTCAGGTTTTTGCTAAAAAAGAAACCGTATTACGGATATAGAGTGTCAAAGTTTATTAAGAATATTGCCTTGATTTTGAGAAATTAGGAGACGCAGTGTCAGAGCGTGGGATTTATCTTGAGCAAGGTACTCGGGGCAGCCAACACCTGCTGCCCAACAACGAAGCTGAGCCCAGTAAGAGTGTCCGTCTGATGTCCCAAAGTGAGAAATCTTGGCATGAATGAAAAGAAAATTCTTTTGTTGGCGTCTGGCTATTCGTAGGTCAAGAACCTAGCCCACCGACGTACCTAGCTGTGCACTATGCGAGCATGCCAAGTCCGACCCCGACGAATAGAGTCCAGTTTAACCTTTGGTTATTTACCAAGCCGCAACACCTCATAATTTACGTACATTTACTTCTTTGAATCCTATGGATTGTGTGATATCCCAATATTATGGATTTGGTTTTATGACTTTCTATCGAAAGATAACTTTGACTATGCGATATATCAATGAACACATCCTCTTGATGTAGTAGCCGTGGCGTGATGGTTAGTGCGATGGACTGTCATGCCGGAGGTCTAAGGTTCGATCCCCAGCCTCGTCACCTAATTATTTAAAAGAAAAAACGGCTACTGCCTCTTGCGAGGAATTGACAAATCCTCCAAGAGTATCTCCTGTCACAGAAAAGTGCCGCTCGTTAGCCGTTCGGATTCGGCAATAAACTGTAGGTCCCTTCCATTCCTGCAGACACGCACACAGGAATGGTTGAGAGTTGTAAGTCACTAGGCCCTAGTTCTTCATGAGCTGTTGTGCCATCAAATTTAATTTATTTATTTTTACATCCTCTTGATAATGTAATTTACTATTTTATCCGATGCTCCTGTGATCTTAAGATTTAAAAACACGTTGACGTTGTGATAAGAACACATAATTTACTTATTTTATGATTTTCTGATGAGCCCTAGTCTCCATAACTTAAACATTCCGCCGGTGGTTTGATAAGCTTATTTCATAATGTATTTCTTTTCTTTTCTTTTCTTTTCTTTTCTTTTCTTTTCTTTTCTTTTCTTTTCTTTTCTTTTCTTTTCTTTTCTTTTCTTTTCTTTTCTTTTCTTTTCTTTTCTTTTCTTTTCTTTTCTTTTCTTTTCTTTTCTTTTCTTTTCTTTTCTTTTCTTTTCTTTTCTTTTCTTTTCTTTTCTTTTCTTTTCTTTTCTTTTCTTTTCTTTTCTTTTCTTTTCTTTTCTTTTTACTCCATACGAATTTTTTTTTACAGAAGGCCGTATAGAGGCCTTATATAAGGTAAGGCCTGCGAATATCAATATTTCTTAGCTAAAAGAAGCTGAAATGTTAGTTGGGTACCTCTTAAATTTTTTTTTTTTATGATTTTTCAATCAGATTTTTGACCCTTTGCTATGATCCCCTAACAGATCGTTTCGTTTATCTACAAGTCCTCTATTCACGTTCAAACATATCTATAATTCCGATTCATCGCCTTTCTATGTAATGAAAAATTTGGTAGATACGTGAAAGAATTATTGCGGATTCCCTTTAAAAAACTAAAAAAAAAAATATGTAATATTTATTTAATATTTACAACTTTTCTATTTACAAGACAACATTTCTTCAATAGCAATGTTAAAACTTCGCCCAACGGACATAAATTAGTGAGAGGAAAAGATCTCTGATTTATACTTCTGATATGGCAGCATCTGATAATTTTTTATAGCGCACTGGTAAAAATATCTGACAAAAAAAAAATAAACTTTTTGTATTTGTGTTTTTAAAAATTTTATCATAAAAAATAACTCACTTCAAATTCTCCTAAATCAGCAACAATTCTTTCACCGTATCTAGTTACACAACGCTTTAATTTACTTATGGGATATTTTTCATTTTAGCTTCCATTTATGAAAGTTCGTCTCTGAGATTCATCGTTTATGTTATGAGATCTATCCTAAACTAAAACTGGTATTTATACTGACAATTGAAATGCATTTTTCTGTCGATGTAAATCAGAAAAACTCAAAAAAAAAAAAAAAACTCTTATCTACGGCTTATAATAGAATTAAAATCGCTCCACAGGGAAAATAAGAGTTGGGGACAATGGTAGAATAAGCAAGTTCAAACACGTTTTCGAGAAAGGCTACACACCAAATTGGACAACGGAAATTTTTAAGATAAGAAAAGTAAACCTAACAAATTCAGCAACATATCTGCTTGAAGATTTTAATGATCAGCGGATGTTTTTACGAAAAAGAATTACAAAACACCAAATACCCTAATATTTATCTCGTAGAAAAAGTGCTTAAAAGTAAAGGAGACAATATATATGTTAAATGGCTTGGCTTCCCATCAGCTTTACGGCTCAATTCTAATTGAAAATTCCCGGGGAAATGTATAATAATAATGAATAAATTGTTTTGTTTCTAGAATTTTATTCATATGTCAAATTCTGCAAAAAAGCTGTTTCGACCTTTCAGAACTCTAATTCCCGCTATCGAAGATAAAAATATTCCACCGGGGAATTTAGAACAGGAGTATTCTACTCCCAAAAGAATACATCTCCCGGGGAGTTTTTTCCGCGAGAATGTTTAGAATTGGGCTGATAGAGAAATTCGACTTATGGAAGTTCGATTTATGGAAGTTCCGCACTGTATCCCCTTGATTGATTGATGCATCCTATGAAGATCTTTTTTACTGGCTGAACAGAATAGAATGACGGAACTGAAGCCGCAGACGGAACTGGAAGAGCTGTCAAAAAGTGTCGTACGTTATTTTTTTTTACATGTCCACAATGGAGCTGTACAGCTTTGAAAGTATTTTGAAGAAAAACAAAAGAATATTATTGTGTACAAGCTCAGAATTCACTTTTTTTGTTTTCAATAATTTTCCTTTTAATAAATAATTTTTTTCGCGATACAAATAACCACAATATTTTTTTCCGAGCCAAAAAGTTTTTTTTTTTCTTCATACAAATACAAATTGAAACGTCAAAAGTGCCGTACGTGAAAAGTTAAAAGTTGGTGAACTCTTCCGTCTGCGTCTGCAGTTCCGTATGCGTCTACGTTCCATTGTGTTCGCAACATTGAATTTGCGTGTATTCAATATTTTGATAGCTATTCCAGCTCCGGTTCCGTCTGCGTCACCATTCTGTTCAGCCAGTTAATGTATCTTATCAAAATCGGTTTGTTTTCTCCGTCCGCTGGCTATACGGTCAATATCTGGAAGCCAAAAGTATAGTACTAAGATTGCAACGTCATTGCACTCATCACCTCCTGCTGAACTGCACTGCATATTGTATAGGTTAGGTACCTACACTACAAATTTAATATCTCTATTTCAAACGAAAGAGCTTACAAAAGTTAACTAAACGATTGCGTTTGCAAACTTTAAGCGAAAATTATTTTTAACAAAACATGTACAATAAATAAAGCTATTTGAAGGAATAACTTTCTTAAACTTCACACACACACACACATTCCTCATTCTCATCAGTCTGCTCATCCCTTTACCTTTTAAACCTGCAAGCACCTTATGGAAATATTTTATGCTTTGTCATTCAGCTTAAACTTTTGTTAACCATAGAACCCAGAACACTCTAAGGTTCCTTGAAGGAATTAGATGACGGAGCAATTTGTGTTTTGTTGAATATAAACCAACTTCTTGGCTTTGTGAGATGTGTAGAATGTTTTCAAAAAGTAGTTCAAGTTACCGCTACCGTTAGCATCATCATCATCATCATAATGTCGTCAACGTTCTGATTTCCGATTAAGACATTTCATTCACTGTGAGTGATTCTATGGCGCCGCACCGTCGAAAAGTATTTCGTGACTTTATTAAGATTAATGAGACCGAAAATGCAAATTACCTTGTCATTGTATACGTAGGTATATGTTTTGTATATTGGCTAAAGTGAAAATCGTGATTTTAACGACGACAACCACCGGAGGACTTTCCAAGTCGAAGCAAGGTGATGAGGTGTGGGTACTTGTTTTCTTATTGTCATCATCATTATTGTCGAATTGAAGGACTTTACTGTTCAGCATCTTTTTATATTCAACAGCCCCCCCCCCCCTTACTATATAATATAGGATTCCCTGCTGATTCAGGTAGAGCCTTATTCGAAAACGGTAGTGAATTGTTAGAGATCTAATTAAATTAGTTGGCAGTAATTTGGAAGTTTGTCACTTAGCAGTGCTGAAGCCTCCTGTCATTGATATTATATGCCAGATTATTGATTTGATGACGAGGCATTATTTTATCTTAAGACATTTATCATTTAGGAGAAGGTAAATTTACTTTTTGGGAATATAATTTTCATTTTATTCTTACTAGAAATTTCGTTTTGAATGACACAGTTATGGATTTAAAGTAACCAATACATTGGTAGTTTAGTTATTAAACGTATAAAATAACTTTGAAATAACTTTAAATAAACAGTGATAAACGGAGAGAAGTAAGGGTAAGCTTTTTAGAGTTAGCTTCAGGAGTTAGCTAAACTTTAGGCTTAACTAGGCCTAAAGTTAAGTTAGTAATCCTTCATACATATAAGTCGTTTTTCTTTTAAAGCTCTGAGCAGAGCACAGATCAGAGCATGAGTGAACCGTGAGCAGAGTATAATCAGAGCTCTTCGTTTTAATTGAAACTCATGTGAGTACTGAATTGTCAAATCACGGATGACAATTGTATGAAGTTAGCAATGCTCAAGTTTTTGCTCCGTTTGCTTAGTCAATTTATTTTCAAAGAGCAAGCTCCGAGCTATTTCTGAAAAAAGAGACACAAGTTTAGAGCTCTGATGCGTCTGAGCTCTGAGCCTAAAAGGAAACATTTATTTTGTTTGACAGCTCAATGCTTTATAAAAATGAATTTGGTGGCACAACAGCTCATGAAGAACTAGGGCCTAGTGACTTACAACTCTCAACCATGCGACCTACAGTTTATTGCCGAATCCATACGGCTAATTGAAGCTCAATGCTTTACTCCACTCATAAAAGGAATTAGAAAAAAACGCCTATTGGCACCAGGAGTCACGGCACCTGGCAGTCAGTGCGTGCACTACTAGAGGGGGATAAATTTTTTTTCGATTTGACATTCAATGTATTTCCCATAAGAGAAAACGAAATCATGGTCTGGAAAACATTAACGGCTATATTGTTGACTCTCTTCAAAGCTAGTTTTACTGAAAAACTATTTCTATAGGGGTTTCGAGTTTAAAGTTTCTCAAAAAATATTATTGATTTGATTTAGATGTCAAACTGTGTATGAATATTTTGATTTAGATGTCAAAGTAATACAAATTTGTGAAAAACTTAAAACTCGAAACCGCTATAGATCTAGTTTTTTCGGTTAAACTAGCTTTGAAGAAATTCAAAAATATGGCCGTAATTTTAGTATTTAATTTTATATGAACGGGTACTCATATTATAATAACAATAGATTGACAATGTATGCTAGTTTGTTAATCAAGAAGAATATATACCGAATTCAACTTTATTTTGCCAATACAAAATGTAAACAAACGTGTATTGTTGTTGTTGTTTTCCAAAATGGATGACCGTCGCGAGTTGAAATGGGATCATGTGCGTAGTGAGGGAAAGGTTTTAGGGGCAAAATAAATTATGGATTGAACTGAAATAATTTTTTAACATAGAAGTATAGATATATTATGTAGGAATGTATTTGCATTTTAGTATGTGAAATAGGAGAATAGGTATGATTTATGTTTAGAACATTTTAACGTAAAACTTTTTAACAGAATATAAAGAAAACTTATGTTGAATTCTTTTTAAGAAAAAAATCGATTTGTTAAGAAGAAAAAAATCGATTTTTCTTAACGAATTCCTTGTATTGAGAAAAAAATGGAGTCTGTTTAGAAAAAAAAAAACGAATTTTTTTGGTAAAAGGAATTCGACATTAAATAATAATAGATGCGGTAAACACAGGATTGGAACAGCTTGTTAAGGGCACACATTTATAATTGACTTAAAATTTTGTTATTATTCTTGCTAAATTTTTGATTCTATTTTTGCTTTTGGGAGCTTTTCTTAGCATTCAAATTAAATTTTGTAAAAAGTACTAAAGGTAAAAAATAATTTTCGGCATTATTTGATTTAAAAAAAACAAAAAACTTTCACCATAAAAAATAATTTCATGTATTTTCTTAATTATATGCAAAATTTCTTAAAAATTATCAAACACATTTTACACAGCACAAAATAAAAACAAAACATATTTTAAATAAAACTGGCTACGCTTCTGCCTTGCTTTTTCCTTAACTGGGTATCGTTGTTGTTGTTTATCATTGTGAGGATGATTTGTTTACACTTTTTATTTATAAATTAAAGCATTCTAGTTTTTAGTTTCGATATATTTTAAGCTCGATTCACAAACTCACATGTTTTATTATCACATTGTAATTAAAATACCGATACCCGCTCATATAAAATGAATTAGTAAAATTAATGATTTCCAGACCATTTTTTCGTTTTCTCTTATGGGAAATACATTGAATGTCAAATCGAAAAAAATTTTATCCCCCTCTAGTAGTTCACGCGCTGATATGCAGGTGGTGTCGAAAGCAATTTACCTGGTGTCAATAGAACTGCGACGTAATGAATATCACCCTTTCCATATTTTCATATCTTGACTTCGATAGACTTTTAACGCATCTGTCAAAAATACCTATTCAATAATCGAGAGTTACCATATTTGTTGATCTGGCAACACGTATAGCAGTTTTAGATATGAAACCAATGCAATGTGAAGCTGTAACTGATTTAGCAAAAAGAACTCGCACACCAAATTTTTGGTTGTAAAAGTTAACCAAAAAATAAGCATAATTATATGTGAGAGCTGTGGCTAAGCTGATGACTAAAATAAAGACCAAACAGTCTTCGGTCGTGCCATTAGTGAGCAATAGTACGGTGAAAATACAAAAAAAATCAATTTTTGGAATAATTGTATAAACCCAAAACTCGTTTTCACAAAAATACAAAAAAATCAGTTTTGGGAATAATTGTATGAACTCAAAATTCGTTTTCACCCTATCCTAGATGATGCTCCTCTGATCACGGATCAGTGAGTCCACGGACGTTTGAAATATTGTAGGTTAGGTTAGGTTGTTGGGCTGATAGAGGATCTTGTTTCTATCACACTTAGATCAATGAAGATCCCTGTGATACCCTGGAGGATTGCCCGCTCCAAATAATTTAACCTATAAGTTTTCTTGGTTTATCTAGCCAATTAAAGGCATTAATGAATTTCGACAATAGCACACCAGATAGGTTGGAGAACTCTTCTAAATTGTAGAAGTAGTTTCCTAGGTGTTTATTTCTTAGTTGCGAGATTGCTGGGCAGTGACGTAAGAAGTGGGAAGAGTCTTAATGCGCTTCTTCATCGCCACAACCTATGCATAGATCATCCGTGCTGAGCCCCCAGTTTTTTGCATGTGGTACTTCAGCAGATTGTGTCCAGTAACTGTATTTTATTTAGTGTCAAGATCCTATCTGTCTTTCCCTTGTCGAAACACGGCCAAAGTTTTTTGGTATTTGTGTAGGAATCGTAAAAATGTATTAAAATAGGATAAATTGGGCGATAAAATGCTAAGCTTTTATGCTGTATAGTTGGTTGGATCAGAACAATAAAGAAATTTTCACGTATTCACAGTGTTTTGCTAATATGTTTGACTAAACTTATGGTCATATTATAACCTAATCAAAAACACAAAATTCAATATTCAAATAAGGTGCTTGCATTTTTATTTTACTTTTATATATTTTGCTATTTTTTAATAAGAACCATAGAAGTTATCATCATTGGTCCTTCGAGCCGGACCTAAAATGGGTCCCGTTGTAAGTGCACTCAGTTAGAAGCAGCCCTAGGATTCATCGTCAAGTCAGCACAAGAGGAGTTGTTCGAAACCGAAATTCAATGATTACTAAAATCTGTCTGACTCGGGCAAAACGTCACGATGGATAGGTAGAACTTCGAAGTCATCATGGTCTACCTGAGCTCCACTATTACTTCGCAATATGACAAAATGTTCACAGATCAAACGAAGAACCACTCGCCAATTGTTTTTTCTTCGGTCTAAGAAGGCATTTGAGTATTAAGGCCCTCTCTCGAAGAACCAAGGAGACTTATATAAGACCCTAATCATCCCGGTGCTTCTGTATGGGGCAGACGCATGGATTTTGTCAAAAACGGATTCGAATCTGCTTGGGTGCTGTGAAAGGAACACTCTTCGGATGATTGTCGGTCCAATCTGTATCGATGGAGTATATAGAAGAGAAGACTCAACAACGATCTTTACGGGCTTTATAGCGACGTCATCTTGGTCAAAAAGTTGAAAATAAGGCGGCTGAGATGGCTGGAACCCGAGAAGCGTACCAGCCCGACCACCAGTGCCATCTAAAGTTAAGTATGTTAAGTAAGTAAGTAACCGCGGACTTATACTTGCCCTCTTAGGCACTGTTTCGCAAACTAGAATATTAATGGCCAAACATTAAAATATACATCATAATTATACTTTTACTCCTACTTAGGAGAAGATACCATAGTTACAATGTTAATACTCAAGAATTCACTAGAATGCTTAGATACTTTTTTTTTTTAAATAGCTTGCTCTTTCCAATATTTTTAACAAAAATAAAAAATAAGAAAACTTTTCTGGGTCTCGCTGATTTTCTGATCCCCCCTCCTCCTTCCCTTATTTATTGAAAGGGTTAACATGTCATTAATGTTATTCAACTAATGGTTTCAAAATTGTAATCAAATAAACTTGGTTTGGTATAGAATTGTATCTCCATTCCATATGCTTTATTTTGACCCTCATAGAAGATTATCTCTTCTTATCCTGTTTACCCTTGTCTTGACCGTGCTTCTGTAAAACTTTCACCTCTATAATTTAATTTGTAACACTTTCACCAACTAACCAAAGATGTATCCTTTTTATCTGTATCTGAAAGACCATTCGACCACAAGTCCATTAAAACTCATGCACCGCACTATACCAGCCCCTTTGCCATATGGTTTATCATGTGGTCGACTGCGAATTAAATGTGATACCTCCTTGAACCAACTCTATATTTTCTAGAACATACGGAGGTATTGAAAACTGTGGTTAAGTGAACTCCTGCTGATAACATTCTCTTCGCCATTTGTACCGGAAAAGAACTTTTGTTTGGTTTTTCTTGTTTTTTTTTTTTTGTTTTCTTTGAGTTTTGTATAAGGACTGAACTTTTCTGCAGAAGACTTAAAACAAATAAGGATATTTGTTGAACACACACAACATACTATATACGACCGCACAGTGTGGGTGCTAAAGTCATTAGGTGATAAAAGCATAGGTGAAAAGGAATATTAAATTACAACCGATATCTTTCTAGAATTGTTTTGTCTTTATTCTCCAGAAGTTACCCTAGTTGTATCTTGTATCCGCCTATTTGCCCAAAATGACTCATGAGGACTATTGCTTTAGCTTTGGACCGAAAAGTGCGATAAGTTCCATACAGAGAAAGTTTAATGAATTTAGGACTAAAGTTTTTAGCAAATTAGATTTATATCCTTTTTCCTCAGCAGGGTTTCTCTTAAGAAACATAACTAAATAAATGGAAAGTGAATATAGGTACATAATGGGAGCACGTAAATAGGGTCAAAACAGGTGGAGGAGTAGCTTTAAGGTCTTTCTATGATGCTAACTGAAATTCAATTTCTAGAAAACCTCTCATTTTATAGACCTTCCCAGCCAAATTCCATACATAACATAATTAAATCCTCACAGTGATAAGTTTCTAAAGTCCAATCTGTTCCCTTTTGGCCGACCTTAATTGCAGGGTCTACTTGATAATCTTCTGGACACTCATTACCAGTAGCCATGTATACCGTCTCCGTCATCGTTGTGTCGTCGAAACAAATAAATTCAAATAATAGTGTGAGAATGTCGCCATCATCTACTTCTCTCTATACTCATAGAAACCTGATCCTTGACCCTTTTTTGTGTCCTTACACACCGGTGGTCAAATTCCATACGGCGTTTGCATATCAAAAGGTGGATTTACAGGGTTGCCCTGTCCTATCCTGTCCCATAGTGTCCGTTTTGTAAAATTCATTTGCTTCAGATTAATTTTGAAATTTTCTGGGAAATTAATTTTTGGGCTTTTAAGAATGTCTTATGGTAGCGGGTGTATTTAGATATATAGGTATAGCCGTTTCGTTACCTTTTTTTGTCCTTGTCGCCTTCGCCTCTGCTTTTCTATTTGGTCAATCCTAATGAAATGTGAATTTACCCAAAATAAGGTGTTCATAGTTCTCGCTCGCTTTTGGATTAAGTATATACGGCTGCATGTAAGGAAAAGGGCTTTAAAATAAATGTGATGTCGTGAAGGGTTAAGCGTGTGCCCAGAAGGTATATTAGTAAACCGGTATTAAAATATTTTTGGTTTTGATAAATGGCAAAGTAGGGTGGATTCTTCATTATCTTATATCTATGTGTGGAGAATACTTTGAATAAAATACCTTAAAGCAGGAATTTTAAGATCTTGGACTTGAAATTTTTCAATTTTGTCTAAATCCAAAAAAATATACATAAGTTTCCAGCGATACCTACAGTATTATTACAAACCTTTGACCCCACCTTCACTCGGTTCTGAGGGTGGTACTGTGTGAAAATACATTCACTTTCTTGATCCAAATTTATTGAATACAAAGCATGGATAAGAGTTTCTTTCATTTTTTCCACACACACGAGTGCCAGCCGTCGCACAGTGTGGGAATTTAGAAATCTAGCGGAATTAAATTAATAGCGCTTGTGCATTAAACTTTTTCTTATATTTTTTTCTGCCTATATAATAAAAAAGGCTCGTAGAATCAAATACAACTTAAATTTTTGTCATATCTCTTCAAAGTTTTTTTAAAACGAGCTTTGAAGTGACCGATCTCTCATATGAAAAAATGTTAATTTTCTGAAAATCACTACCAAGCATAAAACAAAACTTGGGTTGGTTTTTTGATAACTTTTTGCAACAAATATGCTCAGATGTAATGGTAAAAAAATAAATTACAATTGAAATAGGTCAAAATGTGTGGAAAGGGGGGCGGGAGGGTTTTAACCTTACCAACAAGAAAAATATTAATAACATGTCGCATGTTGAACTTTTTATACACTTTTTTCTCCTAAATTCAAGAAAAAGTAAACAGAAAATTAAATAAAGCAAGTTTTTTATATATATTAACATATCTGAATTTATCTGAAACAATAAGTATTATTTTTTAGTCTTATTTTTGATTGCCATAAATATAAATGTAATAAATAAATCGACATCAGCATTTAATACATTTAATAACAAAAAAAAGTACATGAACAGATTTTTTAATTTAAGATGGAACATCAAGAAGCTCAAAAATTTCTTGTTCAATTGGACCTTTTTTTTCTTTTCGGAATGCACCTTAGACTTGCTAAGAAAGGGTCTAAAGATATCAAAAGCCTGTTAAAAAGATCTCTCATTGTTTCCAAACTGGATGTTTTCTCGTAAATAGTTCGCGATATTTTAATTTGTATTTAAATTTGAAAAACAACCTGTACATTTTTATTGCTTTTATATTTATTATATTATAAGTATTATTTTATAAAAAAATATTTTTTTTAAGTAACATGTTAAATTTTTGTATTAAATAAATAATTGACTGAAACACCCTGTAAGTTGTAATACATATATAATATATGTATACAAAATACCTAAATTTGATATTATGTATTTTTTTATTAATACATATTTTTTTAAAGTAAAATGTTAAATTTTTGTATTAAATATATATTAATTGAAACATAAAACGCCCTGTAAGTTGTAGTATGCAAAATATCTCTCTCTAATATTGTGTTTGCAAAGAGAGAACACATTTCTAAAAGTTAAAAAAAATATAAGAACAAATAATATTAGAAAAAGAAAAACAGAACATGATTTTTTGGACGGTAAGCGTTTAGAAAAATTAGCAAACTTTTCAAGTGCGCAGATATGCGCAGCAACGCAATATGAAAGGTGAAATGTCAGCCTTTAAGACGTATAAAGTTTCCCTCCTGAATAACCCTGAATACATTAAAATTTTCTCCAATAAATGTAAAAATTAACAAAAAAAACACATTTTTTTCACTTAAAAACACAACAACAAAAAATTGAACACCCTTTTAAATATAATTTTACTCACATTCTTATTCTCTTATATTGTATTAAATAAATAAAAAATAAAAACTTCAATTAAGACTCAAAAAAGACGTTTAAAAGTGAAAAACCCCGAACACCTTCGCACCGCAAACTTGACTCAAATAAATCACAAACTCTCACTTTAAAATCAATTCTCTCAGCAAAACATGCTCTCCACCTAAAAATTTTGGTATACTTGCTTAAAGGGAGGTATTAGCTATATATTAAACTAATTTTTGCTTTGGTTCATGCGAATGATTTTTATAATAAAATTCCGCTAGATTGCCAGAATCCCACACTGTGGCGTCGTCACGTCGGAATTGCGAGATCAACTTTTTTAAGGAGAATTTTTTGAAAGTTAATTTTCAAACTCAAATTTTGAAAAAAAAAAAAAAAAAAATTGAAACTGGTTTATTTCAAAATTGTGCGTATTTTTTTTTTTTTTTTAGTCAAAAACAGAAAACCGGATGCTAAAACGGCTTTTAGTTTTTGAAAAAAAAAAATAAAAATAACGGGAAGGGGAATTTTCTAAAAGAATTGACTTAAAACTGAAAAAAAAAGCCCTACCAAACTATCCCACTGGTTATTAACACCTGTCAAAAAAGTAGGATGGATGGTGCCCCTTTTAAAATTCGAACCTTCAAGTGGTGAACATCGGGTGCCTAGTACCTTTAACTGAAGATGGGTTTTAGGCGGCAGCAGACGTGAGAGGGGGGAAGGAGTGTTCCCATTAAGGCACCTCTCCTTTTTTCAGGCGGCAGTGGAGGAATTCCCCAGGTGGAATCAACGGTGGCGTCTATACAGTTGCATTCAGGTTGAACTACTTAGTGAACACCTTATATGGGCTACTACGACGTATTTGTAGCTCAGGCCTATAAAGAGCGGTTTATCCGGCTCCCCGTCCTTGGAGTTACAATAAGGATCTGGTACTTTCCACTAATATTTTTTTTCGGAAATCGAATCAGATTTTTTCTGAGCGGCATTGTGAAATCGGTCCCTTTTACTTAATCATACGTAGATTTTTGTAATTATATTTTAATTATGTAAGTGTGTATATTTCCCTTCGACTATATACCACACCAATTCATCTCATTTTTCATATCCATTCGCTAATTATAATAATTAGGACCATTACGCCCATCGTGTCGGCCCAATATAACAGTTTTCGTACTAAGTGATCTTATTTCGATTTCAAATTCACCCTTTAATCTAAATTCTATCTGCAGTCCATATGCTGTTCCGTGGTGATGATTTTAAATTGATCATGTTCAGTGTCAGTCAACTTGATTGATAGCTGATCAATCCAATTGTTTGCCAAATAATTTAAGCTTGAATTCCATCGGATAGCTAAATGCCTATAGCATGCTTGACTGGTCCTTTAGTCCTATCACTGTCACACCTGTTAACACTTAAACAAAAAAAAAAAAAAAAAACAGTTTAAAACAATGCGTTGAAAAAATTTTAAGGTGTCTCTTTTAAAAATTTCACAGGGTGACTGAAAAGAATTTCTTGGAAAGATTTATATTCAGTTAGAGCAAAAATTAGTTTTTCAATAGTCAGATATAAATTATTTCTAAAAATAAAGCCATGTATCTGCTTACTTCAGAGAAAGATAAAATTATTCCCAGGAATAAATATTTTAAATGTCAAAAAACACCTTTGTTTTTTTCAAAAAAAATTATGGAAAAAGATGTTCGTTTGTACTTCTTTGGGTATGCCCAATTTCCATCTCGTTAAATGCGTCCCTGTCGAAAAATTTGGGAATTTTTTTTGAAAAAATTTAAATTTAGAAAAAAAAATCGAGTTCACTACAAACAACAACAAACGAATAAGGATAAAAAAAAAATATTTGGTCAAGAAAAAAAAATTTGGATGGCAGGTGTTTTTAAGGGGGGCATATTTGAGGGGGGGTTGAACTACAAAAATTAATTTCACTACAATCAACTACAAACAAAAGCCCACCTCAAAATATTTTCAATTTTTTTTTTTCGGAAAATTTGCGGGCCAACTTCACGTAGGTAACTTTTCCTCCATAAATTTAGTTTTTCTTAGAATGATCCCAGGAATCATCCCTCAAACCATATTCCACGAATCAGGGGACACCTTGTATAAATAAACAAAATTATTTTTGCTGAAAAACATGTCAACGATTTTTGAATAATAATTCCAAATATAAGCCAAAAAAAAATATTAAAATTTTCTCGAAAAAAATACGTTTTTAAAGAATTCTATCCGCGATGTAACGAGTAAACCAAATCTTCCTTAAACCCAAACATGGGTCAAATATTTTATTATGTTTCCAAAAATACAAAATTCAACAAAATACCTACTATTAGATTTTTCAGAATTTGTTGACATAAACATACAGTATGTACATACATACATTAAAAAAATATAGCGATTACAAAAAAAAAGCTTCTACATCTTCTCGTTTGAAAAATGGTGAACAAGCATTTAATCTCCAAATTTAGACGGCTGCAAGGGGTCGGTGGCACAAAACTCAAACCAAATCTTCCTCTAACGATGGCAACATCCAATAAATATTAAATTCCTGTAGAATTGACGATAAGAAAAATGTCGGTACTATTTGTTATTTACTATTTTTTTTTTCAGCTTTCAGTACTATCTACAAAAATCGATTTCCATCACTGCTGTGTGGTGTACGTGTACTAGATAGTAGTTTCAAAGTTTCAAGCTTCGGGCTTTCCCGTTTCGAATTTTTTTGTGCTCGATACGGTACCTCGGGTACTTTAAGTTGATGTAATTATATGAAGTTATTGGTTTCCTGGCAGGATTAGACAGAATTCTAAAGTTTTTTTTTTGTAAATTCAGCGGACAAAAGTTACAAAAAAATCTTATTTTATTAATTGTTGACATGAGTTTGTTAGCAACGCCGCTAATTGGTGGTTTGTCTACTTTGAATTATCTACACGTAGAAAACCGTGTAGTCTACATTAAGGTATAGTTTAGATGGCACAACAATTTCGGGACCCAATTATATGAATTACAGTGTTGTTAGCTATTAAGGCAAATCTATTTCACAATTATAAAAATAATAAGGTTTTATATTATTTTAAGTGAAATCAGTTCGGAAGGTCAAATCAAAGTTCTGAACTCTTAAAAAAAAAACGAGTTTCCGTGCTATTTGATCGGTCTTACCCTGGACACTTACCTAAACACAAAAAGAAGCATCACATTGATGTACATTCAAAAACTAATAAAAACCCACATTAATTTGAGTTTTCAATTTTGTCTTTCTGTTGGTGTGATTTCGGTTCCAATAATTTAATAATTAATAATTTTTTTACAAAAACTTTTTGGTCAATACCTACCTATTTATTTTGATAATTTATTATAATCAATATCTTTCAATGCGTTTTAAAATGTTATTTTGTTCTTTGAAGGCTGATTTCCAATGGGACGTTCGCTTTAGAGACGCTTACGTATACGTTTACAAGCTTTACGAACGCGTCGACATGACAGACGACTTGAAGAGAACCTGAAAATCAAAATCAATCTACATAATTGTAATTTTGAATTTCTTTCAACAAACTATTCCATTTTTTTTTTTTAAACGAAATCGATTTTTTTCTTTCAATAGGAGTAATTTGTCCAGAAAACCCGATTTTTTCTTCTAAATAAATCGATTTTTTTGTTAAAAGGAATTCGAACATTAGTTTAACTGTCAAAACGCACGCTGAAGTTGATTTTTTTCAACTTTAACGTTGAGGTAGATTATGTTACGTTGGTTTGTGTACATGCTAGTTGGGGCCAAATCGTAACATAATACTCAACGCGTCATTATAAAAAATTTGCTTAAATTGCTATGTGTGAGCTTTTGCGTTGAAAGAAAAATCTGTCAAAGCGACGCCCAACGCGGCATTGGAAATCAGCCTTGAAAGATTGTTTTACAATGAATTTAATGTTTTATTCTTCCGTTCCATGATTGAGCTAGCTGCTTGTACTTTTCTTTCATAATATGTATGTAGCTGCATCATGCTTTGAAGAAAACATTTGCCGTGGGTTTGGTGAGATGAGCGAACTACTCCTGTGAGCTAGGCCGTGCGTCACAAGCATATGTCATTGCCCTCTCCGCTAAACTGTCAATTCTTTATTTAGTTTTTTTTTCTGTGGCTTCTTCAAAAATAATATGTACATACATTAAAGTAAATTAGTACGAATTAGACATCAATTCAGTAATTTTAGATAACATGCCGACTGCCGAGTTCCTGCAAGAGAGTGAGACAAGACTCTTAAACACGACCGAGCATTAAATTTAAATGACAAATTGAATTAGTTCCAAAATAATTTCTCAACCTTCACTCTAATGTTTTCTTAATTTTCAAAACATTAAATCTCTTAACCCTTAGCAACGATGAAACACTTTCACCAAATCCATACACGACTTCAGAACATTTATCGCAGAACAAATGGTAGTTTAATGCAAGATGTCATCTGAGATCGCATTTATGCAGTACCACACAAATTAACCACAAAGTACACAAAACAAAAACATACTTTGGCGAAAAAAATCCAAACAGTCCTTAATGTATACACTCTTATAGGTATTGTTTTCTTTGTCAAGTAAAGTCCCTTAAAAAAAATCAAAAAAGTATCTTTTCTTGAATCTGATCCAAGTTCTTCTTCCATTTCTTCTGGTAATAGAAAATTAAAATAATCACTCACCTTTATTTTCGCTGCCAGAAAGTAGCCAAAATAAATAAGTTGTTTTACTTTGTTTTGCCTGCATCAGCATCAAGTCAAGACATCGAGAAGATACCAAAGACCACCTTGTACTGGCATGTATACTCTACAATCTACATAGACTCATGATTGTCGTACTTTATAAACTGACAATGGCGACAGTATTTCTCATGCGATTAGCCCCATTTCCGTTGAAGGTGTTTCGACGCCAATCTTTCTATATTGTGCTGTTGGATATCTGGTTGTGGTCAATGCATGCATATAGTAAGGTGCATTAATGCAATATAAGCAACACAACAATTAGACTGACTGAAGGGAGCACTAGTCTTGTCGTGCTGTACACATGTAGACGACGTGTCTGCTCCAAATACCAAACTAAATAGCGTGAAAATCACCTTTCAGGTGACAATTGCAGATTGAAAATTCTTTCGAAAAGCTAAATATTTTCTATGTGATTTGGGATTCAACATTGTTGTTTGTTTCAGAGACTCGTGCTTCTTTGGTTGTTTGTCATCAACCTGTCCGTAAGTTGTTAAGATAAATGTTATGTTGTTGTTGTTTAAGGGTAGGTTCCCTTCAAAAGCGAACTCAGAATTCATGTAAATGCATTTGAATGTATAAGTGAAAAGAATATTCTTCTCTTTATTATAAAAGTGAGCATTTAGAATTGCGAATTGTTTTAACTTTTCTCTTGCATTTTTTTTCTCTCAGAGCCACAGAGAGAGAGAAGACTTACGCACAAGCACAAGAACAAAAGTAGAAAAGATGAGAATGTAGGTATTCCATCGCATTTATATTTTTTTCATCATAAACAGGTTTTCTGTTTTTTTTTCTCTTTTTGTGTTGTCTATTGCGTATGGTATAGGTATATGATAGTTGTGAAGCAATATATGGGTATTCTCCATCGCATTTATATTTTTTTCATCATAAACAGGTTTTCTGTTTTTTTTTTTTTTTTTTAGGCAGACTTTTTGTGTTGTCTATTGCGTATGGTATAGGTATAGGTATGATAGTTGTGAAGCAATATATGGGTAATTTTTGTGGTGGTTTTCTTCAATTTATTGTTTTACTAGATTATGTGTGTGTGATCATTTGCATGTTACCTACATACCTACAAACATCTTTTGTCGAAATCTGAGGATGAATGATAAAAATAAAAGGCTATGACCCAATTTTAAATTTTTGATAGATTAGGTATAAAGCAGGTAGGTACCTATTATTTTGAGAAATAATAATTTTTTGTATTTGATGGCTTTTAAAGGGTACCTTGATAATTTTAAAGATCATCAAAAAATTAAGTACCTATGTACCTATCTAATACACAATTTTTCTAAAGGAAATTTTTTGTATGCATAAAGTTGTTTTAGGTACCTACCTATTTTGTTGACTGTAGGTCAGTGTTATACATTTTATTAAAGTTTTTAAAAAAGCCCTGCAAGAAACCAAAGATTTAAAAAAAAAGGAGATTGTGAATGGTTACTTTAGTCATAGCTGTATTGTATATTCAATAAACCGTTTTTTTGTTTCGATTTGGCAAAACCCATAATTTCTAGATATTTTTCCTTTGCTTCTCAGCGGATAAAAGATTAAAATTGCATTTTCCTTGGGAGCTGTGAGCAAGACCAGTTGTTAAAATGTTATATAATTTTATGATTTTATGTAGGTGTATGTACCTACTTACTTTGTTAGGTACTAATGCTTTTAAAGCATATGGATAAATTCGAGATGTACAGTATGTATGTAGGTACATACCCACTTACATTACACTTACATAGCTAATTTTATTGTTGGAAGCAAAATAATGTTAGGGTATCTGCTAACTTATTGGAAAATAAAAAGAATATACCTACTGAGAATCTTCACTACAGCAAGATGTAAAAATGGCAAAGGGTAAGGAGCTTTTTTTCATAAAACCATATTTTCTCGTTATCTTGTTTAAATTTGTACCTGGGCGAAACGCATTGGGATTGGACTGAAGGTCACAAAAATATTTAAATTGAATTTCATTCAATACAGTCCAATAAAACAAAAATAATTCTTTTATTTATGTTTTCCTTCTTCTTAAAATTTTTACCTACATGTTTAGAAGTGATTAAATAATAGCAAACTCACTCATTATTATTAAATTTTTTATTTTAAATAGATTGCAGGAAATAAAGTAAATTTAGCATACATAATATATCTACATTATAGTCAAAGAACTAAGGAAATAAAATTTTTGCAAGTTTGTTTTGTGTTTTTTGAAGAGCTGTGTCTGTGCAAAAATGGAGGTATTGAGATGGAACAAAAATATTTCAATGCTTTATGTTTTTGTTTTAAGAAATTTTTGCAAATATTTTTTTTTATAATGTATCGTTATTGCGCAATCAAACAGCACGAGACAAAAATTTAATTATTATTTTTTTTTTTTAAGTTTCATTTTCTTTGAATTTTTTTATCTTGTTACCTTACCTATATGTACTTATTGGTTTGTTTATCGTTATTTCGTTGCTCTAAAATTTTTCTTCCTGAGAAATATGGCTTTGAATAAAGAAAGATACATTTGAATTTTGTAACAGTTTTGGAAACTTGAATTATTCCAAAACTTTAAATCGAATATTTTTTTTGGTGTAAAAAAAAAAGTAGGAACAAAAAACGACTTTGTTAAGACTTTCAAAAATCTTTCACTGGCTTCAAAAACATTGATTGGAGGATTTAATTTGGTAAGTTATTTTGAAGACTACCATTTTTTTTTGTAAAACTTCAAATTGAGCCTTTTTTCCGAACCGTACTGAATGATTTAAGACGTAAGTCAGACAAAATTGCATGGTTCTTCAACATTGTAAAATCATCATCAAAATGGAAGAAAAATTTTAGAACAACGAAATAACGATAAACAAACCAATAAGTACATATAGGTAACAGGATAAAAAAAAATTCAAAGGAAATGAAACTTAAAAAAAAATAATTAAATTTTTGTCTCGTGCTGTTTCTTATGATTGCGCAATAACGGTACATACAAAAAAATTTCAAAATAAAAACTTAAAGAACTGAAATGCTTTTTGTTTCATCTCAATACATTCATTTTTCACAGAGATATAGTTCTTTAAAAACACTAAAAAATGCAATAGAAAAATGAAAACATTTGCTTCCCTTGTTTTAAATTTAAATAAAAAATTGCATGTTAAGCCCTTTTAATATTAATTTCGGAAACATGAAATTATTTTTATTTTAAAATTATGCCTCAACTCTCGCGCTTGAGCTATGTCTTTTCTTTTTCTTCAACCGTTTTGTCAATTGTGCTATACCACCAAAAAAACAAACCAAAAGTGATCGATTTTCTCCTCTTACCAGATACATAGCAATTCCTTCTTAGCTACCCACATAATACTAGATACCTACCTACGTACATATATTTTGGTGTCAACCACTTGACACATTCATTGCTTGGTGCAATATTTCACGCACAATGAATTGGGAACCCTATTCAATAATAATGTTAATCATTGACCTGCATTAACATGTAATGTATTTTTCAGAAACATTTAGGTATCAACTATACGCAAAATTAAATCAAAACAATCCTTCAGCATCGATACCAAACATTTCAATCATGATCATGACCTTGCACCATTGCCTATAAGAAAAAAAAATGAAAAAAAAGAAAAACAAAAAAAAAAATAAACAGTGCATGACCTATATATGTAATTATTCTACGGGCAATGTCATAGATTTCTTTTCGCAAAAGAAGCAGAAAAAAATTTTCAAGAGCTAAGCCAACAAAAAAATAGCTAGGTACATACCTATGTACATGTATGTACGTAGAAGTTACACAAAATCCAAACACATCTCCTGCAACGATCCCATCACGCAAAGTGAACACAAATTCCACCAAGTCTACCTACCTGTCAAAAAAAAAAAAAAAAAACATACACACATTTTTTTCACACACACATTATTCACGAATACTATTATATGACACAAAAAAAAACATTAGCAGTCAAGAGTCGATACCAAACAAACAACTTATTTTGTAAGAAAAAGAGAACAAGGAAGAGAAATGCATCTTCATACCACCCAGTGGATTTCTTTTGAACCAAACGTCTTTGTGTGCGTGAGTTATGATGTTTTTCTGGTAAAAAGACGCAAAATAGACAACTTTTTAAAAATTAAAATTAAGAAAACCGTAAGAGAAAATACTAATTTATTTTTTAAATGTAATAAACAAAATACCAAACAAAAATTTAAAAAATATGTGGTAATTGTATTTTCTATCCTGACCCAACCACGGCATTACAAATAGTGTCGTATTGAATTGCATTTTTAGGCGTGTTATAAGACACATTATTTTTTTTTAAGACCCATTCCAAGTTCAGGACATATGATCCTTGATTTGAAGAAGCATTTAGAAAATTTAAAAATATAACATTGATGCCCCAGGCAAACGCGCAAAATAATTGAAAAAAACGGACCATTTTTTGTCGTTTTGTCTCTTAAAAGTTAATGTAAAAAATAAAAAGAAATAAAAGAAAAATATAACTAATTGCGCATACATATTAGCTTTATAAAAACGTTAATTTGACTTCATTGCCTTTTAAACTTCAAAAGTTTTATCAAATAATGCATTCATACTTCTTTGTAAATTTCCTTCATTTTTGATAGTTTTGTACATTTTGTATGGGAATAAATAAAAAGAATAAAAAAAAAAGAAAACCTATTCGAAGTTTCGAGATCAATTATCTTTAGACAAAAAATATAAAAAAAATAAAAAAGTAAAATTTACCCATTGCCCCATTCATTTTTGTAAGCATCTCACTAAACTTCATGATTTTTCCATCGGTCTGGCGGTTTTGAGGCATAAATGCGTTTGTGGTTTTTTTTTTAGCCACATAAATATATGACCAAACCTATTTCCAATCGATAACGGTTTACTTCATTAATATACACGCAGAATTGTGAACGCTATACAATTTAGCGCAAAACTCCAACCTATTTTTCAGAGGGACACTTACCCTTAAGATGTTTGTTTTGAGTTTGATTGATTAAATGGGAACGTGTTGAAGTACGGACCTTCTCTAGTATGTAAGTTGATGTATAATCAATTGAACATATTACTTATGCAGCTGCTGTTTTAAGTCAGACACATTCTTCACTTAAATAAGGTGCCCTATCACCTTTTAATAAATTAACATTTCATTTAAGAGCCAGTTAAGTGAAGGTTCGTCGGGGTGCTGCATTGGTGTCCCAGCTGCTGAATTTTCGGCTTTCTGACCAGATCGATGTCACTGTGAAGCCCGTAGAGCTCACTGTTAAATCTTTTCTTCCATAGTCTTTCAATACAGGCTAAACCGAAAATCACCCGAAAAACTTTCCTTCAAAGCAGTCTAAGCATATTTTTATTCGTTTTTGGCAGAGTCCATGCTTCTGCAACATATAGCAGGACTGGGATTATAATGGTTCTTGAGAGAGGGCTCAAATGCCTTCTTATGCTGAAGAAATTGCGATCGGCAAGTGATTTTTCATTTGATCTCTGCACTGATGTCATTTTGCGAGGTTATAGTGGAGCACAGGTAGACAACGTCCTTGACTAATTCAAAGTCAAAAAATTCATCAATTCTTAAAAAAAATCAATTCTTAATAAAAACGTGCCACCTAAAAATGTTTTTCAGGGCTACTGCCTCTTGCGGGGAAATGAAAAATCCTCCAAGAGTATCTCCTGTCATAGAAAAGTGCCGCTCACCTTAGCCGTTCGGATACGACAGTAAACTGTAGGTCCCCTTCATTCCTGCTGACACGCACACAGGAATGGTTGAGAGTTGTAAGTCAATATATGCCCTAGTACTTCATAAGCTGTTGTGCCACCAAATTTATAATTTTTTTTTTATTGCTAACCGCACTTTATGTAGGTCGAGTGGACGGAAATTTTGACCACCGTTGTAGTCAAAGTTAAATAGATTGTTTTCAAAATTTTGACTGTCTTCTCCATTTAGCCATCTAGAGTGTTGTTGGCAACATACGGAGAGCGTAACTGAAACCACTGAAGCGATTTGGTTCAGACTTGGAGCATAAGATTTTTGGATGATTTCTTAGATTGAAAATCGAGATTCTTTTTACCTCAAAAAATAACGGCATACTTGCCATACAATGGTTTTTAAATTTTGTGTGTGTACTAGTGGTAGTATGGTCTACATTTTAGTGAAAAAAATTACCAAAAACCGTTATTAACCGTTATTATTTAACGGTGACGGGAACTAAAACCACACATTAACCGCTTAATCGATTTTGATCAAAATTTTTATTTAGGAGGCCCTATAGAGTAAAAATAATACTGCATACATATATTTTCAAAAAAATAATTTTTTGGATCTTAAAAAATAAGCTCTAATTTTTTTTTGAAAAATCATTTTTTTTTTAAAGGTTCTGATGAGTTTTTTTGGAAATTATGGTTTTAGTTGTATATTATTATATTCTTAAAAATTGCATACTAAATTTTTTTTATAAAAACTTTCAAGAAATTTTATATTTAAAAAATTATTTTTTAAGAAAACCGCTCCAAGGATTTTTAAAATTCAAATTTTTTCAAGAATTAAGATGGCGTTCTTCATTCTGAGATTAAAAAATTTAAAGTATCTACTTGTTTTATCAATTTAAAGAAAGTGTTTCATGATGCTATTTTTCTATATTCAAATTTCCATTCTTCAATTTATTAAATGGATAAATACATATATAATTATTAATGATGTGTTTTATATGCGTGGCCCACTATTTGATTTGGGGTATGTGCGAGGTCGGGTGTATGCAAAGTTGGATAAATTCAAAGTTTTCTTAAATCCAGATTCTTTTAATGCAAACGAAACTTTACATACACCCAACCTCGCACCTTCCCCAAATCCTATAGTTGGCCAAGCACGGGGGCAGCATGCCCCCATACATATATTACTGTTTAAACGCCGTATAATGCTGGCTGGGTGCTAGCATTGTACTTGTGGAAGCAAGCTTTTTTAATTTTTTTTTGGAGAAAATATTATAGATTTGACGGGAACTAAAACTACCCCTTTTTTTGAAATTTTTTTCCCACCTTATATGGGAAAAACCACTTTCAAAAAGTGCTTTCTGTTAACGCCCAGTGGGAACTAACACTTTCGGTGGACTTAGTTCCTGGGGACTTAGTTCAAGGCACCTTAAAATTCGAAGAGACTTTTACTACAAGAGCAAGTTCGTGCGACCCAGTCGGTGGATTTTATAATAAGTAAGTCAATATTTATAATTAAAAATATTTTTAGCAAAATTGTTAAACGAAAATTCCAGGAACTATAATTTCTTAAAAATAAATTCAAATCACTCAAAGTTAATTTACCCAAACTACAACAAATTAATGCCTTCCAGACAATTAGTTGCCCCCAAAAATATTCTACAAAGGTATTTTTCCCTAAAACACTAAAACCGAAATATTTGAAAAAAAAAAAAAAAACGCCAAATTCACTTGAACATATTCATCAAAGTAAATCTCAACGTCAAAACGTATTTCCATGAAAAGTACGTTCCTCATACGTGTCGTTCGTCGCGCGGGCCATTTCAGTTAAGCAGATGTTCTGGTCCACCAAATCCCGTAAATATATCTCTTCTCTAAGCACTGAGCACCGAAAAGCATTGCATTTTGCATACATCATAGCGAGAGACAACTTTGTAATTAGCCATTTTGTTACACCATCAATCATCCTTTGCATATCTAGGAATATCACGCTCATGACTGCCGTCACTTCTATGATTGTCAGTTTTTCTTAGTGTTGTAGGTGTTTTTCGTTCTTCATTTTTTTTTTTTTTTTTTTTTTTTGTGGACAGACATACGTGGACTCTTTGGAAATACTTCACCTCAGACTGACTCTAAATTGTGACACTTTAAGTGTTGCAAATATTTATTTATGTTGCGGCTGCATTCCTCAGGTCATTAAAATGAGACGTAACGATTTGTTGCATGGTTGGCAAGTATGCAACTTTCTTCGTGGAAAAAGTATTTATTTCATTTCCATTGAAGGATTAGAAGCTAATTGTTGCCTGAGATACTTCCTGATTCAAAAAGATCGATTCTTTAAATTCAATCCAGTCAATTTGAAACATGTTGCCGTTGAATAACAAACATCAGATAAACATCTCATTTCATAAATATTTCTTTCAAAAATTACTTTTGACGTGAATAAAAAATAATAATAAAATCTATATGGCTAGGGTTGGAGAGGATTTTTGGATTGAATTTATATTATATCGAAATTTTTCGTGTGATCCCGAAACCCAAAGATGCATAACCATAACTAAGTAGCAAAAAAAAAAAACACTTTGTAAACAGCACATACGATCACATACGGCTGGTAAATTCTATTTGGTATCCATTTTTACTCAATCCAGAAGCAAGTGGAAATTCGAGGTGCTTTCTTGGACACATAATATAACACCCGTACGCATTTTTCAAATCGTAATCCTCGCATAAAAATTCTGCGACACGATTTCTATTAAAGGATTTTATATTCAGAAATCATCCACCGGTCTTTCAGTTTCGGTCGGTCGGGGCGGTGGTGGTGGTGGCGAATTGTTTTTTACTGGGGATGAGATAGCAACGCAGTCTAAGCCAAGGAAAGCATCTCTTCTCTCGATGTCCTGACAGGAGGACCATTTGGTTGAAGTTGTAAAAAGCATACTTTAGTGAGTGCCGGATTTAAAGCACGGATAGCAGTGCGGTGTATCAAACGGTCTTTCAAAATTTATTTTTATTATATAAATATGTATGGCGAAAAAAAGAATCAACTGTCAGCAGGATATGTGTTTGCACAATCACGGTGGCATATTTTCTGCAAAATTACCGGAACGATTAGCATAAATATTGATGTTGTATTTGAGGCTATTGACACATTCTCAACATAGAATGCTTGAAGTCAAAGGTGTTTGTTATATTAACGTATATAATGTAACCAAATATGGGTGATTTAAAAAAATTTAAATTTGTTTATTCTATTGAGCGAGCCCATACTATTGTGTCTGGTCGAAACGCCTAAGGATTTAAATATGAGACTGAGCATTTTATTTGATATTTATGTTAGGCTTCCTTTTTGTCACACTCTCTTTCGAATGTTTGTATAAGAAATTCAAATTGCCTCACAATATAATTTAAATAATTTTCGACGTTCTCAATAGCGGATTTTACACTTTACTGAATTAATTTTAATTTTAATTTTAATTTTAATTTTAATTTTAATTTTAATTTTAATTTTAATTTTAATTTTAATTTTAATTTTAATTTTAATTTTAATTTTAATTTTAATTTTAATTTTAATTTTAATTTTAATTTTAATTTTAATTTTAATTTTAATTTTAATTTTAATTTTAATTTTAATTTTAATTTTAATTTTAATTTTAATTTTAATTTTAATTTTAATTTTAATTTTAATTTTAATTTTAATTTTAATTTTAATTTTAATTTTAATTTTAATTTTAATTTTAATTTTAATTTTAATTTTAATTTTAATTTTAATTTTAATTTTAATTTTAATTTTAATTTTAATTTTAATTTTAATTTTAATTTTAATTTTAATTTTAATTTTAATTTTAATTTTAATTTTAATTTTAATTTTAATTTTAATTTTAATTTTAATTTTAATTTTAATTTTAATTTTAATTTTAATTTTAATTTTAATTTTAATTTTAATTTTAATTTTAATTTTAATTTTAATTTTAATTTTAATTTTAATTTTAATTTTAATTTTAATTTTAATTTTAATTTTAATTTTAATTTTAATTTTAATTTTAATTTTAATTTTAATTTTTTATCTGTCGGATCTTTTCCAAAACACCCGGCATATTGATTGAACCATCGACCATAATAAATGTGGAGGGTTCAAATATTTTCTGTCACCCACCCTGTAAAAAATTTTCTGCAAACAGTTTTATTCATACTTTCCTCCTTCATGAACCTGCCTAAGTATTTATTGACAATATTCAACTCCCTGATGTAAGGATGCAATAATGAAATTCTACTTACCGGCCCGTACGATAATTTTCGTTCAATTTATGAATTTCCAACACTGATATCGAGAGCAATATAATATCCTTAAACAAAAACAAAATATAATTGGCACTTACCCACACATGTTAGCCATTAACGCCCATAGACAGACGGACAGACGTTCAAACTTACATATATGTATCTAGCTCCTGACCCTAAGGTGTCTATGAAAGGTAAATGGCAAACGGAAACCAACCTCTGCCAAAAATGGCCAAAGGTGCGGAGATGGAATAAGGCAAAAGGCACTGATCCACATGATGGGCCAAATATAAGTTTATTATTATTTTGCGACAAAAATCAACATCCCAAGGGGATGGATGTGCTGGTGGATGTGGGGGTGACAACCGATGGACCCAGGACAGCCATAGGTGGACTTCAGTGAACCGTGTGTATGTGGCCTGATGGTCTGGTCCCTGGTCATAGTAAAATACAAGTAAATATTTTCGTTGCTTTTTTTTTTGTTTGCTTCTTTTATGCGGAACAACACCTCCATGCGTGCAATAGAAGATAGCTTACGGTTACGTTCATCAGAAACTTGCTTATTATTCAGGATCTTTTGTTATTTTTTTTTTTTTTTGCTTTTTTTTTGTTGGTCTTCAGGGGCAATATGATGATGATGGTAAAGGTGAAACGTTTTCCTTTATAGACAAGAAACTGAAGCACCTAACTAAATTTCAGATCACGTACTGTTTTATTAGTCAATCAGAATTCGTCAGTTGTTGATGTGTACCACTCTGTACGGAGGTGATGATGACGGTATAAGCTTGGGGTTAATGTATATAAAGAATTCCCAATGGTGCAACCTATATGCATATTTTATTGAAGGAGCTTGATGGCCAAATGCGTCTTTATCTTGTTTACGTTTATATAATTTTTTTTTTTTCACCAGAAGCTTATTTTTTAAGTAAGACCTTTGAAGAGGAAAAATCATTTTCTTATAGAAAAGTTAAATGTTTTGAGTTAAAGAGAAAATAGTTTGAAAATTTAGTTTTTTTTTTTATTCTTACGGTGATAATGATGATGTAAAAGGTGTGGATGACTGGAATCAGTATGCTATTGCCCGGGGTCTGAAAGGGTGGTCTGGGTTTGTAGCTGTCTCCGGTTGAGACAGACCAGGTATCGTCAACTTTTGATTCTAAGTACGAGTTCATCCAAATAATACCTCAATTTGCGGACTAAAGGCTATTTTGAACCGAAAATTCAGCAAGTCAAATTAAATAAAATTAAACATTCTTAACTTTGCACTAATGCTAAGAAAAATAAGGAACAAAAAGGCCAGCTTCGAAAAAAGCTCAGTTAAGGGAAGCATTATTCACCGATCGAAAAAATTTTAGATGGATATTTTGTCTTTAGTTAGTCTATTAATTTCAAATTTTTTGTTTTTGGATGTTTTCTATGTTTTCTATGTTTTTCTTGCTCATTTGCAAAAGTTGATATTAGCACCCCCCGAAAAGGGTTTAACATTTCTTTTATCAAATTTTGTTTTGCTTAATAATTCATCAGTTATTTATTATTTATGACGATTTTAATTTCATCGGGCGATGTTTTCGATGTTTTTTTTGCTGATTTGCTACATATATCAATATCAATATCAATATCAATATCAATATCAATATCAATATCAATATCAATATCAATATCAATATCAATATCAATATCAATATCAATATCAATATCAATATCAATATCAATATCAATATCAATATCAATATCAATATCAATATCAATATCAATATCAATATCAATATCAATATCAATATCAATATCAATATCAATATCAATATCAATATCAATATCAATATCAATATCAATATCAATATCAATATCAATATCAATATCAATATCAATATCAATATCAATATCAATATCAATATCAATATCAATATCAATATCAATATCAATATCAATATCAATATCAATATCAATATCAATATCAATATCAATATCAATATCAATATCAATATCAATATCAATATCAATATCAATATCAATATCAATATCAATATCAATATCAATATCAATATCAATATCAATATCAATATCAATATCAATATCAATATCAATATCAATATCAATATCAATATCAATATCAATATCAATATCAATATCAATATCAATTTTATAGTTGAAGATGATTATGTTAAAGAGATCTGGTTCTTTTTGTCTAACTGTCAAAAACAATAAATTAAAGTGTATAAGCTCTTGTCGAATGAAATCAAAGAAAAAAATTAATTATTCGATAACGATAAGAAGAAAAAACGGCTATCGCCTTAAGTTAGTGTAAGGATTCAGCTGAATTTTGAACCTTTACCTATCGAATTAAAGCCTGACGAATTATTGAGTTCTTAATGTTAAATTTTTAAAAAAATAATTTTAAAAGCGTTAGAAATCCACTCATTTGAATCACAAAGCAAGTAAATCGTAAAGATTGATGTAAGCAACTTGACAGAATGAGTGATTTCTGGTTAAGATTTGACTTAATTAGGCATGCATTTTTGTTTATAAATATCAATTTTTTTCCAAAGTTTTTCCCTGATTTCATCATGTGGGGAATTTACATAAAATATTATGGTCAAACATTTCACATAATTATAATGGTTCTTCGTCTCAAATTGTTCGAACAGATGTCATCACTCAAGAGTTTCCCTCTAAAAGTTTATGCTAAAAACCACATGAGCTTGTTTTGATCATTAGTTCAACCAAAAACGGATATCCTTCAGGAATATGGACAAATTTTATTTTGAAATTTCTGTGATTGCAAATATGCCTTCCAAAAACTTATTTTCCATTCCGGTTAAAACATTCTTAGCTCAAGGTTAGACGAGAATTCAATTTTTCAAGAATATTTATGACTTAAAACAAACCAATATCTGGTATAAATATTATCGACTTTTATTTTGTAATAAATGTACATTATATATTGAATTTCATAGACTTTCGATAAATAAAATAAAACCACAAAAACAAGAGAAAGAAAAACCTTCATTCTATCGGTGCAGAAAATCCTTAATGGGAAAACTTTGTTCCAAGGCAAAAGTAATTTCGTAAGAAACCTCCTTGATACCGCTGCGCTTTTATAGCTAAATATCCTGTGCATAAGGATATAGTATAAAATTTCACTTATTTCACTCTTGTGCCAGGATCAAAGTGGCTTTTAGTTGGATTGCCCATTTGAAAGGCATTCGGAATATGTGCAACAACTTATCGCGGTTAACCCGGAACTTCTGTATTTCATTTCCAATACAAGTTTTAAGAAGCATTTTCATGTGCAACTGCCTATGTAAGTTTAGTTCTTCGGGGCGCAATCCGCAATGAATGTAAGAAGCCACACACTCCGTTTGAGACATCTGAAAAGGAGAACTTTTTAAAAGAAACATACGAAACAGAGAGGTAGGTATAGGTTCGATATGGATATAGTGGAGAAGTTTATAAGACTTAAGATTCAATGTGAGGAGAGTATGGAATGATGTGCGTTTTGGATTGAATATTTTGAAATCGAATTAAATTACAAACTTAGCTTGGAGTTATTTTTATTTGTATGTGGTTTTCAAGAAATAGTGTAGCAGTTAAATTGCAAAGTAGATGTTAGATGATTGATTAGATACAAAGTTCAATGTAAAATGTACAACCGGGTCGTACACACTTGCTGATTTCTGTTACTTTGATTTATCAACTTTGATTTTAAAAGACAGACAGATACAGAAAACAGGAAAAATGGCTTTTGGCAACCTATTAATAAAATAGGTTCCGTTTTATTTTTAACTTTCTTCTTTGGATAAAAGATGTAGGTACTTTGGAAAGTTCTGGATTCGTAAAAAAACATTTAACTTGGGAGGCGAAAAATGTGGGTCTCGCAATTCTGTCTACCTGTCTGTTTGTGTGTCTTTCTGTCTATTCGGCTACAGATCCTAAGCGGACAGTGCGATTTTTTTTCGTTTTTTGGACATTCCCCTGAAAGTTTTTTTTTTTAATTTCAAAATAACCAGCCATGTAAATTTTGTTTAGCAGGCATTTAAACATTTGGTCCAGTCATATTATAGACATAAAAACAGCCAAATTCCGGCAAAATCCCCGAAAATATGCATTTTAGTATACAGCATCTTTGTGGATGAAATTGTAAAAAGTGCCCGTCGATAGGAGCGCCACTAACAATTTTATAGGGCGTTAATGGTCTCCCAAACTGGTTTTTCTGGAATATTTTCCTAACGGTCTCTTGTACAGGAATTACGTAAACAACTAATTTGCAGCTTAGAAAATTTCCTACAATTTATAAAACGTTTCTTCATAAAAATAACGGTTTTTGAAATAATTCAATCGGTAGAGTTGAGGTTTTTAGATTTCTACGCAAATAGAGAATGTACAGAAATATAAAGGGTGATTCGCAACGGCATGACAAAAATCTTAAGCATGTAGGTTGAGTTGAGACAAGACAAAAATTGTATTGCAGGCAGGTCATTTCTAAAAAATCAACTAGAAATAGAAAATAAATCATTAAAAAACAACTGCAACACCTAAATTGTCATACTATACTTTTTTTTCAAAGCTGGTAGTCCGTTCTTTTATTTTCTTTTTAACTAAAATTATTTTAGAGAAATTTTTGTTTTTAAAATAATGAACAAAATTGTGTTAAAATAAATTTTTTTCAAATTTTACACTCAAAAGTAGATGCCTAAATGTCTTTTAGTTTTTGAGAAAATTGAAAATAATGAAATCTACTTTACTACTGAATTATGGAATTAATGGACGGAAGTCGAATTTAAGGAAAACTTATTTCGTTTATTTTAATATTTTTAAAAATTGGAATTTTGATAACAGAAAATTGGCATTTTTAATATTATTAATTTTTTTTTAATTTTAAAAGTTTAAAAATTAACTAAAACAACTTAACTTAAAAAGAAAAAAAGGCTGGGTTTGACCCACACTGATAACATTCCATTGGTTCCTTTTGAAACTCGACACAAGATGTGATTTTTGAGATTTAGCCGAAAAAATTTTTTTAACAGTTTTTTTGCAGTTTTTTGGGCTAAAAAAAACCGTTAATTTAATTTTTTTTACAAACGCTACCGATTATCAACTATTAACCCGAAGTTAATATCTTTTTGTGTTCTCCAAAATATTCGATATTTTTAAACAATTTTAAATGGTTTTTTTAATTAAAAAAAAAAAAAACTGTGGGTTGATTTTTTTTAAAGTACTACCATAGTAATTATGCATAGAATAAAACAAGGCCGAAGTCGACAGCATTATTTGTTCTAGAGATATTCGAGAAACAAGCCATTTTACAACTTTTTTTTTTTAAATTAATGATAAAAAAACCGCTTATTGAATTTTTCTGAAAATCCTTTCTGCACGTTATAGCCTTATTATCTGTAAAATAAAATAAAAAATTTGCAAGGCCTTAAAAAAAATCATCTTACATATTTTTATTTTAAATAAATAAGAAAATACAATGTGCAATATCCCATAGTAAATAAAAATCCATTACCTAACACTTTTTTTTTAAATGGGAACAAAACTGGTACTTTATTTATAATAATTCGGTTTAAATGAAAGTCAGGCCTTTAGCGCACTATCTTAAATCATTAAATAAAATGCATGTGCGAGGATATAAATATATTTCTATTCCTTTTTTAACCGACTAAAGCTGTCGTCAAACTATCTGTGTATAGGTACTTTCGATAGCTTTTCAAATGTATATGTGTGTAAAGAAACCCCTTGGTATCTATTTAAAATCTAATATGCTCAACCTTCAGTAGTTTGCTATCAACATATCTACAAAGAAAGAGATGTTATTCTTTCCTGAATGACCCTTAAGGAAATTTTATACAATTTTTCTGTCCTCTTTTCATTCCAAACAAACAGTCCTTATTGTTTCCTATATATGAAGGGGGTCACAACATTAGAATAACATTAGGAAGGGCAAAAACCACCCCAACCCTATAAGAATGTTCAATTCAAAATGACCAGAGAAGATAACAGGAAAGAAAAACATTCAATCATTTCAATCACAGTGATTCGGACTTGAGAAACAAAAAACAAAAAAAAAACACAAAAACCAACTCCAGCCAGAAGATACGTTTTGATTATGTTGTTTATTCTTGATTTATTCTAAGGAAAATATCCTCCGAAATAATTCATTCAAAGTTAATTTCTTGGAATCGAAAACATAAGGGAGTTTCGTGGACGGACGGATGGACGCACATACGGCGGCGGCGTATTGGACATAAGGAAGGCCATTTGGCCGTTTATAGGTTTCCATTGATTGGCATATCGATAGAACATAGAAGATCAGAGAATCTGCATTCAATTTGTTCAACAATAATTATTGTTGTTATGGAAATAGAATGAGATAGGGTGATGGTATGGGTGTGTGGGGTTTTGCAAATATAATTTTGCTATCAAAGCAATCCTTGATTATGTCTGTGATTTGAAGGATATCCTTAAAATGCGGCATGTGTGTATCCGATGAAGAGGAAAGAGCTTCCTGAGATCGGGATGCGATGAAGGTATTTTTACAATTTTCACTGAATATTTATTATTACAAGCCCATCTGCACTTGATAGTATAAAGAGATAGTTTGTTCTTCGGAATAATTAAACAGCATGCATATTGCATTGATATCTTAGCCCTTTGCATTTTCGATAACATTAATTTGCACCCTCTGTGCGAAAGAGTTAATTTTTTGCCTTTCGGGTGCTGGTTGGATTAAATTATACCCAGAAGACTGAATATATTAAGGCAAACTTAATTTTAATGTAAATTAAATATTAAATCCCCTTACTTATACCAGTACATTAAAAGTAATAGTATAACGGGACTTTTAAGATGGTTGTATATTAACTTACCTAGGTACTTACTTGAAGTGGCACTGTAGTCCGCAGTGAGCCTTAAATGATTTTTTTCAGTCTCTTTTTCAATTATAACTTTCTCCAAAACTTCTTTTAGCACCTGGAACTAATAGAACTTTCCCTGAAAAAAATGGCCAAATGATTTTGGTATAAAGTCATCGAACACCCACGTTCCTGTCACGTCAAATTGCAGACAAAAATTGTAAAACTCTTATTGCCTGTACAAAAGCCATTAAACACTCTAAGGATGGTCATAAGCACGTGCAAAATTTCCCCATTTAACAGCTATCATCTGCTACATCAGCAATAAATGATTTGAAATTGATGCTGTGTTCATTGCTGACCAAACGTGCACCTTTCCCAGGTTGATGGTCGATAATATATATATTGTTTGCGGGGGTTAATGGTTGTTAGCTCAGGCACTCAAGTAAAAAAGCGAAAGTTCATTGGAGAGACAAAAAAAAAGGACATCATATGGTCAAAATCAATAATCGATTAGGTGGACTCAAAAGTGAGAAGTAAAGGAGGATTGTTCCTGCACTCAGCCATCAGAAGTTAAGGGAAGCACATAAATTTAACTTTTCTAGCTATAAGTTACTTCGATTAATTTTTAAGCTCGGTATACTTTTTTTTTTTTTAATGTGAGATTAAATGGATAATGTTTGGAGATATTTGCCAGTCAATTGGAGGAGTTTGAGTTATTAGTAGTATCTGATAGTTAATCAAAAAGTAAAAGTCGTTTTTAAAACAATAGAAAATATAAGGCCAGTTTTACAAACGAAGTAAGTGGCCAATATGGATCCATATCAGAGTGCACCTGAATAAGTGGTACTTAAGCGCCCACTCACTAAAACTGACCGTAAAGACCTAATATGAAAAACTTAAATTTTTTTTTCCCGGTAAGTATGCACTGAAAAACTGGCCCTTAGTCTACTAAAGCCCAGGTTCACAGTCAAGAAAGTGGCTCTTAGGTGGAAGTTGATGACAATATGGGAGATAAAGGCTCAATTTCCTAGTGCAAAATCAGACTATAAAACTGAGCCTTAAATTCTAATATGGGAAACTTAAATGCTACTTATGTTTGTAAGTATGCACTGAAAAAATGGCCCTAAGTATTTCAATTCTCATCTTCTATATATATAAAAAAAAATGAATCCCTTTTTGTGTTCGTACGCGCATAACTCGGCTTAACATCATCCGATTTGGTTGGGGATTTTTTGTTGGATATGTATTGAACTGCTAAAACACACTACGGAGCTAAAAATTGGAAAATTAGGCCGGAAAATTCAAAATTCTCTGAATTGTTGTTTTGTTCGAATATGGTCTTTCTACATTGGCGATTGATACGAATTGGTTGCCTGCTGTAACAACCCTATAACTACATAAATGGAATAGGGCGATTAGTCCAGTCAATAAAGGTTTTAACCTGGAAAAAAATCCAACAGTTTTGAAACTTGGCACACTTATAAAAAGAGGCCTAGATGATGAAGTGCACAAAAGTCCCCATGAATCCGAGGCGAGTTCTAGCGGCAGGAATGTGTAACATGTCGTTTCTTTCGGTTTTTCATGTTTAACATAGAAACTATTTGTCCTATCAAAAAATAATCTGAGACAAATAACCAAATTTTACATATCTGTCATAGTTATATTTTGTCAAATTTAGCCAAAATAGCCCCTAAAATTGATATTTTTTTTTTTCAATTTCCTAAAAACCGCTACATCTTATGTTCTTAAGTAAAAAATACGGCGCTAGTACTAGCATTCTATTGTTCCAGTGCTTGAGAATCTCACCATACGCATCCATATTTTAACATACTTATCTCCTCCAAGCCCCATTTCAGAAGTCTAATAAGTAAAAGTAGGTAATAAAAAAAAGAAAAGTCGATAATATTTTGTTTTTATTGAGACCATATAAATTATTGTTTCTAGTGAATATTTTGGTTGTTAAATAAAAAAATAGCGAAGAAAAGTGTTTGAATGTTTAACGATCGATAAAATTGATCGAATCTGATCGTGACTTTGTGTTCTTTTGAGAAGAAAAATGTCACAGCACTATATCGGTGCGGAGAACTTCAGAAATATCGGTGCAACTTACAACTCCCAACCATGTGTGCGTGTCTGCAGGAATGGAGGGGACCTACAGTTTATTGCCGAATCCGAACAGCTAGGGTGAGTTGCATTTTTCTATGGCAAGAGGTAGTAGCTCCGAAAAAAACTTAAGGTGGAAGTGGCTGGTATTGAACCCCAGGCCTCGGACATGACAGTCCAACGAACTAACCATTAAATCTGTGAAGCTATTTTTGCGAAAATGAGAAAATCCCGAAGCCGGATTTTTTTACGAATCTTTATATCTTATTACTTTAAACGAGCAATTCTTGTATATATATATATATATATATATATATATATAACTGGTTTCTCGGAAACGGCTCTAACGATTTGGATGAAATTTTCAGAGTTTATTCTTATGAGTGAGGAAAAATTAAAAAAAATTTTTTTATGAAAATCCGCCCACTGCCACGCCCACATTTCACATTTCTTTTCCTCTCGAAAACTATTTAATTTTCTCAATTTCTCGGAAACGAATAAATCGAATTGATTGAAATTTACAGGGTGTTTTCTTTTGAGCAAGAAAAAAATTAAAAAAATATTTTTTGTAACATCCGCCCACTTCCACGCCCACTTTTATCAATTTTTGGTTTTTCGGAAACGGCTCCAACGATTTTGATGAAATTTTCGGAGTTTGTTCTTATGAACGAGAACAAAATTTCGAAATTTATTATGGTCTAATCCGCCCACTGCCACGCCCACTTTTACTATTTATTGGTCTTTCTCGGAAACGAGACAATCGATTTGATTGAAATTTTCAGGGTGTATTTTCTTGGCTAAGAAAAAAATTAAAAAAATTATTTTAGTAATATCCGCCCACTTCCACGCCCACTTTTGTCAATTTTTGGTTTCTAGGAAACGGCTTCAACGATTTTGATGAAATTTTCGGAGTTTGTTCTTATGAAGGAGAAAAAATTTTGGAATTTTTTATGGTCAAATCCGCCCACTGCCACGCCCACTTTTACTATTTATTGGTCTTTCTCGGAAACGAATTAATCGATTTGATTAAAATTTTCAGGGTGTGTTTTTTGCCAAGAAAAAAATTAAAAAAATATTTTTAGTAATATTCGCCCACTTCCACGCCCACTTATATCAATTTTTGGTTTCTCGGAAGCGGCTCTAACCATTTTTATGAAATTTTCGGAGTGATTTAAATTTTCAGGGTGTGTTTTTTTTTGGGCAAGAAAAAAAATTTTAAAAATATTTTTAGTAATATCCGCCCACTTTCACGCCCACTTTTATCAATTTTTGGTTTCTCGGAAATGGCTTCAACCATTTTGATAAAATTTTCGGAGTTTGTTCTTATGAACGAGAAAAAATTTCGAAATTTGTTTTGATCAAATCAGCCCACTGTCACGCCCACTTTTACTTTTTATTGGTCTTTCTCGGAAACGAATCAATCGATTTGATTAAAATTTACAGGGTGTTTTTTTTTAGGCAAGAAAAAAATTTTAAAAATATTTTTAGTAATATCCGCCCACTTATATCAATGATACAATTTTCAGAGTTATTTCTTATTGATGGGAACAAATTTTTGTAATTTTTTATGGTGTAATCCGCCCACCGTCACGCCCACTTTTACTATTTATTATGATGAATCAATCGATTTGATTGAAATTTTTTAAGGTTTTTTATTTTGGACAAGAATACTATTAAAAAAATATTTGAAGTAATAACCGCCCACTGCCACACCCACTTCAATCAATTTTTTATTTCTCGGAAACGGCTCTATCGATCGATTTTGATGAAATTTCAAGAGTTTGTTCTTATGGATGAGCAAAACAATTTAAAATTAAGTTTGGCAAAATCCACCCACTGCTACGCCCACTTGTACTATTTATTGGTGTTTCTCGGAAATGAATCCATCGATTTGTTTGAAATTTTCAGGCTTTTTTCTTTTGGGCAAGAAAAAATAAAAAAAAATATGTTTATTAATACTCGCCACCTGCCACGCCCACTTTTATTAATTTTTGGTTTCTGGGAAACGGCTTTAACCATTTTATTGAAATTTTCAAAGCTCATTCTTATGCATTCTTAAGACCGAGAAAAAAACTTTGAAATTTAGTAGTCCGCCCACTTCACGCCAACTTTTATTATTTATTGGTCTTTCTCGGAAACGAATCAATCGATTTGATTGAAATTTTCAGGCTGTTTTGTTTTGGGCAAAAAAAAATTTAGAAAATATTTTTTGTAATATACGCCTACTTATATCAATTTTTGGTTTCTCGGAAACGGCTCTAACGATTTGGATGAAATTTTTGGAGTTTGTTCTTATCAACGAGAAAAAAAATTCGAAATTTGTTATGGTCAAATCCGCCCACTGCTCCGCCCACTTTTATTAATGTTTGGTTTCTCGGAAACATTTCACTCGAATTTCATAAGATTTTGAGAATATTTTTTTATGAACAAAAAAAAATTTCGAAGCTTGGGTAAGATCCGCCCACTGGGAATCGAATCAATCGATTTAATAAAAATTTTCAGAGTTTTTTCTTTTGAGAAGGAAAAAAAAACATTTTTATTAATATCCGCCCACTGGTACGCCCCCTTTTATTAATGTTTGGTTTCTCGGAAACGTCCCTAACGAAATTGATGAAGTTTTCAGAGTTTGTTCATGAACGAGAAAAAAATTTTGAAATTGGTTTTGATTAAAATCCGCCAGCTGCGGATTACATTATTTATTCGTTTTTCTCAATTTCTCGGCAGCGAATTGATCTTCTTAGTTGAATTTTTCTGAGTTTTGTCTTTTGAGCTAGAAAAAAATTCCAATAATAGGCTGAGTTCCGAAGTATAAAAAATGTTTTTGATACGCATCAGCAACGCAAATTTGATGCTTTGTAGAAATATTACATTGCATAAGTTTGACATTTCGGAACGCAAAAAAAATATTTTAAATCGAAGCAGCTAAAAAGATTTGGATGCGCCGTTTGCGCAGTAAATGCGTATCTGATCCATTTCGGCCATACTTTTAGTAAGATGCAGCCACTTCCACGCCCACTTTTTATTATTTCTTGGTTTCTCGATAACGGTCCCAATGAGTTGGATACAATTTTCAGAGTTTGTTCTATAATGAACAATAAAAAATTAAAAATTCGTTTTATTAAAACCCGCTCAGTGCGACACCCACTTTTCTTATCCCCCCTTCTTTCTCGTAAAATGCTCTTACTCAAATTCTCAGAAACTACTTACCTAATCGATTTAGATGAAATTTTCATTTATTTTTGAGCAAGGAAAAAAAAAGGAAAGTTTTTTTTTAGTAAAATACGCCTACTGCCACGCCCACTCTCTAACGATTTGGATGATATTTTCAGTGTTTGGTTCTGTGAGTCGAAAAAAAACTCCAATTTTCTTATTTATTAATTTTTTGAAAAACTGCTCTATATTTTTTTCGGAAGTTTTGAAAGAAAGAAAAAATTTAGAAAATGGATTTAGTAAAATCCGCCCACTGCCATGCTATTTTTTCATTATGTTTTGGTGCTTGGCAATGGCTGTAACGATTTGGATAAAATTTTCAGGGTTTGTTCTTATGAGCGAGACAAAATTTATAAAATGGCTTTGATAAAACTCACCCAATTTCATAATATCTTGGCTTCTTGGTATTGATTCAAATGATTTGGATGAAATTTTCTTATTATTAATATGAGGAAGAAAAAAAATAGGATATGGTTTTAAAAAAGTTCACTCAGTGTCATATTGTTCAATGGGATCCACTCTTAATACTTCTCAGATTCTCCTGGTTTCTCTGAAATGACTTATACGGTATCGATGAAGTTTTGTGTGGGTAATATTTTACAACTTGCAATGTATTTAGATAGGTGTTCTTGGGAAAATTGATAAAACTAACATTAAAAAAAAGTGCTTTGTATACTAGGAATAAATTAAAAACTCAAACAAAATGGGAAAAAAATAATAAAACCTTCAGATTATTATTTTACTATATTATTTTTTATTTATAAAAAATAAAGTGAGCATTGCATGTTTTGTCTATTTATCTTATCTGTATATCTATCTAATCAAATGTGTCTGATATTACTAAACAATCAACTCTGCATAGTATAACTCTGTAGTGTATAAGCTATACCTAACATTTTGCAAGGAAAACTGGAAAATTCCGAGCGAAGCTCGGTCTCCCAGGTACTACTCGTTGGTATGTACATACGTAGATAGATAGATAAATATCTTCAGTAAAATTATACATTTTTAAACAGGAGTAAGAGTTGAAACGTCAAAAAACCTTACCAGTTGTTATTAAAACCTATAATCTCTTCACACTTATCGTTCCATATGAGGTATAGAAATTTTCACTGATGTGACTTTCGGATGTGGTGACTGATGAGTTTCCCATTTGTTTCAGACAAAACTTTTCATCAACGTTTTATCACAAAATTGATGATTCATCGCGTTCACATATTAGACATCACCCAAATTGTAGCTTACCCGTCAAACCATCACAAAACTCATTTCATAAACAAAACAGGAAAAGAAAACTTCTTCAATTTAATGACTTTTAAGGAAATGACTTACAACCAAATCTAGATAAACTCACCTACCCAATTGAATGACAAAACTCCCATTTCATGTCAAATAATTTTCTCTCCAAATTCCCAGGGAAACCCAAAAAACCAAACCGACACGACATACACCAACTGACGAGACCCAAGAAGACGACAACGTAGGTATACCTACGATTGCAAGGTGTAAAATGTCCTGAATTTGAACTCCTCGTTCTGGATGATAAATGATAACTCTCCCCTTATACTCTCACTCAAAAAACACACATTTCATTTGGGGAATTTGATTCATTTTTCTCAAGATTTATTGTGAAATCGGTTAACCGAGGTTCTTACTTTCACATAATTCTAGGTGTTGAATGTATCTTTGTGGCTTGGCACAACTATTTTGAATGCCATTTATTTTATACAAAAATTGTATCCTTTTGGGATACCTCTTCTTCAGACATACATTTGCGAAATATTTGAAGTCATTAATTTTAATTTTCAATTCGTCGACAAGTACAATTTGTATATTCTTTTTCGAAGGATAGAATGTGTGTGAAAGTGAGTGGTGAAGGCCTTAACATAAATAATATTTATATTAAAACTATAGTTTTGGGTATGGGATCATATGATTTAGCGACTTTGGAACTTTGTAACTTTTTAAAATATACCTTAATTCTAATTCAAAATAATCACAATAAAAAAAGTTTGTATGAGAAGGTGGGGATAATGGAAATGGTGCTTTTCTCATAAATATACCGTTACATTTGTTGGCATTAAATAAAAGGGTTAGGGCAACCATGAAATAGCTAATAACTGCAGCCTATAAAATTTAATTTTTCAGAAGATTCTCCATAAAAAAATGATTAAAATCAGATACATAATTCTTTTTTTGAAAAAAACGAAATATGGTTCTATAGGAGGTACCATTTAAAACCATTTTTCTGAAATTTAATTTCCAGCAAAGGTAGCCTTTACCTAATTTATTTATTTTTGTTTAAATCTGTGATGGAGTTATTTTTATGAAAAGTAAGATTTCCAAAAATGCTAAGAGAAATATAAAAAAAACGTGTCGAGGGAATGACCAAAAAACCCTTAATACTAAGTTGATACAAAATTGACCCATGCCTTTAGGATCTAGGCGAACAAACGGACAGACAGAATTGCGAGAACCACTTTTTTCGCCTTCCCTATCATCGAAACGTCAAATTTTATAAAAATCGCTAGTTCGATTTTTTTTTACGATTCCAAAACTTACCATATATGTACATTAGGGTGCGCCTTATTTTGCAACTTTTGAAATTATTTCTTCCCAACCCGGCAAGTGGTTCCATTTCATGAAAAAAAATTCAGAAAAAAAAATTGTCCAAATCGGATAAAATTTAGGGGTCGCTACCATTCTTTGAAAACACGCCGTATTAGTCGAAAGGTTTTCGGTTTATAAGGCAAGCAAACGTTTTTTTATTTCAAAACACACCAGTTGAAATAAAACGTTATCATCCCAATCGTAAATGAAATTTAACACTTAACATCACAGGGACGGTGAAAGACCAGTTACGTTAACATCTAGAGTGGCACCTTCAAAGAGAAAATTTTTGATGGCACAACAGCTCATGAAGAACTAGGGCCTAGTGACTTACAACTCTCAACCATTCCTGTGTGCGTGTCTGCAGGAATAGAGGGGACCTACAGTTTATTGCCGAATCCGAACGGCTAACGAGCGGCACTTTTCTGTGACAGGAGATACTCTTGGAGGATTTGTCAATTCCTCGCAAGAGGCAGTAGCCGTTTTTTCTCTTTAAATAAATAGGTGGCGAGGCTGGGGGATCGAACCTTAGACCTCCAGCATGACAGTCCATCGCACTAACCATCATGCCACGGCTACTACACCTTCAAAGAGAGGACGGAAGAAAATATTGGATAAAAACTTAACGGGTATACACTTGACATTGCTTAACTAAGTAAGCAAAATGCAACATTAGTTTTTCCTTCTGTAAGTTTAATTAAACTTCTTGAAAAAATGCAGTACCTATACATTTTAATTTTAGAATGGATTACAAATTTATTTTGATTCTATCCATCGCCGAATGCATGCGAATCACCGTCGCATCGGCTAAGCATTGCTGAGAACTTGAAAGTGGAATTAACTGCCTTACTGAGATGGCAAATTACTGGCAGATATCGTTGGAAGCGAAATTGTAGATCGCCTTCCCAATTCAGATTCTGGAAGAGAAATAGATAAACTTTTTAGTTGTCATGAAGTTAAATATTCTAGTTAATGCAAGGCTACAGAAACTAGCTGTTTATAAGACAGCAGTAGAATGGAGAATTTGCGATAAAGTGAGGTCTTTAGGATTCTACAAGAGTCAATACTGGAAGAAAAAAATTGGCGAGTATTCTTCTAGTGCAAAAAATGGAAACAAGCATCCCCCACTTAGCTTGATGTCACCATATTAACAAGATCATGTTAGAAGCCGATGTTATAACTTGGACCGTCAACAGGCAAAAACCCTTTGATTTTTAAACAGTTTGAGAATTTCTGCACTAAGATCAATCAAAATATTGTCTATGAACTATCAACAGCTGCAGTTATTGAAATCTCTGACGAAATTATCTAAATCTCTGCTGCTTAGAGTTCCAACCACGAGATTACTACAAGTAACCCCTTCACTGACGATTGCATTCTTAAGAAGGGTTTCTCAGAAGCGTGTATCATAGAGCACCATCAGTAACAAAGAGGAAGATGGTTTGAAACTGAGAAAGTAGAGAATCCCCTTATAAAGAAAATAAATGTTCACGTTGCTAATATCTTGTCAAAAAAGTTGAAGCATTCTAGCTTAAACACTCGCCGATTTTTCAATATAACAGGATTATTTTTGGAGTTCTTGACCAAGGTTGTGGTTTAGTGGCCCAAGGACAAGATATTTAGAATGAAGGGATACATCGAAAACGTAACATGAGAGTGGTCAATGACTTCGTTGCGCGAGCAGTAAAGCTTATATGGATGAGTTTGAGTACAAAAAGCAACACCTGAAGCTTAAACAATCATTGTTTTTTACTGAAGTTAAACTTTTAGATAAATTCTTTACATACTTTTTTCTGTGTAAAATATTTTAACAGAGCTGATATAAGTAAACAATGAAGGTTAATAAATAATTAAAAGCCAATTGGTGAAAAAAGCTTTGTTTATAACTTTTAATAATTATTTTCATTAATAAATCGTGTATTCAGTATACTACACACTTTCATGAAGCACCCCGTAATTTGGATGGCGGTAGCGACCTTTAAATATTATCCGATTGGTATAAAATTTTCAGAAGATTTTTTTTTATGCAAAGGAACAAAATGACGGGTTGGGACGCTAGAAAAAATTAAAATTTCATACATAAAAGGCGCACCCTAATGTACATGTATATACTATATACATACATAGTATCTATGTGTAAATATTGCAATTTAAAGCTGAAATAAAATAATTTTAAAGTAAAAGCTTTTTACTTCTAGAAATTCATTCAAATTAAATAATGGCACACTGGGGCGTATACACACTTTTTTATTTTTTGAGATCTAACAAATTTTACTACAATTTTCATTGATTGGTAAAATTGGGTGCGGTGCGGAGTTCACTGGCAAACGCTAATTCAACTTAAAAGTTCCCCTGTAAAGATAAGGGACCAAGTAGGTACAAGCAGAGCATTTGAACAGTGAAGGCGAATCTGATCAGGGCTGCCGATGTGAGTACTAGGTAGTATCAAGGCCATTAAATGGCCTTATGAAACAGAACTCTATACCAAATGTCAATGTCAATCTTGTCAGTTGAGCTGCCTTTAGAATTGTATTCAAAGCTTTGTGTTTTTGTAATCTCAGTAAAAATACAGTTAATTATAAAACAGCTGTTGGCTGTAAAAAGATCTCAAGCTATCCTGAATATTCTGGTACACTCATCTATCCGATGAAAAATGTCAAGAGCAGCTGATTTTTGATAGAAAATGTAACCTATTCGATTTTAGTCATTCAGTAACAAACATGGATACTAGAGTATCCAAGATAGGGTATCCTAATGAATCCTGAACGTTGCAAATGTATCTATTGTCTATTCTATCTTTATTCTATTAGCTGGGTATTTTTTGTCAATTGGTATAAGTCCGAATTTACAAAGCGCAAGTGTGAATGTTTTTTTTTTTTTTTTATTTTGCGTCAATTTCAACTAAATTTTGAAATAAGTTTTTGTTCAATTTTAATATTTATTAAATAGTAATTTTAATTACAATAATAATCTTATATTATTTGTAAAAATATATTGCATAACATTTAAGAATTTAATTTCAAAAATATATAATTTCAAATGTCAGTTGCAACAAAGTTATGATTTTGAAGTTCGTGGATAAAGGAGAGATGAATTTATTGCTTTTTGGTATAGCTGTATTGAGCGAAAGACAACAACTAGGTCTGGAAATTGACCGAAAAAGTGAAGTCGAGCGAGGCGTTACTTTAAGCCCCGAGGAAATAGTTTCAAAAATATTTTTGAGTCTTCATTAAAACAATATAAGTTGCGTTTTATTGGCAGTTTTATAGCTATCCCGAAGTAAAATTTTCCTTGGTAAACAATAACAAAGCCAAAAGTGCTGATAAATAAGCCAGTAAATTAGTGAATATAAAAGTGAATAAATAGTGTGGACATTAACCTTAAATTTCGGTAAGGTAGATTGATTTTCAGTCATAAAAGGGTGTGAACACAACCAAAAATTAAAGAATTGACATAAAAGTTGATATAGCGTTTAATAGAACTTGTATTGCTGGGCTAGCTACGAATTACCAATAAAACGCACCTATTATTATACATATTACATATTACGAAATTGCGACCACTAGGTTAGTTCAGGAAAATGAGATTGAAGAGCCAGAGACCATAGCAATCTGAGAAACATGAACAGGATTCCTCACGAAAAGTTTCTTCTTCAAAATACTGAGGAAGAAAATTTCGCTTGCTCACTATTTGACGGAGCGAAGTGTCAGAGATCTCTTTTTCCTGAGCATGGTCTATTGGTTTGCACTTTTCAACATACAGACTGAGCAGAATTAGTTTAATCTTGTTTCCAGTTTGACTGATGCAATTTGCTGATCCATATAATTTGCCCCTCCCTATGTCAGCTAACATGTAAGGATGCGGCGTTTTTTTGGTAATTGATAGCAGGCGAAACAATACAAGTTTTAATAAAACCTTAAGACTTACATTCACTTGACTAGCGCATGTTTTTGTGTTTCAATTTTGCACTTTTAACTATGTAAAATTGTATGTATATGTACATTGTAAATTCAAGACTTTTTGCAAAAAAGTGAAAAAAAGACGTGCTATAAAGGTGCCTCTGCATAAAACAAATTATATTTAATCTGTAATTTCACTCTGAAATGGCAGATCAAATACAATATTCGTTTGCTTTTTCACGCCCAGACATCTCTAGCGCATGATTTTGTTGTTCACTTTTCCACTTTTTGCAAAAAGTCTTGAATGTAGTTAAGACTTAATAGTGCAAAAGTGAAACAGAAAAACATGCACTTAGGATTTCTGTGTTGTGTGATAAAAAAAACGCATACAAATTGTGTTTTATATGTCATATTGAATAATTTTGACAATTGAAACACAATTTTCTCGCCAAAAAGTATCTCGAGAGTATGTTTTCGTTTTCCACTTTTTGCCACTTTATTGCACAAAGCCGTAAATGTAGATGTAGTTAAGACTTATCTACCTTTATGTAAACTTTTGTTTCTGGTGTTCTGCTTTGCTGAAATGTATAAATATTTAGAGTACTTAGTGCAAAATGTCACCGGAAAATCCCCTCCAACCACCAGCTCCCCCACAGTCAAATCCTAGATCCGCTACTGCCTAAATCTCTGAGGTTTACACATCAATAGGAAAGTTCTGTCTTCAATTATCATCTGAAATAAGGCTTGAATGGTGTTCCAGTCATTATAGACCGAGAGCCCAAAGCAATTTTTGGGTATAAAGTATAGCAAAAATTCAATGATGCGATAAGATAGGTCTTTACTTTTTATATAAAGTCTTGCAAGCCGTAGTTGGGGCATTTGCAAATAATGATGCATTGAAAATGCATTTTTTTTGAAAGCCCAGATAAAAGATATAGCACTTTAAAAATTATATTTAATAAAATATCTGAGTACAATATCCATAAATATGAGGGGCCTTCGGTATGTATTTTTATAGTGCGTCTTGCATACAGAAGAGGTCTTGATGGACCCCCATATTCATGTCTATGGTATTCAATAAATAAAATAAATTTGGTGACACAATGGCTCATGAAGAACCAGGGCTAGTGACTTACAACTTTCAACCATTCCTGCGTGTGTGTGTCTGCAGGAATGGTGGGAACCTACAGTTTATTGCCGAATCCGAACAGCTGGTGAGCGGCACTTTTCTATGACAGGAGATAGATACTCTTGAAGGAAGGTGGAAGCGGCTGGTATTGAACCCAGACCTCTGGCATGACAGTCCAACGCAATAACCATTACGCCACGGGCTACTACGGGCTACGTCTAAGGTATTCAGCTCTTTTTTATCTGGGCTTTCAGAAAGAAATTTATTTTTATTGCAGCAACGCCCCAACCACAGCTTGCAAGACTTGCATATTTGCGAATAGAAAGTAAAAACCTATCTTATTGCATCATTGAATTTTTGCTATAGGTACCTCTCACACCCAAAAATTGCTGTGGGCTCTTAGGCTAAGCACGCACTTGCGATTTCGGTCGCGCGACTATTTAGTCGCAAGAAATAGAACAAATGAGTTTCAATGTGAGTGACCGCACTTGCGACCGAGAAATCGTGACTGAAATTTGTTCCATTTAACGAGCGACGCGATTGTCCCAAAATAAAATGAAACAAATGCAATTACATGTATGTGACCGCACTTGCGATTTAAATTTCTGCGATTTTAAAATCGTAGTCGCGGAATGAAATAAACATGCACGCACTTGCGATTTTCAGTCGCACTATTTTTCAGTCGGAAGAAATGAAGCACATGGTTTTAAATGTGAGTGCACGCACATGCGACTGAAAAATCGCGGCAATTGAAAAAAAATGAAATAGGTTCCATATTTAGAACGACTTTTCAGTCGTAGCGACTTTAAATCGCAAGTTCGTGCGCTGCCATTAAAAGATGTATGTTGCATTTGATAGCGATTAAAAGTTGCGCGACTACAAATCCCAAGTGCGTGCAGAGCAAAAAAATGATTGATAATAATTGGTTTAGAACACCACCAATCCTTCAACAATAAATTTTTATTCGTATTGACGCTGAAATCGTATTGATGGTTCAATTTATTGTTAATTTTAAGAGCTGAAAATTGTATATATTTAATGTCGAATAGCTGTTGCATCAACAAGAGTATACATTTTATGGCATACCTTACTAGCGTCTAACAGCCCTTTCTTATTATAAAAATCCCATTGACTTCCAAATCTTTTTTCTTTTTCTTCCCCAATTAATATTTCCACGTTAACAGCTGCCAATGTCAAATAAAATTACCTTCGTCGCGCACCATAGTGAAACCTTTAATATCTGAAAATTATTTCCATCGAATTTCGCGGCGCACATCTCGTTTTAATAGTCCTCTCCTTGGATGAATTTTATTCCCCCACCTCCAATCTAATCCTTTTCCGCATCAATTGCCTTCAGCTAAAACGAGGTGTTGCCCACTTTGAAAATGGCTGAAACATCAGACTCAGACAGCGGTTATTAGTCGTTAGGTGAAATGATTTTCGTATCAATTTGCAATTTGCCCAAAAACAACGGAGAGTTTGCTATAGCTATAGATATTTTTTTCTTCAGTTGTTATGGTATTTTTGTTATAGTCCTTCAGGGAGAACCCAAAACAACTGCCAGGTTTCCCTGATTTCAATTTGAAAAACAGAAGGGGTTGTGTTTTTTTTTTTTGGCTGGAGCTAGTAGCTACAAACATTCAGAGACTGCGGGGTGGGGTTGGTATAATTTAGAAGTTTTCTTAAACGCCCATTTCTAATTCTTTCTTAATTGAGATTTTTTTTGGTTTTCCTGGTTTCTAGCATATTTGCATTTGATGGAAATTTTTTGCGAAAGAAAGATTAGAATGATTTTTTTTTTCTACAGTCACTACCGTTCGTCTATTAAATAAATCAAGGAATACCCTTACCTATACCTATTTAGCAAAGATATTCGTTTGTACAGATAAACCTAAGATCTCCATCTTCTCCATAAAAAAAAAACATGTTAGGAATCCACTTCAGCATTTTTATTGACTGTCTTAAACTTATGCAGACGTTTCTTTATATTTTTTTTTTTGTTTTTCGGGGGAGAAAATTTGTCTGCTTGAGTAAGAACACGTTTATTGTGATACGCTAGAGTAAATATCCATGTCCAGGTCCAAGTCCAGGTCTTTAAGGATATGTGCTCTCATGTATAGTAGGTATAGGTACCTACGTGAACTTTCCTGCTTTTTAGTTTACCTTTCAAAAGAGGAAGGAAAAAAGGAATGCGATACGAAATCCTAATGGACCAAGAATTTACCGGCATCAACTTTATATATAGTTATCGGAAGTAAAGAGCAAAGAATGTAAGGTATAATGCATAAAAGGATAATGCCGTAAACACGATACACTAAATTCACATCATGTGTTAGTTTTCACAAGGATTTTGTTCTTTTACTTTTGTTTTTTTTTTTTATTGCCAAGGTATTTCTCCTCTTGTTTTCGAATCTTAAGTTTAATGTAGAATGTAGGAAGCTACATAGGTATGTATCAAAATATTTTGAAATATTTAAATTTATATTATTGAAGGGCTTTTATCAAGGCTTTAAGATGTGAGTAAGAGGACACGGAATTATTTAAAAATTCAATTGTTTCTACAAATGAAAAATGAAAATAAAATACATACGAACTTGCTCTTAAGTCGCGTGCGAATTCGGTTGAAATCGCGTAAACTTCTGGAGTTGTTTTGCCACTAACACGATTTCTTTAACAAATCTTAATTTATATAAGAAAAACATTTTAGAAATTGTTGGAGTGGTTTCTTCAAAAACTAATTTTGTAAAGAAAAAAATTGGTATCTACCCCATTAATTTGGTATATTTATTAATGTGAAATTTAGAATTAAATTAAAAAATAAATTATCAACTTGTGAGTTTTAAAAAAAATTATTTTGATTTTTTTCTTTAAAATTCCATTTTTTTTTGATAATGCAAAGATGCTACTTAAAACTGATAAATTTTTTCGGAAGTCATGGTTTTTCCCACCTAGAATTCGACCATAGACAAAAAAAAATTGAGAATTTATTTTAACTCGAACTAAAAGTTACTAATTTTTAATAACAATTAATAAGTTGGTATGTCAAAGTCAAAATATTGGTTCAAAAAACTTTCATTTTTCCACTATAATCAAAAATAAATTTAAAAAAGAGGATAGGTGCGACCCATTGATGACCGTGGAAACTAGATATCCAATTTTAATTTGTTTTAAGAAAATCGGAAATTCAAGACCTTTCGAATACCTCTAGAGCTAGGCCGTTTGTTCTAATAAAAAGATTAATTAAGGCCCAAAAAAGAACAACTTATAAAAGTATCAATAAAAAGATGACAAAAACATATTTCATATTCTGTCCGCTCGCGAACTGTCCAAAACTAAGAATTTCTACGAATTATTTTTTTTTTTATTGCATGAACTCCAGAGGATTTTGGACTAAAATGCGTACAAATTCGTTTGGTTAATATGTGAATGAACATATTATGCGAGACGAAAAACATTTTCCAACAATTTGTAGGAGTTTTTTTTTTTGTATTCAAGTCCCAAGTCCTACCAATTTGCATTATAGGTACATTAGATTAAACCAACATCCAATAGCATTATTATTTTGTTCTCGGGAACAATAATAAAAAAGGGTTCCGTATGATAATAATAAAAACTCCTCAGTGAAATAACCCCCAAAACTAAAAATCAAATAACTCCTCAAAATGTACATATATGGCAGAGATGTAAAAGAATGCAATCATTTTTGAACTGCAGTTAATTGAATAAAAAGACTTATTTTAAAGTATTTTTACTTCACCTCAGTACTTCAACTTCAAAAAATAATTCCCAATCAATTTTGAAGTCTTTAATAATGCAATCATTTTATGAAGTTAAAAGACTAAAAGTTAAAAGAATGCAATACTAAAAGACTGCTTGAAGTCTTTGAAGTCTTTTTGAAGTCTCTTAGATTGATTGCATTCTTTTACAGTCTTTGAAGTCTTTCACATTGATTGCATTCTTTTGCAGTCTTAAAGTCTTTTTGAAGTCTTTTACATTAATTGCATTCTTTTGCAGTCTTTTGACTTCCATGAAGTCTTTTAACTGCTTGAAGTCTTTTGATTGCTTGGTCTTTTGATTGCTTGAAGTCTTTTAACTGCTTGAAGTCTTTTAACTGCCTAAAGTCTTTTCACTTCTTAGAGTCTTTTAACTGCTGGGAATATTTATACTTTTTGAAATACGTCAAAAAGAGTCGCCGAACTCTCCGGTTCAAAGATTTTCCATCTCATTCTTTTTCTCTTTCGCACTCATTACTTTTGAAAAGAGTCGTGTAATAGTAGACTAGGCAGTTAAAAGACTTTAGGCAGTTAAAAGACTTCAAGCAGTTAAAAGACTTGAAGCAATCAAAAGACCAAGCAATCAAAAGACTTCAAGCAGTTAAAAGACTTCATGGAATTCAAAAGACTGCAAAAGAATGCAATCAATGTAAAAGACTTTAAAAAGACTTCAAAGACTGCAAAAGAATGCAATCAATGTAAAAGACTTCAAAGACTGTAAAAGAATTCAATCAATGTAAAAAACTTCAAAAAGACTTCAAAGACTTCAAGCAGTCTTTTAGTATTGCATTCTTTTAACTTTTAGTCTTTTAACTGCATAAAATGATTGCATTATTAAAGACTTCAAAATTGATTGGGAATTATTTTTTGAAGTACAAATACTTACAAAAAGTATTTCATTGCAATCGTAAGGTGAAGTTAATTGAATGGGATTTCAAAGAATGAAATACCAAAATACTGCATTCTTTTACAACTCTGATATATGGAAATCAGAAGTTTTTTCATATGAAAAAACTGCCCATAATTGCTGGTTTATTTTAATTTTTTTTTTTTTTTTAATTTAATTCCGGTTTTCATCGGAAGCTTTTTTTCGCCAACGATATCTCGAGAACGAATAGAGATATCTACTTCAAATAAATTTTATTTTACAGATAATAAAGCTATAACGTGCAGAAAGGATTTTCACAAAAATTCAAATAGCAGTTTTCTTATCAAAGTAATTTAAAAAAAATTTGTAAAATATATTCTATTTCAATTATCTCGAGAACAAGTAATGCTATCGCCATCGGCCTAGTTTCATTTTATGCATAATGAGGTAGCGTAAAATTGGTAGGACTTACAACCAATGATATCAACTCCAGCATAATTTTAGTCTACACATAATATAATAATTAGTAATTGATAAAGTTTGTAAAGAAATTAAATTTATGTTTTTTTTTCTCGCCTAAAAAAAATTGCAAAAGAAACTAATAAAAATTTTTGAAATTTTTAGTGTCGCATATATTTACAGCAAACAGCCAAGCTTTTGTCTGTCCTTGATTTGCACAACTGATAAGGTTTTCGAAGATTTTTAATATAATTTTCTTATACTTCTTCTTCTTAAAATGTAATTTTCTTATACAAAATAACATCGGAAGTCGAGTTTCAAAGGGAATCAATGGGAAGTTATCAGTGTGTGCGTCACACCCATCAGCCTCTTTTTTCATTTTAAAATTGGGGAGGTTATTTCATGATGAAATAATTCGCCAAATAATTTCCCAGAACTTAGGTAATTTCATTCTGCTATTTTTCAGCGATGTTCGACTAAACTAAAAGCTATTTTGAATCAATAAATCAACAAGTCCAATTGAATAGTGCTAAGTCTTCTACTAAAAAAAAATTAAAATAACTGCCTTCAACTACGGCAGTTATTTTAATATTAAACTTAAAAAACGGGGAAGAAATTGAAATATTTAATAGTTTAAAAAATTAAAATAAATTATAAGTTTTCCTTTTTCAGAATTTTTGAAGTTTTCTTTATTAAGAGCATTATTATTTTATAAAAATCGAAAAACTTGTTAATAGTTAATAATAGTTTCAGAGAAAAAAAAAATAAACGGTGAAAAATGTGAAAACTACAAATTTGTAAAAGTTTTTTTTTACATACATTTTTGGATGTGATTTTTTAAAGGAATAGTTGAAAAACAATAATCAGAAAGAATATTAAGAAGAGCTATATTAGTTCGAGAGAAAAAAAAAATAAAAGGTAAAAAGTGCAAAATCTCCATACAAATTTGTATGGGAAATGTATGGCTTTTAGAGGCACGGGTTAATGTCCTCGTACAAAATTTTTTTGTGGTCAATAAATTTTTCGTAGCGCATAAACTTTCGATTTAGTGGGTGGCCGATCCAAAAAAAAAGTTTGGGATATAACGGACACCCTAACACTTTAAACGAGTGACAAAATGCCATTAAATTTGTCATTTTATACTTAATAAATTGTCATAATCTGGTTTTATGACGGTTAATTGGTATAAAATGACCAATTTTATGACATTTTGTCACTCGTGTAAATCCGACATTATGCCCGTACGAACACCAGAATGGAATCGTTTTGTTTTTGAGTGTCAACTTAGCGAAACAACATTCACCGATCGAAAAAAATTTAATTGGACGTGAATTAGTTGTGATAATTTCGAATTTGTCGTTCGATGTTTTCTATGTTTTTTTTTTGCTGCCTTGCTAACATCATGTTAACTTAGCGAAGCCGCATCTGAAAAACGTATAAAAACTTCTTATTGTGAATGTTTTACTGCTCTATAATTTGCCGTTAATTAGTCGTGAATTAGTTGTGATAATTTTGAATTTTATTTATATAGAAGACTGATTGCCATATTACTTTTTAATTTTGTCAATTTTCCATATTTTTTGCTGTGGAAATGTGTATTTGTTTTTAATATACCTACCAACTATATTTAATAAAATATCAAAAAATATAATATGTAGAAAAACTGATTGTTTGTAGCAGGGTTACACCTCTCTATTGACAGAAATACCCATGTTAGCAATCATCAGGTGTGAATATCACGTGTAAACCGCACGTGAAAACCTATCATTTATTTATATGTATATCCCTGTAACTTGCTGTAGAACATCCGGCCGAGAGGCCATTTTGATTAAAAAACCAATTATTGTAAATTTGTAAAAGACTAAAGCTAGACGATGTAAGTATTTAAGATACAAATTATAAATTGAAATTGTAAAATAACTGAAATATTTATTTAATAAAGGATTTGTAACTCTGTAACACATCAAAAATTATAAAAGTGTTTGAGTTGACAAAAAGTTTAGCTGTTGGCTTTCTGTGCCAACAACCCATATATGGTAGAGATTTAAACAATAAGGTGCATTTTGGAGCTATGGCTTCACCGTCTCTTCCCTTCAAAAATATTTCTGAAAATGGTATTTAAAATTGGACGAATTTTTCTGTTAACATAAATTTAAGATAATTTAAGTTACGCACCAATTACCTACTCAAATACATATACATATGTACTAAATACTACATAACCTACGTAAATAACCAACCATTGGTTAAACAAGTCAAATCATATACATAAACTTTTAAGTACACCTATACATATGTATAGGTAGACAATCACCTATAGTTGTAAATAAAAAGGTGTATAGGTAGGTATAGTACCTGTTCCAGCACCTGAAAAGGTGGAGCCTTCTTCTACCTTAACAATTTTATTCGAAAGTAAATATACCTACCTTCCTGGGGTATGGGGAAAATAGGTGAATAAAAAAAAGTTTATGCGCACATCACAGTTCACATAATGGAAACACCTTTTCCAACTCTTCGAAACTTGAGCAGAAGAAAAATAAAAAAGTGTATGTGCTTCGAGAAACTTTTCTAAAGCTTTTCTTTTCAGTCACCTATAGATAATAATAATGATGAAAGAAGAAAATTTTGTTAACAAAATTAGTTTATATCACTGAAACTAGTTGTTTCAGCGAAAAAGATGTTAAGAACAACGTCCAATGTTCATTTATTCACCGAAAACGAACATTTAGATATGAAACAGGTTTCTTATAGAATACTCAATTTCCAATATCTCCATTGAGCATTATAAATCTGCCAATATTCTTAGAGCTCAGCCATATAGAATTGATAGCACAATGATTTAGTTTTTTCCATTTTTTTAAAACTTCTTTCTAAGGAAATTATTTAAGGCATGGTCAAAGTTTTTTCAAGGTCTACAGCGATTTTTAGCACCTCATTTATGGGATATTGTAGAAAAATATTTGCCACCTAAAAGGTAAGACTCAGTAGGTACTCATAAAAGGTCAGCTAGTTTCAGTAATTTTTCACCCCTAGATTTTTTTAAACTAATTTAAAAAGTTTTGTTAAATGTCATTTCAAGGTCATATAGATTTTAAGCATTTCATTTATGGGATATTCGAAAAAAATATTGTACCATCTAAAAGGTAACTTGATCCCAGTAAAGAGTCATTTGGTTTCAGAAATTGGTGAGCCATAGAGATTTTTTTATGAATTTTAAAATTTATTTTTTTTTTTCAAGGTCGTATAGAGAAGCACCTCATTTGTGGAATTTACAAAAAATAATTATGCCATCGAAAAGTTTATTGAATCTTCATAAAAGGTTTCCTAATTTGAGAAATCGTTCAGCCATTAGATTATTTTTAAAATTTTTTTATTAAAAAAAAAAAATTGCAAGGTAAAAAGTAAATGACCTCTTGTTTTTTTTTTTTAATTCATAACATAAAATATATAGCTGACCAATTTCTGAAACTGCCTGATCTTTTTATAAGGATTGACTATCCTTTCAAATGGGATATACCTTTTTTCAAAAATCCCATAAATGAGTCGCTAAAAATCGCTATGACCTTGAAAAAACATAAAAAAAATTATTTAACAAAATCTATGGCTGATCATTTACTCATACTCCCTGACCTTTTACTAACCATATTTAAATTGCATACATTTACTTGTTTTTCCTTAATTCCATAAATGAGGTGCTAAAAGTCTTATTCTGTGACGTTAAAAAAAAATTAAAAATTAATATAACAAAAAAAAAAAAAACTTTTGCCTGACCAATAACTGAAATAATCTGGCCTTTTATCACTATTCAGTGGTTCTTCAAATCGTATACTTTTATATCCCATACATGGGGTGCTATGAGCTAAGATCGCATAGCACTCTATTACTTTTTCCTCATTATTTAAACATTACCATACAATTTCTATATTTAGTTAAAGAAAATATTCGCTTTGTGACACACTTCCGAATAGTTAAAAATAAAAAAATCAGTCTCTGACATTTTATGACAAAGGTAGGTATAAATGTTTTGATAAATAAAAAAAAACTAGGTATATCAATATTTCAGGCTCACAATTGCGGGAATAATGTTTTATATATTCGTTCTAACTTTTGATTTTATTTTTAAAAGAGGGGCGAATATTCTGTTTTTCAAAAGCATAACTTTTAACATAAAATCTCATGTTCATCTATAGAAATAAAACTACAAAAATAAAGGTTCTGGTTAATTTATTTTATTGATAAGATTAAATTAATTTTAAACTAAAATAAAGATTTAAATAAAGTGAGTATTTTTACTATCACATTAAATTCAATTGCAAGCTTGTATAATTTTTGAAATGAACAAATATACCTATAACTAGGTAATGAACATTTTTTTAAAAGTGAAATGGAGTTAGTCACTCAACAATGATAGAATATTACTTAAAAAAAATAATTTAAAAATTGATATTTGCTCTTTGCTCATTATCATTAGCTTAAAAGTTTTCAATTAGTTAAATTTTAATTTATCGTATGTGGCATTTAACAGTTTGGTTGTCAGATTTTCAATATCCAAATCCTTAAATTTTAATAGGTGAACCAAGCAAGAGCAGCTACCTTTTATAGGGTCTTTTTTAAGACTAAGCAAACATACATATAAACAAAATAGAAGTTATTTTATTCTTTTTTAATTAAACTATATACTTTTATATAGTTTTAATAATAACTTTTTTCTAAAAATATTTAGGTCTGAAGAAGTGTGTAAACACACCCGAAACGTCAGAGAAAGAGTTAAATAAAAAACAAGCACTGATCTAAAGCCCACTAGAGGTATGTACCTACATTTAATAGGGTACAATTTAACAAATTTTACACAATTTAAGCAGTATTGGATACATAATCAAAATTATTTTATTTTAAATTAATTTTTAATTTCACAAAGAATCATTTCAACATTTTTTAAATTGAATTTTATAAGAATAAATTTAATAATTATTTATTAATTATACATTTTTAATTTAAAAATTTTAATTTAACACCTTTCCCAGTTTTTAATTTAAAAGTTTTTCACTTTTTTTAAGAAATTTATTTGTTTTTTTGCTGTTGTTTTTTTTTAAATATTTAATATAATGATAATTTCTTGCATTTTTTAACTAAATGGCTGTCACTTTTGTTATAAAATATTTTTTTTTTTAATTTAAAAACCAGGTCAATGTTAAAATAACAAATTTCAATTTTTTCAAAATCGAAAAATAAATAAATGAAAACTAAAATAATATCACTTATTTATTTTCAATTTGCTTTGATAAATTAAAAACTAAAAAAAAACAAACACTGTTCAATATAGATTAAGTTGTGCCACTTGTGTTGATGTTTTTTTTTCTAAAAGCGTTTTTTGATTGAACACTTTCCAAACTAAACAACGTTTTCAAACATTATTTGAGTGCAAATAAAATAATAATTTTGAGCTAAAAAAGAAAAATAATTCAGATGCAAAATGGTTTTATTTTTGTTTTTTTTTTTTGTATTTATATGCTTTATAAGAAGTTCCGCTTATTTATTTAATGATTCTTTGAAAACATACAAAATTCTACTAACACAAAACACAAAAATAGTACCGAAAAAGCTACTCATTTTCGGTTCTCATTTTATTTGTTTTTGTTTTTTTTTTTTCAAAAATTTAAATGTGTATCTTTTCTTCTCTTCTCTCAGTGTTTGAGTATCTATGATTCTATGTACTTGTAAACAAATGCCAAAAAATACTCTGATTTGGGGGAAATTCATCTTTTAGAATGAGAGAGATGTTTATAGAAGAAAGCTCCTCACTACATAAATACGTAAGCATTTGAATTTGTAGGTACATGATTTTCTCCATCATCTGAATCTGTTAAAGCAATTTCTCAGCATCTCTCACTGTAGTCTTTTTGAGGGGATATTTTGAATTGTCTGTGTGTTTTATCCCCAAAATGAACTTTCAAATATGCTCAAAAGTTAAGGCTTATTTTTGTTTCACTCTATTTTTTTTTAACTCAAATTTTTTTTGTTGTCCTTTATAAGTTGCTGTACTGTTAATATTGGGAAATTGGGAGCAATGTCTCATCACTTTCTTTGTTAATTTTTAATTATTGCGAAAAGTATAAGCTGGTTTCTCGTTTCTTTTTATTAAAAAAAAAAATAAGTTAAATTTAATTTTGTGTTTTTATGTTTTAATAAATTTTATATTTTGTCTTTTCTTTGACCTCGTCATGAACGACGACTGACACTATGAGCATGATAACACTTTCTTTATAGCCAAATTAAAAAAAAAATTAGAGCGCAGCGTTAGAAAATATTACCTTGAAATACATACATAGGTGTATTATCGTCATGTCAAGTTTAGTTAAAATCTCGACTTTAAATTTTTTTACAAACCCATAATTTGGTTCCGAGATCTAAGCACTTCATTTGTGTAGGATATTTAATTTTTAAGGTCACCAAATGATCATAAAAGAAAGGTCAGGTTATTCCTGTGTAATTGATCAGCAATATGTTCTTTTAAATAATTTTTTAAGTTTTTAAAAGGTCGTTATCGCACCTCATGTGTGGGATATTTAAAAAAAAATACCATCTGAGAAGTTACTTAATCCTCATAATAAGTTAATTTTTTCAATAATTGATCAGCCATAAATTTGTTCATGACTTAGTTAATTTTGACATCAAAAACGATTTCTAGGTTGTCAGCAATTTTCAAAAAAAAAAAAAAAAATCATAGGTACCATGTAAAAAGTAAACAAATCCTCATGAAAGTTCTATCTGCTTACCCATGTATACTTCGGTGCCGTGACTTAAGGCCAAGTGACATAAGACCCAATTTGGGTGTTTGGCCTTATGTCACTTTTTAATATCGACATAAGGCCAAATTCTAAGAGTTGGCCTTATGTCACTTTTGAAAAGTGACGTAAGGCCAATTGGGCCTTATGTCACTTTGAACTGTTTTCTTTAAAACCGAAACTATTTTGAATAAATTCCGCATGTCGCCACATACATAGGTATATGTATATGTAAGTACGTTACTGTAAAAAGCCGAAATAATAAATTCTAGAATTTACCAGTAAATCCAAGAGCACCCAGCATTACGGCGGCGTATAAACAATGAGGTATGTATGGGGGGGCATGCTGCCCCCCTGCAACCCCCCTGCTCAGCCCACTATAGGATTTGGGGTAGGTGCGAGGTTGGGGTGTATGCAAAGTTTCTTTTGCAGAATTTACCGGTAAATCCTACCTCACTGTTTATACATAGGATAAATTCAAAGTTTCTTTAAATTCAGATTCTTAAAATACAAAAAAAACTTTGCATACACCCAACCTCGCACCTACCCCAATTCCTATAGTGGGCCAAGTAGGGGGGTTGCAGGGGGGCAGCATGCCCCCCCATACGTACCTCACTATTTATACGCCGTAATGCTGAGTGCTCTAGAATTTACCGGTAAATTCTAGAATTTAATTATTTCGGCTTTTTACAGTAATATATATGTACATATACGTGGCGACATGCCGAATTTATTCAATATAGTTTCCGTTTGAAAGATGTCCGAAACCTCTTTTACTGTAACGGGAGCTTTTGGGAATGTTAGATAATTATATTTGGCCTTATGTCTCAAAGAAAAATGGCCTTATGTCACTTTACAAAAGCGACATAAGGCCAAATGTGTAAATTTGGTCTTATGTCGCTTTTGTAAAGTGACATAAGGCCAAACACCAAAATTTGGCCTTATGTCACTTGGCCTTAAGTCACGGCACCTATACTTCTCTTACGCAAATAACCTCTTTACAACTATAGAACCCAATTATTATGGTTTTTTTTTTTTTTGTTTGATAGATTTCGTTCTATTCTGCATTAAATTTCTCATTTCGTAAATTAAATTTGTGAAATTGCTAATCTACGGATTAAACCACGTTTGTAAAACTGGCCCTGAGTGTTTTTAAATAATTTTCTAATACATAAAATTTAATATAAATTAATCTCTTCGATTGGGTTTTTTTCTAATATAAAGATACATTAAAGGTATTTTCTTATAAAAATAATATCTAATAATTTTATTAGATTAAATTAATATTTCGTGTTTAAATTTGAAAATAAATCTCTTCCAATTAAGTTGTTACTTCCGCAAGACGAGATAGAGATAGAGATAATTTTATAAAAATAAATTGAATATTTTATTATTATATTTTTTTTATTTAACATTATTTGCAAATCTTAATCAAAAGTATTAGCCGTGGTAGTGGCATCGTGGTTATAGTCTCTGTTCGATCCCTACAAAACCTCTAAGAGTATCCCTTGTCATAGGGGTTCGGCAATAAACTGTAGGTCCCCTCCATTACTGCAGACACGCACACAGGAATGGTTGAGAGCTGCCTTAGTACTATGCCTTAGTTCTTCATGAGCTGTTGTGGCATCAAATTTATTTTATTTTTAAATCTGGATTAAAATGATTTCGAGGGACTTCGATACCAAGTCTCAACAAGACTGAGGTCTAAGATAAGAACAGAAATGTATGGGTTAGGGTATAAATAGTAAGCCCAAATGTGCAATTTTGTGAGTTGATAGAACTTAAGTCCTTGGTATCATGAAAAACGCAGGAGTAATTGGTTGTACTATCTATCTTAATAGCTTTCACTGTAAGTGCATTGTGCATCACATAAGTTATTTAGTTGGAGCAACCTGCAATACGATAATAATGAGTTTAAGACTATATTTGAAGGCCGTTGTGGCTTTTGACTACAATAGATTCGTATAAATGTACCTATTCAAACAGCTCGCCAGTTATTATTGAAGGTGGAGTGGGTGAAAGAAACCCAACAATAGAATTCGCTTAGTCAGGATTTCACTTTTTGAGATACCAAATAATAATTTACGCTGTGAAAGATGAACTTGAAAAAAATTTTAAATTTATAAAACCATTCGGTTTCCAAAGTTCTGTATTTCAAAATTCTAGTATTTAATTTTATCGGAAGGATCGGCGTCGCGCGTCGTCGCATTCTCATGAAACGTCACATCAGCTTCCTCATTCATGCCGACCGATCTTCTTAATTATATGTAGGAGGCCTTGATGAACTGTAGATATTTTGAGTAGAACGCGTAGCCCTTCTATAGCTGCTGGCATTGCTACACGAGGGTTTTGGATTGGTATTGGTCGGTTTGGGAAGCATAGGGGTACTATTACTGGTACTGCCTATACTTTGTGTTGGGTTCCCAAAACCTACGAAAGTACTAGTGCTAGTTGAGCTCCCCTTCAACATCTCCTATCTAGATGAATAATATTATATTAAGTCTGTCAACAGTTTTCCTACTATACAGCTCTTTCAGAACTGTTCATGAAGAAATTATATTTCAGGAGGGGCAATTTTCTAAAAAATTGACTTAAAAGAGAAAAAAAAAATATTTGAAAACAACGGTACAGTTGAAAATGCCATCCTATACCTTTTTGGAATGCCAGAAATCTCTTCTTTGATTTTCATTTTAAATTAAGTTGTGTTAGTGAATAGTTTTTGAAAAATTAATTTCCAAACTAGAAATTTTGAAAAAAAAAAAAATGAAAAAAAAAAGTTTACAATTATTATTTTTTCAAAATTTTATGTTATTAAGTATAATTTTTGTTTTCAAAATTCAATGCTCTTATTAACTTTCAGTCAAAAACAGAAAACCGTATGCTAAAATGTCTTTTAGTTTTTGAGAAAATTGAAAATACAGTGCAACAGTACTCAAGAATAGGTCGTACCAATGAACAGAAAATGGACTTGACCGTGTATGGATCTTTGAAACCTACACAATTTCTTTTAAAAAAACCTATAAGGGAGTTAGCTTTTGACACAAAATAATTAATATGAAGATCAAAACGAAAAATTTGCATCAAACACTTTTCCCAGATCCTTTATTTCGTGAACCCTTGATGATAACTTATTTCCGTTAAGGAGGTCACCATTTTTTGGCAAAATTCTTTTGGCATTTCTTTGTTTCGCCTAAGTCGTTAAATATTTCGTTTAATTCTCAATTCTTTATTGGCAGTTATTTACGATTTCTTATTTATTCGTTATGTTTTTCAATTATTTTGCAATCGAAATTCAGCGTTTCAATATTTCGCTCTTTGTTATAAATAATTTCAATCATTTCGCAAAATTCATTTGGCAATTTGTTGTATGTTTTTTTTTTTTTGTTACACCGTTTCTTATTTTTTTTATTTCGCAAAATATCGCTAAGCCGTTTTATTATTTCGCAGATACATAGATTCATTAGCATCACTTTTTATTAAATTTAATTTTTATGTGTTTTTGATAAATTACCTTTTTAAAATACTTCCATACGAGTATTTTTTAGGTATTTTTTTTCTTCGAAATAAAAATATTTAACTTTGTTGTTCAGCTTTTTTTTATTTGGCATTCAATTGTTTCACAATTTTTTGGCTTCCATTAAATTACATGCCTTACAATTTTGCGCGAAAACAAAAAAGCAAACCAACAAAATGCCAAATAAAAAATTGGCTAACTTTAAAAAGCCAATCAAACAAAAAAAAAACTAAATGAAAATTGCGAAATGAAAAATGCGAAATGATTATTTGTCAAATCTTTAAAAAAATATAATGTAATTTGAAAAATGTAAAATGCCAAATAACAAAACGCTGAACAAAAGAAATGTAAAACGAAAAACGCCGAAATAAACCACCGCGAAACGGTAGTTTGACAAACAATCCTGGCGAAACATACCATACCCCCGTTAAGGATATAATTAATCAAAATTGTATACAAAGATCGATTATATGTATGTCATCAACGCACTGTTTCAATAATTACGTTCAAGGTCATTAGATCTACACCATAAGCATGAAAAACGTTTATAAAATAAAATACAGAGGGGGTCAAGTGACATTTTTTGATATTATTTTTTAACCGATAAATGTGTTGATTAGTCGTGAATTAGTTGTGCCAATATCGAATTTGTCGTTCGATGTTTTCTATGCTCTTTTTTTTTGCTGCGTTTATATCAGCGAAGAACACCTCAAAAAGGGGTAAAAACGTCTTATATCAAATAGTTTATTGCTTAATAATTAGCCATTAAGCAGTTCTGAACTGTGACAATTTTAATTTTGTCGTGCAAAGTTTTCTTTGTTTTTTTTTGCTGCTTTGCTATCTTGGTGTCAATTTGCCGAAGCAGCGAACTTCTTACTGTGAATGTTTTACTGCTCTTATAATGAGCCATTAATTATTCCTGAATCCTGAATTAATTGAATTTTGAATTTGTCACATGATGTTTTCTATGTTTTTTTTTTAGCGAAATTGTGAAACTGGTATCAAGTAAGCGGAACTCCTGGAAAAGACGTAAACACTTCTTATATTAAATGGTATTTTGTTTATTAATTTGCGTTCGGCAGGCCTGCGTTAATTGTGACAATCTCTGCTTTGTCGTGCGATGTTTTATATGTTTATTTTTTATTTTAGAAAAAATCATATAAAACAATGCACGGCAACAGCAAATTGTTAAGCAATGAAATTTCGATTACACAATTTTTAACCCCTTTTCGACAAGTGCTTCTTGAACTTTATATGAATTTAATAATAAACAAAAACATAGAAAACATTGCACGACAAAATTAAAATGGTCACAACTAATTCAGAACTGCTGAACCAATTAATAATTTTTCGATCGGCGACAATGTTGTTTCGCTCACTTGACACTCATGTTTTTCTTGGGATATCATACTAACGCCTTTCAAATATTACGATTATAGCGTAGCATTTTTATCAGATATCCTTTAAACTAGGTAATCTGAGCCGCATTTGTTTTTTCATAGGTTTAGTCTTTTTCTTTTCAATAGAAGAAATTTTCAAAGTGCCTGTCGCTGTTTATGGCTGCCCAGGATATTAAGCGAAGTTTTTCGAATTTTAAAATTTTTTACTGTTACCTATCAATTAAAATTATTTATAAAAATTCGACGCAATACAGATTCTGCAGATACATTATTTATATTTTCTACATTCAAACATAACAGCACATTTCAAATATTAATGAGTATATAATTTGTAGAAACTTCGATAAGAATAACTGTAGTGTCTCTTTTAAATCCGGATAAGATAAGACTTTAATTTAAAGTTAAATATTTTTTTTTGTTCAGTTGTGATATTTTAGCCGAAAGAAGATATCGAGAAATTTTTTTTTAGCTTATCTTAAAATATTTGGCTGCAAGTTCCATACATGAGCTAAAGTGGCTAATCAAAATATATATTACCCTAAATAATTTAAAATAAGATTGTTTTGATCTGTGTTAAAAAACCTTAGGTAACGGTAAAGCATCTGAATGGAACCACATCGACTTTTTCAAAGGTTTTAAAGCAAATTTGTTTTCATTTTCAATATGTACTCAGCCTCTTTATAGCTTTAAACTTGAACCACAAGACCAAGTTCGTACGATCCTGCCTTGTATTTTAAATTTTTAATTCCTCCTTTGATTTTGTCATGCTCCTTCCTTCTTGATCGGTTTTTCTATGTTAACTTCCTTTCCACATCCTGCGCATTAGGAAGCTTTAACTCAAAACATTCTTAGTATAGAGCAACGGCTCTCTGTTGTAACTTTTTACGAAAAATCCGAAAAAAACATTTATGTGGGAAATTGCATCAGCTACAAGATATGACCTAGCAGTCATCGGATCGGAAAGGAACTCTTTCAATTTGTAAAGAGTCCCATTTCCAACGTCCATGCCAAATTAATGCCACTAACTATAATTTTTTCTGTGTAAAGGTCTTTTTTTCCTGGACTACTAATACTTTAAACAAAATTACTGTAAAAGCTTGAAAACCAAGTTTTCCAAAGTTTATATTCGGACTACGTATAGCGTACAAAATACGGGGTAAGTTGGGATTGTAAAGTACACAATGAGAAAAAAAGGTGCCGTGACTTAAGGCCAAGTGACATAAGGCCAAAATTTGGGTGTTTGGTCTTATGTCACTTTACAAAAGCGACATAAGACCAAATTTACATATTTGGCTTTATGTCGCTTTTGTAAAGTGACATAAGGCAAATTTTCTTTGAGACATAAGGCCAAATATTATTATATAACATTCCCAAAAGCTCCCTTACAGTAAAAGAGGTTTCAGACATCTTTCAAAAGGAAACTATATTGAATAAATTCGGCCTGTCGCCACGTACATGTATATTATTACTGTAAAAAGCCGAAATAATGAAATTCTAGAATTTACCGGTAAATTCTAGAGCACTCAGCATTACGGCGTATAAATAGAGAGGTATGTATGGGGGGGCATGCTGCCCCCCTGCAACCCCCCTGCTTGGCCCACTATAGGAATTGGGGTAGGTGCGAGGTTGGGTGTATGCAAAGTTTTTTTGTATTTTAAGAATCTGAATTTAAAGAAACTTTGAATTTATCCTATGTATAAACAGTGAGGTAGGATTTACCGGTAAATTCTGCAAAAGAAACTTTGCATACACCCCAACCTCGCACCTACCCTAAATCCTATAGTGGGCTGAGCAGGGGGGTTGCAGGGGGGCAGCATGCCCCCCCATACATACCTCTCTATTTATACGCCGTAATGCTGAGTGCTCTAGAATTTACCGGTAAATTCTAGAATTTCATTATTTCGGCTTTTTACAATAATAATATACATGTACGTGGCGACATGCGGAATTTATTCAATATAGTTTCGGTTTTAAAGAAAACAGTTCAAAGTGACATAAGGCCCAATTGGCCTTACGTCACTTTTCAAAAGTGACATAAGGCCAACTCTTAAAATTTGGCCTTATGTCGCTATTGAAAAGTGACATAAGGCCAAACACCCAAATTGGGTCTTATATCACTTGGCCTTAAGTCACGGCACCAAAACTATGCACGACTGCGGATCGCAAGAACTTGCTTTTTTATTTAGAAACTATAATTTCTACAGGAAACCAATATTTTAACTGATAAAGCAGGAACAAATAAATAAAAAATAATCTCTTTCAATGTTCATATGTATATTTTATTCATATATATATTTTATAAATAAGGTTTTATATATTCTAAATTCTTATCATATTTATCTCTCACTGCAAAAATTGACAGTCGGTAATCTAATTCAAATGTTCCTGGCCAAGTGAACACCATTGAAAGGTTTCTTTTACCAAGTCCTCCTTCAATAATAACTGCCGAGCTGTTTGAATTTTCAGGTATAACTACATTAATGTCAAAAGCTTTAATGGCCATGATTCTGTGACAGTTGATATTTGGCTTTAAAAAAAAAGAATTGAAAAATTATGAAAAATTTTAAAAGAAAATAAATTTGTAAAATTTTTAAAAGAGCAAAAAAACTTACCTGTTCAGGAAAACGAAAATAATGTTTGGACTCTCTTTTAGTCTGTGTTGTGTTGTAAATACGTTTGGTAAATATAATTTCAAAGTTACTTTGATCGTTTGCATAAGTCATGTTACCCCAGTTGTGGGAAACGGCATACCTATACACAGACGTAACAAAAACAAAAAATATAATGTCAATATAAACTAAAAAAAAAAAAAAAAAACAAAACTATCCAATAAAAAAAAATAATAATAATAATAAAAATATAATAATAATTACAAATAATAATAATAATAATAATAATAATAATAATAATAATAATAATAATAATAATAATAATAACAATAATAATAATAATAATAATAATAATAATAATAATAATAATAATAATAATAATAATAATAACCCTCGGGGGGTGTCGTTTCCCTAGAGGGCGCGTCCTCAGGTGGCGGATAGAGGAATGCCCGGTAGATATACCGGGTAGGTGGGATCTAGAATACCTAGAATACCACCCGCGGACCAAACGACAACAAAAGCCCTGCATCCTAAACTGGAAACCAGTCAGCATGCAGGCAGGCGTCTGTATTTCATGTTAGAAACGGCCTTAAAATACAACCTGTCAGTAGGAATAAAATGAAAAATAAAATATGGAGAGCACAATCAATGAATTAAACCCGGGGACCTCGGATAACCCCACCGCGTCGGGATCGCATAACTCCCGCGCACTTGGTTTGGTAACTGGACCAAGTGTGACAAGTCAACTACAGAACAACGGAAATAACACAAATACCCATGCTGAAAGTGAACAGCGTGCACAATCTGATGCAGCTCTCACAGCTCTTGGAAGAATAAGACAGCGCCGTAAATGGACAAATGAAATAAACGAAGATCTATTGCGCACATACTACATTGTAACCATACAAGAACAGAACCTCACAGGATATCGAGCTCAACTTCGATCAATATTCGTAGCACAACATCCAGAATTTAACGTTACTGAACAAAGATTAGCAGACCAAATTCGAGTCATACATAGAAACAATCTTATACCTGAAATCAGAAGAAATATTATCAGAGAATCAACGCGAACAAACAATGACATAGAACAAACTCATACTATACCTTATGACTTACAAACTGTTGATAACAATCAGGAACAAATACAACATCAGTGTGATAACCATGATCACGGTGAGGAAGCAGGTACATCTGTAAACCCTTATAGCGATCTCGAAGAAATATTTTACCAGCAATACAATATATACAAAGATATTAATCCTTGGATGAGACCGCCAATACCAAAAATCAACACCTCCGTTAGTCTGAGTAAAGTTATTCAATACGTCAACGATGTAATAATTACAAGAGAAATCACCCAAACAAACACATTGGGTGAACTTAACAATCTTATCTATAGTGCGGCCGTCACAATCTCGATCAAAATGGGCCATAATATACGACATACAGTCAGAAAAAAGAAAAAACCTAGAGAAAACTTATCGCTTAAGAGAATCGCAATAAAAATCAAGGAATTAAGAAGTGATATACAAAGACTTAAAAAGTTTATAAACGGAACCCATTCAAGAAGGCTACGCCATAAAATGAGAAAAATTTTCGAAAGACATAACAGGCATTCACGATACGAACTCAACAATTCAAACGCCTTTTTAATACTGGACACCGTAAAGCAAAAACTATCGGTTCAAACTTCAAAGCAGCGAAAATACAAGTTATCAAATCAGAGACGGGAAAACAACAAAGTTTTCAAAACTAACGAGAAGAACTTTTACCGTACACTCAGAACAAAAATGGATCTTGGGGAAGACAAACTACCAACCAAGGAAGACACCGAGCATTATTGGTCATCAGTATGGTCAAATCAAGCGACACACAACAAGAATGCTGAATGGATCAAACACGAAAAACTAATTAACCATTCTTTAGAAGCCATGTTGAATCATAACTTTACAACACAACAAGTAAAACAAATTATATCCAAAACCCATAATTGGAAATCACCAGGAATAGATAAGATCCAAAATTTTTGGTTCAAAAGACTACCAGCATTGCACGAAAAACTAACTATGCTAATGAATGAGTGCATACAAGATCCTAGTAAGCTTCCATCTTATCTTACAAATGGAATAACATACCTGCTACCAAAGGGAAAAGGCTATGAAAACAACCCTGCAAATGGAAGACCAATTACATGCCTGCCAACCATGTACAAAATTATGTCCGCCTGTATCAACCTTCTCATATATGATCACGTAATGCACAACAATATAATATGTGAAGAACAGAAAGGGTGCAGTAAAAATGCTAAAGGATGCAAAGAACAGCTAAATATCGACCAGATTATCCTGGAACATACAACAAGCCATAGTAAGAACCTGCACACCTGTTTCATCGACTATCAGAAGGCTTTTGATAGTGTACCACATACTTGGTTGATCGAAGTAATGGAAATTTATAAGATCCATCCGAGTATTACAAATTTCCTAAAACACAGCATGGAACACTGGAGAACAAATATTGAAATACGATCAAAATTTGAACAGATCCGAACCTCAGATATCAAGATTAAGTGTGGTATTTTTCAAGGAGACTGCCTATCACCACTTTGGTTTTGTCTTGCACTAAATCCTCTTAGTAATCTCTTAATAAAAAGCAAATATGGAGTTAAGATCAAAACCAATACAGACCTTGAAATATTGAGCCACCTTCTATATATGGATGATCTTAAGATATACGCATCATCAAAACAACACCTAGACCAACTAGTTAAAATAGTTTCAGAATTTAGTGATGACATAAATATGAAATTCGGTTTGGATAAATGTAAAACAGTATGCATTATCAGAGGTAAAGTGACTAAGACACAGGACCAAGATATTCAAAATATTAAAGAAATGGAAGAAAATGAAGTTTATAAATACTTGGGCATGGTGCAAAATAACCGCATCGATAAGAAATCTGTTAAGAACAACCTAACTAGGGAGTTTAAATCACGCATGCATAAAATAGCGAAGGCCAACCTCAGTGGAAAGCATATCATAAAAGCTGTTAATACGTATGCCATCCCTATATTAACATATAGCTTCGGAATAATAAAATGGAGTCCCACTGAACTTCAAGCATTGCAAAGAAAAATTCGAACAATGCTCACATCTTATAAGCTTCACCACCCAAAATCATGCTGTGAAAGAATGACCACTTCCAGGAAGGAAGGAGGAAGAGGTCTCGGAGACCTACAAACACTTCATGACAACCAGATCCACTCACTTAGGAATTATTTTCACACAAAATCAACAAGGTCAAATCTTATCAAGGTCTTGAATGAAATAGACAAAAATCTAACACCGTTGAACCTAAATGGGGGTTTCGAAAGACGAGCAATCGACAAAGACCAAAGGGAACAAATGTGGGCAATCAAACCAATACATGGCCAGTACTATAGATCCATTAATAACGATAATGTTGACAAGCTTCTATCACACAGATGGTTATTAAATGGTGAACTATATGGCGAAACAGAAGCGTTCATGATAGCAATACAAGACCGAGTGATACCCACTAAAAACTACAAAAAATATATTATGAAAGACCCAAACATACAAGAAGATGTATGCCGTAGATGTGGGACTCAACCGGAGACGATTGACCACATCATATCGGCATGTGCATGTCTAGCTCAAACCGAATATACGAAAAGACATAACAACGTCGCCAAAATACTACATAAAAAACTTCTTGAAAAACATAAAATAGTAGTAGAAAACACACCTTACTACAAATACGAGCCCTCACCGGTAATAGAAAATGACAACACCAAAATCTACTATGATCGCACGATACACTCTGAACACACAAGGCTTCATAATCGTCCTGATCTTACAATCATCGATAAAAAAGAGCACAAAGGTATCTTCATAGACGTGGCGATTCCAGCTAACAGGAATATTAGTCGTACCTACAACGAAAAACGAAGCAGATATGCCGAGCTGGCTGTAGAAATAAAACGAGCCTGGAACCTGAACGAAGTAAAAATAATACCAATCATCATCAGTGCTGAAGGGATAATCGACAAGCGACTTAAAGAAGATATAAAAAAACTAGGATTGAAACAAAACGTAATAGATGCTATGCAGAAAGCTGTAATACTCGATACCTGTAACCTAACCAGAAACTTTATGAACATAAATTAAGCATAAAAACAATAGTATGAACACATTTTGCTATGGGCTAAGGCCCCCAAAACATGTTAATAACAACCCAGTATGGAGAAATGATTGATTTTTCAATAAAAATAATAATAATAATAATAATAATAATAATAATAATAATAATAATAATAATAATAATAATAATAATAATCATAATCATAATAATAATAATAATAATAATAATAATAATAATAATAATAATAATAATAATAATAAATGATAATAATAATAATAATAATCATAATAATAATAATCAGAATAATGATAATCAACCTGATTTCTCAGACTATAAAAAAACCAAATAATCCTATAATCCTCTAATGACATACTAATATAAAAAAAAAAAGAAATGTTAAAACGTTCCCCTAATTCCAAACTGCACTCCACATGGAGTAATGATTTGATAGCTGGACCCCAGATACCAGGATCTACAACGGTAGCTGGTACTGCTAATCAGGGGTAGGACATTGCTATTCTTAACTACTAGCTTACTGGACAGCTAATCGTAGGTGGCATGATAGTGCAGTTACCTATGATTGAGATCACTACCTACAAGGGGGATAAGCACTGACTGGTATGGAGATCGTCAGTTGGTTGTGTAAGATTATAGAGTGCGGGTCGCGTACAGGCAAAAGCTAAGTTGAGCTATAAGTAGAGTCGAAAAAAAAAAAAAAGCAAACAAAAAAAGTGTAAATTCGATCCTACTGTTCCCCAAGTGTAAAAGCATTATTGATCAAACAAAAAAATAACTAAAAAAAAATGATGTTAAAGGTGCCTTATACAAAAAACAAAATGTTTATTTAAATGAACGTGTTAAAAAACAAAGAAAAAAAAAAAAAAACATCAAAAAAAAAAAGGTAACCAATAATTAAAAGGTTTGCCAAATACCGCCCGAAAGTGCTCGATCGTATAATAAAAATAATAAACGATCCCCTACTCTTCAAAAACCTTAATAAACATTTCTTTTTATTTTATTAAATAAATCGATAAATAAAAAAAAAAAAAAAAAAAAAAAAACTAAAAGTCTCACGGTGCACCCCCACGCCCTCGTACCCCGAAACCTAAGAAAAAAAAATAACTTACACACCAATGAATTACTGAGCACCATTTAGCGAACATAGTAACAAGTACTTACCAAATAAGAGAAAAACAAAACCTACAAAAAATAAAAAAAATCAATCAATACGATATCTAAACACATACGTACCTATATGGAAGAATAGCGACGACCTACGATACCAATACCTACTGTTTACAACGACGATACTGGATCCCATGAACTTACCTGTGGATATCATCTTACCTGTGGACCTCATCAGACCTGTGGACAACTTTACCTACCTGTGGAAATCACTCAGTGTACCTGAAAAAGAAAAAAAAAACAATTTAAACGAACAATATACCTACCTGTGTTATATCAGTGTGTCCCTTGTGTACCTGTTTCACACCAATCAAATTCGCACCTTTTTTTTTGTAATCCCTCTTCTCAGCCTTACCTCTTGTGTCAAGTGTTCTGTTAAGTGTATTAAATTTAAGTTCCTAAAATTGTAAATTAAAATTCTAAGTTAATCCAGTTCGGCCAAGAACAGTAAAGAAAAAGAAATAATCTTAAAGTTAGTTAGAAAAAAAAAAGAAAAAAAAAAATTTTACAAATTTGCTAAATAATTACATCCTATAGAATAAAAAAAAAAAAAAAAAAAAAAACGCGAAAATAAATAATAGATAGTAAAAGAAAAAAAAAAACAAATAAAAAAAAAAAAAAACCTATCAACCCTATCCCAAAACAAAACAAAAAAAAAACTATACATAATTTTTTTCAGTGACGTCCTCGTTTGTATATAGAACGACATCTCCAAAGTGGTGCACTACATTGGCAGAACGGAAATCAAAGTATGTAAGTCATTTTATTTGAAAATATATAATTTTTTTTTCTGTTTTTGGATTTCGAGGAATAGGTAGAAAAAAAAAAAAAAACAAAATTGAAATATAAACAAATGAAAAGATATAACCACCAAAACTAAAACATAACATTATTGAACTGAATAGTAACGAAAATGCAGTAACCAAAATAAATAATAAACGAATACGAAAGTAAAGGATGTTATTAGTTAGTAAAATCTTGGCCCACGATAAATAGGGTTACCAAACTACTAAAATAACGATTTATTTTATTTTTTTTATGGTTTATTTTTGCATTTATTTATATTATTATATTTTTTTTATTTTAATTAGTTTTTTTATTTTACCGTGCCCCACGTTGGGCGCCACCTGTAACGAACCGCTGGTGTTGTCGGCAAGGGCTCCCAAACTGAAACCATGAAGAGATGAAAATGACCTCCAGATCATCTATTCAGTCTGAAAACCCTTAACCTCTCCTCCCTATACCACCTATGCAACCCCATGCCTACAGGTGCATGAGGCTGGTCCAGGCAGCAGAAGGAGAGGGCGTACAGGCTATGGTAGCTAGGCATGCTTGCTTATGCTCAACCTAGCTCGTCGGGGGGGGGGGATTCTTGCTACCATAACCTGGACTGTTGTTACTAATTTTCATGCCTGTGAAATTGCAAAAGGTTTGGGTTCAACTAGAAATAATGTTGAGCCCGAAATCGTTCAGAAGGGAGAGGGGTGTTACCCCAGTAAGCCGATTCAGCTGTTGAACTTACAGCAAAAGCTATTAAGATAGTGCAAACAATTACTACAACTGCCGTGTTCCTCATGTTACCACCAATTAATTTTAGTATATCGACTCATAAAATGCCACATCTGAGCTAACTATTTATACTCTAATATTTTATAGCCACCAATAAGGTTTATCTTAGTTTAGATAAAATAAATCAATGTGTTAATACCTAGGTAGTTCTTATTTTACAGTACCTTCCAAACTGTTTCTTTTCTTTTTATGATATTGAAGAGGAACAGAGAGTTTTGTTTATAACGAATGCAATCAGTGCGATTAAATACAGGGTGGGGCAAAAGTTATGAACCGGTTTTAAAGGGATGTAAAACAAAAGAATGTAAAACTAACAGAAATTATGTTTATATTGTTTAATTCAGTACAGAATGTAGTTTTTTACATAAAGTTTTAAAGATCATATCAAGGAAAATTCTGAAGTTTTCAACCGCTCTTCGGCACATTTCGATGGGTATTGCCGTAACTTCCTCTCTGAATGAGTTCCGAAGGAGTTGCTATTGAACCAGTATTATCCAATGTCCTAGCCCAACGTCTAATTGCATTACCGACAGGGACGTTTCCCCCAAGCCCAACAGGGAAATTGAAATGCTGTCGGAAGGCTCTCTGCGTGGCGATAACAGGCCGGCCATTTTCGAAAAAAGTCCTAACAGCAAGCCCGTGATGCTCTCCCGTCCAAACCATGGTGGCTACTGAGAACTAGACTCTTTCGCTGCCACAACGAGACCCATCCCCTTTTCCCACCACAACCACAGGCCGATCGCCAGCCGTTGAAAACCGGTTCATACCTTTTGCCCCGACTTTAAAAAAAAAGACTTTTTAAGAAGATTTAACAAAGATTCATTTCGAAACCTTTCAGATTTAAGATATAAATTTGAAATTTTTTGAATTTTGAGATTTTAAGAAAATTTAGAGCATAATATCTACTCAGATCTCGTTTTAGTGGTCGTTGGAAATGGAAACGTAATAATACACATCCACTTCTGGTCTTATCTTAAAATTTTATCAATGATCAAGGATCAAGATCTCTATCTTGCGGAAAAAAACAACTTAACTAATTGGAAGTGATTTATTTAAACTTATATTAGTGATTCTCTGTTAGATGCCCGCTGTTTGGTTTTAAAATTTTACTTTGATAGATTTTATTCTGTTCTAAATAAAATTATTCACGAATTACGTAAACAATTAAATTTTTGATCATATTTGCACTGGAGTCTCCGTTACTATAATTACTGATCTCTGGATGATTCGTATTCAGGTGGATAGTAGTAGAAGAAGTAGACTCTGATTGTGCAATAAAATTTTTCTCTAGCACAAACCGTTTCTGAGATATTTGCAAAAAACTCATTTTTATGACTTTTGACATTGACCTAGCGGTCATTGGTGCAGGGACATAGGGCCCAGGGACATAGAGCCCAATGTCTCACTTGAGTGGGACATAAGGCCGAAATGGAATTTGGGCGTTAAGTTCCATCCAAATGAGACCCAAGCCCCAAATAATGTTGGGGGTTATATCCCACTAAATAAGAACTTCTAAATGATAAAACTTGGGGCATTTCAGGACCAACAAAGTTTTTTTTTATTAATTAAATATAACTAAAATTTTAGTTTTAGAGAATTTGATAAAATCAAAACCCACAACTTTGATGAATTCAACATTTCTTTAAATCCAGATTCGTTGAATGCAAAAGAAACTTTGCATACACCCAACCACGCAATTACCCCAAGAGTTACATATTTGCAACTGGCACAGGCTGTACTTTGATCGCTACGAAATAATAATTGACCTTCAATTATTATTGAGAGGCTAACGGCTCACAAAAGTGCAAGTTTAAAAACAACAGCTGATGTGCAAGTAAATAAGTGGCTTTGTTTATTTAACATAAGTTAGGCATATAAATACATACATAAGTACATACATACATATTATATAGTTTAATTTTAAGTTTGCATAGGTCATTCTTGTAAAAGACGCTGAACAATAAAGTCACATTTCATTTTAAGAAAATCGGTGTGTTTTTATCCTATTGGGACCACGACTTATAACTCAAGGGGGGGGGTTCTTTGTCTCAAGTGAGACATAGGACCCAAAAATAAAATTTGGGTTGGGCTTTATGTCCTTGCACCGCGGTCATCAGATCGGTGAGGAACTCTCTCATTGGATTCGATCTAAATCGGTACAGTTTTAAATTGAATTCGTTAGACTCGGAGATTGAATTTTATCGAAATTGAAATGAAAAATCGAATCGGAACAGTATGAAATAATGAATTGAGTTAAATGAAAATGATCGATTGATTTAAATGATCGGATGATTTTGGTAATCGATTCTTGATCGATTCGATCATTTGACATGAACGATTTACACAGCTCTTAAACCCAATCGAATCGAATTAAACTGAGAACAATTGAATACTTTTGTGTGTGTAAGTTTTTTTTTATTCATTTTGATTGGTATTGGCTTGTGTTTTTCTTTTATTTTTTTTTTCTGTCTTTGTGTGATGTGATTGAGAATGAGTGGAATTAACGAAACATACATGCGTGCGTATCGGTCGTTTATTCAAGAACTGAAATGATTGACGTTGGGATTGATTGTGTCGGTTTACTGTAATTGCAATCAATCGTTCATTTTGACGAACGGGTCACAAAGAACGAATTAATCACGATTGACACAGCTCTATTTGCTTTGAACAAGCGCAGAAAGGTCGTGGAGGGTGAACGACATTTTCCAAGAAATTATGCATAAGTCAAAGGCGTGCTTGTTTTTTTTTTGGGAAAATTTTTCTCAATTCTGTGCATCATACGCCACTGCTCTAAAAAAGCTTCCACCAAACGGCCTTTACTGAACATATTTGTTAACCGGAGTATAATTTTTATTGCCACAGGGGCGTATCTGAAGAATTAAAGGGGCCATCAGTTATCGTGTTTGGAACATGAAATTTCAAAGCTCTGCACCGGAGTATAACCAACGGTGAAAGTATTAAAACAAAAGAAAACAGATCAACACCTCTTGCATTTAAGCAGGGCTTAAATCTAGGCTGTGGAATCTTATAGCTCCCCATATATGGGATTCGCAAAAAAAGCATGCAATCTAAAATGTCAGTTATTGGTTATAAAAGGGCAGGTAGCTCCAGAAATTGGTCAGGCTTAGAAACTTTTTAATCCAGGGTTAAATTATTTCAAGGTTATGCGTGATTTTTGGCACCTCATTTATGGGATATTGGCAAAAATGTATACCGGTTCGGTAATATCGGAAATTCGAATTAGTAAAAGTCAAGTGTATGTATTATCAAACTTAGTAGATATCTATATATAAATAGGCTTAAATAAATTTTGTGGTACCATTTTCTCAAAAAGTATTTGACTGATTTCGATAAATTGTATATGGAGATGTGCAGAATATACTTGAGACATGCATTTACACACACGTCTTTAGTTTCAGTTGCAGCATTCTATTCTGTTCAGGAAGTAAGAAGTATTTTTCCAGGCTTCCACCATGCCTTGACGACCTTTTCTGACGTAAGTTTCGGTCGCGTCAGCACTCAGCATATTTGCGTGAGGGAGCCAACGCATTTGAAAACTAAGTCATTTACATCTTTAATTTATGCACAGTTATCATAGAATCCGCTGACCTCTGGAATAACTTCCAGTAGGTGACATTGAAAGTGTTTTCGCTGTTTTTAAATATTTGTTTTCTATTTCGAGTCGATTTTTTAGGAAATTTTCCCTCCCGCCTAAAAGGGGGGAAATATACCCCCGATTTTTTTTCTTGTCTTAACCCAACCTACTCGCTCTAGCTTTTTGGTGCACCTTATACCGAACACCCTGTATATAAATGGGGTTGGCAACTCTGGCTAATAAAAGAAAGTTTGTGAAAATTATAGCTTCGTTAAAAATTTATTTATTTTAATATATTCATGGTGTCCCGAAACTCTAAATGTAGTTATTTCTTTTTGAATCACTTCAAAACGATTTAATTCTAGAAAAAGTCTACAAATTTTTCTAAGAAATATCATTTTCAAAACAAACGGCAACTCCAATTTGAACTACATTTTACTCAAAAAAACAAAAAAAAACTTTAAAATGCAACTTAATTTGTAAACAACTTTAAATTTAAGATGGTTCATAAATTCAAGACTTTAAAAACAATTTTTACTATTTATACAGTATAACCCGGACAACATTTTTATAAGTAGGTAGTTGTTAAAAAGACACAATAAATAAAACTTTATTCACAGTTTTCAGTTGTTGGTGTTTGTTTATTTTTCTATTTCCTTCCGTAAATCATCAGCTGGTAATCTAAATTATTTCTTGGTTTAGCATGGAAGTTCATTGTAAGATATGTATAGCCGACACCACCAGCAATAAGAGTTGGGTAGCTGTTTGTCTTGTTCGGCGAATGGTCAACAGCTTGAATTGCAGTAATTGTCACTCTGTTAGTTTTTCTCTAAAAAAAAAAAAAAAAAAAAATTATTATAAATTGTGATGAAATTTCAATTATATGGATATTCAAAATAAATCTTACATATTCAGGGAACTGAACTTTTCTGGTTACTCCATAAGGATATGTATAGTTGTAGATACGCTGAGAAAAAATAATCCTATCCTTGGGACCAATCCAGCCCCAGGATTGATTATTAGCAAAAGAACTTGCAGCAAAAGCTACTAAGACGGTAAAAATAATTACTCCAACGTTCTTCATGATGTCAATGACTAAGCTTTATCGACTAATGAAATTTCATAGATTTATTTTCACTCTTTATAAAGAATAATATAGGTAGTAGGTACCCTACCCATCCAAATCTTAATCAAAGTTTTATCTTATCTGTATGAGTAATTCTTAAAAACACATTAAGAAGACAAACTGAAAACAATTTTTTTTTAATTTTCTGAGAGTTCTTATCGAAATTCGTCGAAATCATTTCGAAATCAAGATTTGCAAATTAAAACACAGGAAAAAATTTTTGATAATAATAATTACTTAAAATGTCATCATTTTGATAAGAAAAAATTTGTATATTTAATTAATCAGGTGCAAGATTCGGTGATATGGGGATGAAAAACAAAACAAATCTACTTATTACTTTCTAGATAATTCATGCGATGAATCACATCAGGAACTTGGAATATATTATTTTATTTTGATTAAATAATAACTAGCTGATCCCGACAAACGTTGTATCGTTCTACAATAAAATAAAATTAAACAAAAAGCACGACTTTGTTTCTTACGAAATTAATCTTATTTAAGATTTATTATTAATCATCTGATATTAAAAGAATTAAGAGCCCTTAATATTTAATTTTAATTAATAAATAAAACTGGAGTTTATATATTATACGATTTTTTAATTCTATATAAATGAATCCCTTTTTATGTTCGTACGTGCATAACTCGGCTAAACATCATCCCATTTAGTTGGCGATTTTTTTTGTTAGATCTGTATTGAAAAATATTAACACACAATGGAGCCGAAAATTTGAAAATTTGACCGAAAATTAGAAAATTCGAACGGATAATTCAGAAAATCATAAAAACATCTTGAAATTTCAAAATTTCTTAATTAGTTTTTTTTTTCGTACGCGCATAGCTCAGCTAAAGATCATCCAAATTGGATGGAGATTTTTTTCTTGGATTTGTATTAAACCAGATAAACACACTATACGGAGACAAACATTGGAAAATTAGGCCAGAAAAGTCGGAAAGTCGTAATAACAATAAATTACATACTTTCTGAATTTTTTTTTTTTTGTTCGTACGGTGTTTCTACATTGGCGATTAATATGTAGTGCATCAATACAGAAGCTTATTGCGAGAGTCTAATAAAAATAAATTATTCAAGTAGACTTAATTTATAATAATGTTATATTAAAAATCTTATCGTTAATATTTTTCTATTTGATTATTTAAAATGTGTATTGATTGTTTTACTCCGAATAGACTCTCACAATAAGGCCAATAGTGCAGAAATTATTGCTGTTTTTTTTTTTTTTTTTTTTTTTTTCAATTTTAATACAACGAAAGTATTTTAAATTGAATATTTATTTTGTATCCAATGTATATATGCATCTTTTTGTTAGATTCGTTTCGTATTATACCAGGTTAGTACACTACGAAGCCGAAAGTTGAAAATTCGCCTGTTAATGCCGGTAAATCGTAAAAACTATACTTTTTGAATTGGGTTTTTGTTTATACGTGCATAATTTTCAGCTGAACATAAACCAATTTGCATAGGAAAGGACATTTATAATTTAATTCGTCTTTTTAAAAAAGTATAACTTATTTGTTTCTTTTGATGTAGATTTTAGAGTAGTACTTCATATACGAATTTGTGGTTTTAAGAAACGCTTAATATATGAAAATTGTGCGACGAATTTGACCTGTTCGTCAGTGATTAAAAGACAAAAAAATATATTTGCCCAAAGAGGTAATAAGGGATAGTTAGTGATAAAAAGAAGGAAGTAAAATTATATAAAATCGAACTGTAAAGCTGTGATGTATAGATTTTTAAGTCGAACTAATATATGATGCCGATGAAAAAGTACGTATACGCCACACTGACCCCGTTAATGCTTATTTTGTATTATTTTATTTAAAAGGGTCTGTAATATTATACCATATAGGAACTAAAAACAGGCAAAGAATAATAAAGAGAATTTTTTCACCTATCTCTCTTCTTATATCCACATGTAATAGACTACAAGATCCCAAAAAAAAAATGGAAATATCTATTAAAATTTATCAGTGTGTAACAAGTTTGGCTATGTTTTTTTAAGGGTCATAATATTTGCTTATTTTCTTCTTCATTTGATGGTAAATCCTCTAGAAGTAGTTACTCAATTTTTGTTTATTATTATATTCCAGCTCGAATTCATAGCTAAGACAGGACAACGTCTGTCGGGTCAGCTGGTTTATATGTGTTTAAATAAATATCACAACTTTAATATGAAATTTTTTTTATTATTCTATGCGACACGTTTTGGAGTGTATAACTCCATCATCGGGCAAATCACTCTTATTAAAATTAAATATTATTCATCACATAACTTGGAAACAAAAAACACAAAAAATGCAATTAATATTATTTGTTTTATTCCACCTACCAAAAATTTTATTCAGTTTAAGATAGAACCTATTACGTGAGCAAATAAAAATAATGCACTAATGCACATATGTACGTGTAACCTACAGTTAAATCTTAAAAATTGTTTAAAATCAACATGCATTATGTAAATATATTAATTTAGAAATAAATTGATTACAAAAATTCTAAAATTATTTTAACATTAATCCAATCTCTTTTACGGATCTTAAATACTCGTAAGAGTGCTCTCAGAATTTAGTATAACTTGATTTATCCTTAGTGGTTTTCGATTAACTGCAGTTTTTTTTTTTTAAATATTAAAATACAGTTACTTTGCACTAATTTTTGCTCAGCCAGTTTTTTTTTTTTAATTTTTACTTAGATATTGATTAATATTAATAGGAGTAGTTATTTAGAAAAATAAGATTTGCAGTATGGGAATATACACACTGGCATGGAAACTACCCCCTTTTGGCTATAAGAATTATATTTTTTACTTTAGATAGTGTTGAAAATTTAATGAACGATTAAGTAGAGGTACGTAGGTAGAAATAGCGGCCAAAGAACAAGCTAGCTCGCTGACCCAATTAGCGCAGAAAAGCGCCGTTTTGATACCATAAACTCATTGGAACCTATTTATAGAAGAATTTAGTAGAAGCTAGCGGAAGGTCATCCACAAACGCTCCGAGTCAGACATTTTAGTGTCAAACTAGTCACTACATTGCCATACTCAGTTGGGCTCCGTGGTTTGGTTCAGAAGAATCACCCTTCGCATCGGAGACCATTTTCAAAGTGCTAGGCACTCGTTGACTGGCACCGACACTGAAGCTGGAAAAAAGGAACAGCCTTGCGATTCTTCGGTTACCCTGCATTCCATGTCCCCTCAAAACTCGAAGTCCGCATACTAGCAGTCCAGCGAATCAGAAGGGGGTCGATGCAAAAGCTACCGTCTCATCGTCTCAAAGCCGTTTCGTTGCGTTAAGAAAAGAGATCAAGTCTTTGATCTTTATTTCGGAAAGTTTGTTAAGGTCGTCATAAAAGGCATGTCCAAAGGACTGTACACTATACCGGGCTAGAGCAGGGCATTTACAAAGGAAGTGAACTATTGTTTCCTCTTCCTGCTGATCCGCACAACTTCGACAGTGAGTATTGTAAGGGTATACCCGCAGTTTTGCCGCATATTCTTCCATTGGCCAGTGCCCAGTGCAAGTTGCATCGATCCTGGCAATGTCCTGCCTTGATCTGCAAATTAGATCTTTTGTTAGGGATTTACTATAAGTGGGCCACATCTTTCTAGATTTAATACAGTTGCTCAGACTGCCCCACCTTCGATTGGATTCGGTAAGGAAATTTGAGAACAAATTGCCCCTCATAACTCCTAGGGGAATATTAACTCGTTCCGCAAGTGAGCTATATGAAGGGCTGATCCTTACCTGGCCAGTTCGTCCTCAATGTCACAATGACCCGGAACCCAGATGATGGTGACACTAAGGTTAACATTTAAGCTTGCCAGCTCGTCACGGCATTGCTGGACCCAGTTTTGATAATGCCGAAGCCCCAGCTATTGCTTGCACAGCCGCCTGAATATCTGTCAGAATGGCAACATATTGGTTTTGGTTTGGGATTATTTTAAGTATCTTGCATGCCTCCCTTATTGCCAATATTTCTGCTTGAAAACACACATTTAGTGTCAAATTGCGTTACAACCTTGATTTTTTCACTAAACTTGTACTTGAAAAAGTGAAAATATTGTTACGAGTAAAAAAAAAACAATAACTTTAAATTTTTTACATCGCTATTATTTTCACAGCTCTTGTGTTTTTTGTTTTCTATTTCTTTCCATAAATTATAAATTGATAATCTAAATTATCTTGAGCTCTGGCCTGGAAGTTCACTGTAACATATTTAAAGCCGGGACCACCAGCAAGTAGAGTTGGGTGGCTGTTTGTCTTGTTTCGGGCATTGTCAAGAGCTTGGACGGCGGTAATTGTCACTTTGTTTGTTTTTTTCTATACAAATGAAACCAATATGAAGGAATTTTCAAAAATATCGAGATATTTTATCAAAACTTACATATTCAGGGAACTGTGCATTCCTGGATATTCCATAAGGATATGTATAGTTGAAGACACGCTGAGAGAATAAAATCTTATCTTTTGATCCGATCATACCCCATGTTGAGCTAATAGCATAGGATGTTGCAGCAAAAGCTATTAAGATAGTAAAAATAATTATTCCGACGTTCTTCATGATGCAAATAATTTAAAGTTCTATCGACTTATAAAATGCCACAGCTGAATTCATTATTTATATAGGTACCTATCCCAGTCTACATCAAAGTTTTATCATTAATTAATACAAGTAGTTATAGCTAGGTAGTTTTTTGTTTATTTATTCAATAGTTTTATCTTATCAATTTACGAGTAACTCTATGAGAACACCAACACATTGATACGCAAACTTAAAACAAGATTTAATATTTTGTATGAATGTTCTTATCAGGGCCGCGTTCACGGCGCGGGGCGACCGGGCTGAAGTCACGGGCCTCTAAATGTAGAGGGCCTTCACAAACCGTGGTTTCGTAAATTTTATATATTTTTTTTAAGAAATTGATGAACAATCAATTATTACGGACATAAACATATCCCAACCAGGGATATTTTCATTTTATATAAAATTCATATTCCGTGATGGAATTTAAAATTTATATTCAAATCTTCTTTCTGACTTAATTCTAAATTCTATTCTATTCCTATAGTGATGTAAATTTCATGTTCAAATGTCAATATTAAATTATAAAAAAATATTCATTATTTGAAAAAAAAAAAAAAAAAATTAATTGGTCTGAAGGTTTGTGTAAAAATGGGTGCATCCTGCTAAGTAGACGTCAACTTAGCAGGTCAAATTTCTCAAAAATAGAGATAAACGGTCCGGAAGTGTATATACAAGGTATCCAGTAAATAATGGATAACCTTGCAACCAGATATAGCAGGCCTTAAAACCTTTCAGAAAATAGCATACACAAAATATTTGCCATGTGGTCTCCATGCTATAACTTTTTTTCAATTTTTTTTTTTTAAATTACGTCTCTCCTTGAATACCTCAACACTAGGACCACCATAATGAATGATTTTGTAATTTTTTTATTTTTATAATTTTCTTGAATAATTATTCTAATAGACAGATACTAAAGTGTAACACTTGTTGTTGTATTTTTTTATTATAATTTTTTAAAATCAATTTTTGAATACAAAAATTACAAAATATTACACTTGTCAAAACAATTAACGGAACAAAAAAAAATCACTTTTTTTTAGAGTTTTTCGAAGAGCTGTATCTCTGTGAAAAGTGGTCGTATTGAGATGAAGCAAAAAGCATTCTGAAGCTTAATCCTTTTTGTTTTGAGAAATTTTCGCAAATGATTTTTTTAAGGTACCGTTATTGCGCAATCATAAGAAGCAGCACGAACAAAAATTTTAAATTTTTTTCTTTTTTTTTTGAACATTGTCATTTTCTTTGAAAATTTTTTTTGAGCCAATTTAATGTTTTGTTTCAATAATTTATTTATTCAGCTTTAAGGTCATCTTTTTTCGTCATTGTACAAATTTACTTCAAAAGAATATCTGGCTTTGAATGAAAAAACAGACTTTTGACTTTGACTACCAATATTATCGCAAGGAATGAGGACACCGAAAATTTATGGGTAGTTTTAAAAACTGGAATTAATATTTTACAAGATATTTTCACAACTTTATAACGATTATTTTTTTGGCTCCTCATCGTTACATTCAGAAAAGGTCTAAAAAACAACTTTTTAAAGACTTTTTGTAAATCTTTTACTGATTTAAAAATATTGACTGTAGGACTTAATTTGGTAAGAAATTTTAAAGAACTATAGACCACCAATATTTCTGTAAAATTTCAAATAAATCCATTAAACCGTTTTCATGTACCGAATGATCAAAGTCGTAAAAACCGATTAAGGGAACAAATTGGGTGGTTCATAAACATTGTGAAATTGTCATCAAAATGGAAACGAAAAAAACAATTTCTGCCCACTTTTTCCACAGTTTTGCGTTACAATGTTCAAAAAAAAAGAAAAAAATTTAAAATTTTTGGGTCGTGCTGCTTCTTATGATTGCGCAATAACGGTACCTTAAAAAAATCATTTGCGAAAATTACTCAATACAAAAAGGATTAAGCTCTAGAATGCTTTTTGTTTCATCTCAATACGATCACATTTCACAGAGATACAGCTCTTCGAAAAACTCTAAAAAAAAGTGATTATTTTTTGTGCCCCTAATTGTTTTGACAAGTGTAATTTTTCCAAAAGTTTGATCGTCTGTAAAACAATAAAAATGTATGGGAACATCTGTTGATAATTACCTTAAAAAGTTGCATGTTTAATGTACTCTATTAAATAGTACACACAAATGGTTTAGCCTACAACAATAACTAATACAATTTTCTGTTAATCAACTAAAGGAACTTTTCCCCATTTTCTGAAATTTAAATTACGAGTAAGTTAGAGTGAATAGCTAATTATTACACCAATAAAAGTAGTATTTGCAAATAATAAGTGGTAAGATACTTTTTAATCTGCAACGGAAAAAGTGACTTGCTAAGTTGATACACATATTTTTCACAACACCTTATGTTGTTTGGCCGCCATCTTGTTTTTAAAGATTATTATGATTTTCGCATGTAACTGGCTTACTTTTGATTTCAGAAAAAAAATGTGTATTTCCTACAAAATTTAAATTTGTAATATAAACAACATAATTATTAATGTAATATTATATTTTATTCAAAAAGTTAACTTTTAAAGAATTCTATATTAAAAAAAAAACATAAATTAAGAATTAGGTCTGCCTACAAATTATATTTATTTGATGTGAAGCTTAATTTAACATCTTGAGAAACAATAAAAATAGCATAAGTGCAAGAAGACAAAAGTATGATACAATGATGGCCCAAAAAAGAACACAAAAATTCTATGTAAAGATTACGTTAAGCCCAACGATTGGTATTCAGATAAAAACAGGAAATGCTTTCAAGAAACTCATGGAGGCGCGTGCCTCAACTGAAATCCTGCTTTGGGTCATAATTATAATAAAACTGCGTCTGTCCGTTATCCGGATGCAAGTGTCCGAAATACAGGAAATGTTTTCCATTACTGTGTCCAGCGGAAAGGCCAAGAGAAATCGAGCCAGAAGCTGGTTTGCTATGTATGAACAAAATTCATCAACATGAATGTTTTCTTCTCTTACCCATCCACTAATGTTCTGCTGATGGTTCCTCAGTTCGTCTACAAATAGCCAACAACATTTTTAATGAATTCCTAAAGTTAAAGCTAAAATTCCAACTATATAGCTCCTCGCTGCTACTCGTATATTTACAAATCCCGTTGAAAAGGACACAATCGAGTTGGGTCAAACAACAGTACGGGGGGTTAACAAAAAATTATATGGAAAACATTAATTCATCCCCTGGCGTGACGAAACCATAAACTTTTATTTTTTTATTATTAGATTTTTTTTTAGTTCAAGTTGTTGTTGCTGTTGCTGGATGACATCTTTTCTAGCACAATGTTTTCATTACAGTAAAGTATATTAGTATACCACGACAAAGTCTGAAAAAAAAAGTTTAATAATATACATTAACGCAATAACCTGCGCGATTATAAGGAGGAAGGTGCTTGTAATCCTGCGAATTGCCTCTGGAGAAGAAAGTTTTTTCATGTCTTTCGGCTTTATTGAAAATGACCTCCCTCGTTGGATTACTTTTATGGATATAATTTCTTTGTGCAATTTCATAAGGTAATATTGAAGCTTAAGGCATTTTAAGAATAATAAGCATAAAGGTGGATGCTGCTGGTTCGCCATAGGGGTGGACGACCATCATGAGTTAATCTTAAGTGGTTATTGTCTCAAAATAAAAATTTCACAATGGGCATAGATGAACAAAATTGAATAACCCTGGGTTTATTATGGGACAGGACAAGCTAAATAAGGCTTTTGATAAATATTTTTTTTTTTTGGAATTACAATGGAGTGCAGATAATAATATCCCTTCTTGTTAAAAAATGACTTTAAATACAGGGCTGACAGCATAAGGCAAGGCACACGCATAGAAATTTTCCTGAGATTTAGGTATGTTTAAAACCACCATTTTATATACAAAGAAATAAAATACGTTTAGGTCTAACTTGTTTGAATTCATTTTCACTTTTTATATGCTATTTTAGTGGTAGAAGCAGAGATCAGAAATAAATCTCAACCTTTTGAAAGGTCCCTAAATAACTCTTATTTGTTGCTATTTTCAATAAAAGTCACAAAATTACCTTTATTCTAAAAAAAAAAGTTTTTCGGTCAAGGTCTGAGCGAAACCTTTATTTTGTTTTTTTTTGTGTTACGGTCGACCAGTGAGAGAAATCGCTGAGAGAAAAAAATAAACCTCATCTGCAATTTTATCATTCAGAATGTCTCTTAGTATGGCCCTTAGTTTTTCGTTAGCACTGCATGCTGAAATGCAGCTTATTAGGCTTTTTAGTCATCATCATCAAGTTTCCTGATATATTTGCTTGGCGTCCCAGCGACTGAATTCAAAATTGAAAGGGAATTTTCAACTTTAAATTTTATTTTTAGTGACAAAAAAGGACAATCTTGGGTCAAAAAAACCTTGAGAGTTTATCATTAACGAAATTTAATACCATAAATTAAAAAAAAAAATATAAAAATCCGTTGCTCCGCTTAGGGGGTTATCAGTCGCCAGGCAGGCGCCAATGTGAACAGTTTTCTTGACCAAAATACTCATTAACCAAAAATTTAATTTCTCTTTACAATCTTTTTTATTAAAAGCACCTTGCCCGGCCTTTTTTGAAAGTTAAAAAAAAAAAAACAAACTTTTTAATTGATTTTTTAGAACTACTGGCGCTACCTAGATCACGAATATGTATTTTTGAGGTCGATAAGTCGCTTAGTTTAGCCGCAAGTCAAGTTTAAAGATGCAAATTTTGATGCCTCTAGCACGTCTAGTTTAGCCGCAAATCGTATTTAAAGATAAAAGTCGATTTTTCATATAATGACATGCATCAATTGAAAAGGTGGCACTTCCTAGATTACGAATATGCATTTTTGAAGTCGCTGGGTCGCTTAGTTATATTATTAAAATTTTTTGTTCGAATTAACAATTTTTGATTTATTTTCTACGAAAAAGGTTAAAGGTTGACCTTTTCCATTAATTTTTTCGTAAAAAACTCAACCATTGAGAGATATTTTAAAAAATAAAAAATAAATCTCAACCGATAACCGATATTTTGTTTTTCAATAAATAAATCTCAAACCGTAACCGAAATCTTCTTAAAGAAATGTGGTAACTCTCAGAGAGAAACCAATTGAAAATAAAGGTCAACAGTTATTTCTGATCTCTGGCGTAGAAGTTTTTTCTTAAAAGATGCACATCCATATTTTTGTTTTATAATTTACGCGCACTCAAGGGGTTTTGGTACCCTTAATATGTCAAAGACACAGTGCGAACATATTAGGTAAGGAGGAGAAGTCGGTGACAATTCGTCTTGAATTTCTGAATATCAAAATGAGAGGGAAAGACAGAGCTTGGAAGAAGATTCTACATTCGCGTAGTACGGCTAAAAAACGAATCAATGTATTTGACAGTATGACCGAAATTGGGCTCAAGGGTAAACTGATAGGCATTCCTAGAAGCGCCAGTATTACGTTTGAATTGTTGAAGGGGGCGGGGCCGAACGCAACTGTCTATATCGCTAGATCACTGACCGTAGAAATAGAGACAGGAAACGTTACGACGTTATTCGAGGGACGTAAATGAATCTTTAATGTTCCTATCTCCAATCATTTTTAAGGCTCGTCTTTGAATACTGTCCAAGAAGATTAAGTAAGTTGCTGTAGAATCAGCTCAGCGATGGGAGTTATACTCAAGTTTTGGACGTATAACTTTTAAAGATAATAAGGGGAAACAAATTTCTTGCATCTCCGAAGGAAACCCAGACATCTTGCGGATTTTTTGGCAACCTCGAGTATGTGCTCATTCCACAAAAAGTGGTTTCTTGTTTGTGATACACATCCCAAGGATCGCAAACTATTTGGTTTCTTCGATATGCAAGTGTCACTCATAGAAGGAAGCATTGAGTTTTTGAAGCTTTAAATTCTACGCGGTTTCTTATTCCCCATTGTACAATGCTGTTTAAAACAGAATTAAATAAATTAATCATATTTTGCCGTTGCAGCTCCACATCTTAAGAGCAGGGATGTGAATTTGGAAACGAATACGATAATCTAAGGGTACTGTCGTCGTCAGCGAATCAATTTATTGGATTAGAAGTTACAGACAGCAGATCATTAATAAAGAGGGTCGGGGACAAAACGGAGCCCTGGGGCATACCATCAATGCGGAAAGCACGCATTTTCTATAACAGAGCAAGATGAAAGGCATTTATCAAATGTCTTTGAAATATCAAATCCAATAATCTTACTTTCTCCAAAACGATGTAAAGATTTGTTCCACTGTTTGGTGAGATAAGCCATCACATCACCAGTGGACGGACCTATTGTCGCGAAAGCCGTACTGCCGGTTATTAAGAAGTTTTCAGACTTCGAGATATTTCTTAAGCTGATAATTTATCAGCGTTTCCATGACCTTGGAAAGAAGGGACGTAAGTGCTATCGGTCGGTAATTAGAGGATGAAGAAGATTCGCTTTTTTTGCCGATTGGCTGGACAACTGCTCGGAACAGGCCCAGAAGAATAGGATAGATGGAAAAGCTTACGCAGAGGTTTTTCCAGCAGCGTTTTTGGAAGAACACCTCTTCAGAATAATGACGTGGATACCATCCGGACTAGCGGATTTATGTGTGTTCAGATCTTTCAAGACTCTCGCCACAGCACGAGTGCGAAAGTATACTAAAGTAGCTTTTTCCCATTGAATCGTTTACGCGCTCAAGAACTGGGGGACTCATGACACTATCTGGCAGCGTAGAATTGGCGGCGAACTGCCTAACAAATAACGATGCTCTTAGGTCTATATATAACAGAAAGGTATTTTTTTTACCTATTTATTATTCTATGTGTCCTTTTAGCAGTGTTGCCATAAAATATTTTTGAAAATCGGGAGATTAGCACATCGAAAATCGGGGTTAATCGGGGGATTAATTTAAACAAATTTTGAGCAAATCGCTATTTTTTTTAAAGATTATTAGTATTCATTGTTTCATTTTACTTTTTTTTTTAATTTATTTTCTTTTGTTTAAATTGAAATCGTTTAGACACAGACCATGCACCTTACAATAATTATACATACCTATGTTTTTCTTAGTTTTATTTAAATTCATTTTGATTTTTTAAAGCAATAATAGTGTTTAAACACAGTTGACTAGAAGTTTAAAAAAAATGTACATATCTACTATGTATTTGTCTTCTAAGGCCAACTCGCACGAAACAAACAGAAGATAAAAATTCAAGTTTAGATAAATAAAATAAACGCTTCTCAATTTTTAATTACATAAACGGAAAATACTTAACAAGTGGATAAGAATATTTTTTTCACAATTAACAAAACACAGATTTTAGATTTTATTCAGATTTTATTCATTTCAAAAGATTTTTACAATATTTGTATTACCCACGAAGCTTAATGCTTATCTGCGAGTGGTTGAGTTTTCTAAAGTTATTTGAATTGATTTGGATGATAAAACTATTTGCAAATATATTTTAAATAAATGAAAATTAAATATTTAATACATTTTTTCTTTTTATAAGTATGAAGTTTAAAATTTAGTTCAAAAAGAAAAGTTTGACACATTTTTTACGTTTTTTAAAATTTTGAATATTTTTAAGGTATGTTGGAAGCTGGTTCATAAGTGATGGTATAGTATAGCTTAGTTGACATCTGCCATAATTGTTGTATATCTCCGGAGTTTTAAGTAGACCTTGTGCTCGTCTTCTAGTATTAAAGCTATGCGAAATAGGTTGCTGGAATCTTGAATCATCGTAGTATTCTAGAATCGCTGTCATCTTAAATATGTTTTCAACACTCAAATACTTGAAATGTAGATGGTTTTTATCAATTATTTTGATGATTCTATGCTGTAGATTAACAAGCTTATCTATATGCGTTTTTGCTGCATTTCCCCATGCCAGTACTCCATACCTTAATCGGGATTCAACTAACGAATAGTAAACCTGTTTTTGAACATCTTTTGTTGAATATCTTTCAAGGTAAAAAAGTGCAAACATAGCACTTTTCATACTAAGCCTTAGGTTGTTGATTTGTTCGCGCCACAAAAAGTGTTCATCTATTGTGACTCCGAGATACTTGATTGATTTCACTAACTCAATAGCATCGCTTTTTTGTGAAGTCGGACATTTTGGGTTTTGAAAGAAAATACTTATTTGCTCCTCTTGTTTGTTTGGTGCACGAATATGCATCAGCTTTGTTTTGGTGGCATTAATAATCAAGCCAAAATCGTGACACCATCGGGAAACTTCATCAAACTCCTGTTGCATAATTGAAATTGCGGTTGTAAGACATTTGTGTCTAACAACAATTGCTGTGTCGTCTGCGTATGCAAAGACGGTGCTGTTCTTAAAAACTCGAAGAAGCGAGTTCGTAAAAAGTATGAAGAGAACCGGACCAAGTTTTGACCCCTGTGGTACACCATGAGTACAGTCCCTTTCTTGACTCCATGAGCTTCCAATTTTGACTTTAAAGCTTCTTCCTATGAGGTAGCTCTCCATCCATTTCCAAAGTGTTCCTCTAATGCCGATTGTATAGAGGACATCAAGTAGTTTTTCGTGACTCAACGTGTCAAACGCCTTGCTGAAGTCGACAAACATTACCAGTACGTTATGATTTTTATTGAGACTCATGTTAACAGCGTTGCTGAATTCCCCAAGGAGTTTTCCTGTACTTTTTCCTTTTTGAAAACCATACTGATTAAGTTGCAGCAAGCGATGTTTCTCAATGAATTTATTTAATCGTGTAACGACAATTTCTTCTAGGCATTTTTCAACAACGGGCAAGATTGAAATGGGTCTATAGTTTTGAATTTCACTCTTCTTTCCTCCTTTGTAGATCGGACGAATAACTGATGTCTTCAATATTTTCGGAACGCATCCTTGTGTTATACTGCGGTTGACAATTTTTTGGATGATTGGTGTTAGAAAATTAGCATTAAATTTTATGTCACACGCTCTTATTCCATCAGCTCCTGGACTTTTGTTCGTATTCAATTTACGTAGTATATTTTGAATCTCTATTTCATCAGCTTCTTCTACATAAATTGATTGAGCAAGATGTTGAATAGGTTGACTGGAAGTTTTTTCGTTACATATGTGAACAATCTTAGACGCTTGTGTGGAAAAGAACTCAGCAAGTTTTTCGGTGATGTCGGCAACGTTTGATTGTGTGCAAAGATTCTGTTCTATTATTTCATCAATTGATGGTTTATTTCTACCCAATAGTTCGTTTATAATACCCCAAGTTTTTTTCGGATCACGTTTTGCTTTTTCTAATTGAGATTTGTAAAAGTTAGACTTCTGTATTTGTATATTTTTGTTAACATAGTTTCTTAATTTTTTGTATTCCAATTTGTAGCTTTCATTTCGTTGATTATTCTTCCATCTTCTATATAACTCATCTCTTTTTTTGCAAAGCTCAAGTGTATCTGGCGTTATCCAATTTTTGTTTTGACGTTTTTTTCGATTATGGTTTTCCGTTGAAATGGTATATATATTCGTCATTTTTGCAACAAATTTACTGTAGAGTCGATCAACATCATTTTCATTTATATACATTTCTTGCCAATTTGTTTGTTGTATAAGTCGGTTGACTTTATTTTGGTTTATTCTTGTTAGTGTTTCACAATATGTGTTAGCTTGCTTCGTATGTTGTTTCGTACCGTAAAAGGTTGCAAAATGATCAGATATATCGGTTTCTATTACTCCTGAAATGATATCGCTTTTCGGAATTGTTACAAACATGTGGTCAATTAAGGTGCCTGTGCCTGTTAACATGTTAATTCGAGTACTCTTTTTAACCACATTCATTAAGCCTTTTGATGACATCATTTCAAGAAATTTTTTTGTGACAGAATTATCTATGTCTAGAGTGTCAATATTTATGTCTCCAAGAACCATTAAATCTATTTCGTTTTTAGTATTTTGATCAAATTCATCAATAAATTGGTTTTTATTTTGTGACGGCGATCTATAAACTGCATGAATATGTTTACTTCCCAATCTATCTACTATTTTTACATGGAGACTGTCGTAGCTAACTGTGTTTGAAGAAAGTCTTTCAAAGCGTAAGTCTTCTTTAATAAACATTGCAATTCCACCTTTGCCAGAACCTTTCCTATGCATAAACTCCACATTAAAACCTTCTATATGATACAGGCGGTTTTCTTCTTCATTTATGTTGATTTCAGTTAAAACTATTATATTTAAATAACACAGAAAGCTTTGAATTTCAGCCATAAAACAATTCCAATTTTTTCTCAGCGAGCGAATATTCATACATACACAACAAAAATTCAATTTTTTGAAATCAATAACATTCATACCTATAATGCCATGCAATACCCTAAAATCAACTTCGACTTCACCATCATGTTCCTCCATCATATCAGTTGTTATAATTCGCTCTTTTAAATCTCTCATAAAATTATTTTTAATTATGAATTTTTTCAATATCACTTACAGTGCATATATTTACAGCTTCTTCGTTCTCACATTTACGAGCTAATATTTTACCTGATGCTTCCCACACAAACTTCCAATTACATTCTCTAGCTTTGTTTTTGGTAAGCCAAAGCAAGTGTTTATTTGTTGGTGTGAGATGGTTATTTACTATAATAACTGCTTCGCTCTCGTTCTGCGTGTTTAGATTGTTGATACTGCTTCTCTGTTTCTCTCTTCTAGCAGCTTTTGCATGTTTGATAAAGTTTAGTTTACTTGTGTAGCTTGCAAACGAAACAATGATAACAGATCTCCGTGGATCTTTTGCTCTTGTTCTGTAAATGTCTGTAACGTCGTGTGGGAGAATCGGACAGTTGATGGTCTCTCCCAAGTCTTGCACTACATTGATAAGGTTTTCGTTTGTTGTTGGGTTTATGTTTTTAATTTCTACGTTTGCTTTTAGAAGTTGTTGTTCAATTGTATTTATTTTTGTTTCCATTGTATGTATGATTTCATCTTTTTTTAAATTGTTTTCTTTTAATTCTTTTATTTCATTTGATAATTTTTGAATAAGATTGTTGTTTATTGATATGTTATTATTTAATTCTTCATATTTGTTGGCAACAAAATCACAGCTAGATTTAATTTCAGACATTTCTTTTCTCATTGCTTTCATCTCTTGTAGAATGGCTGCATTGTAGTTCTCTCCTTCGTCTTGCTTAGTGCCAGCTTCTGGAGTAGAAGTACTTCGTGTTCGTTTCGGTGGCGGTTGATTTGGTGTTTTCGACGGCGAGCTCGCATTATTCGTGTTGGTTATCTCCTTTCTGCACGCTGGACACCTCCATTCTTTTTTTTTTATTGCAGACATTGTTCTATATGATCTCTCAGTGACAGTTGTGCATTTAAAATGCATCTTTCCATCACATCGAAAACAGGTGACAAAATCCCCATGAGGGGGGAGATCAGAAGAACATTCACTGCACAAGTTCATGATTACAAAAGTCTAAAGGGTTGCGAGTGTATTGGTACAAAACAAAGAGTTTATGCAAAAAAAAAAATTAATAACCAATAATGGAACTTTATGGGGCAAATTAAATGGGATTAAATTTTAAAAAAATCACTTGAGTTATTATTTAAATGATGCTACTGTTACTCAATTCCTTTGGAGTCACTAATTAAAATTATTAGGAAAAGTTTGATTACTATAAAAAGAACACTTTTCAGTTTTTTTTTTTTTTTCACTGGGAGCTAAATTCGAACCACAACCAATCAATTCAATCACAGAAAAAAAGGAAGATGGTGAGGATAACTTAAAAAAAAAAAAAAAAATATTTTGCTACAACGTGATTTGATTCTACATATGCTGCTGATGCGAAACGAAAAATCCCATACAAAAATGACACAACGAAATCACAAACGAAAAATTCGTTGTGTTTTTCGTTCTGCGGTACGCTGTTCAATTAGCGAAATCGATAATTTTAGCAGATTATTTGGAGAGATTTGTATTTGTTTTTTCTTTCATCACAACACGGCTTTCAGTGATTTGTATGCGCTTGTGTTTGCTTTTTGTTTTTGTAAATGGTAACACTTACAAAGGGTAATTTTGCGTTGTGGTTTTCGTAAGCATTTCGTTGTCATGTTGGAGACCAACTAAAAATTTCGTTCCGCATCAGCAGCGTATTAGGTTTAATCAGTGAAAAAACTCTCAATTATTTATTAAATCAGAGGTTAGTGCTGTCAGAAAACTTTCGTGCAAGAAGCCCTAAACGAATAAAACATCAAATGGGATATTTTAAGTTAGGTACAGATAGGTTAAGGTAGATGCTTCTTTTTTATAAATTTATAAATTATGTAAATTCAAAAGTGGAAAATATATTTAAGAAAATCGGGAAAAAGTGCCATATTTACATCAAAAATCGGTTTATCGGAAATACCTCTGAAAATCGGGAGAAATACGATAAATCGGTGTTTCTGGCAAAACTGCCTTTTAGTAGCCCGTTGCGTAATGGTTAGTGCGTTGGATTGTAATGCGAGAGGTCTGGGTTTCTTTTCTAAGCCACTTCCATATAAAAATAATTAAACCTTTTTTTCAGGGCTGCTGCCGTAGAAGTGACAAATGCTCCAAGAGTATCCCTTACTGTCATAGAAAAGCGCCGCTTATCTTAGCCGTTCGGATTTTCAGTTCATTTCATTCTATTTATTCAACCATTTATATAAACAAATTATTATTATACATATGTATAATTAAAAATAAAAATGGGATTCGGAAATAAACAATAGGTGGAATGATTGAGAGTTGTAATTCACTGAGCCGTTGTGGCACCAAATGCAGGTACTTATTTTTATTTGTATGTCCATTAACTCTTTATAACTGGAAAATATAACACATCTAATAATGCTTCTTAATTATTGTTATTTATTTGATATTTTTAATATTTACTCAGCTTGATGTATATTTATTCCTTTAATCTTCAACTTTCAATTATTTTATACAAAAAATATCTCTGACACATCACAGATCACAAAGATGAAGAATTATTTCAAGAATTTCCAATCAATTCTAATTGGCATCGCATATCACTCTTGAACATTGATTTCAGTCAAATGGCACGTGGGACGATTATTCAATTGGACTTTTAGTACCATACATACATAGAAAATATGTATCTATTTGTAAATGTGAATATTTAATTAGATAGATATAGTATCTCCAGGAAGACAGCTGTAGACAGAAGGACAAGAAAATTGGTAATAAATTATTTTAAATTATCCCTGATGGGTAGGTAGACCTATTCAAGTACCGTGTGAGAATTTAAGGCATATAATAATGATCTAAAGCTGGGGTGTATTTATTAAATGTGAATGTGATATCATTGCCTTGCTTAAAAGATTTTTATTTTAACTTTTGAGTTTAAAAAGTAGATAATGATGTTAAAATATTTCCAATTGCTCACATTGACCTTGCATATATTGTACAGGACAATTCTTGATTGATGTTTAGGAGTGATCAGTTTGAGTGTAAAAATAAATTTTCGGGGTTGTCCCCCCTCCCCCACCTCTTCCTATTTTTGGCTTTCATCTAAGTCCAGGAAAAATAGATTTACATGGAACTTTTTCAAGGAAATTGGGCATAAACGTTAAAACTTAGAGAGTTCCTCCGGTCTGATGACCGCTAGGTCAGTTATAAGGGGTCAAAGGTCATAAAAGTGAGTTTTTTGCAAATATCTCAAAAACGGTTTAGGCTAGAGAAAAATTTTATTCTACAATCTTGTGGTTGAGGCAATTTGCCATAAAAATGGGCTCTTACTTTTTTCGTACCATAGACCAATAAAAAATTACAGCAAATGGCAAAATCAAAAAATCTATTTAAAAAAGGGCCAACATTCATGAAAATATAGGAGTTTTTGGAAAATATGTTAAAACTTTTTAACGGTTTATGCTACGAAAAAAGTAAAAGGTCATTTCATTCAAAATTAAATGAACTACAAGGGGCTAAAAATTTACTCTTAACACAAACCGTTTTTGAGATATTTGCAAAAAAAAAAAACTCCCATTTTCATCACTTTTGGCCTCTTTTTTAGAGATTTTTCGACTTTTCGCTGTAACATTTTAACGGTCAATGCTACGAAAAAAACCGAAAAGACAATTTTTGTGAAAAATTACACTTCAGCTACAAGATTGGGGAAAAATATTTTCTTTGTAAGACTTTAGTTCTCAAGATATCGCGAAAAAAGTGTTAAAACGTCTATTCCAAAATGACAGCCAATACCAAAAACTCGGTTTTATACTCACAAGGTATAATCCCCTTTACACATCAATCAAAAAAATTTGTCCTATACTAAATACAAGGTTCAACTAAAATTTTGTTAAATTAAATGGCAAAAATAGCATGTGAGAAATATATCATGCGAGACATAAAAAAACATATCATGCGATATAAAAATTGTGCAAGAAAAGTTTCATGCAAGAAAAAATAACATCCGGAAAAAATATGATAAGAAAAATACGAAAAAAAACATAAGCGGGCATTGTAGGTTTCATACGGGAAAAATATCAGCGAGAAATGTATAATGCGAAAAATTAATACTGCAAAAATTAGATAGCAAAATATAAGTGAAAAAAATATAACACGGGAAATATACTTTCGGGATGTTTTTTGGTATAGATTTATTTATTTAATTAACGCTTAGTACAAGCAAACTTAATAACTAATACAATTAAGAAAAACTTAAGAAAAAAACTAGACCATGTATTATAGAAAAATAAAAAAATTAAACATATTGTTGTGGAAGGCTTGCGAGGAGTGTTTTACGTAGAGTAGATTTGGATATGTTGAAGTCAAATATATTCGAAAAGGTGTTAACATTACGAAGCATGCGAGACATAGGATTATAAAATGAATAGTTTGTGCGGTGATAAGGGATGCGGAAAAGGGGTACATTAGTGGAGGACAGTCAATGTTAAAAAAAATAAATAAATTTGATGGCACAACAGCTCATGAAGAACTAGGGCCTAGTGACTTACAACTCTCAACCATTCCTGTGTGCGTGTCTGCAGGAATGGAGGGGACCTACAGTTTATTGCCGAATCCGAACGGCTAACGAGCGGCACTTTTCTGTGACAGGAGATACTCTTGGAGGATTTGTCAATTCCTCGCAAGAGGCAGTAGCCGTTTTTCTTTTAAATAAATAGATGGCGAGGCTGGGGATCGAACCTTAGACCTCTGGCATGACAGTCCATCGCACTAACCATCACGCCACGGCTACTACAATGTTACGACAGTCAATGTTACCAGTAAGTAAATCGTGAATAAAGATGGTGTCTGAGGTGTCTCTTCGTTTTTCTAAGGACTGCAGATTGATAAGTTGTAAACGTTGAACATAAGGAGGTAGTTGATAATATTCGTCCCAAGGAAGACTACGCAGCGCAAACCGAAGAAACCTACGCTGAACAGCTTCAATTCTTTTAATTTGTGTAACCTGATGGGGTGACCAGACTTGAGAAGCATATTCAAGAATAGGTCTGACGAAGGTTATATAAAGAGATTTGGAGACATATGGGTCAGGAAATTCTTTAGACCAACGTTTTATAAAGCCAAGCATGGAATTAGCTTTATTGATAATATTGTCAATATGAGAATGAAAGTTGAGCTCGCTGTCGCATATGACCCCTAGGTCCTGCAATGAAGTAGCATATGGTACAGGGATGCCGTTAATAAAATATTGTCGGATAGGCCCAGGTTGACGTTTTCTGGAAAATGTTATAGAATGGCACTTGCTAAAATTGAGTTCAAGAGAGTTTTTCTGACACCAAAGAGAAAATTTATCGAGGTTGCCCTGCAGAAAACAAGAGTCTGTTAGCGATGATATACTATTGAAGATTTTCATATCGTCAGCATAAATTAAAAGATCACATTTCAGGATTTGAGAGACATCATTTATTGCTAAAATGAACAGCATTGGGCCTAAATGGCTGCCTTGTGGAACACCGGAAGGTGCGAAAATTGGAAGAGATAAAGATGATCTGAAACGTATAATGTAACTTCTATTTTTTAGATAAGAGTCAATCCATGAGATGAAAAATTTTGGAAAGCCGAGAATTTTTAATTTGTATATAATCATTTTATGAGATATTTTGTCGAAGGCTTTGCTAAAATCTGTTGAAATCAAATCAACTTCGCCCCCATCTTCCATAGTGCATAGCGTATGGGAAACAAAATCTACAAGGTTTGTTGTTGTTGATAGTTATAAAAAAAACACAAATTAGTTTCTGTGAAATGATGTTTCGCTTATTTTGAGCCGATCAAATTAATTGAACGCAATAAGGAGATCGTGGCTTAGGCTATGAGCTATGTATGGCGCAGGCGTCCATCCTGTTGGAATTAAAAGTTGTCCATGCCGTTAGCAGTCAAAATTGGCATAACAAAATCCGCTATCATGGCACAATAACGCTCTCCATTGATGGCTACGGCTGCTGCAGCGTCGTCCACGACGAATAAATTGATACCGATATCGGTCCTGCGAGAAAAATATCATGCAAGAAAAATGTGAGAAAAATAACTATTGTTAAAAATTCAGAATAAATTTAAAAAAAAATTTGCTTTTCTTTTTTATAAAACTAATTATATATATATATTCTTCCTACTGAAAAAAATACCCAAGTACCAAATTAAAAAAAAAAGACCTATCGAAATAGCTATTCTCCAAAGTTAAGTTCATATTAAAATTATGGAGTATTTTTTGTACAATTTCATTTCAATAAACAGGAAAATAATTTTATATAAACACCTGATACCTAAGAATAACTAAATAAATTGCAGCATTCGACATCGGTATTTTTTCCTCATCTTTCTTCTACCTTAAGATAAAGAAGCCTGGCGTTTATCTAATTCGAATTTCATTTTATTTTATACAATTTGCAGATTTTCCGACGCAATTTCGGCTGTGAACTAAATTCTCCAATCGAACTGACGCCACCGATTTCTTTCAGGTCAAAAGGTTGTGCTGCGCCTAGGTATTTAAGCGCGTTGTCGTCGATCGTTGCGTTTGTTAGCAGCCTCGAGTTCTTGGACTAAATTCAATTGCATCAGTCGTGCTCTCGTGTGTTTTGTTTTGGCCAATAGTTCGTACATTCGCATTATCTACCATGGTGTGGGAGTTTTTGGGATTTCAGTCGGTTTTTGTTTTGATTGCAGACCGAATGCCCAACATGACATGGGGCGGTGGTGCGATGAAAGATTCACAGTACGTCTATAGTAGAGGCAGAGCATGTGATTGATGGATGGACATGGTAATATTGATAGACAAATGTGCTTCGAAGAATGCGCGCCTCGAAAGAATCTTGGCGCTATAGAGGTAGGCGTGATTCGCTGACCTGGCGGGCCGTGACAGCGATATTTGGCATATCAATCGAAGGTATTTCAACCTAGGCGTAGGTGGTTTGCCAGTTTGACTGATAGCTAGGTAATTTGAAAAATAAAATAAACTTTTGAGAAAATATCTATAAATTGTTGCCAGATAGATTTGCAACTTTTTGCATTGTTTATATTGATCATGATCACATTTATTTGGATTATTTTTCTTTTTTTTTTTACTTTTTAAATTGGAATTAAAAATTATGATATCACTATTATTCGGATATTTATAGTTTGTACACCATTATGTAATGAACTTGCTGTGAAGGGAATATTTGTCCCATATGGGAAGTTTAAGAGCAAAGTGCTCCCTCTTTTTAAGCGACTTAATTCGACACATCAAAGTTTGGTATTTCAATAAATTAAATTGTTGCGTATGCCGTGTCGCCGAATAGAAGAAGACATGTTTTTATCTCGTTACAAGTGTCTATAAGATTACTTATATGAATACATTGTATAGCTGTACTACATACATACCTACTTGGGAAAGCAAGTGGATTGTGTTTTTTGACAATTTGATAGAGGGGGCACTAAATGATTCTTGTCGCCAGCTGCTATCATGACAGGCCCTGAATTTCCATCAGTTTTTTCCTCCGACACTTAAAATCTTTGTTCATATCGTTATTCGTAACTGAAGCTTATTTAGGTACATCAAATATGATATTTGTGAAATGGAAGTTGTTGTTTAAATCTCTGAAAGCTCGAAAGTTGATACAAACAGGAGTGTATGCGGAGTGGTTTGTTTTTCATTAGTGGACTGTCATTTAATATTTTGGACAGGTTTCAAGATCACGCATTTTAGACATGTTAACTCGTTTTTCTTGCAACTTCAAACATTTACTGTTACTTTTTGACCACAAAGTCGGGTTTATGGAGTTTAGGGCTTGGAGAGTTAGTCATGATAGAGTTAGGAGCTTGACTCTTTATGAGATTGCATTACTTTTTCATAGCGAAAGTGTCATGAGATTATGAGTCTTGGCAACCTATTTTACATGAAATGTTTTTTGTGGGATCAATTTTGGGATATCCTGTGGAATAGGCCAGAAAAATGAATTTTCGTCTTGGATACAGAAGGCCCCACATTTTTGCAAATAAAAAGTAAAGACCTATCTTATTGCATAGTTGAATTTTTGCTATACTTCACACCCAAAAATTGCTGTGGGCTCTCAGTCTATACTGTTATTAATGGCTAACGGAAGATTTTTTGCGACCTTTAGTCCAATGTGTTTCGCCCAGGCATGACAGTTGGGCTTATCAGTTAGATGCTGTCGTACCTTTCTAAGACGCAAGCAAGTGGATTGGTGGTAGCGCCTTTAAGTTGTTGTTGTTGTTGTTCGCAATTTCAATTTATACCAGTCGTTTTCTAGAAAATTTATATTTTCTGTAACAGTTTTTAAAAAATTAATTTTGAAAGTAGGTATCATAAATATTTACTATAAGAAAAATATTCTAGATTATTTTAAAAAACCGCTGAGTACTACGTTTTGTAAAAATCAACTGAGTCGTTTTCAAAATATTTAATTTTGAAACTTTTTTTAAAAATCCAAAAATTTTTTTTTTCAAAATTTTGATATACAATTTGATTTTGAATTTTTTATAAGATTCTCCATACAAAAAAAATTATTAAATTCAGCTTATTTCTTTTCGAGTAAAACGAAAATTTAAAAGTTAGTTTGTAGGTACCATTTAAAACCATTTTTTCGATATTTTATTTTCACCAAAAAGAAGTCCATACCTACCTAATAAAATTTACCAAAGTTTTTTTTTTAGAAAAATCTGTGTAGACATTTTTCAGAAAAAAAAAAAAGATTTCTCGAAAACTTCCAACAAAAATTATATGGCCGGTACCGTTATTTTTGGTCCTTAAAAAAAATGAAAAAAACGTGTCGGGGGAATGTCCACAAAACGCTAGTTACCAAGTTTAAATAAAATCGAACAATGCGTTTAGGCTATAGGTGAGTACACAGGGAGACAGACAGACGGACGGACGGAACTGAGAGACCCACTTTTTCGTCTTCCCTATTGAGTTCGATTTTTTTTTTTTGCCATATAATAGTACCTACTTCTACATATATCGCAAGTAAAAATTGTGGGTGTTACGAACGGGCTGGTTCGCTTATAAATGCCCAGTAGATGCCAACCGAACTTTACAAAAAGCCACTTAGCGTTGCATATTAAGACAAAGTCGAGGTACCTACACGACCTGCTATGCCTATACTCAGACTCACCCGTGTTCTTATTTCCTTACGATAAATTTTCTCACGCACCGTTTTATGCGATGACACCACATGTACGAAGATTATGTTATTTTAATTAAGGGTAAAGTACACAATGACAACGAGTTAAATTTATTGTATCTTTTATATAGCACTCAATATGGAAGGGTGACAGATTCTGGTCATGTGCACTTTATTTTGAAGTAAGTAATCTATTTTGGAATAATGAAGAATGTTACGTCGTGTGTGTGTGGGAATTGGAGAACATCGTTTATGGTACAACAAAGAAGAGTATCTTTTACCAAAAGAACTCGTAATTTATAAAAATATCGGAAGTAAAAAAAGACACTTGCAATGAGAAGGGATTGAGTGAATTAACTATCTGCATGCACCATGTTGTATTCATCTGACAATATTATCACTAAAACAGTTCATCCCAAAGGAATAAAAAAAAGAAAACATTTTGGGGAAAAAATAATGGTTTTTATCATTTAAACTCTAAAAGGCCTTCTATATAGTATCAAATTAAGGACTCGGTATTAAATGACAAAAAAGCAATCCTTGGTAAAATTAACAATAATCAGCTAAATGGCAGGTGTCAAACTGTTGATCAAATTCCATTAATTACTCTTCCTCTCTTCCAACATCGCACTATCTCTAAGCAACAAAATTTATGACATCAAAGTAACTATATACGGCTATATGGACTCTTTGGACTATAAAAACTCGGGCTGTTTATTGATTGCTTTTCAACAAGCTCGCCAGGAAATGGACTATATCGAATAATAAAACTGTCTTCTACCATAAGCACACGCGCCGCGTAAGGCATAGTCATTTCCAATTTAAAAGTCACACCGTCTCGTCATCAGAAATCGAGAAAAATCCTATTAAAAATTCGACTGACTTGCCCTACTTGCTTATTGACTTTTCCAGGGCCGGAATAATACAAAGGGTTTAGAAATCCTGATGAGACAATAATAATGTTTTTCTGTTAGGTAGGTCTGTATTATAACAGAAACGGGCTTGATTTACAAGAAAAATGTTTATTAAAAGTTCTGTACTTTCTGAACAAAGTGATTGTAATAATAATAAAAAAAATAAATAAATTTGATGGCACAACAGCTCATGAAGAACTAGGGCCTAGTGACTTACAACTCTCAACCATTCCTGTGTGCGTGTTTGCAGGAATGGAGGGGACCTACAGTTTATTGCCGAATCCGAACGGCTGACGAGCGGCACTTTTCTGTGACAGGAGATACTCTTGGAGGATTTGTCAATTCCTCGCAAGAGGCAGTAGCCGTGTTTTCTTTTAAATAAATAGGTGGCGAGGCTGGCGATCGAACCTTAGACCTCCGGCATGACAGTCCATCGCACTAACCATCACGCCACGGCTTCTACACGGCTACTGATTGTAGCCAGGGATGTGACAAGGGATTTAACTTGAAACGGGGCACCTTTCAATATTCGTTTTTCTGTCATGCCAGAGGTCTGGGTTTAATACCAACCGCTTCCACCTCAAGTTCTTTTCCCGGGCTAACTGCCTCTTGCGAGGAAGTAACAAATCCTCCTCCTGCAGCCACGCACACAAGAATGGTTGAGAGTTGTAAGTCACTATAGGCCCTGGTTCTTCATGAGCCGTTGTGCCACCAAATTTATATTTTATTTATTTTAATTCGTATCTAGATACTCCATTTTATAACCCTATGTCCATTTTGTTTTCTACTTAATAGCTTTACGGGCCCTGTAAAAGATACCTATAGTATGCGGGAATAAGCTGTCTTTTGCAGGGCCAATTTGCTCTTGCCCGCCTTGACATTTTATTAGGAATCCATCACTGGAAGACCTCCAACATCTATATATTCATGTACACAAAACAAGCAAAATGTTTCATACACATGAGTGGCTGCTTTCGATATAATTAATTGACTTGGTTAATTTTATGGCTTCCTAAATTTCAATTTGAAGAACGGACATTTTTCTCCCATTGAACGGTTTCCACTTTATGCGGTCGTATAGAGGGCAAAAGTAAAAGATATTAATATATCCACAAGTATAGGTAGGTATATAAGTATAGTGGTGAGAATACGAGCACGAATTTTACGATATTTCCTTAAGCGGCACTTAACTTAAATAATAAGCGTTATAAATTCATGTAACATAACCCCACTTCTTATTCAAAAGTCGTGCATGATGTTCTTACAGCAAGCCTCATCAAGGTTTTACGACAATTTTGGCGTCATTTTCTAAAACAGATGGAGTGATGTCTATAAAGTTTAGTTCTTGATTTTCTTATTAATTAATGCGTATACTTTAATTTATTACACAAAGTCGTATACATCGAATAAGGGAATTTTACCAATCAGGTATTTATAATAAACCGATCGATTACGGCAGAAAGATTGAGTCATACTTTATTTGCCTCTCATATAAAAGTTTTAATGAAACATTAAATTTGAATATAATTGCATAATGGAACATAAGTTGGATAGAGGGATAGAAAAGAAGTGATTTTTTCATAATTTTGTTTTACATTATTGTAAATGTACAAAACGAGTACCTATTTAGGATTTAGTATGCAGGTAAGCAGGTAAGCAGGTAAGCAGGTAAGGGTTAAAAAGGAGCCCTATCCCATGTCGCAACTGTCCGAAAATAATATAGATTGGATATAAGCGACATCGTAAAGGCTTAACTACATTCAAAATAGATAACAGAAAAAAAAATGCTTTACTAAGAAAATAGAAAACGATGTATACGAAACCCTAAATCTACGAGCACTGTGTTAAACATTAATATTTCCCTATAAATCTCAAGAAAACCAAAAAAAAAAAAATAATGTATTGCATAAAATAGCAAATACCCTCAACGAAATAAAAAGAGGAGGGGGGTTCAATTTAGTATTGTGAGAATGCACAATCAAGGAGGTTTTCAACCCTCATCGATATCAGTATAGTTAAGCAGATATTTTATTTAATGTGCTGCTGAGAGACAATCAAAAAAACATTATTTTCTTAAAAATGTTCGTAATTTTCAAACAGTGTTGTATATTTTGAAGAAATAGGCCACTAGTTTCTTTAAATATATAATTTAAGTTTTAATTTAATGCAAATATTATATGAGCATAATAATTCAATAAAAATTGTATTTTTTTTAATAATTTTACTAGCTGACCCAGCGAACTGTGTTCCACCTATAATTGATTAAATTTTTACTGTTTCTTTCGAGAGTCGAAAACTCCAATTGTTATCACGACTTTCCGAATTTTTCAGCTTAATATTCCAATTTTTGTATGTCCATAGTGTGATTATATGGTTCAATACAAATCCCACAAAAAAATCTCCATTCAATTTGGATTATGTTCAGCCGCATTCAGTGCGTACGAACAAAAATCTACTTCAAGAAGTTTAAAATTTCAAGATGTTTTCACGATTTTCTGACTTTGTTGGTCGAATTTTCGTAATTCCCCGTGGAATTCGTGGTTTTGACTAAATATAAAGCAATATTGAGTAGTTCTCAATCTTTTACATCAATTTTCATAAAGATAGCAATCTTATTCCTTTAAACAAAACAAAAAAAATGAGTTTTCTCTTTTACACCTATATGTTTTTTTTTTTTTTAATTCAATAATTGTTGGGATAGAATAGAAATGACCATTGAGCTGGGTACACTCACCAAAAAGCTCTTATTTACCAAAGTTTAGCAACTAAAAATAAATAAACTATTCTTCAAGAAGGGTGAGCGTCGTGTTTAAAAGACTGCATTATTTCTTAATGTCGTCACTAAAAGTCATTGAATTGAAGAAAATCGGTTGGGAACACGTTAGGGGAATGACATTTTCGGTGTTTAAATCCGGATAACGGGTAAGAAATTTTTTTTAAACATTTTTCTGTAAGTTGCACCCGTTAAAACGAGGTTGTTGAAAGTAATTCAGCTAAATACAAAAATATATAATATTTTTTTTCGGTACGAGAAGTGATGGAATCCAAAATAGTAATGTATTGAAATATTGACCTATATGCATACAACTAAGAATTTCAACTGAAAAATTTTTGAAAATTATTATAATTGAAAATAAACTCATTAAGGAACTTTTGCAATCATTGTTTCAATACCAACGCGTTAAACGCGTAGAATTTTAATTAATGAATCTTCATTTATGAGAAAAAGAAATTAAAAATCATACACGGTATTTCCATCAACATCAACCAATAATTTAATGGAAGATCTTATTAGTGTACATTATTTATTTTTCATTAAAATACCAGTATTGTAATATTTCTCTCCTGATCAAATTACGTATGGTCAAAAAGATAAATAATCCTCCCCACAATCACCTTCACAACATCACTATCCTAATGCATTAATAATATTTGAATGCATTGAATTCTTTTCGGAATAAAATCACATTAAATTTCTCTTAATAAAATGTCACGTGTCTATGAAATTATACAAAATATGGGGTGACAATTTTGTGAACCATCGCAGGTGATTTAAATAAACACTCTCGTAGAATCTTCTTAAAGCAAAATTTACCTATTTTATCATATTGTGGGTATAAGTAAACGATAAATATTTTAGTATGTATGTATAATGGGTTGTATTCTATTCCCTTGGGTCCCATTTTTAAAAAGGATGTGTCATTTGGAATTGAATATTAATATATGACCAAAATTAAAAACGTGCTAACACACGTGTTTAGCATACCTTTAACACGTTTTGGTTTTTGGCCTTGTGATGGGTCGATTAAATTATTGTCTGTCTTTCCTAAACACTCATATTAAAGAAAATCAACATTCAGTTGATACTCGTTTACCAGAATTCAGCTAAACAGGGTGTCGGCGATGGAGACGAAAACCATAGGTTCCTGAGGTCATTTTAAGCCGATATGATTTTTGGTCTAGTTTTTTAAGTGGTTCTAACTTTGCCAATTCCATCCGAGTCTTGAATTTTTTTCTGCATTTACACAAGAGCTTTTACCCATCCAACTTTTTTCTATGCAGTTAACGGTTTTCCCACAATTTAAAATAAACCCCATTTAATGGCATTTTTAGGTTCTTTTTTGACTTCAGTATTAGCTTCTTTTTTTTTTTTTTTAAACCTGCATAGAAGAAAAGTTTTATCGGGTTAAAATTCTTAACTGCTCTCTTGTAATAGAAAAATACAAGAATCGGTTGGAGTTTGGCAAAGTTAGAGCCACTCAAAAATCACAAAAATCAAAATGGAAGCGAAAACGAGAAAATTACCTCTTAAATTTTTGACTTAAAATAATCTCAGGAACCCAGTGCTGTAGCCGTAGCTACTCGGTATGAAAATTTTCCCATTTACCAGGACAGTCGATAATACGCAGATAAAATTAGAATGGAATAATTATACCCACTCAAAAACAACATCTGCTTGACGCGGGTAGTAGTCCTAAATTAACTTTTGACTCACTTGGGTGGGTTTCAAGTCCAAAAACCAAAAATGTGGACTTTTAAATCAAACTGATGGATGGTCCAAAAGTCCCGAATTAAGTGGGTCAATAATATTGGATTATAAATCCTTGCTTTCGTAAGTTGTTTAAATTTAGTTTGCATAGATATTCAAAAAGTTATTGTGAAAAATTCAAATTTCATTTTTGTTTGTATTAATTAATTTAATAGAAAATTTGCATGATTTTTATCAATAACCAAATTGAAATATTTTTAAAAGGTTTTATAAGTAAAATGCGAAAAAGTTTAGAGCAGATATAAAAAAAAATTTTACAAATAGTTTTCTATAATATTTCTGTTTTCGTTTGTCTTTAAATCCCCTATTTTGCCTTACTGAAAAAATTTTTCATAAGACAAATATTTTAGTGGCTTTTAAATTTTTAAATGACGTATGTTGTATGAAACAACATCATTTAAAGATTTAAGAGCCTGTTAAATAGTTAAAAGGGCCTTAGGAAATCGGTCATTAATGTAAATGTTTAAGACCAAAGTAAAAAGTTATAATAGGTAAACTTGTATTGTATTCAAATTATATTCACCTTTTTGTATCAATTCCCTCCCGAATGAAATAAAAAATACTTTAGTTACATTAAACATTAAAATATATATTTAGGTAATACATCGACCAATGTACAAAAAAATATATTCATGTAAAAATCAAACCCACCTAAAACATTTCATGTATAAAAAGGTCGCCAAGACTCACATGCACATAACGCTTTCGCTGTGAAAAAGTTATGAGATCTCATGAAGAGCCAAGCCCATAACTCTACAAGGCCTAACTCTACAAGACCTAACTCTACCAACCCTACATCGTGGTCAAAAAGTATGGCTTGGCCGTTTCGCAGCCGAAACACAGACACTTCCATAGATTTTTGGTAAAATTAAGTCTGTCTTGCAAAAGTTTTATGAAACGGCCAATCGTGGTGAAGATCATATAATACATAAACAACCCTTATTTCAAGCAAAGACATATTGTGCATTGTTTTGTGTGATTGTGAAAATTGTTGTTGTCTCAGAAGTTTTATTATGAACCCCCATTTTTGGGGTGTTGGAGGGTGAAAGTTATAGATTTTTTTATTTTTTTGTTGTTTGTGTGCTAATCCTAGCCTACATTCCAAATTTCAGCTTTCTAGGACTTCGGGATGGTTTTGATGAGTGAGTGCGGTCAGTGACAAAATCGACGTTTTTTGGGTATGAATTACACCCAAAGTATAAAAGCTAGAAATATGAAATTTGGTGTGTATTATAAGTACGCGGACTACACCTAATCCCAAAAATTTAAGCTCTCTAGCTCTATCCAGACCGAAGTTATGAGGGCTTGAAAATCCGACGAAACGTTACGAGAAAATATAGGTAGTGCCCGCCGCTCGTTTTCCTCGTCTTGGCAAGAGGTACTACCGTGCTCCTAGATATAAAAATGTTGACTATACGCTATAGGCTATAGGCATAGGGGTTGATTTGTTCTAATCTCACATTCAATTTTAATTCCAAACGCCCGAGAGCGTTGGTTAAAGCGAAGGTACATAACATCCGTCGTTAGATGATTGGCGTAGGTATGAATTTATAGGATTAATTTATAACATTTCTATGATCTACCCTGCCAACATTCTGATAATTTTGTAATCAGCTTAACTAGTGGACACGAGGAATTCTCTTCGAACTTCACATTTCCCTTTTATAGAATTGAGTTTCTCATTTCAGTAAAATAGTATTGATGAAAGGTAACAAAACAACGCGTGTTTAAATTAAAACTCCCTTTCGTATAATAATGGAAGCGAAATGAAATAGAATTATTGCGAGGTAGACTATTTTGAACACGTGTTATTGTATTATATTAAAATCAAATGAACATTCAGATTGCCGTATACACATGCCAGTAAAATATATGTTTGTATGTCGATTGTAGAATATCCTTGAGAAGGAATAAAAGTCATGTGATTGCTCACAAAGCCTCAATCAAATCAAAATAAACTTAATCTACCTATCTATATTGAAACAATTTACTTTCAGTTAAATGTGGATTTGTGTTTAATTTTAATTTTGTAATGTTCAAAATGATTGCATGTATGGCCTATAATAAAACTGCGTTTCAATTTTTACTTGCAATATACAGAGTGTCCCCTATAGTTCGTGCAGAATATTTTGGGGATAATTCCTGAGCACAATTTTAATTTTTTTGAAAATCGTTGTTTGTCAAAAAATTTCATTCGTAAAATTTGCAAAGTTGCAAATTTGCAAGAAATACTTACGGCACAACGCAACACAAGTTGAGCACAATACAGCACATCCATTATTTTTTTGAAAATCGAACATGGCGGTGCTTACTTCACGCACATGTTAAGGCTGTAAGTTTGATCACACCAAAAACATAAAAAAAGAGCCAAGTTTTATTATTTTTTAGTATTAGTATGTATACAAAAAAACCTTTATGTAACAAGTCAGCCGTGAAAAGTAATGAGATCTAAAAGTACGCCAAGTTCTAAGCTTATGAAAGGTTTATTATCAAATATTTTAAGTAGAGTAATATGGAAATAACTTCAAATTATAAGAGAAATTTCTTATTTAATGATAACTGACTAAAATTTGGTATGTTTACTTAGCAAGTTTTCAAGACATTTTGAATGTTGAGTAATCAGATGGAAAAAAGAAAACTTGCCACGTAAACATACCAAATTTTAGTCAGTTATCATTAAATAAGAAATTTCTCTTATAATTTGGAGTTATTACGATATTACTCAACTTAAAATATTTGATAATAAACCCTTCATAAACTTAGAACTTGGCGGACTTTTAGATCTCATTACTTTTTACAGCTGATTTGTTACATAAAGGTTTTTTTGTATACATGGAGAACTTGGCTCTTTTTTAACATTTATGTTTTTGGTTTGATTTCACTCCTTTTTGCAAAGAATTTTTTTTAACACAAAATCTTAAATTTTCAATTTTCGAATGCACCTGAGGTCTAACACTCTAACTAATCATCATTCTACAGCAAACAATAATAATTCTATGAAAGTGGGCGGATGCCACGTCCCCTGAATGATAAACCCCAAATTTTTAAGTTTTCCTCAACATGAGTTATGAACCCGACCTCTCTACCGAAATTCATAATTCTACAACAATCAGAAGTGCTTCATATAATTGAAAACACTTCTGAGAAAGCGGGTTGATACAACGCCCCTGAATGTCAATTATCAAATTTTAAATTTTTTTCTTTGCTTGCATTGGAAGCCTTATCGATCTACTAAATTTCATCATCCTATAACAATCAGACATAGTTCTAAGAAAGTGGGTGGATGACACGCCCCTAAATGAAAAATCTCAAATTTAATTTCCGTTTTCCTTACACACATTGCAAGCTCTACCAATATACAAAATTTCATCATTCTGCAACAATCATAAAACAATTTGAGGAAGTGGGTGGATACCACGCCCCCTATATGGAAAATCCAAAATTTTCGATTTTTTTCTCTGTATACAGCACAAGGCCTACCGTTGTGCGAAATTACAAGATTCTATGGTGTCGGGAAGTGCTCCATGCAATTGATAACTATTTTCAGAAAAGTGGGTGGATACCACGCCCCTTGAATGATAAATTTTAATTTTTTTTCCTCTGTACAAATTGTAAGGCCTTCCGCTCTACTATCATTCTACAACAATCAGAATTGATATATAATTGATAGCAATTCTGTGAAAGTGGGCGGATACCACGCCCCCTATATGGAAAATCCAAAATTTTCGATTTGTTCCTTTGTATAAACCTACCACAAGGCCTACCGTTGTGCGAAATTATTGATTCCGAAGATAGAGGGGGGTCGAAAAGCGCTTGAGTTTGTTCCTGTAAAAAGGTAGTAGTGCCGAGAACTTGGCTGGGCACTACCGTGCCCTTTGATGTACAGTTAAAGAACAGACGCACAGAACGAGGCAAACAAGAGATACCTAATCAAAACCACATTCATAAGCCGAAAATGTGAATTAACAAAGGAAAGCTAAAAGTATGAAGCTTAACCTAAAATTTCCTATATCAGGCGATGAAAATATAATGAAATAAGCTATAGAACTACTTACCTTAAGCTTAAGTAAAAGCTATGACTAGCTAGCTTAAGCTTCTTTCAAAAACAGCTTTTACTTTTTTTTATTCACAAAAACTGACTTTAATTTAAATTCATTCGTGTAATGCTCCCCTTCAACTCCTATTTGAGTTTAATTTTTTTTTTAGTTACATTTTACAAAACCAAAACATCACGAATGGTTTACCCTAAATAACATAATGCAATGAACCGAATGACTTCAACATTCTTCAACTCTTTGCCCACTTGTATGAGTTGAGTAGAGCACTTGTACTTGGTGTACCTCGTATTCGTGGCTAATCACATGTGTGCTGTCAAAATTTTTAAAAATCAACAAGTTCATCGCATGAACCGCGACTCAGCGACTGACAGCCGATGGATGTGTGGTGTCATCGAAGACAAAACCATGCCTTAAAAATGTCTTTCCAAAAATATGTACCAAATCAAATAATTGAAAAAAGGAGGGAGACTTCAGACTTCATATAGCTAGATACTCGTATTTTTTTTCTGTGTCAAATAAAACATGTGTTGTTATTATTGTTGTTGTTGTTGTTATTTTCTCTTGAGTCCAATTGGATTTTTCAACGTGCTCTATACTGTTTTGTTTATTTAACCAGACGAACAGACGGTTTTCCCATCAACTTCTGAGTGATGATCTAATTTGGATTCTTTTTTTTCCGGTTCGACTCCTCCCTTGTGTCATTTAGTGGGTTTGGTAAATATAAAAGTTCCTACACTACTTGCTACCGACCATTTGCTCAATTCGTCACTCATTCCGTGTGAATAGAAGAATGTACTTGAAATTGTAATAAATCCTTAAGCACTCATGCATCAAATAAAAATGACAAAAGAACGAAACGAAAACAAAGAGCCAAAAATGAAGATTAAGCAATGAGGAATATTCATTAATTCTGATCGATGACCGTGAATCCTTTTGGTATGAGATATATGTCTTTAGAAGATTTGTAGACTTTATTTTGATAGAAATAATTGGAAAAAACATGGACAAAGGAAAAATGATTCTCTGATTTCATTTCTATGAAACAAAATTTGGGTATTTTGCATAATTTAATTTTATGAATTTGTTTAAATTTTTGTCAAAGCCCAGGATTTAAAAAAAAATCGTGAGCAATTGCACCTTTTATCTAGGCTAACGCATTAAAAGTATTAAAAAATATAAGATACTACCAGACCCGCGCTCGCGTTGCTTCGCAAAGTTTATAAAACAATTTCTTTTAGTAAATAATATGGTATCAAAACAGACCTCAAAAGGGCTAATTGCAATTTCTACCATATTATTAACATACATTTTACTAAATGCTTACGTTTAGAGCAAAGATCAATCCGATCTCTTTAAAAATTGAAAGCTTTTTTCATTTGTTAACGAATAATTTTCCTTCTGTAGATCCAACTCAATTGAGTCGAAGAGAAAACAATTGAGTCGACTGTCGGAAGAGATTCAGTAGTCAATAACCAAAAGAAAATGCACAAACACCGAAGCGATAATGAAATGAAACAAAGCAGCGTATGCAAAAATACAAAAAGTTAGGTACATAAATTTATTTCTTCGTTGTTCAGTTCAGTTGAGAAATAATTTAGAGCTTAAAATTAGCATAATACTATTGACTTTATAAAAAAATTTAATTTTTCTAAAATATGGAACAGGTTTGAAAGCATAATTGAATATGTTGGTCGATCTCGCCAAAAAAGTGTAAGAAATTTTTTAAAAGTTAATAACCTTATTTAACGAACATATAAAGCACACAAAAAATATCCTTACACATTTCTAAAAGAATAAGGAAAATTATAATATTTGTTTCAAGTAAATCAGTTGAATACTTTTTGAGATTACCGCGGACAAACTAAATATTTGTTTCGTTTTTATGTAATAGTAATGATTAATGATTGTAAAATTTTTCTTAAAAGAATTCGCTTTTCTTCCTTTTTAATCTTAATTGCATACTTATTTATTAGGTACCTATGTACGAATTGAGAAAAAAAAATGAATAGCGTGAACAATTAAATTCGGTCCCAACAAAATGTCAAAGCCATTTCTACTAAATTGCAACCTAAGCACAAAATCTTCGTTTGTTATTCCAACAATGCAGTTAATAGTACTGACACAAATGTGTTCATGTGAATCCAAAGAAATCTAATTTTCGTGAGCAAACAGATTCTCATCACACTTTCTTATTCTATACGCCACACTATGCCAATGCCACACACTATATAACCCAACCGCTAAATATGTTTGCCACTTAATTTAATTGAGGCGCACATTACACGTCATCTTATTACGTTAGCAGCAGAACATTGTACAGAAAAGCTAAGTTGAATAGGATTAAATCCACAAGATATTTTATGAATCATTTCCTAAGCTCTCTCTGCCATATCTTTTAACCTCCTGCTCGAACTTTCAACCCCGCAAAATGGAGTATATCCATATCGTATCGTATCGTATCCACCTCAGCTTATAGTGCAAACGCGTATATCCACTTCCTTATTGTCTCCTTAGCGAACAGAGGCTAAATCCCTGTCGGTGGTATTATACCACGTATACCATCTCAGTGTGTATCCTTAATTAAGCTGTATCAATTAGAGTAATAAGCAATATGCTCTGTCTTCCTATCCTATGTATGGTCCTAACTCATAGCGCTACCTAAGAACACACAGTGTGCTTATAGTTCATGCTTAAGACTGAAAGATGGATGAAATTCCTTCGAAAAGAAGAGAAAACATAATTAATTTAATTCTTTCGCATCTTCAAAGTTGATTCCTTTTTTTTGTTTTTTTTTTTCTCTTCTTAATCCTTAATCAATTTATCTAAAGGTGCGGAATGTATACAAACATATATTTTCAAGGCGGGGGTTTAAGAAAATTAAGTTATCGCTCCTTTATAAAGTATAGCTTCGATGTACTTCACACATAACCAAGGTACTACTTTGTTTCGGATTATTCCGAAGTGGTTAGGGTAAAATTTACTTTTCGGGTCAGGAAAAAGTTTATCTTCTTTTGACTTACCACCACGGGACAAGAAAGTATTTTTAATTTGTATCTTTATTTTAGATAAAGAGAAAAAAAGAACAATATGCAAGAATTTTCTGGGGGATAAAATTGTGTATTGGAATTTCGGTGGTCATCGGAAATATTTAATATCACAGTAGCTTCAGGCGAGTCGATTTAATTATATATTTTGAAGTAAAAAGAATAGAAAATAATATACCATTTTTTAAATGAAAATCTGTAAAAAACTTTAACTGTGATAGCTAAAAATGAGGGTTTAATAAATATAGTTCATAGTATTTTACAATTAAGACAAAAATTAAAAGCGAATATAAATATCTATAACCCAGTCAAGGAATAAATGAAATAAATCGTGTAGTCTGGATTATTTTTTTAAGTGGTGGGTGACCCCAAGTACATGATACTAGAAGTCCCCAGCCGAGGCCCACGAGCTTTAGCCTGGACAGGGGGTTAAGGTCCCCTTTTGTAGTATTTCGTAAATATTTAGAAAACCAAGCGCTTAAGAAGAAAAGTTTGCTACACAAAATGAAAGTAAATTAAATTTGCTACAAAAAAGGTTTTGTTCGGAGCTAAGGAATTCAAAAAGTTTAAAAAATCGGTAATTACTGGCTGAACAGAATGGTGACGCAGACGGAACCGGAGACGGAGCTGGAACAGCTGTCAAAATATTGAATACACGCAAATTCAATGTTGCGAACACAACGGAACGTAGACGGATACGGAGATGCAGACGGAAGAGTTCACCAACTTTTAACTTTTGACGTACGGCTCTTTTGACGTTTCAATTTGTATGAAGAAAAAAAACAACTTTTTGGGTCGGAAAAAAATATTGTGGTTATTTGTATCGCCAAAAAAATTATTTATTAAAAGGAAAATTATTGGAAACAAAAAATGTGAATTCTGAGCTTGTACACAATAATATTCTTTTGTTTTTCTTCAAAATACTTTCAAAGCTGTACAGCTCCATTGTGGACATGTAAAAAAAATAACGTACGACACTTTTTGACAGCTCTTTCAGTTCCGTCTGCGGCTTCAGTTCCGTCATTCTATTCTGTTCAGCCAGTTACTCTCTACAAATTTAATTTCTATTGATCAGCTTATCCAGAAATAACAGAAAAAGTAATAAAGCGAGGGGGAACGGGGTTACAAATTTAGTTTATCATACCGTGGACTTTTCTTCTTAAACGCTTGGTTTTCGAAATATTTATGAAATACTACAAAAGGGGACCTTCACCCCCCGTCCTGGCTAAAGCTCACGGGCCTGGTTGGGAACTTTTAGTATGTTGTACCTAGGGGTCACCCCTACTACTTAAAAAATTAATCCAGACTACATGATTTTTTGAACTTATTTTTTTTTTTCGTTACAACTTTGACCGTTTGAATGTACTCTCTACAGAAATAATTTTCTAAAAAAGTAGTAGCTTTCATAATTTTCTCTACAACTAAAAAACTTTTGGCCATCTAGTTTTTAGCGTTCACATTAGGATTTAAAACAGTATCAAATACTAAATGAAAATCAAGTTCTTAAAGACAAAAAAATTTGGAAACATATTATTAAAAATTAACTTTTTTTTTTTTTTTTTAATTTTTGATTTAAAGTCAATTTTTTCAAAACCTTTTAACTAAAATTACTTGTTTTAAAAGTGAAATAAAAGAATTGTTTTTTGCATTTTCAAAAAGCTATAGTATAGCATTGTAGATATTTCCGTTGTTTTTATTTATTACTTATGCACTTTAACCCATTTTTTTCAGAAAATGATCCCTCCCGTATAAGTGCGGGCAAGTAGACCCCCCCTTCTTAGCAATTTTTTTTATTAATATATCTCTTAAAAATATATTAGAAAGTATTGGTCAATAATTTGGAAATACGTTGCATACTTCTTACCTTTGAAGATCCAGTGTTCTTCATATGACAAAAAACACTGTATCAAATAAATTAAATAAGAATATTTTAACTCTCACCACCTTCTTTAACCCTTTACCCTCTCTTCCATCAAGTCAATGGAATTATCATGAATCGATACGTATTTACCTTTTCTATAATTTCAGGGTTAATTCATCAAAAAAAATTAAATTTTTAACGCATGGTTTTTCAGATTTCCTGACTTATGTACCCCTATAATATCTCGCTTAGTATTGCTCCCAGCAAAAATATGAACAAAACCTTTTTTGAAGAAAATTTAATTTACTGTAAACTTTTCCGCTAATGCTCTTGATTTTCAAAATATTTACTAAATAGTACAAAAGGGGAACTTTACCCCCCCTCCTATCTAAAGCCTGGGGTTTTAGTATGTTATACCGGAGGTCACCCCTACGACTTAAAAAAATAATCCAGACTACACGATTTTTTTCATTTATTTTTCTTTCGTTGACTGGACTACTAGCTATCAACAGAAATCGGAGAGCTATTGTATTCGGCAGCTCTCCGATCTCAACTACGTTTTTTAAATATCTGTTTTTTTTTGTTTTTTAATTTATAAAGTTTTTAGAATTTTTTGTTTTTTAATTTATAAAGTTTTTAGAATTTTAAATGTGACTTCTCCAGGGGCCTAGCACGTTTGTACAACTAGCCCTTATAGTTACTTTAATTTAGTTGTGTCTAAGAATCTTTTACACATAACCAAGGTAAATAGCTAAGAATAATTGGTATAATAAAAGTTACATGTAGTTTAAATTTTAAATTTTACTTAATTACTTTACTTTCTCAACATTATAACTTTTTTTGTAAGCTCATTGCCAAAAAATCTGAATGAAATCGCATCAAACTGCTTATGGTGCAACGAGATCTTTTAATGAAGACTTTTTTAAAATCGAAAATGGTGGTGCTAACTTTACGCTTCGAAAAATTAATTTTTGGCTTTAAAAGCTGCAAATATGCGAATATTTGTTTTTAATCTTTTCGGTTCTTAATACCATTTTTTGAACACAAAAGCACGACTTTAAGTTTTTCGTAAAACTTAATTTATAAAAACAAATCATCCGTAAAATTATGGCGAATTTGAAAAAAAAAAACAACTTTATTGCACGACGCACCCTAAGTTGAGAACAAAATGGTAAACCCTTTTTTTGGTTTGAAAATCAAAAATCAACGCTTTTTTAGTCTGAATTAGTAGCTAATTAACTGCTAATTTTTTGCGCATTCATTTTCAGCTCGCATAATTTCCTAGTTATTAAAGTTTCCGTTAAAATAAGTCTGAAGTTTGGGAACGAAATTATACAAAAATATTACAACGGAAATTGGTGCACAAAAAATTTAATAAAATGGAATTTAAATAAATGGAATTTGAGCAACTAATTAGCATTTAATTAGCTATAAATTCAGGTATCAATATTTCTTGATTCCGACAAAAAGTGTCCGCTAAATTAAAGGACGTAAATAGCACATAACGTTATAAAATATGCCAGTTGCCAGAGCAAAAATGAACTCCAGCCTATAAAACTTGGTGGTAGCTCACTCAAGTTGTTGTTCTTTCATTCAAACCTTCAATATTATATTGATGATGATGGTGCAAAAGTTTTGCAGCTTAACTACACCTTTGCTTTTTATATACAAAGCCTACACTGCGCGTGTGTTATCACACAAAAACTGCTTTCAAAATGATCAAGTTTTTCAATTGGAATTGGAAGGTGAGTCGTTTTTAAGTAGGGCGACTCAGGGTTACCTTTGGGGACACTTTAGTGTCAATTTGACACTTTTTTATCACTCGGACACCAGGATACCTCTTTCTAAAAATAATGGAATTTCGGACACTTTTTAGAAATCTAGGAATTTTTCGGACACTATTTGAAATAAAGAATTAATTTGTTCGAAAAATTGTATTTTCAAAAGCCAATGAAATGAGATCCACTTAGAAAAATGGGTTTCTAATAATGTACCTAGGTTCCTACTCATACAAAATAGAGAACAGAATTGTGAAAGAAGTAATGTGATCGATACTTTAAAAGCTTTTTTTTAATAAACATTGAGCGGTATGCAAAAGAATTTTTTATTGTATGGAAAATCTACAAAAATAATGTTTTAGATTAAGATAAATAAATAAACAATAAAATTAATGAAAATTAATTTTTTAAAAACTGTTCACTAACACAACTTGACTTTAAAAACTGCTCACTAACACAACAATGGATCTCTGATGGCTTTCTTTTAAGTTATAGCCTGATATTCTACGTGTTGCCGTTATCTTTTTATACTTTTTTTTCATAAAAAGTCATTTTTTGAACAAAATTGGCCCTCCCACCTAAAGGGGGGACGCTCCCACCTAAAGTAGGGAGGGGAATAGACCTTCCTTCTGACACAATTCCTTAATTGTCATGATGGTTGAAGTTATACAGTGTAAAACATAGCTTTTTTCGCATTTTATGCGAATCGCCTGGTTTAACCCCTTTGGGTTTTCAAATGGTCTGGCAGGGCAAAAGCCGCTTCCAAACGGTCCTGGATCCTTTGTTCCGTGATCAAGGGAGCATTATCTAGAGATTGGTGAAAACGAATTTTTGTTCATACAATTATCCCCAAAGTTGGTTTTTTGGGGTTTTTCAAACGGTTTGGCAGAGCAAAAGCCGCTTCCAAATGGTCTTGGACCCACTGTTCCCTGTTCAGGGGAGCAATATCTAGGGGTGGGTTAAAACAAATTTTGGTTCATACAATTATCCCAAGAGTTGATTTTTTTGGGTTTTTACCGTACTATTGCTCACTAACGCCGTGACCAGGGACTGCAAGACTTTCATTTCTGTCATCAGCTTGACCACTGTTTTCCAGGCTTGCCAGATTGGGCTATCGGAAATTGGGCTATCCTTTTCCAAAATTGCCGACAACAGTTTCCGTATGACAGCCCAATCATAATTGGGCTATAAATAGCCCAAATTAAATCTTGGGCGATATTTTATCATACAAATAAATCATATAACTAAAACACTTTTCTCCCTCTAAACATACCCTTAATGATAATTCCTTTGGATATAATTCCAAAAAGCAAGAAAACCCTGAAAAATATTCCAAATTTGGAGGAACAATGGGATTTTTTTTTTTTTTTTGGAAGAACTTCAAACTGAATTCGCTCTTAACGTCAAAAAATATTTCGGATAAATTAGTTTTCGAGTATTTGGCGTATTTCGTAATACAATTATTGTTAACTTTGAATAACCAAGAAATCGATTAACTATACAGCATCGATCGATACAATTATGCATTTTGCGTATTGATGCAACGGTTTAAAAAAATTGCTGTAAAAATTTTTCACCCTCAAATGAAATTATAAGTAAATTAAATGTAAATATATTTAAATATATTTATTTTTTATTTTAAATTAAATATTTTGTAAATCCATTTTCTTAATGTTATCTGATATTTGACAAGAAAAATAAAACTAAAAAAACTAAAAAAAACTAAAGTAAGTTGAACTAAACAATTTTTCATTGTGATAACAATGACCACGAGGATGACAATGACATTGACAATAATTTTGATGAGGATATCACATTCATAGACTGATTTTCAGCAGTTAATCTGATAATATTGTTAACTCTTCTTTTTCTTATGAACTAATTTATTTTATTATTCGTTGTTTTTTTAAATAAAAATAAATTGAAGTTATCAGAAATATTTTTTTTTTATTGGTACTGAGCTACTATTTGGGCTACTTTTTCGGCTCCGATTTTGGGCTAAAAAAATATTTAAATTGGGCTATGGAACTAGTTTAAGACATGGCAACCCTGCTGCTTTCGACTCATATGCTTTTTTTTGGTTCACTTTCACACCCAAACATTTGCTGTGGGCTCTTAAACTAAAACATAACTTAAGTCTTATAAAAAGTAAGGAAGCTTCAGAAACTGGTCAGCTGCAGATTTTTAGCTAAAACTTCAAAAATAAATAATTAATTAATAATTAATCTTTACCTGATGAGCTTGAAAAACTTTGACCCTGGATTAAAAATTTTCTAAACCTGACCAATTTCTGAAAATAGCTGGCCTTCTTTGACCAATTACTGGCCTTTTAGAAGATATTGACATAACTTTTTTGCGAATATCCCATATATGATGTGCTGAGATCTCACAGCCCAAAAAAAGGTACTAGTGATAAAAAAAAAACTCTACTTTGCCCCATATAGAGTGACTTACTCGACGCCATGAAGTCGACTATTTCCTACTCTACTTGAGATATACTTGATAATACTCCTAAAATCCATAAAGTCACACCACGTACAAGTGATAAAACAGCTTAGGATAACTCAATATTCAAATGTGAATATCACCAAATTTTTCAACACCATATAAGGTACATGAACACTATTTGCTTATTACTTTAAATGGTCCCTTATATTTATTCATACCGAACGCCCATCGCAATAGTATTTGCAATTTCTTAAAAACAATCTCATTATTGCCCATCATAATGGTGTTTCATCCTTCAAACCAACATCTTTATGTCACAAGAAATCGTACCTTACAGAATGCCTCCGATTCTGTTAACAAACCCCATTTGAAATTTGTAAGCCTTGATGCTGAAGATTAAGTCACACGCTGTCGTATGCGCAGGATATTCAACCAATTTATATTCATCTCACAGTGGATTTTTCACTAAACTAAAGTACCTACTTACATAATTTGTTGAGAACTTATGCGAAACATATTCTTGAATGTACAGAATGTGGCTGAAAAGATGGAAAGGCAATCTTGATGTAAGTTCAATTACTTAAAAAATCTTTTCTTTTTCGAAAAGGGTTTGGATAAAAATGTAAGTCAGGCATTCTCAAGCTTAAGCTTATAATATAGTAAACTCTTAAATTTATATTGCTTTCTCGAGAGTGAAAATTTCAATTAATTTTGGCAATTTATGTTACAATCTCTCCCCCCGCAAGAATAGAATAGAGCAACAATCTTAAGGATATTTTCCTTGCTTGAGCTCTTCTCGTCGGAAGACATTTTCAAATATAAATTTCATTCAAACCAACCGCACATGATGTCACCTTACTTGGTTTTTGTGCCAAAAAAATAAAATAAAACCTGAATCCCTGAATGCAAATCCCATTTTGGACACAGGTGCGGCATGCATCTTGTTTAACAAATTCTCATCCTTTTCATAGTTGAAATTTGAATGTCTGACAAGAACACAAAACGGCAGAGGTTGGTGTAGGTACCTCTTCGGTAAGGTTGTGCAGAACAGTGCTGGGGGATCGTGGGAAAAATCCCTTTTGGTGGGAATTTTGACCTCTAAAGGGAAAAAGGGAAAACCGACCCATTTTGTGGGAATTCTTTGATTTTTAAAATTTTTTATGATAGCCCTTTCATCAACAAAATTATAATCAATTTTTTTAGATTAATTCGAAAGAAGTGAAAATGAAGTTTAAGAAATGTCAGAATTATTTCTTAAAAGATTTTATTAAACCTGGTCGTGAATATAGTAGGTACTATCAACGACTAGATATATGTACTATATCTTTAATGATTATTTCTATATTCGTGTTCAGTTATATCTTTATGGTCTTATTAATTAGATTTTTGGCTGTTTAAACTATGTCTAAGTATTTTGAAACAGTCGGAAATATGCTTTTTTAATAAAAAAAAACTTGCATTTCTCTAGGTTTAGACAATAGATTACGTTGTCTAAAGCAAGATAAAAAGATAGATTACTTTAGAAAAAATTAGAAAGGTTTTTTAAAAACTTGGATGGCTGTCTAAAGTTAGACAATGTTTATTAATAAGACCATTAGTGTTTAGAAGAACATGATATATCCACAAATAGATTGCTTCTTCACTTCCACAGTTAATAAAGCATAAACGCTTGGACCGATTTGCTTCAAATTCGGTACTTGTATGCAATTAATAATATACAGGGTGTTATCTACTTCGTGTAATACATTTTGGGGGGATGATTTTTGGGTCATTCTATATGAGATCAATTTTATCTCCCCCCACCCCTGAGGCTGGAGGAGGTATTTTCTGAAAAGTTAACTCATAATCGAAAAAATTATTAAAAATAAATGGATTTTTTAAGGGCTACTATTTCATTCTTTTAGTAATTTTTTTAAATCAAGTTGTTTTAAATAGTTTTAAAAAAAATTAATTTCATATTCAAAACTTTTGTTCTTTTTGTTTTTTAATTTCTCAAAAATTAAAATTAAACCTTATTTATGTGCTTTGTTGGTTTTTAATATTTCTTTATTTTTCATTTTAAGTCCACTTTTTAACTTTTTTTCTGTGGGAAATAAAAAGGGAAAAACGAAAATATTTGTGGGACAAAAAGGGAATTTACCGACTACGTGGAGAGAATTCTGTTAAAAATGCCCCCCAGCACTGGTGCAGAACAGAAGAAGAAAACACAAAATCAAAATTTGAAAGCAAGGAATTCGAAATTGCAGAAGATTATATTGTAGACGTGTCAACAGTAGGTAAAAGCTTGCAAGAAGGTTGACATGCGAACTGACATAGGTAAGCAGTATAATACAGGAGCTCGAGCTCGGTTGGGTATGGGAGTTGGAGCAGTGGTTAAATGCCACAAAAAGACATGCTACGATGGCACCAGATGGTGCAACCTGAAAGTATATCTATTCTCTGAATGCTACTGCTATACGATAAAGGTGATGGTAGGTATGGAAAGGGATGGGTTAAGGGATTTTACAAAAGGTCCTCGTTGGATAGTCTTTTGTCACGTGAGTTAATGAAAATGTAGAAAAAAAGAAACTGTCAGCGTGTGCTTTTGTCCTTTTTGCCAGAGCAATGGAAAAAGTTTTTTGCTTTTAAAATGGCACGCATGGGGCTGCCTTTAAAAACGGACTCAGTCGAAGTATTGGATGAGGAGGAATTGTAAACCCATTATACCTACCTATTTCAATGCAACTTTAAAAACATTGAAATTTGTACTCAATTTTAGTTAGGAGTGCCAAAAAAGGTACTTATAAAAAGCCTATTATAACTAGGGCAGTATTTAAGACTTTTATCAGTCTGATAACACTTCAATAAAGTAATGACATTTTTAACGAAAACAAAAAACTAAATAGTCGAAAGTACTAAAAAAATACTTTTTTTGATATTTCTTTTTTATTTTTATTTGTATTTTAAGAATTTGCAAATGCTATATTATTTGCGAAACTCAGAAAAATTAAGACATGTACAGTCCCCAAAGCAATGCAAGCCTTTTTTTCAGTTGAAAATTGATGAAAAAGAATTGTCAATTCAGTTTTCGAGAAAAAAAAATCGGGGCGACTTTCCATTACGACCCGATTTCAGAGTTGATTTTTTTTAGGGGTAGGTATAGGCATCTCAATAGAATATTTTTCAAATATTAAGGTGAAGAAATCCCCCTAAATGCAATTAAAAAATGTTTAAAATTTTCAAAATCGGGCATTTTTTTTTTTTACCGATTTGCACTTTTTATATGTGGATTTTGGAAAATCGGATGGTCTCATTGGAAAGATGAACGTTTAAAAAATCAAATATCACAATTTTAAGGTGAGAAAACATTTATATGTATTTCTAACTAATTCTCAGAACTTTTTGTTTTGTTTTGTAAACAAAATGATTGGAAAAATATACTCCATTCTCCATTAAAATTACAAATTAAAGAAATGTCCTACGGTCTGTTTGGTATTGCCAGGCATGTATTTTTTTTCACTTGGGTTTTTATTTTGGGTAATTTTTTGGGAAATTTAAAACTGTTTAACCTCATTTAAAATGTGTTTTAAAATGAGTTTAAATAATAGTTTTTACATTTCAGTGAGGTTAAATAATAGTTTTAAATTTCGCGCGAATTTAAAACTATAGCTTAAACTCATTTTCAAAATAATTTAAATGTTTTTAATGAAATACAAAAAGAATTTTTTTTTTTTAATAGATTTTTTTAAATTTTATTGAAACCTGAGGTCCCCGTAAACAAGTCTAGTTGCGTTTATAAATTCCACAAATGCGGATCTCTCAAATTCTTCTTTATATTCCGTCGCCATTGGTATTCAACCACCCATCCCAAAAATAGAAGATGATGGAAAATGCAAAAAGTTCCGCATAATTCATAAATAATTTTCCTAAAAATCGGGCTAAAATCTGAAAATTCCTAATAAAAATCCCAGAAATCGCAAATATAAAAAAATATCCCAAAACCAATGTGTACATCTGGCAATACTAAGCATACAATGACATTTGACATATCATCAGTGAAGTTCTTTCATCGGAATCTTTGTGTTTTTTATTTTGTTTTTCAATGCATTTTGTATGGAAAAAGTGAAACTTTGAAAATTAATTAAAAATACTTACAAATATTTCCTCACCTGATATCGAATGAGACCCTCCGCTTGTCCGAATTCGGGATGTTGTAAAAGAAAGTTAAGCCAAAAAATCATTTACAGTTTTCATGCATTTATATTTTTTTTTTTTTGTTATTTTCTTTCTTCCGTCATTTTCGTTTTTCTTGACAAACTTGCTTTTGCAGCTAAATATGAATGATATGCGTCAATAAAGTAGTGAAATTTTTAACGAAAAATTTTAAAGGCTCGAAAGTACCTACTAAAAAATATATTTTTTTGTTATTTCTTTTTTTGTATACGTACCTACCTACAGTATTGTCTCGCTGATCCAAATTAATTATGATTATCAAATTATTTGGAATAATGAGTACAGGACGGAAAAGGAAAAGCGTTAGTTATTAAACAAAAAATTCGTACTACTGATGAGATTTTAAGGGGAAACAAAACATCTTTTCGAAAAAAAAAATTGCAACTAAAATTTGAAAATTTTGAAAAAAATATTTAATTTTTGCTCCAATTTTTTTTCTTTGAAAAAAAAGTTTTTTTTTTCTTCTCCACGCTTATCAGTATTGTAACTAACGCAAAACTGTGAAAAAGTGGGCAGAAATTGGTGTTTTCGTTTCCATTTTGATGACAATTTCACAAGTTTATGAACCACCCAATTTGTTCCCTTAATTGGTTTTTACGATTTTGATCATTCGGTACATGAAAACGGTTCAATGGATTTATTTGAAATTTTACAGAAATATTGGTGGTCTACAGTTCTTCAAAATGTCTTACCAAATTAATTCCTACAGTTAATATTTTTAAATCAGTAAAAGATTTACAAAAAGTCTTTAAAAAGTCGTTTTTTAGACCTTTTCTGAATGTAACGATGAGGAGCCAAAAAAAAAAATAATTGTTATAAAGTTTCGAAAAAATCTTGTAGAATATTAATTCTAGTTTTTAAATCCATACATTTTCGGTGTCCTCATTCCTTGCGATAATATTGGTAGTCAAAGTCAAAAGTCTGTTTTTTCATTCAAAGCCAGATATTCTTTTGAAAAAAATTTGTACAATGACAAAAAAAAAATAACTTTAAAGCTGAATAAAGAAGTTATTGAAACAAAACATTAAATTGGCTCAAAAAAATTTTTCAAAGAAAATGACAATGTTCAAAAAAAAATTTTAAATTTTTGGGTCGTGCTGCTTCTTATGATTGCGCAATAACGGTACCTTAAAAAAATCATTTGTGAAAATTTCTCAATACAAAAAGGATTAAGCTTCAGAATGCTTTTCGTTTCATCTCTACGACCACTTTTCACAGAGATACAGCTCTTTGAAAAACACTAAAAAAAAAGTGATTTTTTTTTGTTCCCTTAATTGTTTTGACAAGTGTAGTTCGTTGAAACTAATATACCTATTTTTTTTTTTCGAAAGTTACGAAAAGTGATGGTATCTTAAATATTAGGTATATAATATTTCGAAGTTTTGGCCTATTGTATAGAAATAAATTAAAATTAAAAACCAGCTCACCCTTGACCCTTAGCTTGTATCAATAAATAACAAAAATTTGATATTCCTGCCATTTTATGTTTTTTTTTTTTTTTTAATATTTTCATAATTAATTTATTTTAGGACAAAAAAAAAATATTCGAAAATTAAAAATAACAACGATCCGCATGTATGTTATATTTCTTTAGAATCCTCACAACTTTTAATATAATTGAATGACTAAACTCTTGCATTGTTTTTGGTTGTTATGCTTTGGAGGTTAAAATGTCTACCGTAGAGAATCAAAAATAAAATATAAAAGTGTATAGTATATAGGTATACATACTATACATAACACGCTTCATTTTTTTGATCAAATTCAAAAGGCAAGAGGGTCGCAAAAAAACTCTTTCATAAAAATCAATTGTTTGAAATCCATTACGATTAATAACAATAACAATAAATAAAAACTACAACAAGGGTGGTACTCGAACAATCCCATCAAACCTAAAAAAATTCATCTCGAAAAGTCGGAGAGGGTAGGTAATGCTGCATGTACTTCAACGGTAAACTCTGTGATATTTTTTTTTTAAGAAAAGATTTTCGCACAAAATGCACCCCATTTAAAAACAAAAATACTGTTCAATGATTGCTCATCTGGAAATCAAAGGCTTTCTATTCTCAGAGATAAACCTCATCCACTTGAGAAAGCGAAACTCTGGCACGTGTCAAAACTCACTTTTAGCGATGACAAACGATGACGATTTTTCACTTTTGTGTCAGAAATTCATTTGAAGCGGAACCAGTGCCATCAATTGCACGATATATCTGCTGCATCATTATCCATGCCACGGGTAACATTGTATATTTATGACAATGGTTACCTTTTCTGCGTGCAAGAGTGCTCGATTGAGTTCGGGAATTGACGTGTGTGTACAATGTGTATGTGACTATTTTTTGTGTCATCGCATCACGCACAGTGAAAAGGATGTGATGACTTGCTGGAAATTGCTTGCTTCCGGTTTGTCATAATACACAGTAAAACGTGTGTAGTTTTTTGTGCAATTTTTTTTTGAAGAGAGAACAAAATAAATCTTTTTATTGTATTGTTAGCATTAAATCGATTTTTAAAACTATGATTAATAGATATCTGAACCAATGATGATTGTTTCGAGGAGATTCTATGGGAATTTTTCTTCAACTTTCATTTTCGAGTTTATTCTGACCTTTACATTTCAAATAAAGTGAAAGTCCAAGAGCAAACAGTAACGCTGCAGTAATGTCCCTTTACCCCTCCTTGCGCACGCCCTTGTGTTAAATTTAATTTAATCATTAGTTTTCTTACACATTCTTGGAGACTATTATGATTCCCGGATTTTGAGGAGGAAACAAACAATAATGCTTAAAATGGCTCCAAAGATTTTTTTAATTATTCGGGTTATAGTCCAGTAAATAAAGGTTTTCACCTGGAACAAATCCAAAAGTTTTGAAACTTGGCACACTTATTAAGAGAGGTCTAAAGATGTAAAGTGTACAAAAGTCCCCATGAATCCAAGGCGAGCTCTGGCGGCAGGAAGGTGTAACATGTCGCCTTTTTGGTTTTTCGTGTTTATCTCAGAAATCGTTTGTTCTTTCAAACAATAACCTGAGACAAAAAAAAGCTTAGAATATTCTCTACAAAATACATTATGACCAAATTTTTCATATCTGTCATATTTATCAAGTTATGTAAAGGCATATTTTTTCCTTGGTTGACTGGACTATTATGTATATAACTCAAATAATTAATAATTACATATCGAGGGTTCCAGGTGTACCGAACCAAGTCATACAAAAAAAAACCTCTAAAACTAGTATTAAATATTATGTATTTCGTTCATTTAATTTTTAAATCAGTAGAAAAATTAGAGAATAAACTATCAAATTGTCTGCAATACGAGTAGGTCGTGTATTTGCTTAGCTTGTTAATAGCTTCGAATTTATCTTTACGTATTGCCAAATCCGAAGGGCTAAAGTGAGCGGCTCTTTCCTATGACAGGAGATACTCTTTGAGCATTTATCACTGCCTCGCAAGAGGCAGTAGCAGCGTTGCCGAAGTGTCTCGATCGTGCTTTTTTTACACGATAATTTCCTCGTGGCACGGCGTGGCACAAAAAAGTCCAATATGGTCTTTTTTTTTATTTCTATTATTTTACTTAAAATGAAGCAAATGAAGCTCTTTAATTTTATTGCGGGCGGCAACGCTGGGCAGTAGCCCTAAAAACTTTTGTTTTGACGTGGCTAGAGGCTAGCTCAGACCTATGAAATTTTCATTATTAACCAGTAAAGAAATGTATAGATAAAATTTTGGTTTTCGAGTAGGTATCTCGTTATTAGTTGTTTAAATTTCTTTTTCAAAAATCTTCTAATGAGTTTTAATTATATTTTCTTAAAAATGTTTTCCGCGCAGATTGTTAAACGGTACTGTCGTAAATTAGTATGACCACACGAGCGTCTAAATGGACACGCTTCCAGATAATTTTCAGATGACTTTTTTTGTGTTTTTTTTTAAGCTTTTTTTTTAAAAAATTTTATTTTTCGTTGTAGTGATCCGATTTTCAAGGTTAAGGTCTTCAAACAAGGATAAAATGTCAGGCTACAATTTTTTGAAAAAAAAAACTGAGGAAAGGTACCCCCTTTCAGCCTAAAAAGAGAGCAATTGAATTTGATTCCTGGAATTTTAAATTGAAAAGTTGATGTAAAAATTCAGAGATTTGAGAAACTAACTATGCAAAGTTATATTCCCTGAAACCTGGCCTAAAATAATGCTGGTAATTTTATGGGCTTAAACATAACAAGAGAAGCAATGGAGGTTATTTAATCAGTTTATAAGCAAAAAAGTATTCTAAATTCAAAAGTTGATACAAATTTTTTGAATTTTGAAAAACAATATTGACATTGTTACTGCCCCAACTACCCTCTACAAAAATGTTATACATTTTATAGGGCTCATTACAACAGGGAAGTCGGTAGGGGCCGTTTTTTTAATTTTCACCCACATAGGTACAAGTACAAAATTTACGAATAAACCACTGCATACCTAAAAGGCACTTGAAAGATATTTTTTTGTAATTGTTGGAACGCAGCGTACGCAGCCGTACTATACCACACGAATCCAGGCAATTCAATAGACGCACACATAATTAAGTTTTGTTACGTTTCATTAATTTTCGTTAATTTTTCCTTTCGGAGGGGAAGAGCGCTTCTCGTGCGCATTTTACAGAAGAAAATTGACAGCCAGCTGTAAATTGGTTTAGTAAACTAGCCATGCATTGTGGTCAACGTGCACAGTACACGCATACAGAAGGTAATATCTTCCGAGTTTACATTTTTGTTCAGTTTTGCGCATGTCTTTGAATTTTGTTTTTGTAAATTGGGGACGAGGGTCACTGTGATTCGGAAACACTTGTGTTTTGTTTTTGTAAATTCTGACAGGCAGGTCCCTGTAATTTTCGAAGATGCGCAACATAGCTTCAATATGTGTACTGTGGTTAACGTGTATATTAGACGTTTCGGAAAGAAATTTTTCGTACGGCTATGGCATTAGTTTCCGACAGTCCTTAAAGGTAAAATTGAAACTACAATCGTCCAAATTCTGGTAAAACTGTCCTCGAACGCGTTAAACATAAAAATTTGCAAATTTTGCTTCGGCTGTTCTTGGACTGTGAAGGGCGCCATTTTATAGCATAATTTTTATTTTTTTTTTGTGAAAAGTCCTTTTTTTTTGTAAGTAAGATAAGCGTCACGTCAACAACGGATGTTTTAATTTCTTAAATACAAAACATAAAGACTAAAACAGTAACTTTTTTTTAGAAAACTTGCATGTTTTAATGTTCGACTGTTCTTTACCCAGTAAGATAAGCAACCGCACACCGTCAAATAATATTCCAGATTTTTACTAACATTAAAGGGATTACTATAATCAGACTTTGATTTCAAGCAATAAATTCAAAACATTTCCAATTAAGTTTAATACCCCAGGTAAAGTCTTGTCTATCTTCCCTTAATCTTCTTGTTTGCCAACATAAGTTGGTCGCTATACTTTGAAAATTTATATTAACATGCCCTCACCAGTTGCTGTAAGTCCGATAATATGCAAATATCTTCTAACCATATATAATCTTCTCAATATCCATGATAATTCGTCCATCATACAAAAAAATTTACGCAGATATTCAAAATCAGAGGGATGTGCCAACGAAATCCCATGTTATCCTGCCTTGACTTTTGCCATTCTTGTTGCTGGCACACACAAACAAAAAAAAAAAAAAAAAAGGACAACACGTCGTTCAGTTAAAAAGTTCTTCACGTAGCAGACATAAATCAAAATTTAACATCTTTTCGTATAAATAAATAAGAAAATCCTTTTAGGTTGTCAAAATACAAGTTGAACAAAAATCCCCTGGAAAGACACGTTGGACAAGACAACGTTGGCTTCTATGTGTCAGAGATGAGTTTAGGAGAAATATGAAAAACCTTCTTTTCGCCACAAAACGGATATTCTCGTCTACACAACAAAATATAATAATGAGAACTTTTGTGAGAGTTAAAAGGATGGCTATGGTGGTGGCGCTGCGCTGCTGGGTTGAAAGCTTAACTGGGCAAAATTTGACAAAAGAACATCATAACCTCCCACCCCAAAAGAAGAATATAAATTCATATTTGGAGATTTTTTTTCCTTGTTGATTGTGGTGATGTGATGATTTATAATATATTTATCATGCATATAGCATTCCAAAGTGACTGCTGGACAAAATGAAGGATCTTTTATCTATGGGTATGGGTCCTTCAGTTTGCTTGACCAAGGTAGACAGACTATAACATCAGGGATCTAAATCTAATAAGATTTACGGATGATTTTTGTAGTATTTTTATTAAGGTGTATGGGATTTTATGTTGTATTGTTGATAAAACACTCAGGCAGAACCTTCAGCGATAATATTCTTTTTGACGTCTTTTTTTTTCGTTAAAATTTGCAATACATTCACCCCCCACCGAAAATCGACAGGTTAAAGATTTCCATCAAGTAAAAATATCATAATCGAAATTCCTTTGCCTTTCAGCTTCTTCCCCGAAACCACACACTCTGAACGAAATTATTATTATCGAATATTGTTTTACCTCAGGGTATTATTTGAGAGAAAAGATTGTAATAACCTTTTGTCTTCCGCTCAAATAGGATTATCCATTCATCCGTGTGTAATAAATTGAAGACTCAGGCACTCGAGTAGATGATATTAAATCATAAATAAATAGGTAAATCCATTTTATGCATATTATTTTATGTATACCGTTACCGTTATAGCCTTTTTTTTGCTTTATATTGAGGGATAAAATAACGAGGATATTAGATTCGTATCGTGTAAAGTAAATGTAGAGAGGTATTTGCTCAAGTTTTGTTGGTGCCGGTAATAATTGTGTGGGGGTTTTGATGCCTGGGTTTTTGAAAAAAAAAATAAGTTTTCAAACAGATTTTGAAAATTAGGAAATTTTCAAGATACATACATATGTATAATGAGGTAGGTAGGTTAAGAGGGGCAATTGAAAAGCTTTACTTCTGCAAGTTTTGAGTAAATGCGGGTTTCAGGAATCATTATGTCTTATTTATAAACCAATTCCAATATATTTCTGACTTAAGAAAGCTGAATTTGAACTCTAAAAACGTATTTAAGAACATTTGCAATCGTTTTTTTTCCGTAAAATTTGCCTTAACAATAATTATTTTTACGGTTACCCTATTTTGTGTTCCTTCCTTGTCAATTTTCTTTAATAGGCGTTTTTTTGAACCCAATGAAAAAGAAAAGAGCAACCATGTTCTATCAGGTTCTCTCTCGAAGTATCTTAAAGAGTCAAAAATCGTTGTTTTCAATTTTGACAGTTGGTGATAGTTTACAACCAAATCTGTAAAATTGACAGCATTATTGAGGTTTTTTTCATTTAAAAAAAAATGACACCTTAGAGTCAAAATCTAAAAACTAGTTTTCTATAAAACTCGAAATTCAGAAAATTAGAAATATCTACGTTTTAAGGACTTGAAAACTAGTTTTGACGTTTTTTCTAATATTCAGCACAAAATAATAATATATTGATTGCAAAACGTCAAGAAATAATTTGATATATTGAATAACTTTGACGATGGCACGTAATACCGCATTCTGTGAATTGGGGGTGAAGAAGTTTTTGGATGAAGAAGATAATTGGGTATTCGAAAATCTGTTTTCTGATGATGAAGAGACCGATAACCGGCGCCCATATACATTGCGGAGTCATGCAGAGGTGAACGAGTGGAACGATTTGTCCTTTTATAAGCGCTTTAGGATGAAAAAGCGCACTTTTCAGCGTGTTGTTGATTTGGTAGAACCCCAGTTATTAGCAGCACATATTAGGTAAGACAAAAATTAGAGTGTGTACTAAGGCATTTATATTTGACTGGACAATATCTCTGCCAGATCCCGATATCTTAGCCCTCAGCAGAAATTAATAATTTTGCTTCGGTTCCTGGCTTCGGGAAGCTTTGAACAGAATGTTGCGGATGAACTGCGAGTATCGCAGCCAACTGTCAGCAAGTTCTTGCCTAAAGTATGCGACGCGTTGCTGGAATTCGTCCCCACATTTATCAAAATGCCGCAGACTCAAGCGGAACGACAAGCGGCCGCAATAGCATTTTATTCATTGGCTGGTTTTCCGCGCACTATTGGAACTATAGACTGCACACATGTAAGATATTGTCACCAGGAGGCCTACAAGTAAATAATTTTCAATAGCTGCATTTTATTTTCCACTAAATTTGATCCGGATCAGATCATGATAATAAAACAAACTGGATCACTATTTTATTTATTTCTCACAGTTGGCTTTATTTGCACAATAAAATTGACAGAAGGAAAATTTTCACAAACATTGTTTGAAATAATATTTGTTATCTAAGGCTCGATTCACACAGAAGTGGCTCATGGTTCTGGTATTTCATTGGCATGCTTCGGGGGTGGAGTGGGTGTGATGTACTCAATTTACACAGAAGTGACAAAGAACCGACATTTATCAGAGTGAATTGAAAACGCAGAGTGAATTAATAAGAATTGATGCAAAGGAATGCTTTTTTTTAGTATTTGGAAAATTTTCCTAATCGTTGTGATGTTTTCAGATTTGTTTAACACAAATAAAGTGATAAAAATACTTCAAAATAAATAAAGTAGTGGTCTCATGTTCAATCTTCAAGTGATTTCAATATGGCGTGCCGGTTCACGTAGGCCACTGGAGTTTTCAATATGGCGTGGCGATGACATGTCGCACCATACCCTCGCCTCGACATCTGTGTGTGTATTGTCCCATAAGAGAACATGCAATTTCCAAAACGTGGCATATGTATGCACCACGCCAGAACCATACCAAAACCATAAGCCAGTTCTGTGTGAATTGGGCCTAAGGAAGAGCGAATGTTTAAAAATTTTTTTAGTTTAATTTCCATTAAGTTAATAGTTTTTATGTATTTTTTCCGTGCCTCGCGAATCGTCGTCTCTATTAAATGAAGAAAAACTTATAAAAAAAATGGAATGATGGGGGCATGTGTTTGATTTCGAGAATTTTTAATTTTATTGAGTTTTTTTGTAAATCTCAGCAGTGGCACCAACCTATAAAAGTAAAATATTGCTAGGAAAGTGTTCAGAAAATGGATTTTGAATCCAAAGGCAGACCTGGATCTTGTGTTGATCTTCTAGTACTTGTATTTATGTTTCCAAATCAAATCCGTATCAGATCTGGGGGAAAATAAAATGCAGCTAATATTAATGCGCGAATTGTGAAATTTTATACAACAATGTTTTTTTCCAAAATAGGCTGAAACGTTTCGCAACCGAAAAGGATACTTTTCATTGAATGTGCAGACCGTATCTTCTGCCAATTTGAAAGTTTTGGATATTGTGGAAAGATGGTCGGGTGCAAGTCATGATTCGACAATATTTTCTGCATCCATAGCATGTCCTTTTTTGCGGTCGTGTCTCTTTAGACAAAATTCCACTCCGCCCATGTGAGACGCATAGCGATGCTAGGGTTTCCATTTCTGGTTGGGTCCATTTGTCGCCTTTAATTTTTTTTAGAATACTGCATCACGTTACCCTGAATGATACTTTGTTTCCGTGGACGGCCCATATCGTTTAAACCTTACCAAATAAAACTAAAAAAGAACGTGTAAAAAAAAACACTGATGAAAAGAGGTACTACCTGATTTTTTGTTGGGATAGTTGAGACCAGAAATCAAAAACGCAACGGGTTTTATTTATTTTTTTGTTTGAAAGTAACAGAAATAATTTTCCTTTTATTTTTTTTTATTTTTTTTTGTCAAATTAAGACCAGCTACTTTGACAAAACTAGTTGCAAAGTTAAGAGAAATTTATTTGGAACTAGTTTCATCTCCAGAAATGAAAAATACCGATTCTTGTTTTAAGTTAGTTTAAACATTTTTTGACATAACTCAAAACAGAACTAGTTTTAATGAAAACTAGTTTCATTTCAAGTTTTAAAAGGGTTATTTATCTGTTCTAAATAAGCTGGATTAAAAATTAGAATTTCACTTCTAGGGAATCACATAAAATGCTGAGTACCAATTTTGAAGCAAGAAATCGGCCCAATATAATTGATTAATATCTTAGTTAATTGTATAATAGATGCCTTACTTGTAAGTATGCTAACAGAATAATGAAAGTATGCAACAGAAATTAAAAAAAAAATAACACTCATACGCCACAGTGTTCCACAGTTTCGCTCCAATGTTTATAGAACTGGCTTTTCAAAAATAAAAAAAGAATGAACAATAACTTTTAATTTTAATATTATGTCCATTTCTCAGGTGGAAGGAGTTACATTAGTAGATATATGATGGCCAAACCAACCCGAAACTGTAAACCACCAAATTATACTACTTGCAAGAATAAGCAAACATAATAATGACATACACTCTAGTTTAACTTTTTATTTAACTCTGTTGTTTTAATACCAGTTTTTTTTTTAGTTAATTTGTTTGTTTTCTTCACTTATCATTATGTTTTAAAAATTAAGTAACTCCTTATTTGTTTTTCCAACTGAAAAGGAAAAAATAGAATGCGCTACTGGGTTGCACGATTTCGCTTTGATTTACGATCACACTAAGGTTTTTAAGGCTGAGTATTAAAAAATAAATATATACAGGGTGTCCGAAAACTCAACGCCAAGCAGGTACCGGGTGATAGGGGAGATTGTACCCGTTCTGCGAAAAGTAAGAACAAAAAGTCTATCTCGCTTGGTTATATAATAATTGCAATATTAAGAAAAATGATTAAAATCGATACCCTAGCTCATATTTTTAGATACTGTGGTCACAAATTTTCAAATTTTGCGGTGTTTTCTTTTTTTACGTAATCCTTAATAACCATGCTATTGATCGCAATCATTAATACAAGAAAAAATATTGTCAGTTTCGTTAGAAAAATAAAGTTTGACTGAGTCATGGTTCAAAAAAAATTTTTAACCTAAATTTGACACGACATATTTAAAAAAAAAATGTACTAGACAAGTTATTTAGAAAAATGGCTCATTTTATCAAGACTTGCAACTTATTTATTCGTAAAAAATATGATTGCTTTTTTATTTGCAAAAGGACCTCAGTTCACTTCATATCACTTTTACGTAAACACTGCTTTTTTGTGCTGAAATATCGGTTTAACCGATTGACATTTGAATAAAACACTGTCTGTCGTAAATTAGAGTAAGACAGATCAACAATTTATGTACGCTACGATCTACGTTCGGTACGCTACGTTCCTGCTTTTACTTGCAACTTCTCGTAATTTCGGGCCTTTGTGTTACCCTGGACTCCATATGTGTTGTGAAAATTATGTTAGTAATTATCTAGTAATTCGTACTAAAAACCTTTCGCGAATAGCGTACCTGTACACAGCTCAATAATATTTTATTCAATAATAATATTCTTTCTGCACGCTACGACCTTATTATCTGTAAAATAAAATTTATTTGAAGTCGATATCTCTATGCGTTCTCGAGATATCGTCGGCGAAAAAAAGCTTCCGAACGTACGAACGTATACGTACACTCATGGTACACAGGACACAGCTATCTCTCTAAAAACATTGTAATCCAGAGACCTCGAAACGTGGAGAAATTTCAAAATTTTCAATCCGATAAATCGGACCGATTACAATAACTTCCAATGGGAAGTTAATTAAATAAAATAAATTCTTTCAATTAAAATGGTGGTACACTCGGGCGCATATACGCACTTTTCTTATTTATGAATCTTTAACAAATTTTTCTACAGTTTTTTTTTTGTTGGTATTGATTGAATAATTAGATAATATGTACGGAAACCTCGTGGTTTTAAAAGGATCTAATATGAATTCTTTTTAGGTAATAAAAAAAAGCCTGGAGTGATACGGAGTCCTCGGGCAAACACTAGTGACAAAGAAATTGAATGCTGTTGAGGGCTGAGCATAGTTTTCTTTTTTATGACTTGTAGTCTTTAGTTTTCATTTAAAATTCTCGCAAATTATCAACTTTCAGCAAGAAAATATATTCAAATTTGTCTCCCTGTTGACAAGAGAAAACCTTAACTTAATTTTCGCAAAAATTTCATCCTATAGTATACAGTATGAGGAGGTTGGCACATAAATATACCTACACCAGATGTCATCAGCCGCCCAAGCTGTCTCTTTATTTCAAGGCTAACGTTAACGTTGAAACATCCAAGTCCTCACATACCTATACTTTTTTGTACGTTAATTTATGTGATGAGTTGCAACTGGACCCCAAATGTTTTTCTTGATGTTTTCGGCTTCGGCAATGTTCATTCTCCTCTGCTTTTCTCAGTCTTCTAAATCTGCGTCATTCGGATCATCCAGAATGGAATTTATGGCTTACTTGCCTAAGAATGGTTGAAACACCTTATACCTATATGCGCTGCCTTCCTAAATGTGTACCCCATACAGATAAGGTATATCCTTTGGAGACTGACTACAAAAAGATACACAAAACAAAGCAGTATTTATTGTTGGGTTGGTTATAGCTAGGAAACAACATCTGGCCGTTATGGACTAGGTATAGGTACAACCAAGGTATCCCTTTGACCCACATGGCCGGTCGGGCCAATAAAATCTGAATTTTGATTGGCTGTTCTGTACCGTACTCTTTTATGTAGCAAAACACACATGATGGTAGGTATAGCAAAAGGTAGTTGTATTTTATAACATTTGAGAGGTAAGAGTAAATGCTGTATAGTATCAAGGGATACACGAGGATATAAACGAAATTAATATCATGTGCGCCTTAATTGCAAACGATTTCACCTTATTCCAGTTTAAATGAGAATATGTGAAATGAACACTTGACTAGTTATTTAAATTTATTTTATTAATTCAAAGTATTGAAACAAGGCCTAGCTAACCCAATCAAGTCTTTTTTTTTTAAAAAAAGAATGTAAAAACCGTGTAACATGTAACTTAACGTAACGAAATACATAATTCTATTTTATTTTTTCCTATTGCGATACTAGCCACGAAAATTAGAATAAAAAGTGGCAAAAAAGTACAAAAAAATTCTGACAAAGCTTAATTTTGGTAGAAATGTTTATTTTTGTGTCTTAAGCATTTTCCAAAAAGTACCCTAAATTTGGACCGGGGCTAAAATTTTGACGGTGGGTGAACGGGGTTGATTTTCAGTTTTTTGCAAATTTCTCAAAAACTATAAGGTGTTTTTAAAAAAATGTGAGGGTAAAATTTTGTAGCTTATGTAATTCTTCATTTAAAATTTGTTTGACATTTTTTTTTCGTACAATAAACAGTTTTTTAAAAAACACGTGCACTTTATAGTGAACAAAAATTTATTTTGAAGTTGCATGTTTTGTGGGTGCATACCACATAATAAAAAGAAATTTTGGGGTGGTAGGGGGTAGGAAAAAACCGTCATATTGAAACAGCTGGTGATTTTGTTGTCATTTGACATTGATTTTATTTTGTAACAAAATGGCCGATGAAAAACTTTAAGAGAATCAAAATACCTACAAAATGAGAAATTAACGATTTCTGGGACTTTTTTCGTCTAACTTATAGTTTCCAAAGTTCACCTGTGTCTAATGTGGTTAAAGGGAATGTTTAGCTTTAAGCCACCCCTCCTGTCTATCTTCTGTGGCAGTTAGGCTGAGTTCCAAAATTCATCAGATGCGTATTTACTGCGCAATTTTTTTTTTGCATTCCGAAACGTCAGACTTATGCAATGTAATATTTCTACAAAGCATCAAGTTTGCGTTGCTGATGCGTATGAAAAATGTAGGCATTACTTCCGCATCAAAACATTTTCTACATTTTGGAACTCAGCCTTACTCTACCGAAACCTCTGACAACTTTGTAGAGGATTATTTTTCAAATTTTGTAAAATTTTTCATAAGCTTAGCTGAATTTTAAAAATCGAAAATCACACTACAAGCGGATTCAATCAACCCTCTAGTAGGAAATTTTATACCAAAATGAAGCCTGATATTCTGGCTTAATTTGCAGATTACAAAGAACCTTGAAGATTCGATTACTAGAACAAAAGTTATAGCCAATAATATCACTTCTTTTAACACAGACACTATAGCTTCATTGATATTGTATGCAGAAGAAAACAATATGATCACTTGGACGTAGACGTACCAAATTTGTGGGACCTACATATATGATGAAAAATAAAACTCATTCGAACTTTGGAAGTTTGTACCCGAGTGAATATTTCTTTTCCAGAATTTAAGAAATTCGACTAAGTCGAAAATTTTAAATTAAAAGAGGAACAAATTTTCGAAAATATTTTGGTGACTATTGTAAATGCATTTCTTCATTTGGCATTTGTACCAAATTTATCTATAATCGTTTACCAAAAAATAATTAAATAAATTGTTTGATATGTCAGATATTCAAATATAAAATATCAAAAACAAAAAATACAAAATAAAATAAAATTGACATTAAAAGTACAATTGGCGTGTTCAGGAACGTCAAAAACTGAGCAAGCGAGCCCAAAATTTTATTTCCTCAGAGCAAAACTGAGAAATTTTGCTAAAAAATCCTGTTCATGTAACATAGATTGCTGAGGGCTCTGAGATGTTATTTTCTTGAGCATGCCTAATCTATAGATTGCTTTTTTTTTTTTTTTTAACTGTCGATATTTTTATTCGATTGTTTATTCCTCGGGTATGTAAACCGAAGATTGAAAAATCGACTCTTAATAAATTATTTTCGAATTAATTAGCGACTTAATAATACAAAATATGTAGTATTTCTCCTCAAAAAATTATTATTAAAATAAAAATATTTTTTTAACTAATATTGCGATCATAAAATAATTTAAACATACGAAGCAAGGCAAGCACGGGCCTGCTAGTTTCTAAATAAATTTAAATAAACAATTTGCATAATAAAGTTATTTAAAAAAAAATATTTGCCTTCATATTACAATAAATTATCTTTTTTTCATCCAACGAAAACAATAATAACAAAATTTACAGATTTCACTCATAGAGTAACCATAGGGACATTGAAAATGACACCTGACTAATCTTTTCAATTTAAATTAATTAAAACGTAATAAGCTGTTTCGGACACCATTATAGGTTCTGAAGTTTCTAGGTTATAATGTATTTAATGTCACTTTCCATTTGGCAAAAAATAAACCTTGTTAATTTTCTTAAACAACCCATCAACTTTCCTGTTCAACCAAAAAAAATCGTTTTTTTAAGATCTGATATCAAAACTCATATATATGTACCTATTAGGGAAAACACAAATATGCCCTAAAAAACAGTTTTAAGCGCTTATAATTATGCCCTTAAAAATCAATTACATACATATATGCCCTTAATAAATTATTATATTATGCTCAAAAAAAAAAATGATTATATGCCCTAAAAATATTGCTTAAATAAATTGTGTGGTGTCATTTTTTCAAAAAGTATTTGACCGATTTCGATAAATTTTATATGTATAAAACTTTAAACTATTCTTTTCGCGGACATTAATCATTTTAACTTTAAAGATTTTTTCGGAACTTACCACGGTAAATATAAGAAATATTTGGTCTTATTAATTAGATTTTTGGCTGTTTAAACTATGTCTAAGTATTTCGAAACAGTCGGAAATATGATTTATTTAATAAAAAAAATATTGCATTTCTCAAGGATTAGACAATAGATTACGTTGTCTAAAGCAATATAAAACGAAAAGTCACTTTAGCAGCAATTAGAAAAGTTTTTTAAAAACTTGGACGGCTGTCTAAAGTTAGACAATGTTTATAAATACGACCAATTATATGTAACGCGGTAAGTTCCGAAAAATCTTTAAAGTTAAAATTTTATATGGTTGAAAGCCACAATTGCGGAGATGTGCAGAATCTACTTGAGACACGCATTTACACGCTGTGGGTCATTTTTGTTTTTTAGCTGTCGAACACTGCATATTAAAAAAAAAAATATATGTTTTTTTCCTTCAATATTTTAAAACAAATTTAAAATTTTTCTCCTTCCTAGAGTGTTTCAGTTTTTGTTGGCCAAGTTTCGGACACGGGACGATACTAGTATGCTTAATTTTTCTTGTAAAAATATATTCTAAGTCGGTTTGTATACCTTTGTATGTTTAAAAACTGCACTAAAAAGAACGACATAAATCTAAAAACCAAAAAAAAATAGGTCGAACAAATTTTGCTTTGGCTGTTAAAACCTATTTGAAATAGGTACAAGTACATTCATGTTTTTTAAAATGGTGAATATCGTTTAAATTCATTTACATGGATTTATTTAAGACATTAATTGCATCAAAAATAAAAAAAACAAAATTTACACGAGGGAGCCCCACAAGTTTTCTCCCGTGGCTAACACAAATTTTGGTACCTTTCAACGAAAGAAATGTTAAAAAGTCAGAATTACGGGGAACATGATTTTTTTTTATTTTGGGTCAATATTTTCTAAGTTTTTAAAAGCTATCTATACATATTGTTTAGGCCGTGTGCGAATTGGGTTAAAATCGCGTTAAATTTTATCCGAAGATTAATTTTTGACGATAGTGGGGTAAATCTGTATACGTTGAAACTTCAAAATTTTATTTCGAATTAAATTTAATCGAAATTTTAATTCAATTCACACACGGCCTTAAATATTTAGAAGCACTAGATTACAAAACTGAAATAAAATCGTTCGAGTCGATTTAACCAACTCAAAAAAGGTTAATTTTCTCAAAAAAAAAAAAAAAAACTCCAACCCAAATTTCCGTAATGCGAATTTTTTCGACATAACCTGAAGTTAGGTTTTAATTTCTTGGTTATGCTAAAATGCTGGTAATGCTGCCCTATAGACCTTTATTATTTATTGAATAAACATTAGAAGATACTGAACAAGTTAAAAAAATACTGATGCTCCAAATGCATTTGATAAACAAACAGCACATCTCGATGAGTGACGTCAGTGGCTTTAAGTAGTGGAATGCGTAGTGCATACGACTTCGAAGACTGGGCAATGGGTTCAAACCTCATGGTGTGCATGTAGAAAGTTTTTCATAATAAAATTGGATTAAAGCTCAGCATCACTAAAAGTAGACTGATGATAGGACTTGGCACCCCCTGAAATAGCTATATCTCCAGCCAAACAAAAATAAAACAAATTAAAATACCAAATTAAAATACCTAAAATTAATTCCTAAACAATTGGTGGTAGCGCCTTTAGGTTGTTGTTGTTTGTTTTTCAAAAATTCAATGAAATTGACGCAATAAAGAATGGTCAAGTCTAATAAACTGACATTCTAGTATGAGCAATACAATAAATAATAATAATAACTGAACAAACTATGTTTGTTGCCAAAATATGCACGTAAATCGTAAATATACAAAAATATGCATTTACTTATAAAACGGATTTCTAATCTAGTCTCGTCTTAATAGTGTTACTAAAAAAAATAAATATGCTGTAGCATAATTTTGTTTGTCCAACATATTACATACCTACATAAATCGATTTCAAGCAAGCTTAACTCCGGTTTTCACACTCAACTGCATCACTGGCCTTTCTTATAGGACCGAATAGTATTCTGTATCGAATAAAAATAAATACCTACATTTTTAATTTCAAAAAATCACAACCTACATACCTACCTCCATAATTATGTTGATGCATAGCATTTACATATATACCTACACTACATACAAAAATCTGGCATAGTACCTATAGATAAACTTTTGTTGGTTGCGTTGTACTTGTTGTTTGTTCTCTTTTTGAATATTCTTCCACTGAAGCTTGTCTGTTGACGACGACTTTTCTTCGTTTTTTTCCCCGTATACTTATTGCCTACGCCTGCTGTAATTCATCGCTTGTGTTCGTTTGTTTATTTTTATCATTCTAGTAATGTTTTAGTAACACCAAACCAAAAATTTGATAGTTGTCCTCCTATACGCTGGAGTTCATTTTTCATATTCTACGTTCATGTGTTCACTTCAATCATTTCGGTCATTTCTTTAGTAACACCAACCAAAAATTTCGCTGTCATGGCCTATACGCTGGAGTTCATTTCTGATTTATTGAATTTATTTGATTTAATCATTTTAGTAACACCACAACTCTGTCAAAACGATCCTATAAACATTTTCAATGTTAATATGTTGTTTTCTTTGACAACCACGTGTAGTCGTTCGTCGTGCCGAATATTCGCGTTGGTTTGGGAAAGCCTTAACTCTTTTGTCTTAACTAAATAGTCCATAGCCATAGTCAAGGCTGTCAATCGCTTGTTTTTGTTGTTTTTTACATTGAATTCTGTCATTTTAAATAGGTTCCACTTTGAATGGATTCCATTTGGGTGCGTGTTCATAAAAGTTGTACGTAATTTCCTTCCAAATTTCATGCAAATTTTATTGAAATTACCTCATTTGGAAATTTGAATTTGTATGAGAAATAAGATGATTTTGAATTTAATTTGGAAATTTTATACGAAATTACCTCATTTGCTCTAATGTAAAAATTGTATACCTACCTATTAAAATAATATAAACTGATAAATACAAACTCATACTCACCGATATTCTATTATTTTGAAAATCCTTATAGTACATGATTTAGTCCTATTGAAGGCAAGTTATTTTAAGTTCAAAGAGTTATAAAATGCATTGTTTCATTAATTGTGATATTTTGAATTTAGATCAAAGAGAAAACGAAGTGAACTCAGATATCAGATATTCTTCCCTCAATTTATTGTTCAGTACAACGCAACGCAACGTGTGTACATTGATGTAGAATTTATATTAACGAAATCGTCAGGAAAGCACGATTTTTTCTTTGAACTTTTGTTACAGAAATATTTAGATACAGAACATAATCTTAAACCTTATTATTTTAAAATGCATTGTTATTTTGTTGACATATTTTTGCAGATCCTTTTGAAAGACATGCATGTTAAAAAGAAAGGAATATCATTCATAGCTACGTTGATTTTTATAACTAATACCTATAAAAAAAAATGTATATACCATTAAGAGACGATTTTTCAATCATCAGTTAAACAATCAGTTAAAATACCCGGCGGATAAATTTAATTGACTCTTAAACAATCGGATAACAAAATCGAATTTTTCAATCATGAACAAATATAATATTATAATTTCAAATTAATTTGTTTTTATTTTTGATTTTGATATTTCAGAGCATTTAATTTTTATTTAACGTTTATTCAAAGCAATACTGAGGAAAGGTGTTTTTTAATATTGAAAATATTTATTCCTAGAGTTTTATCTTGCTCTGAAGTAAGCAGATAGCTTTATTCTCAGGAATAATTTACTATGAATAATGACTACTCCATCTGAAGACTTAGTACTAACAGACCAGACTGTCTAACTGACGATTGAAAAATTGGTCCTTAAAAATATAAAAGTCTAAATTTTCACAAGAATAAAGAGACATAACTTTCAAAATTTAAATAAATAAGCTACACTAAAAAACAAAGTCTATCAATTTTTGTCCAAGTCAAATTCACTGCCTATGCATATTGTTTAATCAATTAAAAAAAAGCAAATTTAAAGTTAAAGTCAAAATTTTGCGACGCACTTAAAATAAAAAAATCCTTATTCCTTTTAAAATATTTGTAAAAAAATATATTATGTTGAAACGTTTTCTTTGTTTTATTGTAAGAAAAATGTATTGAAAGAAAATTATTATCAGTCATATAGGCGCCATCAGCAGGATATTTTCCAGGGAGGGATAGGGCGGTGGCAGACACAAAATAAATGTATAGAGTTTTTCTAGTGCATTCATATGTACATCAGAATGTAGAATGTTGTCTCAATTAGCTTAAGATACTGACAAGATTTTGAAAAAAAGAGTAATCTTAAAAAAAAATATTAAAGACAAAAATGAAATACCTACCTTTTAAGTTTAAAAATTTTAATGTTGAAATTTTTTGTAGTTGTAGAATTGTTTTTTTTTTTTTTTTTTTTATTTTGATAATGACACTGTTTAGGAGCAATCAATTTATAAAACATCGAATGATTCACTAAAAGTATTTATAAAAAATCCTTTTTATTTTACTTTTTTTAAACTAACAGTGAAGAGTCAAAAAAATAATCGTAATCAAATTTTAAAAATGTTTTGTAGGTTTTTAAATCAATTGCCCTTAAATTTTTTGTATAACCATTTTTTGCTGAAATATTGGTGTCCAAAACAAAAGCCACATACTGTTGGAAAAACAAATATTGTAAATTAAATAAATAAATAAATAAAATTTGGTGGCACAACAGGTCATGAAGAATCAGGTCCTAGTGACTTACAGCTCTCCTGCGTGTCTGCAGGAATGGAGGGGACCTACAGTTTTGTATCTACTGAAATTGGTTGGTTTGGCGGTGGGTGGTTGGTGATGGTGAATGGAAACGAACTTATTTAGAGGCAAGGGCGTGCACAAGGAGGGGTAAGGGGGTATTTGCACCCCTAATAAAAATTATTTTTCAATTTTTTTTTCTGAGTAATTACACAATCAAAGGCGAACGTAAATAGGATAGGGGGTGCTTATTACACAAATCGGCTAAACTTACAACTTGAGTTCTAGTTGCTGGATTTTAAGGTAAGACTGAAATTATTGGTTTGGCGGTTGGTTGTTGGTGATGGCGAATGGAAACGTACTTATTTAGAGGCAAGGGCGCACTTAAACCCCTAATACATTTTTATTCTAATTCTTTTTGTTAAGGGCGTAGGTACGCAAAGGTGATGTGAGGGTGTTTATTACGTTCAAATCAGCTAAATTTACAACTTGAGTTCTAATGATCGGATTTTCAAAGTTTAAGTTTTTAAATGAAGATTAAATGTATGTAACACAAGAACTTGCGCAAGGAGGGGTCTGACTTCCAGAATCGGCTGAAAAAAACAAATTCTTTTTAGGTAATACCTACATATTTTTATTTTAATACTTTATTTAGGTTGAAAAAATGGTAAAAATTTTTTGATGTGAATAAGTGATGGGTGGGGTGGTAAAAAAAAATATATGCAAGTTTTTTGGAGAAAGTTTTTCGTAAGAAAATAGAGTATATGTAGAGGAGATGGAAAAATGCAACTTTTCATTGATAAAATCACTAATTTTTTTGTCAAGTGGTTACAAACACAATTCATAGTCGTTCATTCGTTAGGGGTAAGGGGAGGTAGGTACATAGTTAGGTACATTGCATTTTTATTCAAATGCAAGCACACACAACCCACAAACATAATTTAAGCAAAATCATTGTCAATACTCATTGATACGTGTGGATGCTTTTTTGCCAACAATGTTACCTGACAAAAAAATCGTCAATGTTACCTAAAAAGTAACATGGATGGTGGGTCGGACTCTTTAAGCTGAACATTTTTCGAGTGATGATTTTAAATCATCTTTTAGGTTGATATTTGGTTGTCATAAACTTTTACGAAAGATGACCCGGGCAACGCCGGGTATTATTGGCTAGTATAATATACATACATATGCATATGTAGGAAGGCCCACCCGCTGCCCAGCCCATCCATACTAATTTGTTACAAAAATAGTAATGTAAATTAGATATTTGAATACCACCATTTTATTGTAGGTTAATAATTTTGAAATTATCATTTTTTAATATGGGTGTCATTTACTTGATATAAATATAATACAACATTTTGCACAGGTATACCTTGGTTAGGTACATATCTTGCATACAGAATCATATCAATTATTTAAATTATTATTATTCAACCAAATCATATGTTTATGCACGTGGCAATATCAATTTTCTGTCTCACTGAATTTTATAATTGAATTTATCCTTAAATCAATTAAGTAACATCATGTTAAACGCATTTGCACGGCCGCACATCATTACACGCACACGGCATTGCTACGGCATTGGATTTAATGAGATTATTGAATAAGATGGACTTTATAATATGAATTGAGTATTTGATGGTTCAATTGATAGAGGTCACAGGTTTCGGGAAAATTTTGTTACATTTCAAAAATACACAAATCATTAATAAAATGGGTTATATTTTATATACAATTTTTTGATAAGAATGCGTATTCTTTCAATTTTCTTGGCAATCATTTTTACTTCAATTTTTTTCTGATTTTAAGGACTAAGGTTTTTAGGCTTTCAACATTCTTTTGTCAACTTTTAGAAAACCAAACGAGCCTGGCATAGGTTTTCTCTGATTGATCGTCGCAACTAGTTGCTTAATTCGTGAATTGAGAGTCCTAATTCGTAAATTAAGAGCAATTCAAGAAGTCAATAGAAAATTGTTAGCAACAAATGATTACAAAATAGTTTAAATTATTTTGAAAGTAGTAAAATTATTGAATAATGCGCTTATATTTAAAATTAAAATCTGTTGTCTAATACAAGTATTAATAATAATTAATGTAGAAGTCTAAACCCGCCTAAAAATAGTTAACCTTCTCGCTAAACTGTAGGTAGGTAGGTATACATATTCTTTTCCGACCACAAATTACTCGTAAACCTACAAAAAGAAAATTAAATTCTCCCCTTTTACAATCAAAACAGGATTTCGACAAAAATATTCTGCAAACAAACAAATTTGTCACAATTGGTGGAATTCGATTTAAGAGTTTTGTTGCGATGGAAGAAGAGGATTTGTTATCCAAACACCATAAACATGCACGTTTAACCGAAAAGGAAAATCCTTTCACGATCTCACAAGGGTTAAAATTGAAAAATATTTTAAAATCGAAAGGATTATCCGAAGAAAATTGTGCATAGATTCTACTTTTATTGGCCATTAAGGTCGACTTAGACGACGACGAGGTGTTTATTGAAATCCATTGCATGGATGTTTTTCTTGGTTTATATGTCGCATATACCTACACACATTAGAAGTTAAGTTAACGTCGTCGCTCGACGCGCGGTGTTAGTCGGTATCGTCTCGACAGGCAGGCAGGATAGTAACAGAAGCAGTCGAACACTAGGATGCTATTTTGTTAAGCCAATAAAATGGGGAGAAATCGGTGTTTGTTGTATTGAATCGAGAGAATTTGAATATAAAGAATGTGAGAAGTTATTTTCAATTTGGATTTAAATAATTGGAGCTGGGGATTTGTTGATGTTGTGAAATATTAGTAAAAGAGGGTTCAATTGAAATAGCGAAAAGGGCATGAAAGTGATAAATGATAAGTCAAGGTGGGATGATATCAGAAGTCATGGAATAAAAAAAACGTGGTAATTCGGCAATAAAAATACAAATCCAAGGCAACTTTATATCAAATTGTCACCAAAAATCGGGAATATGTACCTATTTGGTTTTCGATTTCGATGGTTTTATAGCTTTTCCATGTTGGCGAAATCTCACAAGCAATATACAGTGACTAATCTGTAAAACGATTTATTCATCTCTGGCTGGAGTAAAAGATCACAATAACTCTTTCTATTAATTCGGTTTAATATATTGATCTATTAATTATAATTAGGTATATAGTTTTTCTGCCAATATGTGCGATCCACCTCCAAGAATAAAATGTAGAATTACTCCGAAACATCACAAACCAGCGTATAACTACGGCCTTAACATTTCTGAGCGATCTGCGAAACTTCGAAAATTAAAATACACACTGAACTGCATACTCATTCCATCTATGGCCAACTTAACTTTCCCTTTCCTAGTTTAACTTCCTTCCTTTCTCTGCCAACTTTCATCGATACCACTTCAAAATTTAGAGTTCGATAAAGTTAGTATATATACATATATATCGCAAAAACACGTGGTTTAACCGTAATTAAAACAACGTACAAATCGATTAAGTTTAATTTGTTAAGTACAAATCAATGAAAAGTTTGATTTGTTAAGTACCTCGTCAAATTTCTGAGTTTTTTTTTCTTTCTTAAAGAAAAAAAAAAAAAGAAAAAATAATTAAATACGAAAATCTCAAGCATTTATCAAGGTGCCACAGTTCAGTTCAAATCGAATTGTAATAAATCCATACCTGAAAAGGGGCCCGACAGTAGGGTACTCGGATACCTGAGCCGTGACCGTGATATCACAGATCTTATACCTGAACCGTTTTAGCGAGGCCTAGGTGAATCGCCACATAGGAACAGGTTAAGTACCAGCAACAATTATATATGCGGTAGAACAGCATTCATAAGTTCATAAAGAAACGAAAAACAGAACTGGCCTGACCAACCATCGCTATAGTGTCCATCTATCGCACAGGCCTCAACGTGATCTATATATACATCGTTCCTAACCTTTGTTAGTGAAATCACTGTAAATTACTTGGAAAAAGTAGGTTTAGTACCAACAACTATGTAATTTTTTTACTGCTGTTAACCCACAACAAATTCTACATTTCAGTCAATTGATTTTCGCTACTGCTCGACGACATAGTGCTTTCTCTATGACTAGAGCTTTCGCATATGGTCTAGAACCCAAGAAATCAATTAGCCGGCAGCCAAGTCTGGGCTTTACACGTAATCATCAAGTCTGTCCCACCGAGGTTTTGGAAATACCTCAAACCATCGTTCGCTGATAGCAGTTCCATTTTTAAGCCTAGCCCGCCAAAAAAAAAAAAAAAAAAAAAAAAAACCAAGAAATCATATTTTGGATTATTGATATTCACTTGTGCGGATTTGCTCTATCATCGTTATTTTCGCATAACCAGGTTATAGAACTAGCCCATATACATATACAACCATCAGCCCCAAATAGCCAAAACACCTTCAGTACTCCATCATCAGCATCCCATCGATAAATATTAGAAAACTAGAGTCCATAGACACTGGTTGGTTCCGCATTCGATCCACGCATCACCATCACCCCTCCAACTATTAGCATAATCAACATAATAAGTAAAGCATTAACCACTATCATCATTATCAATATATTAAAAAAAAAAAAAAAAAAAAAAAACAATAATAGTAATTTATCATATCTCTCATTGATCGATCACGTTCAACTTGACAAGATTTATTTCTAAACATCATTCCCAGCTGCGCTTAAAATAAAGGAAATAAGCGCTCAGGTGACAGCAAAGATACTTTGGAAAGCCGGTGAGTTTAGTCTTGTTATTTTTTTTTATATCTTGACGAATTGAACGTTTTGTCTTAAATTGAAAAAAAATTTTGATCTTTAATTTTCTCTTAAATAATTTCTTTTATTAAATAAAGTGTTTCGTTGAGTGAGAGTGAAACAGCAAAAAAAAAAAAAAATACATAAATTGAGCCGAAAGACATAAATATAATTTTTTTGCAAGAGAACTTTTTTATTTAACTCTCTATTTTCCAACTCCAAATCAAGCAAGTTAGCTTCGTTATTTTTTTTGCTGCAAATTTCACTCACACTCAAGATTGAGTTTTAAATTTTGATCAAAACAGACTACCTATTTTGAAAGATTTCCACTCAAAGTAAACTCTGTTTAAAAGCTTTACCCGTTTGAGTTGATGATGAAAATTTTTTTTTATAATCTTTGTTTGAATTCTGAATATACCAATAATAAATACGTTAAATGAAGTTCTTTTTTCAATGCGATTATTTTGTTTGGTTTAAGTCCTGAGCTATGATGGATTGATTTTTTTGTGCAAAGGGAAGTGATAAGAAGTGATGTTGCTTTACGATGACGACGAAAGGAATAGTTGTTAAAAAAAGGTGCTGCATTTAGATTAGGGGTTATTGAAAAGGACATTAGAGTGACTCAGTAACCAAGGAGTTTTTACGCATGTAGGAACAGAGGGAGGGATACACTCCGGGACCCCAAATTACACCTCGGGTTTCCAAAAAAAAAAAAAAAAAAAAAAAAAAGAAAAGGGGAATAAAGAGGAGAAAAATTAAATGCTGATAGTTGGCCACATCTTGTTGAATACGTAATTTGTTATTTTTATCGGCATGAATTTTGATTGTTCGGTAGTCCAGCGGCAGGTGCAAGTATCCACCCCACCGACGAGCTGGTCAACGGTGAAAGCAAGCATGCCAACCCGTACCTTGCTGCCTGATGGACGACTTATTCGACATCCCATGATTTACCTTAGGGAATCCTGTGGTCCTAAGGAAAGTATGAGAAAAGCAGGTCATCGCATTTAGTCTAATAAGAACACCAAAAATCCGTTACAAATATTTTAAGCAGCCATTCGGATTAGGCAATAAACTCCATTCCGGCAGACACGCACACAGGAATAGGTTGAAAGATGTAAGTCACTAGGCTGGTTCTTCATTAGCCGTTAGCCCAATATTTTATTTTTAAGTTTAAGTTCAGCCATGTATGAGGTAACCAACGTCATCACTGGACAACAACAGCCCACGGGGCATCGTCGTTACCGAGTATGAGCATACCTATACGCAGGATTTTTGACAGGAGTGGGTGCTATCATCCTAAAATTTAATTTGATGACACGACAGCTCATGAAGAACCCAGGGCCTAGTGACTAACAACTTTTAACGATTCCTGTGTGCGTGTAGGCAGGAATGGAGGGGACCTAAAATTTACTGCCGAATCCAAACGACTAAGGTGAGTGGCACTTTTAAGCAAGAGGCAGTAACCCGCCTGAAAAACACTTTTATGTTTAGGTGTGAGTGGCAGGGAATTGAACCCAGAGCTCTGCACTGGCGTGACAGTCCAATGCACTAACTATTACGCCAAGGGCTACTGCTTTACTGGCTGAACAGAATGGTGACGGAGACGGAACTGGAGCCGGAGCTGGAATAGCTGTCAAAATATTGAATACACGCAAATTCAATGTTGCGAACACAACGGAACGTAGACGCATACGGAGCTGCAGACGCAGACGGAAGAGTTCACTAACTTTTAACTTTTCACGTACGGCACTTTTGACGTTTCAAATTGTATGAAGAAAAAAAAACAACTTTTTGGGTCGTAAAAAAATATATTGTGGTTATTTGTATCGCCAAAAAAATTATTTATTAAAAGGAAAATTATTGGAAACAAAAAATGTGAATTCTGAGCTTGTACACAAGAATATTTTTTTATTTTCTTCAAAATACTTTCAGAGCTGTACAGCTCCATTGTGGAATGTAAAAAAAATAACGTACGACACTTTTTGACAGCTCTTCCAGTTCCGTCTGCGGCTCCAGTTCCGTCATTCTATTCTATTCAGCCAGTTATTAGTAAAACAAAAAATATTATTATGGTATGTTTAGGGCCAGGAGCTAACAGGGTGGCAAGTGTTCCATACATTCCTCCCACTTGTAGACCCCAATATCTTCTTCTGGAATTTTTCATATTTAAAATTTGGTAATCTATACTATTATATAAAAGAGTAACTTTTTTTGTTTGTCAGTTTGGCCGTATGTATGCACTAAACTCACAAACAAACTAAAAAACTCTTTTAAAAAATAGATATAATACAAATTTCACTTAAAATTTTTGTTAAATACAGAATAATAAACAAATTAAAAACTTACCACAAAAAAAATCGTATGGAAATTTTCTAAAATCAAGATTTTCAACTCACATTTACTTCAAGCTCAATTATTTATAAGGAGTAGTTGTTTTGCCATGGAAAATTGCCTTTTGTGGCATGTGGGGTGGGGGATCGGGGATTTGACTGGTTCCGGTGTAGTCCGGTTCGTCAAATCAAATTTTTGGTGGGCTGATTTCTGGAATCGGCTCAATAAAAAAGTTGTTTTGTTGTATGGGTAGTTGGTGGTGGGTGTTTGCTGGATATGATAAATGGAAACGAACTTATAGGCAAGGGGCGTGCACAAGGAGGGGTAATGGGCATTTGCACCCCTAATAAAAATTATTTTTAATTTTTTTTTCTGGGTAAATTAAATGTTTGTAGGTAGGTATTTAATCTACTAAAATTGGTTGGTTTAGCGGTGGGTGGTTGGTGATGGTGAATGGAATCGAACTTATTTAGAGGCAAAGGCGTGCACAAGGAGGGGCAAGGGGGCATTTGCGCCCCTTATACAAATTATTTTCAATTTTTTTTTCTGAGTAATTACACAATCAAGGGCGCACGTAAATAGGATAGTGGGATGCTTATTACATGAAAATCGACTAAATTTACAACGTGAGTTCTGATTGTTGGATTTTAAGGTAAGACTGAAATTTTTGTTGGTTTGGAGGTTGGTGGTTGGTGACGGTGAATGGAAACGAACTTATTTAGTTGCAAGAGCGTGCACAATAAGGGGTAAGGGGGCACTTGAATCACTAATACATTTGTTTTTATAATTCTTTTTGTTGAGTAACTACACAGTCAAGGGCATAGGTATAAGCAAAGGTGATGTGGGGGTGCTTATTACGTTCAAATCAGCAAAATTTACACCTTGAGTTCTAATGATCGGATTTTCAAGGTTCGAGATTTTAAATGAAGATTAAATGTATTGTGGGAACACAAGAAGACAAGAACGTGCGCAAGGAGGGATCTGGTTTCCAGAATCGGCTCAAAATTTTTTTTTTTAGGTAATACCTACCTACATATGTATTTTTATTTTAATAGGTAGGTACCTACTTTATTTAGTGGTAAAATTTTTTTGATGTTGATAAGTGATGCGTGGGGTGGTAAAAAATGTATTCCGGTTTTTTGGCACGGAATTATTCTTTATAGACGGCAATAACCCTTGCTGGGAAAAAATGCTTCGAATATGGTAGGTATATGGTAGAGAAGAAGAAAAAATTTAACATTTCATTGATAAATTATTAATTTCTTTATCAAGTGGTTACTAACAAAATTCACGGTCGTTCGTTCCTTAGGGGGTAATGGGAGGTAGGTATAACATAACATACAAATAGTCTGATTTTCAAAGTTGTCTTAAAATTACACTATAGGCATGCAGGTAGGTACATAATTAGGTTCATTACATTTTTATTCAAATGCAAGCCCACACAACCCACACACATAATTTTAGGAAAATAATTGTCAATGTTCATTGATACGTGTGGAGGCTTATTTTCAATGTGACCTGACAAAAAAAACGTCAATGTTACCTGACAAGTAACATGGATGGTGTGTAGGGCTCTTTAAGCTGAACATTTTTCGAGTGCTGATTTTAAATCATCTTTTTGGTCGATATTTGGTTGTCATAAGGTTTTACTAAAGAAGACCCGGGCAACGCCGGGTTTTATCGGCTAGTATTTAATATGTATTAGCCAGCCATAACCCCGGGCACTTCGCTGCACAAAAAATTTCACAAAAATAAATTGTGTAAGTTTAAGCTAAATCGGATTATTAATTTTTGAGTTCCTTGCGGTTTGTAAGAATTTGGCGTTAAGTGCTATCTACCTGTACAATTTTGAACTACTTATTTACATATATTAACTTCTCACTTGTTACTTGGTGAGAAATACACTTTGATGCAAGGTTTAGCTCAACTGATAACATGGTTAGGTTTTTAGGTTTTGCTAATTTTGTTATTCAGCATTATAAAACTGTTATTCAGTTAAAAAAAATTGTTGTTTACTTAAGGAAAAACGTTGGGCCGAATAACACAAACAGTATAGCGTAGAAAAAAAGAAAATCATATTAATTCAAATGGACAATGATCCTGATGGCTAGTTGTCATAAATAAATAAATGCATTAGGTTGTACAAAAGCTCAAACTATGTATAATTGTTACCCTGACTTAAATGCTGATTGCATGTAGTAGTACAATATTCCCTTTTTATCAATCGTTCATCTAAATCAATAGCTTTTATTGACTCCATTTCGTAAAGGTATCCTTTGTTGTCGATGTCCTTCAAAAGCAAAACGAATCAAATTCTATTTCTAAATCCGAGTTCCCAAACTATTAAAATATCTCCTCCACCTCATATCAGTTGAATAGAACATATTGAGCTTGAATATGGGAAGCAGTTCTGAAGCAGGGTCAAAGTGTCAATGCAGATTTTCTGCTTGGTTGGCGAAAAGTCCCTATGACAAAGGTTCACACAAAACTCTCTACCTTTTTACTGTCGGATCGTTTCGTCGTTTGTCGTCGTCATTGGCAGAAGGTAGCAGGTGCGTTCATCTCTGAAATTGTTGTCATTTACTTTTACTATACGAGGCTATACTATATTCGAATATATTGTACCGTCCATTTACCGTTTGGTTTGGTATAGTAATTTATGAGTGGGCACAATGCCTTGACACTTTTGCCGTGTGCTATATTATTATATAGCACAAGTGAATGTGTATAGGTGCGGAAAACCCTTTTGTGAAATCATTCATGGCTGAAACAGATAAAAACATGGTCAGCACAATTTTCTTTCAATTTGTTTGGTGAGTTTTTGGATTTGTTAGATATATAGTATAGTACGGTTGAGGCTTAAATTGGGTATTGGAAGGAGATATAAATTATTTGGTCTATTGAATTTTATCTATAAAAAAAGGATATTAAAAAAGGATATTAGATAAAAAGGTGCATTTATTTTTAGGCAGAAGTTCTTGTTCTTTACCAATAATATATGGAACTGTCAAAGAAAGTATATGTTCAATGTACCTACCTATGTAGGCATGTAGGTACAGCACAAACATACCATAAATACCTTAAAAATACATATCTACATAGATGCTTAAACAGGTATGGTACAGATATACATAAGCATGGTTGAATCTTTGCAAAATGTATGTTTGTAGACAGTGGACAGTGACTTTTTATTAATAGGGCTGATAGTAATAAATAGGTACCTACATATAGGTAAATACATTTGTACGTTCCAAAAATTAAATGTGTTTTCAAACTTAAACCGTTAAATTAAAAAAGTATCCATTATAGCTGACAAGCAACAGAATTTCGAAATTCTTGTAACTAAATAAACGATGAATCCTCATTGATTTTTTTTTTTTTGGGTTATTAAATTTTTATAACAATTAAATATTTTAAATAATTACTCTTGGGAAAGAATGTAGGTACTTATATAAATGTCTTATAAGGTAACACTTTGCAAAGGAATTTTTTAATGACATTCTTACTTTATGTATACGTTCATCTTTTAATAGTTATAAGCTTTTATTTTTTTTTTTGCTTGCTGAAGTACGCGCTGTTATTCTCAGGGCATAAAATGAAAAAACTCCATGCGAAGATGGGATCCCTTATGAATTTTTTAAAAATTCAACTGCAAACTTTAGCTGACGCCTAAAGGTTTATATCAACAAAGTTTTTCAAAACGAGAATATTCCTTGAAATAAATAAATAAATTTGGTGGCACAAGCGGCTCATGAAGAACCAGGGCCTAGCGACTTACAAATCTCAACCATTCCTGTGTGCGTGTCTGTAGGAATGGAGGGGACCTACAGTTTATTGCCGAATCCGAACGGGTAAGGTGAGCGGAACTTTTCTATGACAAGAGATACTCTTGGAGGATTTATCACTTCACAAGAGGTAGTAGCTCCGAAAAAAACTTAAGGTGGAAGCGTCTGGTATTGAACCCCATACCTCTGGCATGCCAGTCCAACGCACTAACCATTACGCCACGGGCTTATTCATTTAAAAAGTAGATTATTTTCCCAACCCACAAAATAGGAGCTCTGGATTAAGTTGAAAATTATAGAAGAATCTCATTTATGAATGTCTTGGCAAAACTATATTCTGTGGGATTTTTGCAAACATGGTTGGAATCCTGTGTAAGTGTCAAAAACACACTTACAGAACTGCAAGCGGGCTTTAGGAAAAACTATTTAACGATAGACTATATTCTTACACTCACTTCTATTGTTAATCCACTTCCGGCTAGCGTTGCGAAAACGCAACGTCATACCTGAGAACATCTGGGACTTAACTGATGATAAATTTTGATAAACTAAGTACCTATAGTGGGTTTGAGAGTTAATTGAATTATCTAATCGACCTGTTTTTGGACTTTTATTCTAAAAACAAATTTTTCGTGATGATTTTGCACTTTCAAAATATGAAATTTTGTAAAATTTGAGGTAGCATTTTTGAAATAATTAAAAATTTCATCAGAATTAAAATTTTTCAAAATAATGTTAACTACAGGTAAATAAAGGTTCAAATTATATTCTGAAATAATGTTGACGCAATTTATATGAGTAGCCTTTTTGATAGAGGCTGCGTTTTTGCAACGCTCGCCTAATCCAGTAGCATTTGAACCTAAAAAAATATTTCCTTTCATTGCGTATTCAAATCAGACTGATTTCTTAAGAAACATAATTTTTTATTGCATCCGATCCAAAAATTTTTTTTGGTCAATTGTTTTTTCAATTTTTGTAAAGTTTTTGATTTTAATCTTAGGGTTGGTTTTTAGAAGCTTCAAATTTATAATGCGTATAGGTAATTTTGATCTAGATTTTTGGAAAAAAAATTAAATCAATTTTTTAAATTTTTTTAATTCGATTTTTTTTTGGTAATTTTTTGTTTGCAGCTTTTGATTTTTATCTTTTTAAAGGGTTGTTTTCAGAAACTTCAAACTTATATGTATAACAAATAAATAATGTTGGTCTTCATTTTTAGAAAAAAATAAAGTTTTGGAAAAATTAGTCTTTTAATTTCTTTTTTCATTAAAAAAAAGAAAAATTTGGGGAAAATGGTTTTTTCTTTACAATTTTTGATTTTTATCTTCTTGGGTTCAATTCAGAAATTTCAAATTTAAAAAGAGTATACATAATGTAGGTAATTTAAGTTTTTATTCTTGGAAAAAAATAAGTTTGAAATTTTTTTGATTTCTTATTAATTTTTGAAAAAAAAAAAAATATTTTTTGTTAGGTCAATTTTTATTTTTATTTTTGATAATTTTATTAATTTACAAAAAATTTTTCATTACGAAGTGTGTCTAGGTATATTTAATTATTTTTTCGTAAAAGTATTCATATAAATTTCACGTATTCCACGAAAGAACATTTTTTTTACAAAAATTTTGATACTGCTTTCGGCAAGTGTTGCGAAAACGCAACACGAAACCAAAAGCTTTTCCAAATTGTTTTTTAAATATTTCCTCTAATTCAACATAAAATATCCAATATGTGAAATTTCAAGTTCCTAAGTCAACTGGAACTGGCAGGCGCGCGCCGGAAGCGGTTAAAGCGTTCCAAGTAAGAAATAAAAAGGTATTGACCGTTCTTCGTGGACTTTAAATAAGCCTTTGACTTAGTAAATCATAGTGCTCTTTTCTCTAAGCTGTCGCAATTAGGCATACCTGCTTAATTCATACATATCTTACAAAGAATGCATACTAAAATTCATAAGCCGTCGTCTGGGATGGCTCAGATTACTCAAAGTGATTTCCGACGGATAGTGGTGTGAAACATGGATGTCTACTCAGTGCACTATTGTTTTCACTCTCAATGCCGTGGCAGCTTACCTTCCTGGAGGAATACGAATTTCAAGAATATCCATCAATGTGTTGTTGTATGCTGACGATCTGGTTTTACTATCAGAAACCCTCCAATTAATGATAAATCTAAGACTATCAGAGTACTGCTGCAAATGGGATCTCATTATTAACTCAAATATATCAAAAATGTTGGTTCGGTTAAGGTCTGCTAGAAATCTGAACAAATATAATTGGACTTTCAATGGAAATAGTATAGAAACTGTTAATGAACTAAAGTAAAAGTACTTGGGAGTCAAATTAAACAGAACCCTTGACTTCAGCAAACACTCGATTGAAAAAATTAATTCAGCTCAAAGTTTGTTGAACCTCCTTTGGAGAAATATTTTTTCAAACAATTGCATTGCCCTATCTACAAAATACAAAATGTTTAAGCTGTCGTGAAAACGACACTGTGTTACGCTGATCAAGTGTGGGGTATAGAAGAATATGAAGTGGTTGAGAAATTTCACAGAAATTTCATAAGAAAACTCTTTAATTTGCCCCTCAATACGCCAAACTATGCCTTATACATAGAAACAGGTCTTTCCAAACTTTTCACAAGTACATTGAAGTCCCATGCAGATTATGTTGTCAAATTATCTCATTTTTCGGACGACCGACTGACGAAAAAAATACCGCGATACGAAATAAGAAATGTGGATTGGTGGGTTTGTGACAGGAAATACTTTTGCAGAAATTATAACTTCCTCAGATGAGAAGCAAAAGATGCTGGGAATCGAACGCATTAAATTGTGGAAAATTGCTTGGTGGTCAACATTTTCCTAACAAGCATTTTTGAAAGACAATGTTTTGAGAACATTCCCAATCATCTGTAAAGTATTATTTAACTTAATCCCCTTCAAGTATAGTTATTTCACATTTGGTCAAAATAGGAAAATACACTCCCAAGCCATTTATTTAAAAAAAAAAAAAACCTAAATGAATGTCTAAACAGACAACCATCATGATGGTTTGTGTGTGTTCCCTTTTCACTCATCAAAACTCAATAAAGCAATATAGTATCCTTGATATAATTTAATTTGCTACTTTCACCTATGCTTTTATCACTTAATGACTTTAGCACATACATAAAAAGGTATTCTACATTTTCTGACCTTATTTGTTTTGTTTAGTAAAAGTTCGGAATAACTTTTAACGTACAACTGAAAAAGTGACTAGAATTTTCTTCATTCGAATATCCTTCTACCTTGGAAAATATCTACGAGCTATATTATGTGCGTACATACATTATATCCACCCAGCACGAGTTCACAGTAGCTTACCTCAGCAATCCCACAGGAGGTTCAGGCAGACATCGCATTCAATTTGCAACAAAGCCACATGATACACCACCACACACCATGTGTGGGTGTCGCATACGTGCGAATGGAAATTGTGGTCGATTCGTCCTGAAATGTAAAGCAACATTGAATGTTTTTTTTTTTTTTTCTTTTGGAAAATGTACCAAAAGTATATTGAATGGACTCAGGAGGCAGTCGAGTTTTTGTTTCTCACATGGGAGGATAGGTTTAAGGATTCTCACTTCGTTTTTTAAACTTTTTTGTAGTAAAATTCAAATATTGTTTTATCAGCTACCTTTTGTGTATAAGAAAAGTTTATAAACTCGTTCTTTAAAGTTGTAAGTTAACTTTCTTTTACACAAAATTTCTATTTGATCCTAGGGGCCTAGAAAATAAGATATTAAGGTTATGAATGACAGTCAATAAGGAGAATTGTTAAAACTTTGGGTTCTGCAAATTAAGTCATTTAGACGTACATAAATAGGTAGAGGACAGCTCATATTTTTAAAATCTGTCAAATTTTCTTTTTTCAAAAATTAAGCAACCAATTCCTATTTTCAATTACGACACAGGTAGGTATTTATGGGGCAAGTTATAGATTTGTGCAAAAATCGAATTCGAGATTTCTATCGAACTCGAAATAACGATGATAGGGAACACGAACAAAATTGGTTCCGCAATTCCGTTTGTCTGTCTGTATGTCTATCTGTATCTCGACCTAAAACCTACAAATGACAGAAGCGATTTTCTTCAAATTTAAAGCATTTGATTTTTAGGTATTTCTTAGAGGGTAAGAAGGCATTTTTTTTTTAGTTAAAAGAATAACGGTTTCTAACATATAATCGTTTAGAGAAAGGTTATCTATCGCAAAAACGACTCTTATGATTTTGATTAAAATTGGTGTTTACCAAAAACTGTTATTAACGGCATCTGCCATAGAATGGTTTTTATTCATTTTCGACTTTCTCGACTCTAGAGATCCTTCCAAGTCTGAATAATACTGCATACAAACATTTTCAAAAAGATGTTTTTTTTTGATTTAAAAAAAAGTCAATTTATTTTTTTGATAACGGGTAGTAGGTACATGATTTTTTTTTTTGAAGTTATGGTTTTAGCTGTGTATTATTCTTAAAAATTCCATACCTACAGAGTTTTTTTTTCTTAAAAATTTCAAGACATTTGTCATGCTATAATATTTTTAAAAATATTGAATAAAATTGAAATAATTTTGTTTAAAATTTTACGGTATTAAGTAGTATTTTTGTTTTTAATATTTGATGCTCTTATCAATTTTTGAGAAAATTTAAACTAACAGGAGGGCCAATTTTTTAAAATTGTTTAATTAAAACAGAAAAAATAAAATGCACGACTGGATCGCGCAAACTTGCTCTTGTAGTAAAAGTTTCTTCGAATTTTCAAGATTGAGTCTGATAAAAGTAAATAATTTTTTTATGGGAGCCTTAAGTTTTAACTAGTACCTTTTATACATTATAGAGCTTAAATTAAAAAATTATTAAAAATCAACATAATTCGAATTAAATTTATTAAAAAAGTCTTCTTAAATTGTTTTGAGAGTTAAAAAAAGTAAACCATTTGATTTCTTAAAATAGTCTTAGTTTTGGAGAAAAAAAAATTTAAAATCGTAGGAGCGGTTTTTTTTAAATTAATTTTTTTATATATAAAATTTTGTAAACATTTTTGAGAAGAAAAATTGGTACACAATTTTTTGTATTTACTTATCTTGAATTAAAAATTAAATTTCGAAAAAAAATTATCTACCCGTTTTTGAAATATCGAATTTTCAAAAAAAAAATTTGAATTTTTTTTTGAGAAAAATAAGATTTTCCAAAAATGATAAAAAAAATTATATGGCAGGTACCGTTATTTTTGGTCGTAACAATTAAAGGAAAAAACATGTCGGGGTAATGTCCCGAAAACACTTTATACCAAGTTTTATTAAAATCGGCCCATGGGTTAAGGCTGTAGGCGAGTCCACAGACAGACAGAGAGACATACAGACGGACAGAATTGCGAGACCCACTTTTTTCGTCTTCCCTATCATCGTAATGTCTATTTAGATCGTTTTTTTCACACGATCTAATAAGAAAAGATGATATTTTTTGTTAGAAAGCGTTAGAAATGGGAACTCCTCGGATTATATTGTAAGAACATTAGGTCTATCTGATTAAATTGATAAATGAACTAAAACTCGTAAAAAAGTACCCAGCTTATCAATGTAGTAAGAAAAATTCTAAAAAGTTGGATCTTAAACAATTAGAAAAATATTATTATATATATAGTAGAAATGTATTAGAACGAAAAATTCATTGAATACTCTAGACACATTGTACCTATGTTTATGCATCGATGAACCAGATTAATTTTCGTGATTTCTGAAATTCTGTTGTTTTTTCCATAACAAGTCTTTTTTTCATTAAAATTATTTTTTTTTGTTTTTTTTTTAGGCCCCAATGTAACGGAACTATTTTTTTTAGGTATGAGGAACTCTCAAGGGATGTTTCTTACATTTAAAAAAATATTTTCATTTAAGATTTCAACAATTGATATGCTACGCGAAGTTAGCATATCATTTTTTAAAATCCGTTTTTACGGTGAAATCGAACAGACCTATTTTGAAAAACTATCAGGAACTATAGAACTATGGTGCATGCGATCAGAACTTCAAAAAAAATTGATATGCTGACACTTGATATGCTAATTTCACACACACAAGTTTTCCTTAAATTCGACTTCCATCCGTTATCTGGTTGCTCCAAACATCTTATATCTGCTAATAAAGTAGTACCACAGACACTATAGTTCCATAGAAGAAAAAAATATGATCACTGGGGCGTAGACGTACGTCCCAGTTTAATCAAATTTGTGGGCCCTATATATATATGATTATATAAAAGATAGATACACACACATTCACATAAAAACAAAACAAAAGCTATAGTACATAAGTATTTTGGCCAACCGATTCGATTTTATGGAAAAAAGAAAAAGGGATTACAAACAAAAAACATAGAAAAAGTTGTCATTGGTCCGAGAATTGAATATAAAAAAATGCTAATTAATAACGTAGAATTTTGAACAAAATTAGTAATTTTTTACTCATTTTGTCATCATTTTTTCTAAATTTTTAGTTTCAATTTTTTTTTTTTTTTTTAAAACTATTCTCTCAAATAGTTTTATTTAAAAACATAATAAAAGAACGGATTTCTGGCTATAAAAAAAGTTTAGCATGTCATTGTATATGTTTCCATTGTTTTTTATCGATTCTTTTCTTTTATTTCCCACCTAAACGGGGTGAAATAGATACCCCCTCCCACTCCCCCCAACTCCAATACACTTTTCTTCTTAAAATAAATAAATAAATAAATTTGATGGAACAACAGCTCATGAAGAACTAGGGCCTAGTGACTTACAACTCTCAACCATTCCTGTGTGCGTGTCTGCAGGAATGGAGGGGACCTACAGTTTATTGCCGAATTCGAACGGCTAACGAGCGGCACTTTTCTGTGACAGGAGATACTCTTGGAGGATTTGTCAATTCCTCGCAAGAGGCAGTAGCCGGTTTTTCTTTTAAATAAATAGGTGGCGAGGCTGGGGATCGAACCTTAGACCTCCTGCATGACAGTCCATCGCACTAACCATCATGCCACGGCTACTACCTTTTCTTCTTGCCTCGGTTAAACTTTAACGCTCTAGATTTTTGTCACACTTTAGGTGAATCACCCTGTATATGTATATACATAATTATTAGTATTAATTATTCGAGGCAACTTTTACTACAAGAGCATGTTCATGCGATCCAGCCGTACATTTTATTTTTCTTCAGTTTTTGGCAACATAAATGTTTGTTGAGAGATCATTTTCTTTTGAGCTTTTATATTTCAGAAACCTCAAAAAACTATTCTCTTGGGACTTATGGACTTTTAATCAAATCTGGAAGTAATAAAATTTTTGAAGCTTAACACAGTCTTGTGTTGGAACAAAAAAAAAACACACACAAGGAAAATTTAAAAGGTTTTATTTTCGCCTTAAAGGAATTAGGTGTTTTGTGTTTTCCTGATTCGTGATTGAAAAAATTATCTTACAAAAAAAACAAACAAGATTTAACGGTGATTCATGATTCATTATCCTGAAGAGTGTTTACTATCTTTATTTTTCTTCTATGAATTCGCAATAAATTCTTGCTTTAACAAACAAACCAACTTCATGACAACCCATGAACATTTTTATGCATTTCCATTATGAAATTGAATAAGACACTTCAGTTTGGCTTTACGGATATAATATCCTGTTATAATTTTGTTCTGGTTGCTGTTGTTGTTCTAGTCTGCACACACGTTAAACAATATTAGCTAATATAATTTACCTCTCATCTAATATCCAGACTTAACATCATAGACACAGCTAAGTTGAGTGTGTTTATTCAAGAATTATGATATGACTGATGCCAATATTTACAACTTTAATCACACAATGAGCCTTATGCCAAAGTACCAAACAGCCTATATATTCGTAATAATGTGTGTTCTAATGAATATTTTTATTGGATTCAAATGTTCTGACAATATGCGCGGTCTTATACCAGAGATAATAATTAACAATTTTTATATCTATAATATCATAATATGAAAAATGTTAAAAGTGTATTTTTATTGGGAGTTGTATTATGTGAGGAGGGGAGTTTATTTTACCTTTTGATGTATTATGTATAGGGGAGAAACCAAAATGAATAATTTTATTTTTATGCTCCTAATAGAAATATAATTTTTATTTAGTATACCTTCAGGATTGGGATATTATTGAGGTTTATAATGTTTACAAAAATATTTTATAGGAAATAAGGAATTAAGATTAGAAATATTTTGGGCCGATGATGTATATTTTGACTCATAGGGTGTTGTGTTGAGTCAGTGAAAATCAAATTTAATAATAATATGCATCAATGTTAATATTATGGGTGTAGGATTTAGGCTCTTTTAAATGCAAACTGAATTGCATGGCACTAGTAGCTGTGACATGATGGTTAGTTCGTTGGACTGTCATGTTGGAGGTCTGGGTTTGATTCCTAGTATGGGTTTGATTCATGACTCTTGTCATGCATAAGTATATCTCACTTTAGCCGTTTGGATTCGGCAGAAAACTGTACGTCCATTACTGCCAATAATGGTAATTGCGTATTGACAAGGCCCTTACTAGTCAACTGATGAGTCCAAGTGAGATCGCCGCCGGGACGAAACGCCAATTTTTATGGACTAAAGGCTGTTAAAAGCTATATTTTGAATCAATATAATCAGAAACGCCAAATTGAAAAACTATAACAAAATCGTTTCATTTTTAAAAAATGCTATACGTGAATAACTCAAAAATAAGACATTTTTCTCAAAAAAAAAAAAAAAAACATAAAACGTAGTAGAAATCTGAAATTTAGTTTTTTTTTGCAAATTATTATATTCGTTTGATGAGTTTTTTGAAAAAATTTGAAAAAGCTAAAACATTTGTATATGGCAGGTCTACCTGTTGTAGATTGACCTAAGTCAAAAATTTGAATTTTCCTTCAAGGGAATAAAAATGTTCAGTATACCCAACTTGAAGCGAATTTTGGTCCAACCGTTTAAGTTATAGCTAAAATTAAAATGGACGGTGGTGATATGGCGAAACCCATTTACTTTTTTGGATTTTACTATCATCGTTATGTTAATTTGTATTAAAATCCCGAAACTTTTTTCACACGAAACCTATAGAGTAAGTAGAAAATTATAATTTTGACTAAAAATTCGTATGCAGTTGAGTCAGGGTTCCCAGGTCTCCAAAAAATGTGTCCCATTTTTTTTAAACCAAAATGGTTTTTTTCCCTAATTTTCTAAAAAATATCCCTGTTTTTCCCCTAAGTAAATAACGTATAATTTTGTGAAAAAAAAAACACTTAAAATATATGTATATATTTTTTTAATTTATGTAATAACATTTTTGTACATATCTAATATAATAGTGTGACAATTACATTACATAACTGATTGAACGAAAAAAAAAATTAAATATTTTATGAATTTAATCATTCTGTCCTTAATCATTGTTCCTTTATTGTTTTTTTCCCCGCTATGTGAAAGACAAAAAATAACAGCAGTAAGCTTTTTCTGTTTTGAAACATTTCTGTTTCATCACAAAATTTTATGCTTAAAATCTTTTTCTAAATATCTTTGTCGGTTTCCTTTTTACTAAAACTATTCAAAATAAAGTTTGTTTCCATTTGTTTTCTTTCTTTTCGCCGAAAGTTTAATTTCGTACAAAAAAAAAAACCAAGAAGAAGGTAATAAGGCCGTGTTCAAATTAGTTTAAATTTTCGATTAAATTTTGATGCTTCTGCGTACTGATTCATCTCAAAAATGAATATTCGGATAAAATTTAGCGGATTTTTAATTAAATTCGCACACAACATATAATCACCCTTGGCTAGTATGCGGATATAGAATTTTAAAAGTATTTTGAAGCTTCATAAAATTGCGATAGTACCTGTTTCGTAACATGAAATTTTCGCCAAGTTTTCACAGCTGAGTTTTTTTCTATAGGTTTTTATAGCAAAATTTGAAAATTTGTGAAAAAATTCTAAGAAATCTCATGTTTCCAATTAGATCTTATTTATTCAAAAAAATCAGAATTTAATTTAAAAGAGAAATAAGACATTAGTTTTACGAAGAAGAGGAATATAAAAAATAAAAGAAAAATATTTTGTTGTTGTTTTAGTGGACTGTATTGAATTAAATTCCAATTTTGCGACCTTTAGTCAAATGTAGTTTTAAAAAAAGCTCAGCTTCAAAATTTGATTTTCTGTCAGCTTAAGAGGTATTTTTGCCCCATTGTACGATGGGTATCTTATTTTTGGATATTATTCACGACCCTTTTAATTTTTTCCACCACCTCAAGAAATTAAAAAAAAAAATATATCCCCGAAACAGTGGTAGCTACACTCGGGTACTGATTTTTTTTTTTACAAAATGTTCCCCCTTTTTTTTTGTGTGAAAAAAACTGTTGATGTTTCATATGAAGTTAAAAAGCCCTTATGACCCGATTAAAGTTTGATATTTTCTTTTTGACATACCTTTTCTTATAACATCTGCCCGCTACTCTCGTTTAAAAAATATGTATATTACAAAAAAAAAATTCTCAGCTTTAATTTAATTTTGGCTATTGTCATCGTAAAATTAGTCGGAAAACAGATATTGGCAAAAAAAACGGTGGGGCGAGGTGGAAAAGTGAAAATTCGAAAAGAGCACCTCAAAACCCATGAAAACACCGCTCACAAAATTTCCAGGTAGGTAAAACTACCAAAAATGTCTTTGAGCATAATAATTAAGTCTTTGCATATAATTTTGTTGCGATTTTTAAAAATAGGATTTGTTAAACAGAACCCAGAAGTATGTAATTCATTTTTCTTTTTAAAACTTTTACTTCTATACAAATACATATAAATAAATATTATACGTACCTACTATCACCCTCAAGCAGAATGTTCCTTTAAGGAAGAAATCAAACAAGAAAGTTAACTTACCTTCTTAAGTAAATAATATGTTGTTGGGTGCGAGATGCCGCATAGGAAAAGTTAAAATAAAAATACCTTCTTTATTTTTGAGGAATTTTTAAGAGTTTATGCACACACACAGAAAGGTTTCTTTCTTCCTTTCTATAAAGGACTTTTTTTCACGTGAAAGCACATTTTTCTTTGTTTAAAATTCTTAAAAGTCAAGAGACTTAGACTTACTTAAAATTCTAAAACAGAATATCAAGAAGTTCAGTGTTTAATTTTGTTCTTTTGTGAATTTTTAATTTATTTAACAAACAAACGCATTCGTATTTACCTATGGAAAGACTTTTAAGATTTTTTTTTTCTAAGTTATTTATTTTATTTGTTTTTGTTTAATTATTCACTTTGGAATTAACTGTGGAAGGTAATTTTATTGCCTTGTACTTTTGTCTACTTCATGTTAAATAAAATATTTTATTTGAACTGTAAATTTGAAAAAAATTTGTATTTATTAAAATAAAGATTTAAGGAACAAATAAAGGGGGTGGAGATCTTGAGACCTTACTTGTGGATTGTGGAATTAAGACAAAAAAAAAAGTAGGTAGGTTCTTGTACCATTGTTCTAATACCATCAAAAAGGTCAAAAAATGTTCTGCAAAACTTAAATACTGATTCATTACTTGGCCAATGGTCATCCATAGTCTTTATTACATTGTTAAATTGTCTCACGTTCATTAAAGACTTTCTCTAATACTCTTCAAATCCCTAACCGCCTTTAAAATTTTGTTACAGGTATGTTCCCTATATACAATCTTGATTTAACATTATTTATTTTATTAGGACGATTTGTACTCACGAACGATGAAACTAACACATAATATATTTTGCTGCACCTTTACTATGCTATAATCAAATCACTTCTAATATTCTAAAAATACCATACGATGAGATCTAAATTTGTGTCTTAAAAATTACTGTTTCGCCTGAAAATAATATCTTCACCAGCCATCATCAATGATGGCGTGTTTGCCAACTCAACTCTTCGTTAAGCAACAATGTTGCAGTTTTTCACACACGGGTGAGATAATATTAGGAGACATGATTAATGCTTCAAGAAACATTAGTGTTTCATTGTGTCACAGTTGTTGTCCATGACTGCACGAATTTATTTTCTTGATTGTCTCTTTAGATTTAAAGAACACCTTCAATTTGTTTTCGGTTCATTCTAGCTTATTCAATGCAATGGTGATATGTATGCATGTACACACATACTTTGAAATTCTTACTTTTTAAACTTTTTCTGAAGCTATACATATTAAATGCAGCATTGACGAAGTGGCACGATCCTGCTTTTTTGACACGGTAGTTTCCTCGTGGCACGGTGGCACAAAAAAGTTCAAATATAGCACGTTTTTTTATTTCTATTATTTTACTTAAAATAAAGCAAATTTCAACAAAATTTAATGAAAAGTTGGTCCAAATTCGTAAAAAGTGGGCAGAAATACATATTTTTTGACAATTCACGAATAGAGCAAAGATTTGAATTGATTTTTCCTGTTGTATTACAACCCGTAATAAAATTGATGACATAGTTTTTTTTTCAACAAAATAGAAGAATTTTTAGTTTTTTTTTCATATGGCACGAAAATTGGCACGCTCATTTTATTGCGGGCGGCAACGCTGAGATGACGCCGAAAACTTTTTTCTTTGTCTCAGTTTGGTTAAAACGACTTAATGGGATGAAATTTTAACATTGAAAATGTTTATAGGATCGTTTTGACCGAGTTGTGGTGTTACTAAAATGATTAAATGAAATAAATTCAATAAATCAGAAATGAACTGCAGCGTATAGGGCATCACAACGAAATTTTTGGTTGGTGTTACTAAAGAAATGACCCAAATGATTGAAATGAACACATGAATTTAGAATATGAAAAATGAACTCCAGCGTATAGGAGGACAACTATCAAATTTTTGGTTGGTGTTACTAAAACATCACTAGAATGATAAAAATAAACAAACGAACACAAGCGATGAATTACAGCAGGCGTCGGCAATAGGTATACGGGGAAAAAACGAAGAAAGAAAAGTATTGTTCGTCGTCAACGGGCAAGCTTCAGTGGAGAATGGTCATGAAGTATATTCAAAAAGAGAAAAAAAACAACAACAAGGTATTCAGAAGAAGACAAATGAACAAACAAGGCAACCAACAAAAGTGGATATGTGTGTATACGTGCGCATATTTTGCCGTATTTTTGTATATTTTTCATTAAAATCATAACTTGTACAGTGTCTTCTAATGTTTATTCAATAAATAATAAAGGTCTGGGGTAGGCATTACCAAAAAATTTAAACATAACTTCAGGTTATTGCGAAAAAATTGGCATTAAGGAAATTTGGGTTGGAGTTTTTGTTTTTTTTTATTCGACTCGAACAATTTTATTCAATTTTGCAATTTAGTGCTTCTAAATATTTTAAGGCCGTGTATGAATTAAATTAAAATTTCGAATGAATTTTATCCGAAATTAAAATTTAGTAGGTATATAGTTTTAGTTTTATATGTAAATCTATATGCTACCTTAATATATTAAGCTAGCAAAACTTCTAAACTGCTCAACATAATTGAACTCAATTGAAATAAAAACTAAAACTTTGTGCTTTTTGTGTGCTATTATTGTGTGGCAGTCCCGATTTTTGTAGCAAAACTTCTAAACCGCCCAGCATAATCCATTGAAAGAAAAACTAAAATTTGGTGCTATTTTTGTGCTTTTATTGTGTGGCAGTTCCGATTTTTGTGCTAGCATAGTTTTGTTTTATGTTTTGCTACAAAAAAACTATGCAAACACAAAAATCGGGACTTCCGCCCAAAATAGCACGAAAAGAGCACAAAATTTTAGGTTTTATTTCATCTGATTATGCTAAGCGGTTTAGAAGTTTTGCTAGCTTAATACTAAAGTACCATCTAGATTTACATAAAACAAAAACTATTATAGCACAAAATTCTAGTTATGGTTTCAATTGATTATGCTAATGTGTATTGTATATGCTAGCTTTATAGACGTTTAGATGTATGTCGTTCTTTTTAATCCAGTTTTTAAAAATACATTACATAGGTATACATACCTACATAGAATATATTTTTACAAGCAATAATGAGCATATTTTTAGGGCCCTAATCATTTTTTTTTTGAGCATATAATTACTTGTTAAGGGCATATATATGTAATTGATTTTTAAGGGCATAATTATAAGCGCTTAAAACTGTTTTAGGGCATATTTTTGTTTGCCCTAATAGGTATGTGAGTTTTGATATCAGATTAAAAAAAATAGAAAAGAACGATGGGGTTAGTTAAAGAAAATTAACAAGATTTATTTTTTGCCAAATGGAAAGTGACATTAAATACCTACACCTAGAAACTTCAAAACTTATAATGGTGTTTGAAACAGCTTATTACGTTTTAATTTAGCCAGTTCAGGTTTCTCAAGCTTACTGATATCTCAGAGATCTCAGCAATCTCAGAGATCTGAGCAATCTCAGAAATCTGAACGTAATTCCTCAGTGAGATTCCTCACTTTTGCTGTCAAAAAACTGAGACTGATAGTTTTTGGATTCGCTTGCTCAATTATTTTTTGTCGCAGTTGATTAATTAATAAAAAAGAGATGGAAATTGATTTTGACTTCTAGGGGAGAAATTTTGTTCAGGTTTCTCCTTCTGCTCAGTGGAGCTGACGGAGCTTGCTCAGTGATATCTCAGTGAGATCTTAGAAACGTGAAATGGCTAATTAATTTGTAAAGATTGTAAAGATTAGTCATGTTTTTTGTTTATCTAGCAAAATAAAGTCATTTTCAATGTCCCCATGGTTACTCTATGAGTGAAATCTGTAAATTTTTTAACTACATATACTTGTTGGTAGTATGGTGCAAGTGTGACAATGTGTTCATTTGGCTGTTGCAAAGTACTCATATGAGTAGATGAAAACTGTAATCTTGTACTACCATCTACTCATGCTCTTACATGCGCGAGTAGATGAGCAGAGTATAGTTACACTCCTATCAACCGCAAGATGGCATCTGATTCAATATAAATTTTTGATGCAAAAAGGCCATTTGTTTACAGGGTATGCGAGTCACCCTGTAAACAAATGGTACAGTGTGAAAAAAAGCTAGAGTTTGTAGATTGAGTCGAGACAAAAAAAATCTTATGGGTGGGCAAGAGGGACAATTTTCTAACAAATCGACTTGAAATAGAAAAATATCATAACAGAACAACGGCGACATTTAAGATAACAAAATATTCTTTTCTATTTCTAGTTTATTTTTAGAAAATTCCTCCTGTGAATTCTCCATTTGTGTAGAAAACTCAAAGCCTTAACTCTACCTACCGTATGTGGTAAGCCGTTATTTTTATGAAGAAAATTGTCATAACCTTTTTGGAGGAAATTTTCTAAGCTACAAATTAGTCTTCAATATTTTTTCTGTACAAGGGACCGTTAGGGAGACCTTATAACTACCCTTTTACTTACTTTATTTCAGATGACTCTTACTGGCTGAACAGAATGGTGACGCAGACGGAGACGGACCCGGAGCTGGAATAGCTGTCAAAATATTGAATACACGCAAATTCAATGTTGCGAACACAACGGAACGTAGACGCATACGGAACTGCAGACGCAGACGGAAGAGTTCACCAACTTTTAAATTTTCACGTACGGCACTTTTGACGTTTCAAATTGTATGAAGAAAAAAAATAACTTTTTGGGTCGGAAAAAAATATTGTGGTTATTTGTATCGCGAACAAAATTATTTATTAAAAGGAAAATTATTGGAAACCAAAAATATGAATTCTGAGCTTGTACACAATAATATTCTTTTGTTTTTCTTCAAAATACTTTCAAAGCTGTACAGCTTCATTGTGGACATGTAAAAAAAATAACGTACGACACTTTTTGACAGCTCTTCCAGTTCCGTCTGCGGCTTCAGTTCCGTCATTCTATTCTGTTCAGCCAGTTACAGTCCATGGTGGACTACTGCATCAGCCAACCAGCCGCTCCAGACAACTCGGTCGTTAGCTAGCTGCCACCAGTTACGCCCCATAAGCTGGTTAAGGTCGTTCTCCACTTTTGTGCGCCACTTATGGTGGGGTCTTCCTATCTTCAATCTTATTCTTAAGTCGAACGAAGTTCACCGGGTCAGCTAGTTCAACATTAATTAATAATAAATTCCTTTAACAACAATCTTTACGTTTTAGACGATTTATAATTTTTTAATTTATATTTACTTTTCAGTGATTAGAATCCCAAAAAAACTATAAAAAAAAAGAAAAAATTGCTCAAATTATTCTTCTATAATAATTTTTCGGGACCTTTCTAAATTTAAATTTTGAGTTTTCTAGATTCACGCTCAATCAGGTCCTTTAAAAGCGAAAAAATAATAGGTAAGCTTTAAACATCCTAACTAAAATAAATGATTTCTTTTCTATTTCTAAATTATTTATTTTTTTTTAATTTAATTTCTTAAAACCCAAAAAGTTAATTTTACATCTATTTTTCAGTATTTGACTAAAAATTAATAGGGGCATTGAATATTTGCAAAAACAGCTGAGAACAAAAATTCACAATTTTTTTCAAAAATTTTGCCTTTGAAATTTAATTTCTGAAAAACTATTCGTTTAAAGAACTTGATTTAAAAAGCATGAAGAATGAAATTTTATTTAGAAAAAAAAAAACTATAGCATGTAGTTGTATGTGCTTTATTTAGATTTTAATAATTTTTTTTCCATTTTAAGTCAATTTTTCAGAAATTGCCCTTCCCCACCACAGGGGGAGAGAAACAGAGTTTTTTGGCTATACCATTTTTTCCTTAGAATGATTTCAGGAATCATCCCTTAAAATATAAAGCACCTTGTATAATTTCACTTAACTGTAAAAAAAAAAAACTTTTTTTTTTTAATATAATCTAGTGTGTTCTTTACGTGTTCAATATTAATTTATTTATATTTTTACCACTTTCTCCAAATTTCTTAGCATAATCAATTTAAGTACCAACACACATCCCTGACTGTACGCAACCCCAGAAGTCAGTCAACCCTCTTGTCAAAGTTAGAACTTAAAATAAAAGACATTCATTTCAAATGAAAATGCAAGTTCTCTTTGACAGGAATGTCAATCTCCACTAAAACTTTATTACTTATTCGTGACGTTGCACTACAGTCATTTACTTAAATAGTTTAACCACCATATAATCACACTCCACCAAATATGTGTGTGAGTGTGTTTAACTTATATTAAGACATTTAACTATTTTTTTTTTTTTTTTTTTTGTAGTCATAAAAATATTTTGCTCTTCATTACTTTTATTTTTATTACATGGAGGAACACCGTTAATGGGATATTACAGGGATAATCATAAAAATGAAATTTGCATACCTTTGCGATTTAGTTTGAGTGAGAATTTAACCAAGGACGTGTTTTGCATGTATATTGCTGTTATGTATATGTAGAAACTATTAGGGGTTTTTAATAAGACAAATTTTTGTCTCTATTTAACCTTATATCTAACAGTTTGAAATATATTATGAAAAACAAAATTTTTAAAATATTATTTTCTTAAATTTTCAATTTTTTTTTTCCAAACTCATAAATCTACAAAAAGTTACAAAGTTCATAAAGAGTGGTTGTTTCAAGCGCTTCTGATACTCACCACAACAGTGTGTTTCTATAAACTTAAACACAATTTTCGTCCATCGTCTTTCGCTTGACAAAATGTAAATAAAAATACTTCCTCAAGAAACTCTTGAGGTTTTCCTGTTTCCAATTTGAAGGCCTCCCCTGAGTTTCAGATTGGAATCAAATCTAAAAAGCAAACACTGGGTAATGGGCCGAGAAACCACATTTTCCTCAAATCGGTTGTTCTTTTTTTTCTTCTCTGTAATAGGTAGGAATATGTATGTTGTAATGTAATTATATTTCTTAAATTTTTTCCTTCTATCATAGGTTGAAAGGACTTTGATTGATATTGCACTTGACAAATCACAAAGACTTGATGTTTCAAATTTCAGAATGTGTGCCATTTCAAGGATATGGCACAACAATTAAGTTTGCTTAGGTGAACAAACTGTCAGAAGAAGTAGATATAATAAGGGTAGGCTAGGCGTATAGTACGATTATTATATACGTGAACCGTTTATACATCGTGTCGTCATTGTCGTCATAGCCATAGGTATCCTTGTTTCGTGCTTATGACATTTAAGTTAAACGATACGTTGACATATTTGTTTTTTTTTCATGTCCTGTCCATATCGGTGAAGGGAGTTTTGCTTTTCGGAAAATGATTGATTTCTACTTTTGCCTTTTGTCATTTTATATAAAGTAAATTTCTACGCACAAAGATAGGTTGCATTCATTTACCTTAAACATGATAAATCGTTTTGTTGACGGAACTTGATTTACCATCAATGATAATAACATCATCGAGGTAGGATCGTATTAAATTTCTTTTTGTTTGGATTTAATATGCTTTTACTTTTTTTAACTTGCTCCATAGGGCAAGTATATTGATTTCATGTCAACAAAAACTCCAGGTTTTAATCGAAACTAAACACTACGATGATGGAGAAGTCCGAAAAAGTGGGTTCGCGTGTCTCTGTGTCTACGGTAATCTGAAACAAAGCCTAAAGGTGGAGTGAGTTGCTTAAAATTTTTGATTCCTTGCAGGGGAAATTCGAATTTTTGTTGTAGCTTATCTAGAACGGGTGTCACTCATACAACAATGTTTGTTTTATAAGATTTTCTTGAAAACAGCTTTAATGATTTTGATCAAACTTCGTGAAATATTCATTTCCGATTCTTGCCAACAAATTTTCACAAAAAAATTAGGTTAGGCCCTTTTTTTTAAAGATTGCCTTTTTTTGGATAATTAACGTACCAATTTTTTTCTAATGGCCTAACGAATGCATTGAAACATTTAAACAAAAACAATTGTCGAAAAAAGTTACTTGAAATATTTGTAGGAAATTAAATTTGCTATATAAGTTTGTATATGTATTTTTTTTAGTAGCCCGTGGCGTAATGGTTAGTGCGTTGGACTGTCACGCCAGATTCCCAGCTTCTGTCACCTAACAAAAATGTTTTCCAGGGCTACTGCCTATTGCGATAAAATGACAAATCCTCCAAGAGTATCTTCTGTTATAGAAAAGTGCCGCTCACCTTAGCCGTTTGGACTCGGCAATAAACTGTAGGTCCCCTTCATTCCTGCAGACACGCACACAGGAATGGTTGAGAGTCATAAGTCACTGGGACCTAGTTCTTCATGAGTTGTTGTGCCACCAAATTTTATTTATTTTTTTTTATAAGTTTGTATTACTGTTTGATCCTATAGTATCAAAAATTTCAACGTTATAAACGAAAATGAAACAACCGTTAAAAACAAAATAAATTTATTTCACATAACCCCTTACTAGTATGTATGATAAAAAAGATCTTGAAAAAAAAAACGCATAACTTAAACAATTTTTTAACAAGTTTATTAAAGGAGTTCAGATACTCAAACTTACATGTTCAGACAGACTTATGTTGTTTTGTTGACGTGAGTCCGACCAGTTTTGTATTTATATTTTTACTTTGCGTTTATCTTTCTTTGATTGAATCTGTTTATCTTAATAATACATTTAAAACTAAAACTTTTAATTTAAAGAATAATAAGTTTGTTTTGAAAACAACTTAATAATGAAACTCCTTACAAATTTATGAAAAATAAAATCTTATTTTTTGATCACCCTCAATCTATACTTCTTGACTCAAGGACTGAATTAAATAATAAGGTAAATATACCTTATACCTTCAGTTAATACCTTTAGCTTTTCCCTTTGACAGCAAAGAGTAGAAAAAGCGAAGCAAATTTATTTACTTCAGTATTAAAATGCTAATTAAGAAGTATCGGAAGTTATTTACTTGAAATTAATATTTGAAAAACGGTCTGCCTCTTTCGGAAGTATAAGTGCCCCTGTAGCTTAAAAGCAAACATATTATACCTATACGTAGAAAAGTTACTTTATTTTTTAACAAGCAATGGCTTATCATGTCTTTTTGCTTTTGGTAAGTTGTTAGAAAAAGTGGCTTCAACAATTGGATTAAGGTATAAAGTATACTATATATCGTCACCTGAGTGCAAGAACTAGGTAACTCGCATTTTTCATATTCCGAGTTATCAGCAAAAACGTTATTAAGAATATTTTACTAGACTCTTTTTCCAATGTAATCCGAACACAGCAACATAATTTTTTTTTACGTGTTAAGGATATTCATGATCTATAAGATACCGAATAAATCATTATTATTTTTGTTATTTTACCTGAAATATAAAATAATTAGTGAAACAATAGGTAGTTACCCAATTCTTGCACCAATTTTTTGCTGATTCTTAATTAAAATCATTTTACTTTTCTGAGATAAAAATGTATAAAAATTCACTGAGAATTGTATGTACATATGTAAGTCTGAAACCACACAGACATCGGAGACAGCTACCGTCTAACTAAAGTCTTTTTTCAAGATCTGAAATAACTATTTTCGCGGTTAAGCACCTAGCTATATTCCTAAAAAAATCTTGCATGTTTTAAGAAAATACCTTTTTGTGAATTTTTTGCGTACGATACTTAGCTCGGGTAATCATTTTTATTTTTACTAAAACATCACTTTAATTTTAAAATTCGCGAAGAAATATAAATAAATTAAATCCGATCACATCGAACGCAATAGTTTTTTCAGATTTAATGAAAAGCTTTTTTTGCTATGTAACCAAGTGCATAAAACGGTAAATTATGTATTATCTTAAACAACATTGTCAGTAGAATTAACCATATTGTTTGATACATTTTATTTAGCTGCTGTTTGGATGGGTATACAGTAGTAGTACAAAAATCATACATAGGTATTTATACTTTAAATTTTTTTTATTACTTTTTCGCTTTGGTTCAGTTTTTGAACTTTTTATTAGACTTTACAGGTCTTACTGGAGTTGCAGCTGATTGTGCGAGCCAAGTGTTCAAATAAAATAAGTTAAATTACCTGAATAAGATCACCCAAAAAATTCATATCGCAGATACCTATTTCTTGCACTGAAAATTCTTGCGTTATTTTAGTTGTATAGTTTTTTCATTGCTCCATATATAGTTACAGAGAGGGAATTTGACTCAAATAAATATTTCATTAAATGGTAACTACCGTAAGCTACCTTAAAATCATATTATCTCAAAAAAGACAAAAATGTAGTTACCTAGTTCTTGCATTCAGGTGGCGATATGATAAAAATTATTCTGAGAGAATTTTATAGTGAAATTAATACATTCGTTATAAGCAAATGAGGTAATTTCGTACAAAATTTCCAAATTCAATTCAAATCATCTCATTTGCCATACAAATTCAAATTCCCAAATTAGGTAATGGAAGATTTTTTGCGACCTTTAGTCCAATGCGTTTCCAATGGGCGAAACGCATTGGACTTAAGGTCGCAAAAAATCTTCCATTTGAATTTAATTCAATACAGTCCACTAAAACAACAACAAAAAGAATTTTATTTTATTTTTGTTAATTCTCTTCTTCGCAAATTAGGTAATTTCAAACAAATTTGCACGAAATTCGATAGGAAATTACGTAAAACTTTTATGAACACACCCAAATGGAATCCATTCAAAGTGGAACCCATTTAAAATGACAGAATTCAATGTAAAAAACAACAAAAACAAGCGATTGACAATCTGGACCGTCAAACAAAATTAGGAAATTTGAAATGTGAACACTTTTTTTGTAATTTGTCAAATTACCTAATTTCAGCTCTAATGAAAACACACTATTAGCTCACTCTATATTACTTTAAGAATCTCCGGCCTTAGGCCCTTCTGGTACCTACCTATAGTACTCTTATCATTAAATACTATATTATATACATTAATTAAAAGTTTGAAAAATTATAATAGGTAAGATTGCTTTAAGAAAATAGAATAAGAATATTTTTAGAAAAAAAGATTTTCAAAGTCTCTTCTCAAAGTGTCTAGATGTATTCAGATCTACTTTTAGGCTTTAAGTATAACATTTTTTATGAGTAAATGGGCACCCACAGTAAAATTTAATCTATGTGTAGCTTAAAATCTAACCTTTTAAAGAGTTTTAATGATAATGAATTAAGTTGACACATATTTTTATGATTAAAATAATGTTTTTTATTTATATATTTATCTAACCTTACAGCCATAGCTATATCGTTAAAAGTTTTATGAGGTGTACTTAAACGTTATGCTACTTTCTACTTCATACGTGAGGTAATTAATATACCTCTTTCTCATAATAAACACAACATTCTAAACTCTCATTAATGAGGTGCTAAAGCTATTACAAATCGTATCTAACCGCAAAACAGGTGCATGCAATAAATTTAAACCAAAATTAGATGATAGCTACATTAATTGCACGTTTCAAAGCCACATGAGTTAATTAATGCCTTCGAATATTGGCGCTATTTAGACGTGTCACATTATATCCGGTGGGTTAAATAGAGGAAACCTACTAATGAAAGTGATACGGTAAATTTAATGTAAAGTTATGTGCTTAAACTTATATGTGCTTACATATTTATCAAAGGATTTATAGTTTTGTAGATTTTTATTTTATCTATTTAAAAAATAAAAATAAATTTGGTGGCACAACAGCTCATGAAGAACTAGGGCCTAGTGACTAACAACTCTCAACCATTCCTGTGTGCGTGTCTGCAGGAATGGAGGAGACCTACAGTTTATTGCCGAATCCGAATGGCTAACGAGCGGCACTTTGCTGTGACAGGAGATACTCTTGGAGGATTTGTCAATGCCTCGCAAGAGGCAGTAGCCGTTTTTTTCTCCGGCATGACAGTCCATCGACTTAACCATCACGCCACGGCTACTATTGGTTCATGAGCTTTGTTTTAAACAGTTTTGAAAATTATATCAGGCAGAGGTGACGCACACACTGAATAAACCAATTTGGCGTTTTTCATGACCCTTAGCAGCTGATATGTTGCAAATCTCTGCCCGTATGTTGGCCTTGAGTGCTTGTAGGGTCCCACATTTTATTTAATTTTTTTAAAACAATATATCGGTAGGTACAAATTAAATTAATTAGCGCAAAAGAAAACTAAAGGATATTTTTAGCTATTTTCTTAAATAATCTTAAGCTTAGCGCTTAGGTCTATTTTATATTTTTTTTCTTTTATGTTTTTTTCCATTTTATGGCTCTATCTGCTATCCAGCTTTGAAAGTAAATAAAGGCTTTTCTCATAGAGATTTAAAAAACTTCATTCCATGACTCCCGAGCAACCAACACTTTTAAACGACGATAATAAAAAAAAATAACCTACTGAGATCTACTGAGTTGCATTGTGGAAGTGACCCACTGAGCCATTGCGTCACATTAAGTGTGAAATGCAATGCATAGTTGTTATGCAGTGCAATGGTATAAGTGGGTTGATGAGGAAATATATGCGTAACAGGTATATCAAATATTTCTATTAAAAAATAAATAATATAATTTTTAAAATTGTAGAACAATGTTTTAAAAATTCTGCAAATAATACAAAAAAAAGTTTAAATTTTTTTTTAATTTTTGTTTTGAAATGCAAAATATTGAAAAGCAGAATTTTGTAAGCAGAATTTTGACAAAAGAATTTTGACCCAGACAACCCTCGTAAGTTAAATACTGTAATATTCAGTGTTCAATGCGTTTATAAAAAAAACTCTGTTTCATTAAAAGGTAAATTTTAACAGCTTGCGCTTGCATATTACGGTATCCGTTATTTCCTAAACTCATTTTTTGTTTGGATCTTGTCGATTTTTAGTACGCCGTTGAAGATTATTAAGCTTTGTAATGTTGTCAATTTTAATATTAAAGTTCATATCAGTGAACTGAGTAAAAGAAGTCAATAGGCCAAAGTGTTGGGCAATTTCGATAGACAGAAGACTCCCTTAGAATTTGATTTTATGCAATATATATAAGCAGACTGAAGCTTCAATACAAAAGTCTAACTTATATAGTTTAAAAAGAGTTTTTGTTATAATTTCTCACGTTTTTTTTTGAAGAGTTAAGAACTTACATTAAAAAAAAATAAAATCGATCACTTTGAGTGTTCTAAAATCTCGAAAAATTGGTGTTTTAACATTTCTCATCTCCAAGTTTTTGCGATCCAAAAAAAAAAAAGTAAAAAACATCACGTCTGTGGTTTGAACCATTCTACTTGTGACATATTTTCTTTTGTTCAAAAAATTATTTTTGTGGCGGGGATCCTCTGCCAAAAAAAAAACTTCATTAAATTCAACAATTTTTCATTAAAAAAAATTTTAAAAAACGAAATAAAAAAAAACTAAAAAACATCACGTTTAGAAAAATTCCCGCCCTACAAAACGGTTTTTAAAGTTTTGAAAAATCATCACTACATATCCACAGATCCTCATCCAAAGAAATTTTGATTATTCAATGCAGCGATCTTCAGCTTCATAAAAAAAATTAAAAATTGAATAAAAAAGTATAGTTTTGGTAATTTTCAAATGTCTTATATAAACAAGACATAAAACCATCTAGTTTTCAGTGTTCGATTAAAAAGGCCAAGTGTATTTAAATTCGCGCGAATTGAAAAAAAAAACTAAACAAACGATGGCGAAGTAATCGCAATCGTAATGAATAGAAATCGAAATGAAAAAAACCGAAATAATCGAAAAATCAAATAATATAAGACGAAATGAACTTAAAATGAACTAAGTAAAAGACTCAATGATATTTTTTCGAAACAAGTATAAACCAAGTAATTGAAAAACATTTTGATTAAAATACATAACAAACGAAATGCAAAGCGACTAAAGCGAAGTAATCAAAAAACGAGATGAAAAAAACGAAACAAACCATACCCATCACAGTTATACGTAAGTATCACAGTTATAAGTACCACAGTTTTAATTATCACAGTTGAGGGCACTTCGAAATGCCATTAGACCTGAGAACAGACGGGTAAGGACAAGAATTCCTTTTACTATTTATGTAATTCCAGAAGTACTTCAGATTCATTTTCAGATCTCTGTGCACCTTCTGAATGTAATTAAGATACTTTAAACTTGATATTCTGTTGAAATTATATTTTGATTCACAATACATTTTAAAATTATACTTTCAGTTGGATATAGCTTAAATACGGACTATCCCCTCTTACATACCTCACTGTTTATACGCAGCTTATTTTTTTTAAAGGCTTTTAATGTCATTGTCATACCAATTTGGAACAATAGATTTTGGTTTTAAAATCGCAAAAGGAACAGATTCAAGAAAACATTCCAACATTATATTATTAAAATTTCAAAGCCCATATAGAGTCAATATTTAAGCACTTATTCAGACAAGACCATTAATTTTATAAAATCAGTCTGATTTTGATTAACTTTTTTTGTAGAGTATACTTTAAAAATAAAATTAAAATAGTTTTCAAACATCAGCTTTGATTACTTTTCATGAAATCTCCACGATTAATAACAGCAACACCTCTATATTTTTCTAAGAAAAAAAAACTCCCTCTAACTTGTGTCAAAAGAACGCAAATCTTTCACTCGCCCCGTCACGTTAGGCTGCTGGGTGAATTTCTTTTTTTGTGTTAATAATTTTTAAGTGCAACTGACACATTAACATCCGCCAACCAAAACTCTCAAAGGACTTCAAACCTTAAGTATTATTATTTTTATGAATCCAGAATACCTTCGGGAAAAAAAAATAATATTCAATCTTGTCGGGGGTGAGAGGTCTTTGTTGAGAGGAGGGTTGCATTAAAATGAAAACAAACATTTATGATTTATTTCGGACTCTCATGTTCTGGAAGCAGTGAGAGCTCAAGGCAGTTTTCGGATTAATTACACTTTGACACGTGTCGATTTCATCAGGTCGATGTTTAAGTGTAAACTGAACTTGTGTCTCGTGAATTATAAAAATGTAAATTAGATGAGTTTCCTAATGCTAAGGACATGTCCATTTTCACGCTCCTTCAGGGTTTTTAATTTCGTTATTGAGATCGGGCACATTTCAGTTTTCGAATTGATTTCAAGGTTATAAAATTGAATTGATGAAATAAATAGCAAATATTATAGAACATACCCACTTTACTTACTTAAGGTGGCATCACCAGCCTGGGATATAGGTACTTGAGCCTTAACGAGCAAGCTTCTCGTATGTAGTTGTATAAGATTATTCGATATTTTCACAAATATTTCCTTTTGGTTTCTTGATTGTCCGGTAGATATTGTGTCGTTCTGTTGAACTCAACTTTATAGTTTCCATTTTAATTTAGCACCCAAAAGTATATCTACACTGAAAAAAAAATCGATCATTGTAACAATGAACGGCTTTCATTGACCACTTTTTCATTGCGACAATATAAAAAACATTGCGACAATGAAAAAAATTAATGATTTCTTTTTGTGCTTAACACACTTTTCATTGTGTCAATGAAACTACGTTCATTGATTGACTTTCATACAAAAGTTGAAGAAAAAATTTAATGAAACAATTTCAATGACATTTTTCATAGCTCAATGATCTTTTTCATTGAGTTTTTCAATGACTTATTCAATGAAAGAAGGACATTGAGCTATGAAAATTTGTTCATTGAAGTTGCTCTTTCAATTTTGAATGATAAATATACATAAATATACATATATTATGTATTTATTTGTATTAATATAAATATGACGCACATTAATAATTTCGACTCACCGAAATTATTATTAAATCTAAGTAACAACTTGAAACATTTATATATTATTTATATATGAAAAATTTTAATGAAGTTTTTTCATTGGTTCAACGAAATTCTTATTAAATGTATGTAACAACGTGGTATATTTATATATGGTATATTTACATTCATATACATATATATATTTGAATGAATATAAATATGACACACTTTGTTGCATAGATTTAATAATAATTTCGTTGAGCCAATGAAAAAAGTTCATTAAATTTTGTCCATATTTATGAAAAATTTTAATGAACTTTTTTCATTGATTCAACGAAATGATTATTAAATCTAAGTAATAACGAGGTATATTTATATATTATATGTATATAGGTATGTGAAAAATTTTAATGAACTTTTTTCATTGGCTCAACGAAATTATTATTAAATCTTGTTACATGAACTTAATAATAATTTCGTTGGGCCAATGAAAAAAGTTCATTAAAATTTATTCATATTTATGACTAATTTTAATGAACTTTTTTCATTGACTCAACGAAATTATTATAATATTTATGACAAATTTTAATGAACTTTTTTCATTGGTCCAACGAAATTATTTTTAAATGTATGTAACAACGTGGTATATTTATATATGGTATATTTACATTCATATACATATATATATTTGAATGAATATAAATATGACACACTTTGTTGCATAGATTTAATAATAATTTCGTTGAGCCAATGAAAAAAAGTTCATTAAATTTTGTTCATATTTATGAAAAATTTTAATGAACTTTTTTCATTGATTCAACGAAATTATTATTAAATCTAAGTAATAACGAGGTATATTTATATATTATATGTATATAGGTATGTGAAAAATTTTAATGAACTTTTTTCATTGGCTCAACGAAATTATTATTAAATCTTGTTACATGAACTTAATAATAATTTCGTTGGGCCAATGAAAAAAGTTCATTAAAATTTATTCATATTTATGACAAATTTTAATGAACTTTTTTCATTGACTCAACGAAATTATTATCATATTTATGACAAATTTTAATGAACTTTTTTCATTGGTCCAACGAAATTATTTTTAAATGTATGTAACAACGTGGTATATTTATATATGGTATATTTACATTCATATACATATATATATTTGAATGAATATAAATATGACATACTTTGTTGCATAGATTTAATAATAATTTCGTTGAGCCAATGAAAAAAGTTCATTAAATTTTGTTCATATTTATGAAAAATTTTAATGAACTTTTTTCATTGATTCAACGAAATGATTATTAAATCTAAGTAATAACGAGGTATATTTATATATTATATGTATAGGTATGTGAAAAATTTTAATGAACTTTTTTCATTGGCTCAACGAAATTATTATTAAATCTTGTTACATGAACTTAATAATAATTTCGTTGGGCCAATGAAAAAAGTTCATTAAAATTTATTCATATTTATGACAAATTTTAATGAACTTTTTTCATTGGTCCAACGAAATTATTTTTAAATGTATGTAACAACGTGGTATATTTATATATGGTATATTTACATTCATATACATATATATATTTGAATGAATATAAATATGACACACTTTGTTGCATAGATTTAATAATAATTTCGTTGAGCCAATGAAAAAAGTTCATTAAATTTTGTTCATATTTATGAAAAATTTTAATGAACTATTTTCATTGATTCAACGAAATTATTATTAAATCTTGTTACATGGATTTAATAATAATTTCGTTGGGCCAGTGAAAAAAGTTCATTAAATTTGTCATAAATATGAGAATAATTTCGTTCAGTCAATGAAAAAAGTTCATTAAAATATGTCATAAATATGAATAAATTTTAATGAACTTTTTTCATTGGCCCAACGAAATTATTATTAAGTTCATGTAACAAGATTTAATAATAATTTCGTTGAGCCAATGAAAAAAGTTCATTAAAATTTATTCATATTTATGACAAATTTTAATGAACTTTTTTCATTGACTCAACGAAATTATTATCATATTTATGACAAATTTTAATGAACTTTTTTCATTGACTCAACGAAATTATTATCAAATCTAAGTAACAACATGGTATAATTACATATTATATATATGTACAAAATTTTATTGAAATTTTTACATTGGCTCTACGAATTTATTTATAAAATTTGTTAGATAGATTTAATAATACTTTCGTTGAGCCAATTAAAAAAATTCATTAAATTTTTTTCATATTTATGACAAATTTTAATGAACATTTTTCATTGACTCAACGAATTGATTATTAAAGCTAAGTAACAACGTGGTGTATTTACATATTATAAGTTTATATGTGAAAAATTTTAATGAACCTTTTTTCATTGAATCAACGAAATTATTATTAAATTTGCTACAAGAATTTAATAATTATTTCGTTGAGCCAATGAAAAAAGTTCATTAAATTTTATTCATATTTATGAAAAACTTTAATGATTTTTTTTCATTGACACAACGAAATTACTATTGAATCTAAGTAATAACGTGGAATATTTAAATTTATATTATATAGAAACTTAAAGAACTTTTTTCCTGGCTCAACAAATATATTATTAAATCTAATTAACAACATGGTATATTTATATCCATTAAGAAATATAGTATACAAATTATCTGTGCATACACGCAATATAAATTTGCATTGAGACAACGCAAAGCATCATTGACATGACGTAATAATTTACATTGATGTCATAGGATGCCGTGCCGTCCCATTCTCACTACCAACCTAAAAGCACGCGCCTAATTTTGCATTGAGGCAATGTATGTCTGCATTGAGACAATGTACGTCTGCATTATCGTAATGCAATCATTTACATTGGTTGCATATGAATAGAATGCGGCTTTGTTCCAATCTCACTGATTATAAAATGCTAAGATTACATTAGCTCTGATTTTGCTTTTTAAGTTTTTTCCAGAAAATTAAGCTTGCTGAGCAAAATATTAAGGAAACTAATACGTCCTCCACGATAAAATTTGACGTTTCGTCTTTTACCAAATGGTTTCTCCACGATTTTGAATAATTTCTGCTTCATTTTGAAACAAAAAATGAAAATATGAATAGGAGTGACCACAAATTAGTGAATAAAAAATTTATATTATCAAAAACCGTAAATGTAAGCTGTTGCTGTCACCATTTCTATACGTAAAGTTTTTGACAATTGGAATTGCCTGGCCATGAAATACCCCACCCGAGCAATAAATTGCCATTGATATTAAAATTGCCATCGCCTCAAATATTGCCAATGGAGCTACAGCGTTCCAGCGTCTCCATTAGCAATCTTCGAGGCAATAAATTGCTTTCCTTATTGCCATTGCCTTGAATATTGACAATGGAGACGCTTTGGCAATGGCAATGGCAATATTGCCTGAAAGATTAAAGTCAATTATTGATGTCCATCAACCAGGCAATAAATTTTGACATTTCGTCTTTTACCAAATGGTTTCTCCACGATTTTGAATAATTTCTCCTTCATTTTGAAACAAAAAATGAAAATATGAATAGGAGTGACCACAAATTAGTGAATAAAAAATTTATATTATCAAAAACCGTAAATGTAAGCTGTTGCTGTCACCATTTCTATACGTAAAGTTTTTGACAATTGGAATTGCCTGGCCATGAAATACCCCACCCGAGCAATAAATTGCCATTGATATTAAAATTGCCATCGCCTCAAATATTGCCAATGGAGCTACAGCGTTCCAGCGTCTCCATTAGCAATCTTCGAGGCAATAAATTGCTTTCCTTATTGCCATTGCCTTGAATATTGACAATGGAGACGCTTTGGCAATGGCAATGGCAATATTGCCTGAAAGATTAAAGTCAATTATTGATGTCCATCAACCAGGCAATAAATTTTGACATTTCGTCTTTTACCAAATGGTTTCTCCACGATTTTGAATAATTTCTCCTTCATTTTGAAACAAAAAATGAAAATATGAATAGGAGTGACCACAAATTAGTGAATAAAAAATTTATATTATCAAAAACCGTAAATGTAAGCTGTTGCTGTCACCATTTCTATACGTAAAGTTTTTGACAATTGGAATTGCCTGGCCATGAAATACCCCACCCGAGCAATAAATTGCCATTGATATTAAAATTGCCATCGCCTCAAATATTGCCAATGGAGCTACAGCGAAATTTTTCGTTCAATGGGTGGTTCAAGGTTCAAGAATGTGATCATAACCATATTACATGTCTAAAACATCTTTCAATCTCTGTTGATTCGCCAAAATCGGCGAGTTAAAATTTCTAAACTACGGATCACTTTTTGAACCACGACGTTTTACACACTCGAAAATATTTACAAAGTAGTTCGTGTTTTCTTATGCCTTTCCTATATACAGCTACCGTCGGCTTTTCCTATAAAAAGTGGCGAAAAAACATCATGCAAAACAAACAATTGTATGTGAGAATGTATTTAAAATTTTTTCGCTAATTATTAACAATATCACGGACAGAAAAATTGGAAAACGCATAAAAGAATAATTCAGAGTTGCTGAACCAGTGTAAACATAGCTTTATATTGCATACTTCATAATCTCAAAACGTTTCTATTCAATGAATATTCTTGATCGGCGCCATTTTGAAATATAGCATACAAGTTATCTATGCATTGACGCAATGTCAATTTGCATTGAGACAACGCAAAGCATCATTGGCATGACGTAATAATTTACATTGATGTCATAGGACGCCGTTTCGTTCCATTCTCACTACCAACCTAAAAGCACGCGCCTAATTTTGCATTGAGACAATGTATGTCTGCATTGTCGTAATGCAATCATTTACATTGGTTGCATAGGAATATAATGGGGCTTTGTTCCAATCTCACTGATTATAAAATGCTAAGATTACATTAGCTCTGATTTAGCTTTTTAAGTTTTTTCCAGAAAATTAAGCTTGCTGAGCAAAATATTAAGGAAACTAATACGTCCTCCACGATAAAATTTGACGTTTCGTCTTTTACCAAATGGTTTCTCCACGATTTTGAATAATTTCTCCTTCATTTTGAAACAAAAAATGAAAATATGAATAGGAGTGACCACAAATTAGTGAATAAAAAATTTATATTATCAAAAACCGTAAATTTAAGCTGTTGCTGTCACCATTTCTATACGTAAAGTTTTTGACAATTGGAATTGCCTGGCCATGAAATACCCCACCCGAGCAATAAATTGCCATTGATATTAAAATTGCCATCGCCTCAAATATTTCCAATGGAGCTACAGCGTTCCAGCGTCTCCATTAGCAATCTTCGAGGCAATAAATTGCTTTCCTTATTGCCATTGCCTTGAATATTGACAATGGAGACGCTTTGGCAATGGCAATGGCAATATTGCCTGAAAGATTAAAGTCAATTATTGATGTCCATCAACCAGGCAATAAATTTTGACATTTCGTCTTTTACCAAATGGTTTCTCCACGATTTTGAATAATTTCTCCTTCATTTTGAAACAAAAAATTAAAATATGAATAGGAGTGACCACAAATTAGTGAATAAAAAATTTATATTATCAAAAACCGTAAATGTAAGCTGTTGCTGTCACCATTTCTATACGTAAAGTTTTTGACAATTGGAATTGCCTGGCCATGAAATACCCCACCCGAGCAATAAATTGCCATTGATATTAAAATTGCCATCGCCTCAAATATTGCCAATGGAGCTACAGCGAAATTTTTCGTTCAATGGGTGGTTCAAGGTTCAAGAATGTGATCATAACCATATTACATGTCTAAAACATCTTTCAATCTCTGTTGATTCGCCAAAATCGGCGAGTTAAAATTTCTAAACTACGGATCACTTTTTGAACCACGACGTTTTACACACTCGAAAATATTTACAAAGTAGTTCGTGTTTTCTTATGCCTTTCCTATATACAGCTACCGTCGGCTTTTCCTATAAAAAGTGGCGAAAAAACATCATGCAAAACAAACAATTGTATGTGAGAATGTATTTAAAATTTTTTCGCTAATTATTAACAATATCACGGACAGAAAAATTGGAAAACGCATAAAAGAATAATTCAGAGTTGCTGAACCAGTGTAAACATAGCTTTATATTGCATACTTCATAATCTCAAAACGTTTCTATTCAATGAATATTCTTGATCGGCGCCATTTTGAAATATAGCATACAAGTTATCTATGCATTGACGCAATGTCAATTTGCATTGAGACAACGCAAAGCATCATTGGCATGACGTAATAATTTACATTGATGTCATAGGACGCCGTTTCGTTCCATTCTCACTACCAACCTAAAAGCACGCGCCTAATTTTGCATTGAGACAATGTATGTCTGCATTGTCGTAATGCAATCATTTACATTGGTTGCATAGGAATATAATGGGGCTTTGTTCCAATCTCACTGATTATAAAATGCTAAGATTACATTAGCTCTGATTTAGCTTTTTAAGTTTTTTCCAGAAAATTAAGCTTGCTGAGCAAAATATTAAGGAAACTAATACGTCCTCCACGATAAAATTTGACGTTTCGTCTTTTACCAAATGGTTTCTCCACGATTTTGAATAATTTCTCCTTCATTTTGAAACAAAAAATGAAAATATGAATAGGAGTGACCACAAATTAGTGAATAAAAAATTTATATTATCAAAAACCGTAAATTTAAGCTGTTGCTGTCACCATTTCTATACGTAAAGTTTTTGACAATTGGAATTGCCTGGCCATGAAATACCCCACCCGAGCAATAAATTGCCATTGATATTAAAATTGCCATCGCCTCAAATATTTCCAATGGAGCTACAGCGTTCCAGCGTCTCCATTAGCAATCTTCGAGGCAATAAATTGCTTTCCTTATTGCCATTGCCTTGAATATTGACAATGGAGACGCTTTGGCAATGGCAATGGCAATATTGCCTGAAAGATTAAAGTCAATTATTGATGTCCATCAACCAGGCAATAAATTTTGACATTGAAATACCCCACCCGAGCAATAAATTGCCATTGATATTAAAATTGCCATCGCCTCAAATATTGCCAATGGAGCTACAGCGTTCCAGCGTCTCCATTAGCAATCTTCGAGGCAATAAATTGCTTTCCTTATTGCCATTGCCTTGAATATTGACAATGGAGACGCTTTGGCAATGGCAATGGCAATATTGCCTGAAAGATTAAAGTCAATTATTGATGTCCATCAACCAGGCAATAAATTTTGACATTTCGTCTTTTACCAAATGGTTTCTCCACGATTTTGAATAATTTCTCCTTCATTTTGAAACAAAAAATGAAAATATGAATAGGAGTGACCACAAATTAGTGAATAAAAAATTTATATTATCAAAAACCGTAAATGTAAGCTGTTGCTGTCACCATTTCTATACGTAAAGTTTTTGACAATTGGAATTGCCTGGCCATGAAATACCCCACCCGAGCAATAAATTGCCATTGATATTAAAATTGCCATCGCCTCAAATATTGCCAATGGAGCTACAGCGAAATTTTTCGTTCAATGGGTGGTTCAAGGTTCAAGAATGTGATCATAACCATATTACATGTCTAAAACATCTTTCAATCTCTGTTGATTCGCCAAAATCGGCGAGTTAAAATTTCTAAACTACGGATCACTTTTTGAACCACGACGTTTTACACACTCGAAAATATTTACAAAGTAGTTCGTGTTTTCTTATGCCTTTCCTATATACAGCTACCGTCGGCTTTTCCTATAAAAAGTGGCGAAAAAACATCATGCAAAACAAACAATTGTATGTGAGAATATATTTAAAATTTTTTCGCTAATTATTAACAATATCACGGACAGAAAAATTGGAAAACGCATAAAAGAATAATTCAGAGTTGCTGAACCAGTGTAAACATAGCTTTATATTGCATACTTCATAATCTCAAAACGTTTCTATTCAATGAATATTCTTGATCGGCGCCATTTTGAAATATAGCATACAAGTTATCTATGCATTGACGCAATGTCAATTTGCATTGAGACAACGCAAAGCATCATTGGCATGACGTAATAATTTACATTGATGTTATAGGACGCCGTTTTGTTCCATTCCCACTACCAACCTAAAAGCACGCGCCTAATTTTGCATTGAGACAATGTATGTCTGCATTGTCGTAATGCAATCATTTACATTGGTTGCATAAGAATAGAATGCGGCTTTGTTCCAATCTCACTGATTATAAAATGCTAAGATTACATTAGCTCTGATTTTACTTTTTAAGTTTTTTCCAGAAAATTAAGCTTGCTGAGCAAAATATTAAGGAAACTAATACGTCCAGCCCTCGAAATTCGAGTGCCAGTTACATTGTCTTCTAATTGATAGAAACTAAAACTGAAGTTAAAAACCTACAAAGTATGTACCTTCCTTGTATGAAATTACATTTGTCGTGAATTCACGCCTATTAAAACCTATAATAATACCCTTACCGAACCTATAATACACAACCAATTGTATTTTTGTTTTTGTTAAACACGACTATTTTTATACCAATGCGACTGTGCAAGCTACCAACTCCACTAAGACTTTGTAGGTATTCTATCTCGCTCCCACTTTTACCAATCGAAACCAAACACATGCACAATAATTGTGTTGCATTGTTTCATGTTTGTTTGTTTTTTTTTTGTCTTTTTTGCAGCTGATTATTCTCCGCTGAAGTTCATCCGTGGACTATGAACAACCACTCCATTGTGTTTTTTTTACAAATATTTTCTCTCGGTCACTTCTCACTCCCTCTTAATTTTCTTTTGTTAATTTAACTTATTTGCGGTTTGTAATTTATATATGCCTTTTGGTTTTTCTATACCGCGTAAATTGTACTAAAAAAATCGTGTTTGCCATTTTATCATAATGATGACTAACTTTTCGTTCAATGGGTGACTCAAGGTTCAAGAATGTGATCATAACCATATTACATGTCTGAAATATCTTTAAATCTCTGTTGATTCGCCAAAATCGGCGAGTTTAAATTCCTTAGTGCCTGTTTACATTGTATTTTTGATGAAGCATGTTTTCGCTCATCAAAATGTTCCTCGTGTTTACATTATAAAGAAAAAATCCTTTCATTTCTATCTACCCATCCCTATCTCACACCCTTAAAATCCGTGTATCTCTCACTCACACAAAAAAAATCTTCATGCTGAATATGAAAACATTTATTGAAACTGGCGCATCGGCGTACCTAATTTGGGTGGAATCTGGGTGGAATCTAGCTTTCTCTTTCTTACTCACAGAAAATCAACCCATCTCACTGGATGCGCCGTTCGTCAAAAATACAATGTAAACAGGCACTTACGGGTTCTTTTTTTGAACCACGACGCGTGACGTTTTTACAACTGCTTTTATTCAATACTAACCCGTATTTTATTTATGCCGTAACATATCTTCAACCATGTCGTTCCATTACATTTTTAACACACTCTGCTAAAAAACTTAATGTCAACCAAAACCAAACTATAAACAACCACCCACAGACGTACACCCAAAGAAAACCAACAATAATTTACACATTTCATCTCTCCCGAATTCGCTATGTGTTTTATAGAAGTTTCACATTCACATTACACAGACATTTATCATCATTCAACAATCAACATCACTTGTTTCTTTTTCTCTGCAAGTTTGTTATCTGTTCGGTTCAGTTTGTGTAAAGTGAATTTCTACTTGGTCGATTTGTTCCGCGATCGTGTTTTGAAAATATTTATTTTCAATAAAAGTTTTCAATATTTCGGTGTAAAAACATGAAAACTTTCAGTTCGTGACGATAATTTTCTAAAAATAAATCATTGGTTTTCGTTACTTAAGTGTTTTTTTTTGCAAATTTAATTAATTAGGTTTTTATTTTCAATAAAGGTGTTGTTTTTATTGTTCGTGCTCATCAAATATTCTCTCTCGCTCTAGTTCTTCAAAAATCCACTGAAAATGGTGTTCTTTTCTACAATCTTTTCGTACAAATTACAATCTAGTGAAATGTTAATTTCATTTGAACTCTATACCGACCTTTAAAGAATATCAGAACTAGTTTAAACATGGCCTTACTTTGTGTCTCACAATCTCAGAATGTTCCTCGGCATTGAAATGAAACATTTTCGCGCCTCGTGGTTTCCTGTTAACGATTCATATTTCATTCAAGTTTGTGATCTAATAAGTAAAAGAACTCGTGAAATTTTTTAAGCCTTAAACCTACGCAATTGAAAATTAAAATTACAATTTTAAAAGAAAGTTATCTGCGTTTGTGCGTTCTTCATCAATTAATAAAAGGTAAGAGTTTAGTTATTTTTATTATTTTTTATAAAAATATATATATAACATATATACATATTAGAGGTATGGCGTACCTAAAAATATAAATCCAAACTTTTTTCTAATGCGCAAATTATAAAAAAATCCAACCATAGCGTTTTTTTATATAAAATTCATATGAATTTCCAACCAACCATGCTGTATCTTTTGACTAACATTTTTATAATTCGTATGGATTTTATGATTTATATATATAAACCAAGCTGTAGTTTCGAAACTACTTGCTTCTTCGCATTCATTTAAAGGGTTCCTAGTCTTGAATTAGGTCCTCTTCGTGGTTTAAAAACTCTTTTTTCAAATTAACAAAATTTAAAAAAAATTTCAATCCATAGGTCTTTTGATATAACATTCATATGGATTTTATGATTTTCATAGATAAACCAAGCTGTAGTTTCGAAACTACTTGCTTCTTCGCATTCATTTAAAGGGTTCCTAGTCTTGAATTAGTTCCTCTTCGTGGTTTAAAAACTCTTTTCTCAAATTAACAAAATTTAAAAAAAATTTCAATCCATAGGTCTTTTGATATAACATTCATATGGATTTTATGATTTTCATAGATAAACCAAGCTGTAGTTTCGAAACTACTTGCTTCTTCGCATTCATTTAAAGGGTTCCTAGTCTTGAATTAGGTCCTCTTCGTGGTTTAAAAACTCTTTTTTCAAATTAACAAAATTTAAAAAAAATTTCAATCCATAGGTCTTTTGATATAACATTCATATGGATTTTATGATTTTCATAGATAAACCAAGCTGTAGTTTCGAAACTACTTGCTTCTTCGCATTCATTTAAAGGGTTCCTAGTCTTGAATTAGGTCCTCTTCGTGGTTTAAAAACTCTTTTTTCAAATTAACAAAATTTAAAAAAAATTTCAATCCTTAGGTCTTTTGATATAACATTCATATGGATTTTATGATTTTCATAGATAAACCAAGCTGTAGTTTCGAAACTACTTGCTTGTTCGCATTCATTTAAAGGGTTCCTAGTCTTGAATTAGGTCCTCTTCGTGGTTTAAAAACTCTTTTTTCAAATTAACAAAATTTAAAAAAAATTTCAATCCATAGGTCTTTTGATATAACATTCATATGAATTTTATGATTTTCATAGATAAACCAAGCTGTAGTTTCGAAACTACTTGCTTCTTTGCATTCATTTAAAGGGTTCCTAGTCTTGAATTAGGTCCTCTTCGTAGTTTAAAAACCCTTTTTTCAAATTAACAAAATTTAAAAAAAATTTCAATCCATAGGTCTTTTGATATAACAACATTCATATGGATTTTATGATTTTCATAGATAAACCAAGCTGTAGTTTCGAAACTACTTGCTTCTTTGCATTCATTCAAAGGGTTCCTAGTCTTGAATTAGGTCCTCTTCGTGGTTTAAAAACCCTTTTTTCAAATTAACAAAATTTAAAAAAAATTTCAATCCATATGTCTTTTGATATAACAACATTCATATGGATTTTATGATTTTCATAGATAAACCAAGCTGTAGTTTCGAAACTACTTGCTTCTTTGCATTCATTTAAAGGGTTCCTAGTCTTGAATTAGTTCCTCTTCGTGGTTTAAAAACTCTTTTCTCAAATTAACAAAATTTAAAAAAAATTTCAATCCATAGGTCTTTTGATATAACATTCATATGGATTTTATGATTTTCATAGATAAACCAAGCTGTAGTTTCGAAACTACTTGCTTCTTCGCATTCATTTAAAGGGTTCCTAGTCTTGAATTAGGTCCTCTTCGTGGTTTAAAAACTCTTTTTTCAAATTAACAAAATTTAAAAAAAATTTCAATCCTTAGGTCTTTTGATATAACATTCATATGGATTTTATGATTTTCATAGATAAACCAAGCTGTAGTTTCGAAACTACTTGCTTCTTCGCATTCATTTAAAGGGTTCCTAGTCTTGAATTAGTTCCTCTTCGTGGTTTAAAAACTCTTTTCTCAAATTAACAAAATTTAAAAAAAATTTCAATCCATAGGTCTTTTGATATAACATTCATATGGATTTTATGATTTTCATAGATAAACCAAGCTGTAGTTTCGAAACTACTTGCTTCTTCGCATTCATTTAAAGGGTTCCTAGTCTTGAATTAGGTCCTCTTCGTGGTTTAAAAACTCTTTTTTCAAATTAACAAAATTTAAAAAAAATTTCAATCCTTAGGTCTTTTGATATAACATTCATATGGATTTTATGATTTTCATAGATAAACCAAGCTGTAGTTTCGAAACTACTTGCTTCTTCGCATTCATTTAAAGGGTTCCTAGTCTTGAATTAGGTCCTCTTCGTGGTTTAAAAACTCTTTTTTCAAATTAACAAAATTTAAAAAAAATTTCAATCCATAGGTCTTTTGATATAACATTCATATGGATTTTATGATTTTCATAGATAAACCAAGCTGTAGTTTCGAAACTACTTGCTTCTTTGCATTCATTTAAAGGGTTTCTAGTCTTGAATTAGGTCCTCTTCGTGGTTTAAAAACTCTTTTCTCAAATTAACAAAATTTAAAAAAAATTTCAATCCATAGGTCTTTTGATATAACATTCATATGGATTTTATGATTTTCATAGATAAACCAAGCTGTAGTTTCGAAACTACTTGCTTCTTTGCATTCATTTAAAGGGTTTTTAGTCTTGAATTGGGTCCTCTTCTCGGTTTAAAAACTCTTTTTCCAGATTAACAAAATATTAAACAAAAATCGTCTTTTGATATAACATTCATTTGAATTTTATAATTTTTATAGAATAGCGAACTTTTTATCAGTTTTCATCAAAACTACCAAACTAGACTGCAGCCAGCTGTTAAATACATTAGTTTACATTGGAATTGGAAGACATGTTCGTTGGATTTCAACCTTTCTGATTTTTATAAATACGAAACGTAAGTTTATACACTTTAAAAACATTTTTTTTTTATCAGAAATATGTTTCATAACCCCCTTACAGGTTTTATTTACCAAGTCTACCAAATTGCTATTTTTCTTTTTTTTAGGGTATTTATGTAAAAATAAATTTCTTTCGAAATTGTTTCAAAGAAGTAAATTATAAAGTAAAAATATCTCATAATTTCTAGGTTCTTATTTGAATTAGTTTCAAAACTAGGTCACTATTTGGAACGTTGCGTTAAAACCGTTGAAATTATTTAAATGGTTCTTAGTCTTGAATTAGGTCCTCTTCATGGTTAAAAAACTCTTATTTCAAATTAACAAAATTTAAAAAAATAATTCTTTTGATAAAACTCATATGGACTTTATGATTTTCATAGATAAACCAAGCTGTAGTTTCGAAACTACTTGCTTCTTTGCATTCATTTAAAGGGTTCCTAGTCTTGAATTAGGTCCTCTTCGTAGTTTAAAAACCCTTTTTTCAAATTAACAAAATTTAAAAAAAATTTAAATCCATAGGTCTTTTGATATAACAACATTCATATGGATTTTATGATTTTCATAGATAAACCAAGCTGTAGTTTCGAAACTACTTGCTTCTTTGCATTCATTTAAAGGGTTCCTAGTCTTGAATTAGGTCCTCTTCGTAGTTTAAAAACCCTTTTTTCAAATTAACAAAATTTAAAAAAAATTTCAATCCATAGGTCTTTTGATATAACAACATTCATATGGATTTTATGATTTTCATAGATAAACCAAGCTGTAGTTTCGAAACTACTTGCTTCTTTGCATTCATTTAGAGGGTTCCTAGTCTTGAATTAGGTCCTCTTCGTGGTTTAAAAACTATTTTTTCAAATTAACAAAATTTAAAAAAAATTTCAATCCTTAGGTCTTTTGATATAACAACATTCATATGGATTTTATGATTTTCATAGATAAACCAAGCTGTAGTTTCGAAACTACTTGCTTCTTTGCATTCATTCAAAGGGTTCCTAGTCTTGAATTAGGCCCTCTTCGTGGTTTAAAAACTCTTTTTTCAAATTAACAAAATTTTAAAAAAATTTCAATCCATAGGTGTTTTGATATAACATTCATATGGATTTTATGATTTTCATAGATAAACCAAGCTGTAGTTTCGAAACTACTTGCTTCTTCGCATTCATTTAAAGGGTTCCTAGTCTTGAATTAGGTCCTCTTCGTGGTTTAAAAACTCTTTTTTCAAATTAACAAAATTTAAAAAAAATTTCAATCCATAGGTCTTTTGATATAACATTCATATGGATTTTATGATTTTCATAGATAAACCAAGCTGTAGTTTCGAAACTACTTGCTTCTTTGCATTCATTTAAAGGGTTTCTAGTCTTGAATTAGGTCCTCTTCGTGGTTTAAAAACTCTTTTCTCAAATTAACAAAATTTAAAAAAAATTTCAATCCATAGGTCTTTTGATATAACATTCATATGGATTTTATGATTTTCATAGATAAACCAAGCTGTAGTTTCGAAACTACTTGCTTCTTTGCATTCATTTAAAGGGTTTTTAGTCTTGAATTGGGTCCTCTTCTCGGTTTAAAAACTCTTTTTCCAGATTAACAAAATATTAAACAAAAATCGTCTTTTGATATAACATTCATTTGAATTTTATAATTTTTATAGAATAGCGAACTTTTTATCAGTTTTCATCAAAACTACCAAACTAGACTGCAGCCAGCTGTTAAATACATTAGTTTACATTGGAATTGGAAGACATGTTCGTTGGATTTCAACCTTTCTGATTTTTATAAATACGAAACGTAAGTTTATACACTTTAAAAACATTTTTTTTTTATCAGAAATATGTTTCATAACCCCCTTACAGGTTTTATTTACCAAGTCTACCAAATTGCTATTTTTCTTTTTTTTAGGGTATTTATGTAAAAATAAATTTCTTTCGAAATTGTTTCAAAGAAGTAAATTATAAAGTAAAAATATCTCATAATTTCTAGGTTCTTATTTGAATTAGTTTCAAAACTAGGTCACTATTTGGAACGTTGCGTTAAAACCGTTGAAATTATTTAAATGGTTCTTAGTCTTGAATTAGGTCCTCTTCATGGTTAAAAAACTCTTATTTCAAATTAACAAAATTTAAAAAAATAATTCTTTTGATAAAACTCATATGGACTTTATGATTTTCATAGATAAACCAAGCTGTAGTTTCGAAACTACTTGCTTCTTTGCATTCATTTAAAGGGTTCCTAGTCTTGAATTAGGTCCTCTTCGTAGTTTAAAAACCCTTTTTTCAAATTAACAAAATTTAAAAAAAATTTCAATCCATAGGTCTTTTGATATAACAACATTCATATGGATTTTATGATTTTCATAGATAAACCAAGCTGTAGTTTCGAAACTACTTGCTTCTTTGCATTCATTTAGAGGGTTCCTAGTCTTGAATTAGGTCCTCTTCGTGGTTTAAAAACTATTTTTTCAAATTAACAAAATTTAAAAAAAATTTCAATCCTTAGGTCTTTTGATATAACATTCATATGGATTTTATGATTTTCATAGATAAACCAAGCTGTAGTTTCGAAACTACTTGCTTCTTTGCATTCATTTAAAGGGTTCCTAGTCTTGAATTAGGTCCTCTTCGTGGTTTAAAAACTCTTTTTTCAAATTAACAAAATTTAAAAAAAATTTCAATCCTTAGGTCTTTTGATATAACATTCATATGGATTTTAGGATTTTCATATATAAACCAAGCTGCAGTTTCGAAACTACTTGCTTCAACGCATTCATTTAAAGGGTTTTTAGTCTTGAATTGGGTCCTCTTCTCGGTTTAAAAACTCTTTTTCCAGATTAACAAAATATTAAACAAAAATCGTCTTTTGATATAACATTCATTTGAATTTTATAATTTTTATAGAATAGCGAACTTTTTATCAGTTTTCATCAAAACTACCAAACTAGACTGCAGCCAGCTGTTAAATACATTAGTTTACATTGGAATTGGAAGACATGTTCGTTGGATTTCAACCTTTCTGATTTTTATAAATACGAAACGTAAGTTTATACACTTTAAAAACATTTTTTTTTTATCAGAAATATGTTTCAAAACCCCCTTACAGGTTTTATTTACCAAGTCTACCAAATTGCTATTTTTCTTTTTTTTAGGGTATTTATGTAAAAATAAATTTCTTTCGAAATTGTTTCAAAGAAGTAAATTATAAAGTAAAAATATCTCATAATTTCTAGGTTCTTATTTGAATTAGTTTCAAACTTAGGTCACTATTTGGAACGTTGCGTTAAAACCGTTGAAATTATTTAAATGGTTCTTAGTCTTGAATTAGGTCCTCTTCATGGTTAAAAAACTCTTATTTCAAATTAACAAAATTTAAAAAAATAATTCTTTTGATAAAACTCATATGGACTTTATGATTTTCATAGATAAATCATGCTGTAGTCTCGAAACTACTTGCTTCTTCGCATTCATTTAAAGGGTTCCTAGTCTTGAATTAGGTCCTCTTCGTGGTTTAAAACTCTTTTTTCAAATTAACAAAATTTAAAAAAATAATTCTTTTGATAAAACTCATATGGACTTTATGATTTTCATAGATAAACCAAGCTGTAGTTTCGAAACTACTTGCTTCTTTGCATTCATTTAAAAAGTTCCTAGTCTTGAATTAGGTCCTCTTCGTGGTTTAAAAACCCATTTTTCAAATTAACAAAATTTAAAAAAAAATTTCAATCCATAGGTCTTTTGATATAACATTCATATGGATTTTATGATTTTCATAGATAAACCAAGCTGTAGTTTCGAAACTACTTGCTTCCTTGCATTCATTTAAAGGGTTCCTAGTCTTGAATTAGGTCCTCTTCGTGGTTTAAAACTCTTTTTTCAAATTAACAAAATTTAAAAAAAATTTCAATCCATAGGTCTTTTGATATAACAACATTCATATGGATTTTATGATTTTCATAGATAAACCAAGCTGTAGTTTCGAAACTACTTGCTTCTTTGCATTCATTTAAAGGGTTCCTAGTCTTGAATTAGGTCCTCTTCGTGGTTTAAAAACTCTTTTCTCAAATTAACAAAATTTAAAAAAAATTTCAATCCATAGGTCTTTTGATATAACATTCATATGGATTTTATGATTTTCATAGATAAACCAAGCTGTAGTTTCGAAACTACTTGCTTCTTTGCATTCATTTAAAGGGTTCCTAGTCTTGAATTAGGTCCTCTTCGTGGTTTAAAAACCCTTTTTTCAAATTAACAAAATTTAAAAAAAATTTCAATCCATAGGTCTTTTGATATAACAACATTCATATGGATTTTATGATTTTCATAGATAAACCAAGCTGTAGTTTCGAAACTACTTGCTTCTTTGCATTCATTTAAAGGGTTCCTAGTCTTGAATTAGGTCCTCTTCGTGGTTTAAAAACTCTTTTTTCAAATTAACAAAATTTAAAAAAAATTTCAATCCTTAGGTCTTTTGATATAACATTCATATGGATTTTATGATTTTCATAGATAAACCAAGCTGTAGTTTCGAAACTACTTGCTTCTTTGCATTCATTTAAAGGGTTCCTAGTCTTGAATTAGGTCCTCTTCGTGGTTTAAAAACCCTTTTTTCAAATTAACAAAATTTAAAAAAAATTTCAATCCATAGGTCTTTTGATATAACAACATTCATATGGATTTTATGATTTTCATAGATAAACCAAGCTGTAGTTTCGAAACTACTTGCTTCTTTGCATTCATTTAAAGGGTTCCTAGTCTTGAATTAGGTCCTCTTCGTGGTTTAAAAACCCTTTTTTCAAATTAACAAAATTTAAAAAAAATTTCAATCCATAGGTCTTTTGATATAACAACATTCATATGGATTTTATGATTTTCATAGATAAACCAAGCTGTAGTTTCGAAACTACTTGCTTCTTTGCATTCATTCAAAGGGTTCCTAGTCTTGAATTAGGCCCTCTTCGTGGTTTAAAAACTCTTTTTTCAAATTAACAAAATTTTAAAAAAATTTCAATCCATAGGTGTTTTGATATAACATTCATATGGATTTTATGATTTTCATAGATAAACCAAGCTGTAATTTCGAAACTACTTGCTTCTTCGCATTCATTTAAAGGATTCTTAGTCTTGAATTAGGTCCTCTTCGTGGTTACAAAACTCTTTTTTCAAATAACCGAAATATAAAAAAAAAATCGTCTTTTGATATAACATTCATTTGGTTTTTATGATTTTTAACAGAACAGTTTTCATCAAAACTACCATACTAGACTGCCGCAAGCTGTTGAGTACATTGATTTGCATTGGAATTGGAAGGCATATGCGTTGGATTTCAACTTTTATGATTAAAACGTAAGTTTAAAAACATTAACAACATTTTTTTTATCAAAAATATATTTCATAACCCTCTGTTACAGGTTTTGGTATCTACCAAATTGTTATTTTTCTTTTTTGTGGAGGGTATTTCTGTTATAATTCGAAATTGTTTCAAAGAAGTAAATTATAAAATAAAAATATCTCTTAATTTTTAGGTTCTTATTTTAACTAGTTTCAAACTTAGGTCACTATTCAGAACGTTCCGTTGATACTGTTGAAATTATTATTTAAAGAAAATTAAAAAATGATCTGTTTCATATGTAAAAAGAAATTTGATTCAATTAATATACTCATAAATCATTTTAAAAAGACTCATGATCTAAAAACTAATAGCTTAACAAGATGCGTCGAACAATCTTGCTATCAAGCTTTTCAGGACTTAGGAAGCTTTAAAAGGCATTTCATCAGAAAACATAAGCAGAAAAATAAGACATTTAGTCAATCTTATTTACAAGTTGAACCCTCTCACGTTGAAAATAACTTTGAAGATAATGTAGCAAAGAAATTATTATTGTCGGTAGAAAATCAAACACCTATGATAGAATACAGTATGAAAAGTTATCTTGATGAATTTTTTAAATCTGCTTCAATATTAGCATTAAAGTTGCACAGCAACCACAATTTTAATCGAAAAGATGTTTATGATGTACAAAAAAATGTACAGCAGTACGTCATAGATCCACTTTTAAAAATTATCAAATGTTTTTCTAGCAACAAAATCAATGACGTAAATCCTAAAATACACAACGAATTAGAAGATTTGATATATGAATGCAAAAATCCATTCAAACTTTCAAACACTGATTATCGCTTCTTTCAATGGCTAAAAGAAGAACAATTAATAGAAGATCCTAAAGAGTTCGTAATAGACCAGTCTATTGAAAAAGTATTTCGTAATGGTAGCCTTGAATATGACGAACACAAAGTTAAAGGTATAATTATGCCATTACGTTTTCAGTTTAAGAAGGTATTTGAAAAGAAAGGTATGTTAGCTAATGTTCTCAAAAATATAGAGAGTCATTCGTTGAATACGAATAGCATTAACAATTTTATTCAAGCTGAGGTTTGGAAAAATAAATGTAAAATGTACCCAGGAAAACAACTTATTCCATACTTTTTATATAATGATGAATTTGAGGTCAATAACCCTTTAGGTTCGCATAGTGGTCAACATTCAGTTAGCAATATCTATTACTCGTTTCCCTGCTTACCAGAAAAAGAGTCAAAGCTTGAAAACATTTTTTTAGGAGCAGTAATTAAGTCTAAAGATATAAAATCATTTGGAAATGAGAAGTGCTGGAAAACGTTAATCGATGACTTAATAGATCTTGAAGTAAATGGAATTGACATAACAACGGAAAATGGCGTGGTAAAAGTACATTTTATTCTAGGATTACTTTTAGGAGATAATTTGGGAATGAATTCATTTCTTAATTTTAATAGATCTTTTGTAAGTACGAGCTTTTGCAGGTTCTGTAAAATGAGTAAGTTACAAACTCATACAGCCAGTTCCGAAAATGCAACACTTATGAGAAATGAAACAAATTATGCACAAGATGTTGCAGAAAATTGTTCTTCTGAAAGTGGAATCCGACAAATTTCTCTTCTTAACCAAATACCATCATTTCACGTCACACAAAATTATAGTGTTGATGTGATGCACGATGTGTTCGAAGGCGTCTGCCACTATGATATTTGTCATGCTATAAATTATTTTATGGAAACAGCCAACTATTTTAATTTGGAAACATTAAATTCTAGAAAACGTAACTTTAATTACGGTCCAATAGAAATTGATAACATTTCGGGTGATATAACCACGTTACATATATCTAAAAAACATTTGAAAATGTCGGCCCGAGAAATGATGACATTTGTTTATTACTTTCCACTCATGATTGGTGATTTAGTACATCATGACGATGAGGTTTGGAAGTTTCTTGTAAACTTTTTCGAAATAATTGATATGATACTTTGTTATGAAATTAATACAACTTTTATAGATATTTTAAGTCATAAAATAACAACTCATAACACAGATTATGTTCGCCTTTTCAATGACACACTAAAACCTAAACATCATAATCTCATTCATTACCCAACGGTTCTTCAAAAATCAGGTCCTCTTAAAACGTTCTGGTGTTTCAAATATGAAGCAAAACATAGACAATTTAAAGTATACTCTCATGCTACAACATCACGTAAAAATATTTGCCTGAGTTTAGCCAAGAAATATCAGCTTCAGTTCGCATATTGTATAGTAGAACCTTTCATTAATACTGACTGTTATTCATTTAATGAATCTAATCGTGTGAAAAGTTCCTATGAAAGCATTATATCGAGCATTTTAAAGGTTCCAGATGAAGCAATTAAATCATTTTCAAAAATTAAATACAATGGATATGTGTTTAAACCTGGATTTTATGTATCACTTTATAAAGGGGGTGATATTGTACTTTATGTTATCTTAAATATTTTTGAAATGGAATTTCCATGTATTTCACTTTTTTGTCAAAAATTAAACATGATTCAATACAATCCCCATTTTTTAGCTTATGATATAGAACCAGAACAATTGGGAGAGTTTTCAATCGTACATATTAAAGATCTAGTTGGACCTCCTTTAACTAAAGTCAAAACCTCAAGAGGTAAAACAATGATTAGAGTAAAGGAATACTATTTGGCAAGCATATAAAAACAATTGTTGTTGGGAGAAGCTCGCATATTCTACCCATCGCCCAATTGGCTGGTGGAAAGTTTTCACTCTTTTGAGAACTACCAGTTGACCAACCTTGAGATATCAATTGTACCCCGTTGATACCAACTGCCCTTCTACTTGTGGTCAGCATTTTAAGTCCGTACTTCTGTACCAATTTATAAGATATAATATTAGGCTGTGGGCACTAGACTCCGTGGATGGGCTGTACATATCCTTATGTGCAGTCCATCTTTACACCCAACCCTTTTGCACTCCTGCGCCACCTCCTGGTCCGAACTATTATTACAAAATTTCACTTGTAACACTCCGAATTTTTTTTTATAATCCGCGGCTCGAAGGACCATAATGTTCGAATCCATTATAAATAAAAACACTGAACGAATTTTATTGTGGGAAAAATTATGTATAAAAAACCCACATTTATTATCTCCGGTTTTAAATGTTTCCAAACATGACATGAAAGACCGAACAAGACTGACGTTCCTTCTTATAGCTACATTTTTATCTGTATAACAATTTTCAAATACATAAGTTTTGTATACCAATTCTCAAAACATGAATGGCCAGTGTTGCCATTCTTAACAATTTTATTTACTTGCGATTATAGGCACCTACCATATTATAAACATTAACGATAATCCTATTTTTCTTGAAAACGGCTCCTATTATTGTATTAAAACTTAAAAAACAGTTTTTTTTACTAATCGAATTTTTTTTTCGCAAACCGTTCAACAGATTATATTTTTAATGTGAGATTAAATTTTCAATGTGAGATGGCTTCATGGTTAATAGATTGTGTTTCAAAATTTTCGAAAAAAGTTTTTTTTTTGTAATTTTTTAAAACATCATTTCTTTCTTTTGAAAATAAATTGATTGATTTTTATTTCTGGAGAAGACTTATGGATTATTTTTAAATAATATAAAGAAAAACATTTCAAAATATATGTATTTTTGAAAAATATAAAAAAAAACTGGTCTCGCGTTTTTGAAATTACTTTTTTCCTAGTACACAAAACAGTAAATAAAATCAGATGACATACTTTTTGAATAGTGATTTTTGAGTGATAAAACAAAATTTCTACGTTTTTCCTTTTGGTTTTTTTATAATTTATGGTCATAAAAGCAATTTCGTTAGACCCAGTCATGCCCTTTATTTAATATTTACCTAGTTGAAAACAAACCAACGCCAGTTTTAAAAGAAAATAAATGGAGTCTATATCGGAAGAAGACAATAAACTTGATAACTCTCAAAATGTGGATCCAATCGATATGCCAATCACATATGAGGAATTATCAGACATTAACATTGAAGATCAGGGAGAAAAAGATTATTCAGTTGACGCCAACCCAAGATATATTTTTATAAACCTACCAAGCAGCGACACTCCTCTAGACCGCAATATTACATACACAGATGTAGATTTTGATGAAACTGAAGAAAAAAAAGAAGCAGAGCTAAAGTCACTCCTTAAAAGCTGGCAGTTATGTGAACTAGAAGATTATTTTGTTGGTAATAATTACATTTACTATACATATTATTATTATATTACATATTTACTAAAAAAAGGCAGAAAGATAAAAGCTCGGAAAGTTTAGAATCATTTTTAAATATTATATTGCTTTTGTTTTTAATCAACTCTCTAAAAATCATTAATTTTTATTTTTAAATAGAGCAAAAGCTTTTCGTTCCCATCTTAAAAATAATAAAAGCATGTGACGTCGATAGAGCAGTAAAAGCTTTTCCTCTTGGTTCTCAAATTCTGTTCAAAGACTGTCTAGAAAAGTGGCGAGAGTCCATAGGATGTTCTCTTACGGTTTCTAAATCATCAACAGAATCTGCCGTGAAAAATAACATCGTCTTATTTGACAATTTTACAAGATGTTCAACTCCAAGCAATTCAGCACTCAGCGACACTTCTTTTAGCTCCGATACTGATGAAGATGTTTCACTTAACAAAATATTAGACAGCTCGAGTAAAGGCCAGTTGATTATTGATTTTTACAAAATCAACAAAAAATTTGAAGAAGAACAGCGGATTTCGTTAATTAACATTGTTGCTAATTATTTCGTAGAAAATAAGAAGCATTTGAGTCTAACAGCAAGTCAAAAAATTGAAAACCAAATTATTGAACGTTTTCAAACAGAAAAATGTGTAAGTTATCATAAAAAAGGCAACTCAAGCTGAATTTGAATTGCTTTCAAGGTATCCGTTTCGGATGAAAATGATTAAGTAAAAAAATGCGTTTATTTGACAAATGGATTTGCTGTTTTGGTTGCAATACACAACACAAATCTTTCAAATTAATATTAATATTTATACAGTACATTTTATGAATTTCGTATAAAATTATCCGTGTAGCTGTCAAAAATAATTTCACTTGAACGCTTTACGCATGCGGTGATGTATATTACATTTCATCGGAAGATAAGTTCCATTTGTGAATCGGAACGGATACCTTGATTCGGCTGATTAATTAATAGCATATTAAAAAATTTTAGGCCGCACGCACATTGGATGCGTCATCGTACGAATTCGTACCGTACGTAAACGTTGAATACTGGTCGTGCGAATCGAGTGCGCACACTGAATACATTTTCTCCCTCAAATACACAGTGTTCATGCGACTCATCGCTTTCGCGAAGTCCTCTTTCCACACATTTTAATGTTTCAACGTAAGAAAATGTTTTGAAAATCCCAACAAGATGCTTTTAATATACGTCGGAATTAAACGTACGTATATATACGACTTACTCGCACCTAGTATGCGCACTCTCATAGCACCTAGAAGGTTGGTATTGTTCGTGCGTGTTTGTACGTATTCGCACGAGTCAATTCCGTACGATAACGCATGCAATGTGCGGCCGGCCTAATGACTTTTTAAATATAATGGCTTTTTAAATGTTTTAGGCATACTACAGAAATGCTAGGAGGGGAAGAATTTACATCAAATATATGAATCTTAAATCAGGCATCAATAAATCTTTTAATTTAACTCCAACTAGTTCAAGAAAATCAGGAAAAGATACATTTACAACCAAGAAAAGAAAATTATTTGGTAAATGTAAGAGTATAAATTAAAGTTATTTTAATTAAATCGTTACCTTAGTTCCCGAAATGAATGCCGAAGATTGCATTAAATCACTTAAATTTGACAATTTAACACCTACGGAAACTGATAGCTATTGGATGGCATGCACAAAGTATAGACTCAACCAAATGCAAAGTTCAGAATCCACATCAGATATTTTAAAGGAATGGGCACATTATAAGGAACCACTCGGTCACAGAATGGTAATATTCTTTACATATGTACAATGTGCAATTTTGAACTTAGAAAAATTTTAAATATTTTTCCCATAGAAAAAGAAATTGTGTTTGCATAATTTTGGACTTAGAAAATTTTTTTTGAAATTTTCCCATGGAAAAAAGAAATTTTCATAGTTTTGGACTTAGAAAGTTTTTTTAAATTTTTCCCATAGAAAAAAGAAATTTTTGCAGTTTTGGACTTAGAAAATTTTTTTGAATTTTTCCCATAGAAAAAAGAAATTTTTATAGTTTTGGACTTAGAAAGTTTTTTTAAATTTTTCCCATAGAAAAAAGACTTAGAAATTTTCGCATAATTTTGGACTTAGAAAATTTTTTTGAGTTTCTCCCATAGAAAAAAGAAATTTTCATAGTTTTGTACTTAGAAAGTTTTTTTAAATTTTTCCCATAGAAAAAAGAAATTTTTGCAGTTTTGGACTTAGAAAATTTTTTTGAATTTTTCCCATAGAAAAAAGAAATTTTTATAGTTTTGGACTTAGAAAGTTTTTTTAAATTTTTCCCATAGAAAAAAGACTTAGAAATTTTCGCATAATTTTGGACTTAGAAAATTTTTTTGAGTTTCTCCCATAGAAAAAAGAAATTTTCATAGTTTTGTACTTAGAAAGTTTTTTTAAATTTTTCCCATAGAAAAAAGAAATTTTTGCAGTTTTGGACTTAGAAAATTTTTTTGAATTTTTCCCATAGAAAAAAGAAATTTTTATAGTTTTGGACTTAGAAAGTTTTTTTAAATTTTTCCCATAGAAAAAAGACTTAGAAATTTTCGCATAATTTTGGACTTAGAAAATTTTTTTGAGTTTCTCCCATAGAAAAAAGAAATTTTCATAGTTTTGTACTTAGAAAGTTTTTTTAAATTTTTCCCATAGAAAAAAGAAATTTTTGCAGTTTTGGACTTAGAAAATTTTTTTGAATTTTTCCCATAGAAAAAAGAAATTTTTATAGTTTTGGACTTAGAAAGTTTTTTTAAATTTTTCCCATAGAAAAAAGACTTAGAAATTTTCGCATAATTTTGGACTTAGAAAATTTTTTTGAGTTTCTCCCATAGAAAAAAGAAATTTTCATAGTTTTGTACTTAGAAAGTTTTTTTAAATTTTTCCCATAGAAAAAAGAAATTTTTGCAGTTTTGGACTTAGAAATTTTTTTTGAATTTTTCCCATAGAAAAAAGAAATTTTTATAGTTTTGGACTTAGAAAGTTTTTTTAAATTTTTTCCATAGAAAAAAGACTTAGAAATTTTCGCATAATTTTGGACTTAGAAAATTTTTTTGAGTTTCTCCCATAGAAAAAAGAAATTTTCATAGTTTTGTACTTAGAAAGTTTTTTTAAATTTTTCCCATAGAAAAAAGAAATTTTTGCAGTTTTGGACTTAGAAAATTTTTTTGAATTTTTCCCATAGAAAAAAGAAATTTTTATAGTTTTGGACTTAGAAAGTTTTTTTAAATTTTTCCCATAGAAAAAAGAAATTTTTATAGTTTTGGACTTAGAAAGTTTTTTTAAATTTTTTCCATAGAAAAAAGACTTAGAAATTTTCGCATAATTTTGGACTTAGAAAATTTTTTTTGAATTCCTCCCATAGAAAAAGGAAATTTTCATAGTTTTGTACTTAAAAAGTTTTTTTTAAATTTTTCCCATAGAAAAAAGAAATTTTCATAGTTTTGGACTTAGAAAGTTTTTTTTTAATTTTTTCCATAGAAAAAAGACTTAGAAATTTTTGCATAATTTTGGACTTAGAAAAATTTTTTGAATTTTTCCCATAGAAAAAAGAAATTTTCATAGTTTTGAACTTAGAAAGTTTTTTTAAATTTTTCCCATAGAAAAAAGACTTAGAAATTTTCGCATAATTTTGGACTTAGAAAAATTTTTTGAATTTTTCCCATAGAAAAAAGAAATTTTCATAGTTTTGTACTTAGAAAGTTTTTTTAAATTTTTCCCATAGAAAAAAGAAATTTTTGCAGTTTTGGACTTAGAAAATTTTTTTGAATTTTTCCCATAGAAAAAAGAAATTTTTATAATTTTGGACTTAGAAAGTTTTTTTAAATTTTTCCCATAGAAAAAAGACTTAGAAATTTTCGCATAATTTGGGACTTAGAAAATTTTTTTGAATTTTTCCCATAGAAAAAAGAAATTTTCATAGTTTTGGACTTAGAAAGTTTTTTTAAATTTTTTCCATAGAAAAAAGACTTAGAAACTTTTGCATAATTTTGGACTTCGAAAAATTTTTTAAATTTTTCCCATAGAAATTTTCAATATTTTTAGATATTTTTAATAAAAAAGACTTATTTTCAATATAAAAGACTTATTAAGAAAAAGACTTAAGGAAAATTATTACTATTTTAAATTTCTTAGATCAACATGGACTTCCAAGCTTTGTGCGGAACAACCTATTCTTTGATGGACAACTTTGACCAACATTTTCAACAAATCTTGGAGTTCCTGCGACTGGAAAACAATGTTAAAGACAAGGAAACGAAAAATTTGTTGAATTCTCTAAGTTCAGAGAATGATTTTGGTGTAGGTAAGCTTTCACTTCATATTTGTATATTCAAACTAAAATAAAAAAAATATTACTTAGCCAAAAATGTAAATTTAAAATGTAAATTAAAAACCACATGAAACGTTAATAAGTTTGTCTTTTCTTCTTTAGAGTCAAAAAATGTCATGCTTTTAAGAAGCATGCACGGATATTTCGTGCCCACTCAGAGAGCTATTGTTAAAGACAACACGGGCAAAAGAAGCACTCTTAAATTTACCATTAAAGACTCACAGGAAGCATTCGTGTACATAGGAAAATGTATTCAAGAGGTTGAGGACCATTTACTCCATCTGGCAAAGAGGTCGGGGGCAATACAGCCTTTTGTTATCGCTATCGGGGATACAATTTCAGATTTAAACGAATTTTTCGTTTTTTTCGACGGCGTAAAATACAAATTTAAAAATTTTATCAGAGCGGTTGATGTTTGCTTTAAAATTTTTCATGTCTTTAATTTAGAATACCCAACCGCCTGCTCAACCTTTTGGAACTTTATTCAAAATTATTTTTATCAAATTTCTGTAAAATCGCCTTGTTCTAAACATCAAATTTTATCCGATTATCTCTTCTCTAAAAAAATGTAAATTTCAATTTCAAAACAAAATAAAACAAACAATTCCGAGTAAACTTCTAAATAGATGATCTTTTTTTGTATTCAAGATGAATACATCTACTTTGTTTAAAGACTTTTCAGCTGACTGGGATGAAAGCCTATGGAATCTACATCGAATAGTACGAAAGTACTAAATGAAACGTAAGTCATTCATTCAATGAAAAAAGTTCACTAGATCAATGAACAATAGACTTAATGGCAATGAATTGAGAGGATTGAGACAATGATAACAATTCATTGAATCAACGAAAAAACTTCATTGGTTCAACGTAAGAAATACATAACCCTGATGAAAATAGTTCATTCAATCAATGAACAGAGGACATTGACCCAACGATTAGATGCATTAGGTCAATGAATTAAAACAATTGAGACAATGAAAATAATTCATTGAATCAAAGAAAAAGTTAAATTGGCCCAATGAAATGCTTTCATTAAATCAATGTAATTAATTCCTTAATTCAATGCACAAAATTCATTGAAACAATGAAAATAATTCATTGAATCAAAGAAAAAGTTACATTGACCCAATGAAACAATTTCATTAAATCAATGTAATTAAGTTTTGGCTGAAAGAACTGAATTCATTGAACCAATGAATAAATTTCATTGGCCCAACGATTAGATACATTAGGTCAATGAAATAAAATAATTCAGACAATGAAAATAGTTCATTGAATTAAAGAAAAAGTTACATTGACCGAATGAAACAATTTCATTAAATCAATGTAATTAAGTTTTGGCTGAAAGAACTAAATTCATTGAACCAATGAAAAAATTTCATTGGCCCAACGATTAGATACATTAGGTCAATGAATTAAAATAATTCAGACAATGAAAATAATTCATTGAATCAAAGAAAAAGTTACATTGACCCAATGAAATAATTTCATTAAATCAATGTAATTAATTTTTGGCTGAAAGAACTGAATTCATTGAACCAATGAAAAAATTTCATTGGCCCAACGATTAGATACATTAGGTCAATGAATTAAAATAATTCAGACAATGAAAATAATTCATTAAATCAAAGAAAAAGTAACACTGGCGCAATGAAATGTTTTCATTAAATCAATGTAACTAATTCCTTAAATCAATGAACAACATTCGTTGAAACAATGAAAAAGTTCATTCAAATTACGAAAAACTACAAAAAAAAAATGTGAATTTAAGAAATTAATCATTGATTCAATGAAAAAAAATCATTAACTCAATGAAAATTCATTGATTCAATGAATCATATTCATTGGCTCAACTCCGTATGGATGACAAAACATTTAAATCAATGAAAGTAATTCATTGTTTCAATGTACGTGATTATTTGTCTCAATGATTGGTGCATTGTTTGAATAGAATTTTTCAAAAAATATTCAATGAAGTTTTTTCATTGCCATGATGAAAATTCATTGGACAATGAATTCTTTCATTGAGCAATGAACAGGCCTGCATCGGAACAATGAAACAATTCATCGGCTGAATTTTAATGTAAAATACATTGTCAGAATGCAAAAATGCATTGATATAATGTACATTTTTGGTTCAGTGTACCTAAATCGCTTCAAACCGGACACTGATGAGGACTTCTTCTCATAGACTTCTTGACTTCTCTATGAATGATTGAAGAAACTTTTTGTTTCTATAAAATTTAAGGTATCCTTCTTCCGTGTTCCACCCCCTAGCCAGGATTTATTTCCACTTTTTTTTTTTATTTTTTTTTAAACTCTACAATAATTTGTCCAATCAATAAACATAAAAGAGAAGTAAAATAAGTATCTTTCTTGAAAGTGTAATAAAATAGGACGATATAGATAGTCGTATCCCCCCACCACTCTCACAGAGTTAGCGTTGTAATTTTAAAGGCAATTTCAAGATTTTCAGCCCCTTCTCTTGAATTATATCAATTGAGCTCTATGGAGTGTGGGTTCGGTCCTGAATTTGGATTTGTTAGGTCTTAGAGGTTTAAAGTTTGGTTGGTGTGTTGAACAATGTGGCGCCATTTGAAATACTTTGCGTAGGAATTTTTTTAAATTGCGTGTCTGCGCGTATCACCTCGGTGGTGAATAAAACGAAGTTTTTACTCAAATGCGTCCTTGAGGACGAAAAACTTTTTTAAATTACTACTTGCAGGTCTTCTTCTACATATACATTGATGTATATATTTTGTTTTATCTGCGAAAAGCAGGAATGTGTTTCAGAATTTTATTTCTTGATTGTAGAAGTTTGTTATACGTACTTATATAATGTATATGCGGGATTTATGGGAATTGCTTTAACCCAGATTAAAATTCAGGAGCACTTTTACTCTACATTTTTTGCTAAAAAAATAAAACAAATAAAACTAGGGATGAGAAGATAGAGATAGTTTAAAATGAATGTGATCAGAATGATATAAGACATGTAAGGCATTTGAGATTGCTTCGTACCTCTGATTTATGGGATTTGCAATAGAAAAATTATCAAATAAAATTTATACTAAATCAATTTAGGCAATTTGAAATGGACCGTTAAGTAATATGGTGGTAAAGATAAATTTGATACTTAGTATATTATTTATTTTCAGCAAATGGAAATGAACAGCATGTCACGCGTTCACGTGAATTTAAAATAAAAAAAACGTTATCTTCAACGGTTTTGAAATATTGAACTTTCAAAAAATAATGGGAAGTGCGATTAATAACTTAAATAGGTTGGTAACTATTTTATATCTAGGCACACTATTCTGCACCCAATTACATATTTAAATAAAATGCACGAACTTGCTCTTGTAGTAAAATTTTCTTCGAATTTTAAAGATTGAGTGTAATATAAAACACATAATAATAATCTATATATAAATAGCCTTAAATAAATTTTGTGGTACAATTTTCTCAAAAAGTATTTGACCGATTTCGATGAATCTTATATGGTTGGAAAGTTACAATTGCGGAGATGTGCAGAATATACTTGAGACACGCATTTACAAACTGTGGGTCATTTTTGTTTTTGTACTGTGGAACACTGTGCATATTTGAAAAAAAATGTTTTTTCCTTCAATATTTTCAAACAAATTGTTTGAAAGTGTCGAATTTCGACACAGGACGATACTAGTAATAATTATTACATTTGTATTTATCCATTTAATAAATTGAAGAAATGGAAATCTCAATATGAAAAAAGCATGAAATACGTTTTTTAAATTGATAAAAGATATACTTAAAATGTTTTAATATCAGAACATTCTTGAAAAAACGTGAATTTATGCAGAAAATAATTTAAAAATCGTTGAAGCGATTTTCGTAAAAAAATAATTTTTAGGTATACAATTTCTTGAAATTTTTTAGAAAAAGGATTTGGTATGCCATTTTTAAGAATATTTTAATATACAGCTAAAACCATAGTTTCAAAAAAAAATTTATCAACCCGTTTTCAAAAAAATGATTTTTCAAAAAAAAAAAAATTTAACTTTTTTTTAAAAATCCAAAAAATATTTTTTTGAAAATATTTTTATATATTATTCACAGTTAATAGGACCTCCTATTTGAAAATTTTTATCAAATTCGGTTTATTAGGAAGTCGAAAATAAAAAAAACTGTTCTATGGTAGGTACCGTTAATAGCAGTTTTCGGTAGATTTTTTTTCACCAAAATGTAGAACATACTACTACTACTACACACAAGAAACTAAAAAACTAAAAAACTTTTTTAAAATGGTCTTATGGCAAGTAAATTTATTTTTTGAACTAAAAAGATATCGATTTTCCCTCTAGGGAATTACCCAAAAATCTAATGCTCCAAGTTTGAAGAAAATCGCTTCAGTGGTTAAGGTTGTAGGCCGAGATATAGACAGGTGTACAGACAGACAGACGGAATTGCGGGACCCACTTTTTTCGTGTTCTCTATCATCGTAATGAGCTGTTTGATTTATTTTTTACGAATCCAAAACTTGCCCTCGATATATGTAGGTAGACGCACAGACGCACAGACGCACAGACGCACAGACGCACAGACGCACAGACGCACAGACGCACAGACGCACAGACGCACAGACGCACAGACGCACAGACGCACAGACGCACAGACGCACAGACACACAGACGCACAGACGCATAGACGCACAGACGCACAGATGCACAGAGGCACAGATGAACAGACCGACGACGCACGCACGGATGGTTGCAGGGAAATAACTTCACGGGAATTAACTTCACATGGGAAATAACTTAACATAATGTGGGAAATAAATTTTTTGGTGAACTTTATTATTTCACTTTTTTGTGGGACATAACTACTTTAAAGCCAAGTAACTGCCCATGTAAGGTGGAAAATAATTTCACTTTTAAGTATAGTCAGAGATAATTATTATTGGGATTTTGCATTCTCATTTAAGAAAAACTGAAATGCAGCAGCATGCTCACAGAAAGCTTGGAATTTCCACTTTTACTGCAAAAATAAATAAATTTTTAAATTTTTTGAAAATGCAGTTTTAGTAAAAAAATATCTATCTTTTAAGTGCATTATATTAAATAAATTATAATAAACACATAAAAATAATAATCTTTAAAATTCCACCCAATTTTAAACACAAGAACAAGTTAGTGCGATCCAATTATGCATTTTATTTTTAAGTTTCTAAATTCGATTAAAAGAAATTTTAAAAGCATCCAAAAAACACCCAAAATCATGAAATTTGAAAAAAAAAAAAAAAATAACCAAAACCCCCATCGCCATAACTATCTTCAAAGAACAATATTATCTGGTCTAATCATCATTATTATCGACACCGTTGACAGATAAAAAAAAATTTAATAGGATTTCCATTAAGGTAATTGAGAAGGTACTTTAACCCATATTGACAGTAAGAAAAAAAAAAAAAAAAAGACGAAGGAAAAAATAGGGTTACGTGACAATTTTGAGCAGCAGGAGTTTTTCCCTTTTTACTGACACACGTCTCAATCCTTTTCGCAAAGGAGAACATAAAAAACAGGTCAGCTTCTTTTCTCATCAGCACTTTCAGCATCTGTTAGCAAAGGGAAATTAGGGCTTTAAGACTTAAGGCTTTGATAGAAATTATTTTTTTATCACTGTTTCGATATAGACCAAGACTGGATGTTTTTTGTTTGTCTGTGAATAGTGTTACACTGTTGAGCTGAAAGTTGCTGGTTTAAACATCCTAAACTGACAGAATTGATGTATTTTATACTTGACATGGGTCGGAACTCGTAAAGGTGTTGTTAATGAATTCGAATAAAGTTTACTTTATATTTACGGTATTAGAAGGTATTGAGCTGACAAAGTGTTGTGTAATCTTTAAGGGAATTTTGTCAGGTGTTTAAGAAAAAACTAAGGTATTTTAAGACAAATGACAAAAATATCTCCTTTCTACTCTTAGGAAGTGACTAAAAGATATTTATGTATAACACTTTTGCTTAAAAAGGTACTGTTTATATGCGATTCGCAGAGGCAGTGCCCTCGGACGTTGGGAAAACTTCTGGCACCCAGTAACCTTTTTTTAAGTAACTAAACTGTTATATAACTATTATAAACTAATTTTTCTCTATTCTCGTCCTGGTACATTTAAATAAGTTCACTGGGGAACCTTATCCACCAAGTTCTTAGGGCAGTGGACCTCTTCTCGTGCGATATGCCAAACAAAGATTTATTTTGAAAGGATTTATGTGTGATAAAACACGCGCAGGGTTTGGCTGCAAAGCATTCGCACCATCATATTAATATTGAAGGTTTGAAAGAAAAAACAACAACTTAAGTGAGCTATCACCAAGTTTTATAGGCTGGAGTTATAGCTATTTCAGATTTCTATTGAGATTTTGGAGTTTGGCTTTATTTCACATAAAAGTCAAATAAAAAAGTCTTTTCTAAAGGCTGTCCGTAGTTGCTGTTGGATCTTAACACCCCATATATGGGATATTCGCAAAAAATGTATGCGGGCGAAAAGGTCGCAGAAATTGGTCATAAAAGGTCAGGTAGTTTCAGAAACTGGTCAGGTTTTTAATCCAGGGTTGAAGTTTTTCAAGGTCACCCACGATTTTTAGCACCTAATTTATGGGATATTCGGAAAAAAAGTATAGGTATACCACTTGAAGGGCCACTGAATAGTGATAAAAGGTCAGGTAATTTCAGTAATTGGTCATCAGGCATAGTTTTTTTTAATAATTTTTTAAAGTTTTTACAAGGTCACATGAACTTTAAGCACCTCAGTTATGGGATATTCGAAAAAAATATATAACCCCCATAAAAGGTCAGATGGTTTTAGAAATTGGTAAGGCATAGATTATTTTTTCATAATTTTTATAAAAAAACATTCAAGGTAAAGGTCAATAACCTTTCATTTTGTTTTTGTTAAGCTCATAACTAAAAACCTACAGCTGACCAATTTATGAAACTGCCTGTAACCTTTCAGATGGTGTATACTTTTTTCGAATATCCCATAAATGAGGTATGTACTAAAAGTTCATGTGACCTTGTAATGACCTTGAAAAAACTTTAAAAATTAATTTAAAAATACTTATGCCTGACTAATTACTAAAATTACCTTTCACTTCCTATTGTGCAACAGAGGACCCTGAAATAAGGTTCTTCAATTTTTGAATCAAACCTTTTATTCTGGGAAAATCTACTAATTTTCTTTTTTTGTTTAGTTTTTACTGTTTTAGAATTCTTTCATCACCTATATGCGTTTTGCTGTATAGGTACACAGTATAGGTATACAAACCATTCGAAAAACTCTTCGACTAAAGCCCAAATCCTGTTGCTTGAACAAATCGTAGAAGGACTAACATGTTCTTGTCATAAATCACTCAGAGTTTTGTTTGGCCTCGTGGGGTGTTAAATGCTTTGATTTGTTGATACTAGGCTTGGCTGCAAAAAGAATCAACATGGCTGTGTGGAAAGACCACAGCCAGTGGCAGAACAGAAGCATTAGGTACCATACAGCCATCAACGATGAAGAATTCAGATTTTCAACGGTTACTTATGACATTATCTGCGTATAGCAATTTTAAACCGCCTCCAATATCCCGAGGATTATGCTCTTATACTCGAGCTATGTATGGTGGAACTTTTTTTTTTGCAAAGTCACACATTGTTCGCCTCCTGTAAGCTCATCAACATGCCTCGCAGGAAAAGTAGCTATTCAGGAAAGTTTGCAGAGGAATAGTAAACTCTGGAACAGGAGATCAAGTTCCCAACCGAAAAGGTGAATAATGTCTAAGGATGGAAACAGAAACAGAGTATAGACTGAATGGAAACCTTGTAAAGTGACACGCACGAAGTTTTTGTTCACAAAATTTACTGGGATATCATAAATCAATTAGAGATAAGGAAGCCGAAGATAAATGCGAACGTGGCGATGGCGGAAGACGTGGACCGCATGATGTTGCTATACTAGAGATGAAATATGATAGATTGCGAGAGTGAACATATCTCTAAGGTGCAGATATGGAGATAACCAGCAGCGCCAGCGAAAGGTTTGAAAGATCCAAAGAAGAGAACAACGAACGAGATGGATAGTCAGTTGTGATTTGTGAAATTTTTGAATTATTAGATAAAAAGTCGTTAGCATCAGCAAGTGTTTGATTAAGATTCACACAGTAAATAATAACAGCTTGACATGACGCAAGGGATAGGAATGATTTGCCGACATTTTGCAAGACCTATGTCTTTCATCTATACATAGTTTAAAAGCGTACATTTTGCTAATAACACAATAACATGAACTAAGATATCAATTCCAGTTTTACAATTTTCTTTTTACTTGCTCTAGGGGCAAGTATTGGATTTGTGTAAAAAAAAGCTTCGGGGTTGTAATCAAAATTGATACTACGATAAATGAAAATTACAAAAAAGTGTATTTCGCCATACCGATACCGCCCATGTCGGTCTTTGCGTCTGTGCGTCCGTGTGTCTGTGCGTCCTTTGTACCTATAATTTGAGCTATAGAGAACCTAAATGGGTAGTCTGATCTGATTTGCTTTAAATTTAGTACAGAAAATTTTAAGAAGTGATTCCTTAAAGGGGAAATTCGAATTTTTTATTTAAGTCATCTAAAACGGGTATAGCTGCAGCAGAAATATTTCGTTTTTTTTTTTAATTTTTCCAAATACGGCTCCAACGATTTATATTAAACTTCGTACCTGATATTATGACGATATTGGTTGTAAGAAAACGACATTTAATTTTTTGGCCCACCTACAATATAGCTCGAACAATCGACTTGATATGAAAACCCAGGCGAGACAGAGCCAGGGTCGTTGCAACTTATTCGAGTCACTATGGCCAATCGGAGAACAGGCGGCAAGGCTGGGCATTCCTCACAATGCTTGCTGTTGTAGCTGGCGGGGACCAGCAGGAAAAGGAAATAGTCATTCATCTCCTCTGCAAATGTCCCGCTTTGGCCAAAACGAGATCACAATCATTGGGAAAGGCATTTTTAAATGACCTCGACAAACTTTCCGAACTGAAGATCCAGAGACCTGATCTCCTTCTTTCTCAACGCAACGAAGTGGCTCTTAGCCAAGCTCCGTCGCGTCTGCACCGTCGTCTTAGTTTTCTTAGTCAGTCTCTTGAGACCACGAGTAAGTGGCTATAGATTTTGCAGCCAACAAATTGCCTAGCCTGGAAAGTGACACTTAAAAATTGTGTTCTTTACAGGTCACGCGAGTTAATACGGTATCGGAATGGCGCACTTCAGCGCTAAATGAGTCTCTGCTAGATTTTGTTCAGGGCTAGATTTTGCTCGGGGCCGTCGTTTCTACCTATCTACATATACCTTTTTCAGAAAATTGCCTCTTCTTCAGCTTATTCAAGAATAGCTTCTTTTTTGTTATAATTTGATTTTGTTATAATTTGGCAATCTTGGCGTTACAGTGCTCACTCAGTGTCCAAAACGTAATCGATCTGGTTCTATAATTTATTAATTTCGAATAATTTTTCCGTTATGATAGTTTTTGAATATATTAAAAAAAAACATAGAAAACATAGCAAACTTTGCACTACAAATTCAAGACTTATTAACGGCGAGTTATTAAGCAGTAAACAAATTAAATTAATTTTAAACACTTTTCGTGGGAGTGCCTTTTCCAATATTATATGAATTTAGTGAAAATCTAAAAAATAAAAAAACATAGAAAACTTTGCAGGAGAAAAATAAAATTTGTCACAATTTGGCCAATTATTAACCAATAAACTACTTAATATAAGAAGCAATTGACTCTTGTCGAGAGGGTGTTTCGCTTATTCGATTCCAATTTAACAAATCCGAAAAAAAAACATAGACAAAATTGCACGAACAAATTGAAATCGCCAAAACTTATTCAAGACTAACTGACGGAAAATTTATAAGCATTAAACATATCAATATATCAAATGTAAACCCCATTTCGTAGAGATGCTTTGTCAAGTTTATACAAATTTAGTAAAAAACCAAAAAACATAGAAAACATTGCACGACAAAATTGAAATTTTCAAAACTAATTCAAGGCTAACTATAACCAGTTTTTAACCTTTTTCGTCGAGGTGCTTCGCTAACTCATTAAAAATATCAATATAACAAATTTCGTGGAAGTGCTTTATCAAGTTTATACGATTTTAGTAAAAAACAAAAAAACATAGAAAACGTTGCACGACAAAATTGAAATTTTCAAATTTAATTCAAGGCTAACTATAACCAGTTTTTAACCTTTTTCGTCGAAGTGCTTCGCTTACTCATTAAAAATATCAATATAACAAATGTTAACCCCATTTCGTGGAAGTGCTCTATCAAGTTTATACGATTTTAGTGAAAAACCAAAAAACATAGAAAACATTGCACGAAAAAATTGAAATTTTCAAATTTTATTCAAGGCTAACTATAACCAGTTTTTAAACTTTTTCGTCGAGGTGCTTCGCTTACTCAATACCAATGTAAAAAAAAAAGCAAAACAAAACATAGAAAATATTTCATGACAAAATTTGCCACAACTGATTCAAAACTTAGTAATTAATGGCAAATTGCATGTAATATAAGGAGTTTTTTTGTTCCCCTTTTATAAAAGGGTGCTTCGCTAACTTAATATCAATTTAAAAAATCACCAAAATCACCTATGCGGTTTTATAATATTGATTGACTAGCTGTAAAAATTCGGAAGCGAAAAAATCGGAAACAATCTGTCATGATTGAGTAGATTAACGTCATAATCCAAAAGTACCTATGGCAAGTAAAAAATAACTCTATCGTGTTGAAGTTTTCCTTTTGCTACATCCTATATTTTCCGTGTAAAACAACGAAAACCACTCTGTCACACCTTTAATCGGATTTTCGGATGGCTGAAAAATAATCCTGGCAGTCGAATCGCAATTCATTGTTTTATAAAGGACAATCTCCCTTCTCATTGTCGTAGTTGTCGTTCCCGCTGCGTCGTCGTCGTCGTCGTCAGATAAATTATTTCACAACTGCACAGGATGTATACCGGTGTATAGAATCGAAGCTATATTGTCAGTGTATTTTGTCCTTTTTTTTACGGACTCACATACACACACACATAGAGATAGCAATCGGAATCGAAATCACAATTGGATTAAATTTACAATTGGCCAATATGCCTGAATGAACAAATAACAAAACAATTGAAAATTGAATAAAGCTTTTTACTGACCACCGCACGACGAACGGTGCGGACTGGACATTCCCTTATTATACGTCTATGGATGTAAAGTTCGATACGGTTTGGTGGTCGGATGGTTGGTCTGCTTTGACCAAAAACAAAAAAGGGAAGGTGGATAAATCTGGTGACTGAATCCTCTAAATAAAATCCCAAATAAATAGAGACAAATTTATTTTAGCCATCATTATTTATGTGGCTTTCACATGTAGACAATGTTGAAGCGATTTGTGGTACAAAGGAAATTGTGGTAAATCAATGCGAGCGGTAATAGTCATTTTTGTTTTTTATTTTAAGTTTTTTTTTTTTCTTCCGGGAATTTATAGTGAGATCAAATGTGATTACGACGGATATTTAAGTACGGATGCTGGCTATCGAAATAAACTATACTTACAGAGTAACCGGGAAAAAAATACAAAATGAAAACAAAATGTCATCAGCCGATGAAACACTAAAATTCTATACACAGAATGTGATGGATGAACAATATTAAAATTTACAAGATTTTGTTCACGCTAGCGTGTATTCATGGTGGTTTTCTAAGCTCATGTCTTACTAAAGTGGACATTAAGATATATTGAATTGGAGACCTTAAACCTATCTTTAACCTTATATTTCGTTCTGTATTTATCAATATAAACGTCTATTTCTATTCTATAATTTGACTTCTTAAAATATATAGGTATTTTAATAAATTTATTAAATTTCAGTTAGACCTACTTTTAACTTAAATAACTGTTAAGTTCCAGATTTAGTATAATCATGACTTGTGCATACTTAGAGTTCTTTGTTAAGGCTTAACGAAGAAGAGAATTAACAAAAATAAAAGAAAATTATTTTTGTGGTTGTTTTAGTGGACTGTATTGAATTAAATTTGAATGGAAATGTCGTGCCTAGGCGAAACGCATTGGACTAAACGTGCGTCGCAAAAAATCTACCATTTGAAGTTAAGGCTTAACTAAATTCCAGACTTTTAGCAAGAAAGTAAAAAACAAAATGAAGGTCTAGAGATGTCTGTGTACGAAAAATTATGTTTGATTTGTCGAACCAATTTAATAAAATGCACGTTTCGAACGCACGAACTTCCTCTTGTAGCAAAAGTTTCTCCGAATTTTAAAGATTGAGTGTACTATATGCACATATAGGTCAAGTTCGTAAAAGTAAAACTTCGGCAACACTGTCACATTCAAGTCGCATTTCTGTAGGCAAATGAAGTCCATTTCAAATTGTATGTTCACTATTTTAGAAGCGCTGATGAGAGCAACTCAGCATTAAAATCAATTTTTTCCCAAAATGTACATAACTACTACCATTTTTTTGCAATTATTTTTTGCAGTGATTGAGCATGTTTACTTTTACGAACTCGGGGATAGTTATATTATTAATTATATATGAGTTTATTCATTTAACCCATTTCCGGCGGCTACCAGTTCCAGTTGACTTAGAAACTTGAAATTTCAAAGACTAGATATTTTTTGTGTAATTTTGACCTAAATTTTTTTTTTTTCCAAAACTGAAGACTAAAATTTCCTATATATACTCTGTATAAGTTTTTGAAGGTAGCCCTTAAGAAGATAAAAATCAAAAATTGTAAAAAAAAATATTTTCCCCAAATTTTTTTTTTTCAAAAATGAAAAAAAATCAAAAAGCTCATGTTTCCCAAACTTTATTTATTTTTAAAAATGAAGACCAAAATAAGCTATTTTTTTGTATTACTTTGAAGTTTCTAAAGGCAACCCTTAAAAAACTGTAAACCAAAATTGACCTAAAAAAATTATTATTTTTTTTTTTTTCAAAAATAAAAAAAAAAATAGTTTTTTATTTTTAATTTAATTTTCTTTTCAAAAATCTAAACTATAATTACCTATACGCTTTATAAATTTGAAGTTTCTCAAACTTCAAAAACTTTACAAAAATTGAAAAAACAATTGACCTAAAAAAAAATACGCTTAAGAAAATATGCTTCTTAAAAAATTGGTATACATATTAGAAAACATAAGCACACAATATTTTGAAAAAAAACTGTTCAATCTGATTTGAAAACGCAACGAAAGGAAATATTTTTTTAGGTTCAAATGCTACTGGATTAGGCGACGTATAGTGCTTTTGTTTTATCTCGCACCTGTAAAACAGGAAACTAAAATAAATTGTGTCAACATTTTTTCAGAATATAATTTGAACCTTAATTTACCTGTAGTTAACATTATTTTGAACAATTTTAGTTCTGTTGAAATTCTTAAATATTTCAAAAATGCTACCTCAAAATTTCATATTTTGAAGGTGCAAAATCAACACGAAAAAAAAAAAAAATTTTGAAAAAAAAAATCCAAAAATAGATCGATTAGATAATTCAATTAACTCTAAATTCATTACTCAGTTTATCTAAATTTATCACCAGTTAAGTTCCAGAAGTTCTCAGTTATGACGATGCAACGCTAGCCGGAAATGATTTAAAAATATATGAAATAAAATGCACGAATTAGTTTTATGCGTACAATCACACTGTGCTTTTAAAGTCGGAATAATATACAGATAATGATATAGTCCAAAATAAAGAAACTAGTTCTATGAAAGGAACTGTTAATAATGGCTAATTGTAAATTTTGTTTTTGGTAAATCATAGGCTGTATAATTTTGATCAAAATCGTAGGAGACATTTTTAAGAAAATTCATATTTCCTGTTACGGTTTTTTAACATTTATATGGAATGTACGATATGTTTTGACTAAAAAGAGAATTGAAAAAAAAATAAAAGAAAATTAGTTTTGTTGTTGTTTGTATTGAATTAAATTCAAATGGAAGATTTTTTGTGACCTTTAGTCCAATGCGTTTCGCCCCGGCACGACAGTTGGGCTCATCAGTTAGATGCTGTCGTACCTTTCTAAGACGCAATTTTTTGGTCGATGAATACCGACTCTTAATAAACTACGCACTGTAAATTATATTCCTCTAGGAGGGGAACATGGTTACATTCTTGCACCTAGAAATATATGTTGTCGTTGTAAGCCCGGTGTGGTGTCTGGTTAATGTACGAAGAAGAAGAAGAATAAGTTTTGACTATTAGAACAAATATTGTTCAAAATATTTTAGATAATTTGAAAGAACCCCTCGGTACCAAGTTTCATAAAAATGTAACGAGTCCAAAAGGAAGCCTATACCGAATAAAATATTATGAATTTTTATTTAGTAAAAATCTGTGCAGCTATTTTTAAGAAAAATAGGATTTTTCAAAAATGATAAGAAAAATAAATGGAAAGTACGGTTTTTGGTCCTACAAAAAGAAAAAAGTACCTGGCGGATGTCCAAAAAGCGCTAGATACCAAATTTGAATAAAATCATCAGTCCATGCGTTTAGGCTGTAAGCGAATGGACTGAAAGACAGACGGCTAGACGAATCCAAAACTTGCCATAATAGTATCTAGTATATAACGCAAGTAAAATTGACAGATCATATATAATTTTCGTACAATTTTTTGCGCAAAGGCATTTAGCGCATTCTTTGTTTTTCACTTTCACTTTTCCTTTTTTTTTTTTTTTTCAAAAAGTCTTAAATATAGTAGTTAACTAGGCGTTTAGAATTTTTTAAGAAAATTTTCAGGTGACTTCTGTAAAATATTGAAAAAATAACTTCAGAGAACCTACTGGAACGTTGTTAATAATACTAAAGGAACGGGAACCTTAACTATAATGCAAGATTGCTAGTTACGTTGGGTTTTGCACAGACAGAAATGTACTCGCGAGCAAGACAAATACATCCAGAGTATCAAATCGAAAGATTAAGTTTTAGATAATAATAAGATAACACAGTTCTTTAAACACAATGGCGCAAAATTTTAAACAGCCTGATGTTAAGGTATTAGAATGATACTACTTAACAATTTTCTAATTTCAAAACCCTTTACTAAAATATTCTTAGTTTTAAACATTTTCTAACTAGTATCATACTAAACCTATTTTTCTAGCTGAAAACGCCTAAAACAGTGACAGTTCAACCCATTTTTGCAATTGTAGCTGCCAAAGTGACACTTGGATTTAGTATGATACTAAAAAAATAAAATAGGCATTTGGCGATTTTAACTTTAGTAAAATATGCTAAAAAGATAGTACGATGCTAACTCGGTTGAAATGTGGAAAAGCCTATTTTTAAGCTAGCATAATACTAAAAATGCTTTAACATCATACTAAATCGTCTAAAATTTTGCGCCAATATTATAAAGTAAATATTTAAACTGTTGAATTTAAACATGACTCTTATATGTATACTTTTTTCTAATGAATAAAATGGTTTCCCCCGTCAATGACAAATTTATTCACATCTCAGCCAATTTTATTTAATTTGTCAACGAAACAATAGAATAAAACTAATTTCCTTGAATTTTCCGTTTGAACTCTTTTCAAATTTATTTACGACCTATCATCTATACCTACATACATATTATAGCCAGCATTTTTAACTAAAGAAGAAAATTTATTTGTCATGTTTTGGCATAAGAACAATAATTGAGAATTGACTTGAAAATATGGCCTTATAATACGAGTGGGATGAATTTGGCAATTTTGTAAATTCGATATGAGGAGGAAAATAATTCAAAGAAATTGACTCGAACTTAATAAGTCGAGTTGAGATTTATTGTTTGTTGAATGTTGTGTAAATTTATGGGTTTTTATTGGCGTGAAATTCAAAATATATCCTGAATTTGTATAGAAATGGATTTTATGAAAACGAAATAAATAGTTAAATCTCAATATTTGATACGGAGTCAAACATCTCAAACAAAATAAGCGAGTATCTGTTGAGTTTATACAAGGTACACTTTCCCATATAATGTTTCAAAAAAACTCAGAAATTTACACGATTTCCATAAGATTATTGGGCTTAGTGCGAATGAAATAGAATCGAGTCGAATAGAATTAAAGTCTACTATCGTAATTTCAAAATTCTATTTGTTAATATTTTTCTATTTAACTTTTAATATTTGTATTTTATATTTTTTTTGTATTTGAAAAAAATTTCAGTTCTTTCAAGAATTTTGATCGACTTTTGTCGATAACTGTAGTTGTAGTCAAGCAAATCAGATGAGGTTCAGCCCATGCGTACAACCAAAAATTCCAATTTAGAAAGTATGTAATTTCCCAATTTTCCAACTTATCCTTAGATTAATTAAAATAAATCGTGACATGGACATTTTTACGCATTTTGTTTGGACCTTATAATCTATTACATGTCGTTATTAGAAGATAGAAAGGTGAAAAAATCCTCTTGATTAATCTTTGCCTGTTTAGGGTCACTGTGGCGTATACGTACTTTTTTCTATCAGTATACAGTGTGATTCCCCTCAGATGTGGCAAAAAGCTGGAGCGTGTGGGGTGAATCGAGACAAGAATAACATCGTAGGGGAGGGTGGGTCTATTTCCCCTCATTAAGGCGGGAGGAAATTTTTTAAAAAATTGACTTAAAATAGAAAACAAATTATTAAAAAACAACGGCAAGACTTACAACGTAATTCTACCCTTTTTTTAAGGTCAGACATCCATTGTTTTATTATGTTTTCAGTTCAAGTTATTTGAGAGAATAGTTTTTGAAAAATTAATTTTCAAACTCAAAATAAATAAAACGCAAAATTATGAATTGTTTTTATTTTCATTTTTATTTATATATTTTTATATTTATTTTATTATCTTTTTATAATGTTATTTCCGTTTGTGCAAACGTTAGTAGACAGGTTCATTGTTTTTTGGGAACATGTGAAATTTACAAAATAAAATTTTTCTCCAGGACATGCACAATGTGATAGGTCTCAGGAAAAGTGAATTTTTAATTCTTTCAGTTTTTAGTAGCCGTGGTGGTATTGTGGTTATATTTCGTAGGACTATCATGCCGCAGGTCTGGGTTCGATTCTAAGCCTCTTGCAAGGAATTGACAAATCCTTCAAGAGTAACTCTTGTCATGAATTAGTGCATCTTATACCTTAGCCGTCCGGATTCAGCAATAAACTGTAGGTCCCCTCCTTTCCGGCGCACACAGAAATGTAATTTAAGTCACTAAGATATGGTTCTTCATGATCTTTTATGTTGTGCCACCAAAATTTATCTTTATTTATTTTTTTAGTTTAACTTGTACTACACTTGCGAGCAAAAAAAATGGAATCACTCTCTTGCTTCACGTAAAAACAATAATTGCTCTCAATGTATCTGACATGCATGAATGTTTATAGTATCGTTAAAACGCTGAAATCATAAGCTTTAAATCAAGGTTAAAAACATTAAAATCACTTTGGGATTTCAAGAGATAATCGTCATAATTGAAGCTTGTAAGAAAAAATAAAGTGAAATTAAAACAGGTATTAGCTTCAAAATTTAACATTTAAGACAAAAGATTTTTAAGGTTTGCACTCAGGGGGTTGGGCTGGAAAAATCCCTTTGAATTCCCTTCTTACAATGACAGATTTAAACTTGCCAAGCCTTGAGAGCAGAAGTTCGTATTTATCATTTGTCTTCATTGTTAAACTTATAAACGGAAGTATAGACTGAATGCACCTTTTGTCTCGTATTAACTTTAACATTCCCCAAAGAAGCTTCAGGAATTTTCCTGATTCCATACTTATTTCAAACGATCGTGCTAATTATGAACGATTTTCTCCTTTGAATAAAATGTTTAAACTGTTTAATTTTTTCAATAATAGATCTAATAATTTGTTTGATCACACTGTACGTTTTTCAAGTAAATTTAAATCGACAATTTTTCAATTAAGTACCCTCTTAATATGTAAAGCTAGTAATTAGCAGCGTAGATAAATAAATAAAAAAAAATTAAGCGAAATTTATTGTTTCAGTATTACACTGCCCAAACTTTAATTACAGCTTCTAAGCGATTTTTCATTTACTTCATGGGTTTTTTAACTGTCTCTTGACGTATTCTTTCCCATTCGTCTAACAGTGCCGCTTTAGGTTTTTAACTGCCTTAGGACCTGTCTCTAACCCTTCGTTTAAGCTCGTCTCATAAATGCTTGATAGGGTTTAACTCTGGGCTTAGTACCAGCCAGCCCATCGTGGCAATACCAACTTCCCTAAGGAATCCGACTGTTTCCCGCGTGTGTTGCATCGAGCGTTATCATGCATTAGTACGAAATCTTTGGCAATGCATCCTTCATAAATAACGACGTGATGCAGAATATCGGAGATATACCGATCTGCAGTTAAACCTCCCCTCGACCACGACCAGTCACAAAAACCAGCTCACTTTTCCTTCAATTGAAATGCCTGCCTGTATCATACAAAGCCCTCCCCCTTAAGTCACGATTTCGACAAAACAGCTTTGTTCAAATCGCTCGCAAGGTCGTCAGTGTTTTCTGCCCCTACCATCACTTCCATGCATACTCATTTTGCACTCATCCTAGAACATAACTCACCTCCATTGCTTACCAATCGTAGTGCTCTGGAGAAAATCGTAGTCAACCTTGTCGGTGGTTTGCCTTTGCAGTCAATTTCGATCCCCTGACAGGTCGTTTCGGGGTAAGGTCTGCTTCATTAAGTCGTCTTCTACCTGCCCGTTCACGACAAATTCTTCCTCGTACCTGTTTGAGCTGTTGTTGGACGTTTAAAAATAAACATTTTGCATAGAAGAACCTATTTAAGAGTTAAATTTTTAAAAATTTCTTAGCTAAGAACTTTCCACAGAAAATGCCGAACATAATGCAAAAAAAATCAAGCAAATCCACCGGGCCGTTCGTGAGTGATGTAGTTACAAACGAAAACCATTTCATTTTTATATATAAAGATTATGAAAATAAAAAAACGTGCCATATTGAAATTTTGTGTGCCATCGTGCCACGAGGAAATGATCGTGTAAAAAAAGCACGATCGTGTTACTCCTGCAACGCTGTTCGGCATTACATTTTTCGAAGCTAAAAGTTGAAAATAGTAAAAAAAAAACAAGTAGTCCTATTTTATCGTTCGAACGTCTTTTTAAGTTGTTGAAAGTGGCAGTCAAACAAAAAATAAATGTCAATTTTAGGGACATTTTTTGAAAAAGGAGGTTGCGGGATTGATTTTTTTTTCCGGGGAATGACTTATTTTCTTTTAAATGTGACTCATGTATTGAAATATAGAAAATAAATTTATTTAGGTTTTTTAAATAACATTAAAATTCATATAGAATTTTTTTAAAAAAGTATGGCATCAAACAAAGTCGGTTCCACTTAATTGCTTTTGAAGTATTTGACCCAGCCTTGCTAAAGTGACACACGATCGTGAAATTACAGTGTTTTTTAACACGATAATTTCCTCGTGGTACGTTGAAAACACGCTCGTGCTTTTTTTCACGAGCTTAAGAGGAGCTTAAATCGGTCTATTTGTCAATTTTTGTAGCTGTTGCGTTTAGTTTAGCTTGGTCTTCTTTCTTCCCATTTTTTTTTCTGGCCGAGAAAGATCACGATATGAAACATTGATTAAAAATAATTTTTCTATTAAAAATCAATTTTAAATAAAACAAATGCCTTCTTCACTAAGAATTAGACGCTTTGAAGAATTTTCTGAGCAAAAAGAAAAAATGCCACTAGATATAATAATTTCGTTTGGACATGTGTATAGCAATTACAAATTTTAATAATTTTAAAAAAATCAGATTATATAATTTAACGGCTTTTAATATATTTCCGCCACCAAAAATTCAATCATTTGTAGAATCACCTAAATTTTCGTTTCGCATATGTTTCCATCATTGTAAACTAAACTAAACAAAACAAAATGACGTGAAGGAAATTATTGACAATCACGTCCGTCATTCATTCATCATTTTGATGACTATCGTTTCAAAAATTACGAAATGATCCTCCTCAGGGTTTTTTACAAAGCTAGCACACAAGTTGGATTAAGTTTTTCCGAAAAAAAAAATTGGTTGTATAATATAAAGATGGTATGTATTTTATAAAATGTATTATAATAAATCTTTTCCAGAACTCAGCTAGATCTGGTTCTGCTCAATCGAACAAAATACCTATGGCACTGGCACCTATGGATTTGGCTATTCGGAATAGAGTAAGCTGAAGGGGGAGGTGAGCTTTAAGGCTGATTTCCAATGGCGCGTTCGCGTTAGAGACGCTTACGTATACGTTTACAAGCTTTACGAACGCGTCGACATGACAGACGACTTGCAGAGAACCTGAAAATCAAAATGACCCTACATAACTGTAATTTCGAATTCCTTTCAACAAACTATTCCATTATTTTTTAAAGAAATCGATTTTTTTCTTTCAATAAAAGGAATTTGTCATTCGAGGAATTCGAACATTTGTTTAACTGTCAAAACGCACGCTAAAGTTGATTTTTTTCAACTTTAACGTCGAGGTAGCTTATGTTACGTTGGTTTGTGTACATGCTAATAGGTGCCAAATCGTAACATAATACCAACCCAACGCGTCATTGTAAACAATTTGCTTAAATTGCTATGTGTGAGCTTTCGCGTTGAAAGAAAAATCTGTCAAAGCGACGCCCAACGCTGCATTGGAAATCAGCCTTTAAGCGACTGACTTGGAAGGTGGCGAAAGAACTCTTGGAGAACAATCAACGAGTGATGACTCACAACTCTCAATCAATCATGGGGGTCAAGGTCAATTTCCGTTCTGTGAAGCTGTGAAGTGATAAATTTTTTTATAGCTTCACACGAAATTCGATTCTGGATGCCTGAAAAAGTGAAACCAAAAGTCATAATCTCTTCACGTGATAAAATTTTTATCACAGACAAGTTATTCTGTGAAGCTGCTGTGAAGAAAATAATTATTTGACCTGCGGATGAGAATTGAACCGAGAAAAAAAATTGTATATGTACTTTACTTCGAGACGAGAGCACACGAAATGAATAACTCTGACTTCTGAGAGAAAAAAATGTAGGCCAAATTCCTAAACGCAAAACTTGCGCAAATTATGCTAAGCAAACAGTTCCAAAATGCAAACGTAAACATCCCTGCTAAGCAGATTGTGCATAAACGTACAAGATTTTATTTTTATGCGCAAATGCAAATGTATTTGTGCAAATTTCAAAAATATCTTGGGCACTTCAATTGCATTTCAATTTGTTTTTGTTTCAGCTTGCTTTTTTCATTTGCTTTGCATGTGTTTTGCTTTGTAAATGTTGCGTTTAGGAATTTGCCCGTATACATGAAGGATGAAGCTCTTTTCCCCTCGTTAGTATTTTTATTTGATTTATCATCGCATTGTGCATGTCGGTTGAAAAAGTACAAATTAGTATGTTAGTTTATAGTTTCGTTTGAAGAAAAAATTTGCGAGAGGAGTTTCTCATTTAGTACATTTTATAGAACACACATTTATCACAATGAGTTCCAGAATCGCATAAGACCTCTTTGTGAAGTGATAAAATGAAAAATTGCTGTGAAAACGGGAATGATATTTTTGTTATCACTTCACAGCTTCACAGAACAAGAATTGACCCCCTGATGGTTTGCGTGTTACGGTTAGAATCTATGGAGGCTACAGTTTTCGCCTGGACTGAAGGTGAGAGGTACTTTTTCGGGATATTTTTGGAGAACTTGTCAATTCCTTGAAAGACAATAGCCATGGACTTGTCTACCCCCAAAGCTTCCCTGGTTCAAGGTTTGGAAGACCCTTTGTTTTTGTTTATTATACTTATATGTACATAGAAAAAAATCACAGAAAAAAATCTTGACTTTGATAAATAGACGTATGTCAGCCGGCCCTAGGATCTTACTGTTATAGTCTTAAAGGCCTTCCACACTATCCCACTGAGTATTAACACATGTCAAAAAAGTGGGAAGTAGATCCTGTATAATAGTGTGGAAACAAAATATGAAATTTTATCCCACACGAATTTGACAGCCCATTTCACACAATTTGACATGTCTTAATACACGAAAATTTTTAGGATTGGTTCTAAAACCATCACACATTCTATCCCACTTAGTTTGAGGTTATATTGAATTGATTTTTTCGATGCAAGTGTGGAAGCAAAATTTGAAAATCGTTTTCTTCACACAAATTTGGAAGTCTTAAGTAATTCTATCACACTTTTTTTTTTGACATGTATTAATACTCGATGGGATAGTGTGGAAGGGCTATTAAGCACTTCATACCTACATATATGCCATCCAAATCAGCAAATGAAATTAACCGCTAAGAGCAAATTTAGTAGTAGCCCGTGGCGTAATGGCTAGTGCGTTTGACTGTCATGCCAGAGGTCTGGGGTTCAATACCACCTTAAGTTTTTTTCGGAGCTACTACATCTTGCGTGGAAGTGAAAAATCTTCCAAGAGTATCTCGTCTCATAGAAAAGTGCCGCTCACCTTAGCAGTTCGAATTCGGCAATAAACTGTAGGCCCCCTCTATTCCTGCAGACACGCACACAGGAATGTTTGAGAGTTGTAAGTCGCTGGGCCCTGGTTCTTCATAAGGCGTTTGTGCCACCAAGTTATTTATATAAGACCAAATTTTGGTTAATTTGACGAACAGTAAAAAAATAAATTCCAATCTTATACAACTTTTATTTTATACAACAAAATATGATAATGTAATAATCTGATTCTTACAATTTATGATAAAATCAATCTTATTCATGATTTTCTCCGTCTAAGTATTAATTACCCAGTAGCTTGAGTAGTGGATGTTGTAGTTGTTGAAGTTGAGGTAGATGATTTTGGTTTGGGCCACCACTTAGAAAACCAATAGTCATCTTTGTATTGATCATTTGAACCATATTTGTCAAATATATGTGTCCCTTCTACAGATGGAAGCACACTTAAAAGTCCCACGAATAGGAAGAAGAACAATACTTTAAAGTTCATGTTGATTGAGTTGGTTCTATAGTTGTTAGAAGACTGGATAATGATTCGTCTGAAGAATGAGCTTTTATACTTTCTAAATCTGTCCGTTTTACTTCTTGCTGTTTAAAAATATAGCTTATAGCATACGTTGATGATCGTAAATTGTACCAAATAATATTTGCAGAGCATGTTGCTGTTTTATTGAAAATTAAACATAATATACATAAATTCCTCATGTCATAAATTTTGTTTGATATTGTTTATTTTACTCCGCAGTTACAAGTAATAGCTGTAAAATGTGTTTTTAAGATTTTTTTGTTTGGGTAAGATAAGAAGCTCAACTGTAATCATAAACTTTAGATTCAGCATGCTTAGAAAATAGTAATAGACGAAGTTTTGAATTATGTAGTTAAGTTCATTAAAATTAAACAAACCTAAAAACATAAATATGTATAGGTTTATGGTTATTGTCTTTTTAATGGATTGACCGATTCTCCAAAAGCATTTCTTGTCCTGTAAATGTATAGGTACCTCTCAGCTTCAGGAAAAAAACTGTATTCCCTACCCCATCCATTCGTAAGCCTGGTATGCTGCTGATAAAAAACGAAAAATCCCATACAAAAATGTGTCATAGTCAACGAAATCACAAACAAAAAATTTGGTTCTGCTTTTCGTTCTGCGGTTCGCGGTTCGGTGAGCGAAATCGATAATTGTAGTAGATTATTTGATGAGATCTTCCCTCTTTTTTGGCACAGAATTAATTGCTTTGTACATACGATTAATTGTGTGCGGAAAAGTGACATTTGGTCTCTATTCGTGTTTGTTATGCGTTTGTTTTTTCATTCATCACAACATAGCCTACTGAGATTTTTTTGCTTTTGTGTTTGTTTTTGCAAATTGGGAAACTTTCAAGGGGTAATTTTCCGTTACGGTTTTTATAAGCATTTCGTTGCCATGTTGGAGACAAACGAAAAATTTCGTTTCGTATCAGTAGCGTACTATAGGCTTTAACGATCACGCAAACAGGATTGATTGAGAGTTGTAAGTCATGATTTCTTTCGCCACCTTTCTTTTTGATAGTTCAATTTATTTTTGTTTATAGTTTTGCAATTTGGTACTTCCAAATATTTCAAATAACAGGTGCGTTTTATTGGTAATTCATAGCTAGCGCAGCAATACACGTTGCAATAAAACGCTATATACACTTTTATTTCCATTTCCATATTTCTGTGGCTTTTTTCAATCCCTTTTGTGCGTGAAAAAAATTAACGTCATACCAACATTTAAGGTTCAATTCCACATACTCTTTGTCAACTTATATTCACTCACTAGTTCATTTGCTTATTTATTGGTATTTTTACTTTCGATATAGGTACTATAGGGCAAGTTATGGATTCGTGCAAAAAATCGAACTCGAGATAATAATCAAACTTGACATTACGACGATAGAGAACACGAAAAAAGTGGGTTCCACAATTCCTGTACCTCAGCCTAAGCCCCTGAAGCGATTTTCTTCAAAATTGGAGCATAAGATTTTTTGGCGATTTTTTTTTAGCTCAAGGAATAACAGTACTTGTCATACAATCGTTTTAAAAAAAAGTTATCTATCTCAAAAACGGCTCTAACGATTTTTTTTTAAATTTTTTGTGTATACCTACTAGTAGTGGTATGGTCTATATTTCAGTGAAAAAAAGGGTATGGTATGTTTCTCCAGAATTGTTTGGCAAATTAACGTTTCGCGGTGGTACATTTCGCCGTTTCTCGTTTCGCATTTTTTTATTTAGCATTTTGTTATTTCGCAATTTTCGTTTTGCAAATTACGTTTGGTTTTTTATATGATATGACAAACCATCATTTCGCAATTTTCACTTAATATTTTGTTTGGCATATTTAGGTTTGGCAATTTTTTATTTGGCATTTTGTTATTTGGCTTTTTCTTATTTCGCATTTTATTATTTTGCTATTTTTCATTCAGCATTTTGTTATTTCGCTTTTTTTTATTTGGCAATTTGATGTTCAGCTTTTTTTTATTTGGCATTCGATTGTTTGGCAATGTTTTGGCTTCCAATAAATTACATGCCTTAAAATTTCGCGCGAAACGATTTTAAAAATTTTGTCTGCAATAATTCACATTTTTTCAAGAATTTAGATGGCATTCTTCATTCTGAGATTAAAACATTTTAAGTACTTGTTTTATTAATTTAAAGAACGTATTTCATGCTTTTTTCCATATGCAAATTTCCGTTCTTCAATTTATTAAATGCATAAATACAAATGTAAAAATAATTATTATTATCATGTATTTTATATTACAATCAATCTTTTAAATTCGAAGAAACTTTTACTACAAGAGCAAGTTCGTGCGACCCAGTCGTGCATTTTATTTCAGGGTCAATTGCTGTCCGATGTTAGCTGTTAGTTAAAAAAAAATTTTAAACTAACTATCAATTGATATTGTAGTTATAGGATTTCAAAAAAAAATTATTGAAATGAAGGTGAATGGTGAAGTTTCAAATTTTGTAGAAATTAAAGCCCAAGTTATTTTAACTTTTCTCGGGAAAACTGCTTCGAAATTAACTTGGATTTAATTTATTTGCAAGAAGGAATAGTTATAGAATCTTGATCGGATGATGAATCACGTGTGTATGTAAAAGAAAAACATTTATAAAAAGTAAATATTTCGCATTGAAAATTTGTAACGAACCGCCTAGTGGGATTCTCAAACAGGGTTCTATAGCTTTCCACGTAGAGGTAAACCCACTCAAGACTCCATTGACTTCTCTCTCCCTTACTACCATTACAGCCACCTGTTTACAGGAACAGAAGACTGATCCTGCGAGCGGGAGAGGGAGGGTGTCCAGCCTGCGACTACATGCGTTGGGTTCAAATAAATGAAGACCGAAAGTCGTCCAAATTGTACAAGACTTGAGGACTACTGCATTCTCCCTGTTTGCGCAGCAGCCCCTAACCTGTTTTTGTTTTTAAATACATATCTATAACTTACCCAGTCTTCATTTTGTCTTCGTCTTCAATGTTCTACTTCAATTTCTGACCTAGGGCGTATAGGCGGTCATCCTAAAGAAAAAAAACTGTCAATCCCAAAATGCCGATTCCAGAAACGAACTTCCCTCCTAAAAGAAACCGTCAACTCAACTGAAAAAAAAACCATAATCTCACCGAGGAGGAAGCATAAAAGTAAAAGCGAAATAAATAAAATATCAACCTTGGGTTGATGGGTACTCTAATATACCGAAATTGATGTGTAAAAATATTGTTCCGACGATGAATCACATTTTGACACTAATTAACTCAAAAATTTTTCAGCACTAGAAAACTGGCCCTATGCTATGTTAAAAAAAAATTAATTTAAACAATTTTAAATGCAATATTATTTAAACTACTCAGCAGAAGCACCAGACTGCAAAATTATAACAAAATCTGTCGACTCATTCAGAATATATAGCTTTCTGCCAAATTATCGTAAGGTATATTTTGTTTTGTTTGCTCAGCAACGAAACAGATTGGGCAAAATTTTAGCATTGTATATCAGTTTCAGTGTTGTTACTGACTAAACGTCCGATTGCTTAAGATGTACAAGAAAAAAATTAAATAATTAGCTTTATGTAACAATATGCAAATGTCGCTTACGATAATTTGGCTGAAATGGGCAGATATATACGCGAATACCTCGAAAATAAGGTATTTTTCTGAAAAAAAAACATCAAAACCATGTCTCCGCAATGAGAATTTTCTGGGAAAAACCTGAAACGCAGTTTTCTTAACTTTTAAGGTCATTAAGTTTAATCAAAATCGTTAGAGCGGTTTTGTATGCAAGCTATATCTATTATGCTCCAAATTAAAAACTTAAATCTTTCCTGTAAGAAATGACATAAAAATTGTCTAGGTATAAAAAATTTGAAAAAAAAAAAAACTCGGTCCACCCGTTTAGGTTCTAGGATTCTAGCTTAATTTATAGGGGAGGCACGATCCACAGATTGGATACATTCCGATGGACTTACTTAATGTGATGGAAAACCATTTTTTTCGAACTTCTCTAATAGCCATTACCTTACTGTAAATTTTGATTACAATCTCGAAATTTTTCACACGAAACAAATACTTGCCTTATAGAGCAAGTGAAAAAGAGCTTAATATGATAGCTTATGGTCCCAAGTACCTATATACATAAGTTATGTGTTTAAACTAATCCGCACCTAACTATAATGCGTAATTGCAAATTACACATCGCTGATGGAGCCTGCAGTTTTTTTTATAGCATGTTAGTTCTGAATTTTTCTAAATGAACCTATTTTGCAAACTATAAAAATCAAAAACTGTTTGTGTGAGATTTATCTTGATACCAAGGGCTATAATTTTAACACACTTCATTGTCGTCATTTTATATATAAATTCCAAGTCATTCATTCAATTTCACTTTCTCAAATCGAAATAATATGTAGTTCTGAATTTTTTTTATTTGTTTAACTTTTTATAAAACAGATACTTGTGTTTGTCACATGCTCTCATGTCAAATATTATTTGGTAAAATTAACGATGGTTAAATAATGTCCGTTTACACAACTGCAAACTAATTAAATGTTTTCGTGACATTTGGAAAGTATAAAAGCTAACTTTTCAAACGGCTAATCATCCAGTCTTCTTTTTCAACTAAAATCAACTTAATCTATCATGAATTCTAAAATAGTGTTGTTTCTCCTTTTCTTGGGATTTTTAAGTGTGTTACTTCCAACTGCAGAAGGAACATATTTTATAAAACGTCCCGCTGGACAACCTGGTATTTGCAAGTTCCCCCTATGGAAATGGAAGCCTTTCTGTAAAACAACAACAACAACAACCACTACAACAACAACAACAACAACACCAACACCAACAACAACAACACCAACACCAACACCAACAACAACAACAACAACAACAACACCAACACCAACTACTTCTGAAGCTCCAGCTAATGAAGATAATCAGGAATAATATTAATTTTCATTCAAACCTTCAATAATATTAATTGTTTCTATGTCACAAATGATTATAATGTTATAAGTATAAATAATTAAAAGTGATATAAGAACAGACAAAATCAATATGATTTTTTTTTTTACTCGAATAATTTTAGAAATTTTAGATTTCTCATAATTTGGAACTAAATTTTTCCAGGCGAAAATATTTTTAATTCACTTACGTGAATAAATTATATACTAGGTTCAGCAGATGTGTATAAACTTAGCAGGTCACTTTTTCCGTTGCATATTATAAAGTATATACACTTGTCAAAACAATTAAGGGAACAAAAAAAAAATCACTTTATTTTTAAGTGTTTTTCAAAGAGCTGTATCTCTGTACAAAGGGGTCGTATTGAGATGAAACAAGAAGCATTCTAAAGCTTTATCCTTTTTGTATTGAGAAATTTTCGCAAATGATTTTTTTAAGGTACCGTTATTGCGCAATCATAAAAAGCAGCACGACCAAAAAATTAAAAAAAATTTTTCTTTTTTTTGAACATTGTCATTTTCTTTGAAAATTTTTTTTTGAGCCAATTTAATGTTTTGTTTTAATAACTTGTTTATTCAGCTTTAAGGTCATCTTTTTCGTCATTTTACAAATTTTTTTCAAAAGAATATCTGGCTTTGAATGAAAAAACAGACTTTTGACTTTGACTACCGATATCTTCGCAAGGAATGACGGAACGAGAAATTTAAGGGTAGTTTTAAAAACTAGAATTAATTTTCTAAAAGATTTTTTCAAAACTTTATAACGATTATTTTTTTTTAGCTCCTCATCGTTACATTCAGAAAAGGTCAAAAAACGACTTTTTAAAGACTTTTTGTAAATCTTTTACTGCTTTATAAATTTTGACTGTAGGATCTAATTTGGTAAAACATTTTAAAAAACTATAGACCACCAATATTTCTGTAAAATTTCAAAAAAATCCATTGAATCGTTTTCAGGAATGGTTGAGAGTTGTAAGTCACTAGGCCCTAGTTCTTCATGAGCTGTTGTGCCATCAAATTTATTTATTTATTTATTAATTCAAAATCGTTTGAGCTGTTTTCGGGACTATCCAAAAAACTCTAGAAACCAAGTTTAAGGACAATCGACAATATGTCGTAATATGTCTATGTATAAAATTTAATAGAAATCTCTTTCGATTGTTTTAACTGACCGTGACCGATATCTTGTTTTAAAAAAAAATTAAATTTGAGTGAAATTGCATCGTTTAGAAGCAGTTTTTTTGTTTGCACGTTGCAAACAAAACAATCCAATTTCAACACGACAAAGGTAGGTATTCAAATGGGGGGAAGCGTAGTTCAAGCGCGCTTCAACTATGCATTGTAACGTGAAATTTCTCAAGTTATTTTTGATCTGTGTTAGTTCACAAAAACGAATTTTTTGAAATTGAGTAACAATAGCCTAGTTCATTTAATTTGCGACTCTGGGATTTTCTGTGCATTTGTGTGAATTTCAGTCCAATGTTCTGTCAAATTTCATATAAAAAAATGAAACGGCATTTAAATGCACAGAAAATCACAAAGTTTCAAAGTAAAGGAACAGACCCAATAATTCACAAATTCAATTTATAATTTATATTGAATTCCTTTCGACAAAAAAATCGATTTGTTTAGAAGAGAAAAATCGATTTTTCTGGATAAATTACTCTTACTGATAGAAAAAACAATCGATTCTGTTTAGAAAAATCGATTTAAGAAAATTGAAAGTTGAACAAAATTCGACATTAAAAAAAAAGAAGTAATACACCTATGAAAATTTTTTTTTCAAGACACGCAGGGGAAAATCACAAAGTTTCAAAGTAAAGGAACAGACCCAATAATTCACAAATTCAATTTATAATTTATATTGAATTCCTTTCGACAAAAAAATCGATTTGTTTAGAAGAGAAAAATCGATTTTTCTGGATAAATTACTCTTACTGATAGAAAAAACAATCGATTCTGTTTAGAAAAATCGATTTAAGAAAATTGAAAGTTGAACAAAATTCGACATTAAAAAAAAAGAAGTAATACACCTATGAAAATTTTTTTTTCAAGACACGCAGGGCCCCTGGGCATTTGTCTTTCTTGCCTTAGACTTAATCCACCCCTGAGGGGAAGATAGAATTTTTTCGCCATACAATTTTTTAAATGATCCCAGGAATCATCCCTCAAAACAGTCCACAAATTAGGGGACACTCGGACGAGGTATACTCGTAATAATAAACAAAAATACATATTTGTATTGTTACCTCAAAAAAGGCAAATTATCAATTTTTTTTTCGCATACATAAAATACATAATATATTATTAATTTTATGGACTTAAGGCCGTTAGAAGCTATATTTTGAATCATAATTGTATTATTTAAAAAAAAAATGATTTTACAAATTTAATTTTAGATAAAGAGCCAATAGTATATTTCATTTTCGAAACTCTTTTTTTTTCGAACAAGGCAGTTTACACATATTAAATGCCTTTTGAGTTGTTAAATTGAACAATTTTGTAGAAATGGAGCACCAACACCTTTAACCGTGTGCTGACAATGAAGTCAACATCTGTTATGCTGATTGTTTTGTAATACAATCCGTCCAAGTGGTATCTTCCAGATGTGTCCATCAGGTATAAATGGGGGAGCAAAATCATAAAATTCCTGCCATGCATATTTCCAGATAATGTTTGGTTGGTAGGTAACGTAGGTACTAACTTTCTATATATATATGTATATGGAATTTAATTCAAACAGATGTAGCTTATTTTAAAAGAACATTCGATAAGGATTTTAAACATCAATAAAATGGCAATCATAAACACAAAGAGCTATTAAGTATAGGTACATAGGTATACACAAAGGAAAACTTGTCAAAAATAAATGAATGAGTTGTGACATACATAGTACCTACGTATACATAATATGTGCTTGTATCTCGAATTGGAAATATTTATCTAAAATTGTAAAAGTTACACTAAGGATTCAGAGTATATTTGACTGAACTCAGCAAATGAGAGCCTACATAATCCCAATCCAGCCATTCATTAAAACAATAGATACAAAATTAAAATTCAACTAGAAGTTCGTATATAGTTTTGTCCCATTTAAACCCAAGGAAAGGACCTCCTCCTTCGTTTTCGTGGTCCTCATTGTTTCAAAATAGTACACAAAAAATGTTTAATATCCATAACTTCATTCTATGATAGCGTTTTTATCTTCAGAAAGATGAAACATTATTATCATCGTCTATGCGCCGCTCCACGCCACCGCCACCGCCGCCGCCGGTCGTGCCATTGTTCATTTTCTTACCTATTACACGTTTCACATTATGGTAAACGAGTCCGACTGTCTGGCGCCACCCAAAGGATGTTCATTTCCATTTCCACTTCTGAAGTGTGTTTCGTTTTGATAGTAAAAAGCGAAAATCACATAAATTGAAATAACGTGGCTAAAGCATAGTGTCTTCTACAGGTGGGAGTATTTGGTGCATGCCCATAATTTTGCTGAATCGCCTCCCAACACATAATATGGATATTTATTTAATAATGACTAAAATTTATTTTGAAAGTTTATTTAATCAACTGTAATTACATATTCTATTATATATAAAAATGAATTCCTTTTTGTGTTCGTACGCGCATAACTCGGCTAAACATCATCCGATTTGGTCGGGGATTTTTTGTTGGATTTGTATTGGACCAGATTAACACACAATCATCAGTCTCCTTTATAGTGGTGCTGAGCTTTAATCCAATTTTATTTGAAAAACTTTCTACACATCATGCGGTATTTGAACCCGCAGTCTATCAAATAAGGTTCGGAGAAAAATGGAGGCGGAACAAGACAGCATACTTAAAGGGGCTTATAAAAATGCTGATGCTCCAAATGCAATTGATAAACAAACAGCACATCTAGACCTGTGACGTCAGTGGTCAACGGTGGCATAGTACGTAGGGTACACAGCTCCGAAGACTGAGCAAATCTGATGCGCGGGTTCAAATACCGCATGATGTGTAGAAAGTTTTTCAAATGAAATTGGATTAAAGCTCAGCACCACTATAAAGGAGACTGATGATAGGGCTTGGCACCCCTTGAAATAGCTATATCTCTAGCCAAACAAAAATAAAACGAATTAAAATACCCAAAATTAATTCGTAAGCAATTGGTGGTAGCACCTTTAAGTTGTTGTTGTTGTTCAAAATTCAATAAATTACATACTTTCTGAATTGTTTATTTTTTTGTTCGAAAGGCATTTCTACATTGGCGATTAATACGTATTGCATCAATGCAGAAGCTTATTGTGGGAGTCTATTAAAAATAGATTATTCAAAAAGATTTAATTTATACTGTTGTTGTATTAAAAATCTTATCGTTAAAAACTTACAGTTAATTGACTGTAGTTAAAAGACTGGCTGACTAAAAGTAAAATCATCGCAGTACAAAGACTTTTTACTGACTAAAAAGACTAAAAGCAGTTAAAAAGTACTGAAGTTAATTAACTTAAAGTTAATTAACTTTTTTTTTAACTGTACAGTCGGAATGTTAGTACTGACTGCTGACTGCTTGTTTCGCAGTTAAAGTACTTATTTACAGTATTAACTTACATTCAATAGGTCAATTTATTAATTGCGACTTTTTTAACTGCATTACCAAAGTACTGCCAGTCTTTTACAGCTCTGATACATAATATAAAAATTGTGCGACGAATTTGACCTGGGCCCTAATTCATAAACATTGAAAATTGCGACAGATGACAATTTTGTAATTTACAACTTGACAATTGTCAAAATCCGTTCCATAAAACATTTGACAATTTTGTAGAAAAATGTTAAATAATAAGGAAGGAATGGAAGAATAAGGAATAATAAATAAACTCATAAAGAACCAGGGCCAAGTGACTTACAACTCTCAACCATTTCTGTGTGCGTGTCTGCAGGATGTACATTTTATTGCGGAATCCGAACGGCTAAGGTGAATGCCACTTTTCTATGACAAGAGATATTAGGTGTGTTTTGTTCAACTCCTTAATATGCACATTCAGAAATTCTTCACATTAAGCTAAATTTCCACATGCAAATTCTACCACCAACAAGTTAACAGCACATTTGCTCTTCAGTAACTCTATGGCTTAATGTGGAACATTGCAGAATCGGCACACAACTACTCTTAGAGGATTTGTCACTTCCTCGCAAGAGGTAGTAGCTCCGAAAAAAACGTAAGGTGGAAGCGGCTGGTATTGAACTTCAGACCTCTGGCATGACAGTCCAACGCACTAACCATTACGCCACGGGCTACTACAAGTAATAAGGAATAGTGAGGGATAAAAGATAAAAAGAAAGGAAGGAAGGAAGATAAAAACAAATTTTGACTTAACTCTAATTTTAATAAATTAACTAATATATATTATGCTGATAAAAAAGTAAGTATACGCCACAGTGACCCTATCAATGCTTATTTTGTATTATTTATTTTAAAGGGTCTGTAATATTATACATATAGTACGTCCATCCCTCGAAATTCGAGTGCCAATTATATAGGTATATAATTTTTTAATTTCTAGAGACTTTTACTGAAGATAAAAATCTACAAAGTACTTTGTGGGAATTTACATACATAATTTTTCATGAATTTACGCCTATTAAAACCTAAAAAGACCTTGACCGAACCGACAATACCCAACTAAATGTAGTTTTTATACACGACGATTTTACCAATGCAACGCTGCCAACAGCCAATTCAACTGCACTGACTTTGTATTCTGTCTCGCTCCCATCCCTATCTCACACAGTCCATCCTTAAAATCCATGTATCTTTCACGCACACAAAAAAATCTTCATGCTGAATCCGAGAATATTTATTGAAACTGCTGCATCGGCATAATTTGGGTGGATTCTACCTTTCTCTTTTTCATACATATAAAATCTACCCGTCTCACTGGTTGCGCCATTCATTAAAAGTCCAATGTAAACAGACACTAACAGATCATCCCAAGAAAATTCAATGTGTCGCGGCAGACTTGTGTCCCACCCTTAATTTCATTGCATTTCATTATTATTATTTTCTGAACGCTGCCAACTGATATTCCAATAATCTTTCCAGTTATGCTGGAAAATTGGTTGGTTGGTGTTTGTAAAAAATCGAAATGTCACATTTAGGTAAAAACAATTTAGGTAAAAATAAAAACAATAAGAACAAAATGGAAAGGAATAAAAACGTATGATCAAATGAATAAAAACTATTAAAAGTAGAAAAATGTAAGTATATAATTATCAAAGTAATCATATAATAAACCGGCAATTTCAATTCATATAAATAATGTGTCGTGAATTTTAAAGTGTCGTGAATAAATACTCGGTCTCGCCTCTCGCTATGGCTCTCGCTCGCACCTATTGTGCAATTTTGTTTTATTATATAATAGTTTTTGTGGTGCAATTAATTAATAATTTTTTACATTCTGCACTTCTGTGCAAAAAGAACCTTTTGAACGATGTATAATTTATATGCCTTTGGCTTTTGTAGACCGCGTAACTTGTACCACAAAAATCGTGTTTGCCGTTTTATTATATGATGATGATGATGATGATAGGAACTTGAAACAGGCAAAGAATAATAAAGAGGATTTTTTCACCTCTCTTTCTGCTTATATCACCATGTAATAGACTACAAGATCCAAAAAAAAAAGGAAATATAAAAATTTATCAGTGCGTTTACCACGTTTGGCTATAGGTAACATTTGGTTATTTTCTTCTTCATCTGATGGTAAATACTCTAGAAGTAGGTACTCAATTTTTTGTTATTATATATTCCAGTTCGAATTCATAGCTAAGACAGGACAACGCCTGATTTTATTTATTAATTCCATATTCTTAAAAAAAAAAAATAAACATCGATAAGTTTTTTAAAGGCCTTCAAAAGTTCAACGTTTTACAAACTATCCTATTATTATTATAACAAAGAAAGAAATAGTTAAATTAAATTGAAGAAGTTAAGTGGAAGGACAATGTCCATTGTCCAAAGTAACTTACATACATATGTACAACATGATTCAATTGCTTCCGTCTTGATGTGAAATTCGGACATTTATTGATTTCTAAAGTTGCTGTAATTTTCTTAATGGAAAGAATATAAGATTTTATACCGTTCATTACCGTTAATCTGAAATTTATAGCTGAAAATTCTTTGCCGGAAGATTATATATGTAGACGATAATTGATTATTATGAGTATGCTTTCTATTGAAAGTACTTAAAATACCTATAAAAGTGTCCTTTGTGTCGTTTCATTCAAATGTGTTTCCTAATGGAGCTTATTAACAGAAAATTTTGTCAATTTAGAAATACTTATGAGAGTTTTATTATACCTTTAATGAGATTTTGATCATCGTTATTTTATTTAATAGTTGTTAAAGTATAATTTATTATTTATAAGAGTAGGTACTTTACATACATATGTATGTATGCATATCTATCTTCTTATTTTTCTATTAATTCCCTTATAAATACGTGTAATAATTAAACAAGTTAATGTATAGGTAAGGCAAAGAATATGGTAAGCCATACCAATCTAAATATATAAAATTAAAAAGAAGCACCTGCTAAGAGATTAGAAAAAACTTAAATGCATATCCACGTAAATACGGGGCGATTCATATAAGATCCGACAAAACTTAATGAAGTACACTTTTGAGAACTATTTTTCAAAAAGCGTTTACTTAAAACAAAAAGATTAAAATATAAAATATAAAATAGGATATTCGCCTATGAAAAGGTTAAAAATGAGTTTTGACAGTTGTTTTAATACTTTAAGTCATTTTTTAAAAATTGCTCCTCTAGCCCAAACTGGTACAATTGACCACCCCTGTCAAAACATTGGCAAGGCGCACACTCAAGTAGTGACGAAGTGGAGTGGTTATTCAGTAGCGAGTGGCAGTGGAGTGGCGGCAAAGTGGTGTGATAGTGATTTGACGTGCACTGCTGCGGTGGTAAACTACGTATATGGTGCCACCGATTCATCAGTTACAATGTGATTTTATATTTTAAAATATTTAAGGCAACCTACTGAGAGCAATAAATTCAAGCCTCTACAGTAAAAAATAAATCCACTTCGTCACCACTCGCTTACTACTTGAAAATTAAAAATGTTCGAGATAAATGGCACCAGACTAGCACCACGCCACCTCCAAAATATGACGTCACCGCCGGGTCTTCATAGGTTTTAGTAATGCCACCTGTCATTTATAGAGCTGTGCCAATCGTTCATTTTCAAAGATCGAATCAATTTTTTATTTGGGCTTTTTTTATCATTAAAGTTTTAAGGCAATTAAATAATTAATATATCATTTCAATTTTCTTTTTTTCAAATTTTGTTTTGTGTTTTATCTAAATATTTTTAAAAGAAGACATTTCAAGCTTTAATATTATTTTTATTTAATTGGTGCAATGAAACAATTATTAAAACATAAAGTCCAAATTGATATCCTGTTTTAAATTATAATATGAAAAACATATTTTGTTTAAATAGATAAAAATGCAAAAAGATCCAATGGATTTTTTTTCTGTCAGAAAGTGCAAGAAAGTCCAAAATCGTTTTGGGACCTAAAAAGCGAAATAAAATCCTTTGTATGGAATTTATTTATTTTTATTTATATATGTACATAGTTAAAAATTACAAAATAATGTTACAAAAACCCACTAATCTACGGTTCACCCTGTAGGGTAAATAAACACATCTTTTTTGGAAATACTGAAAGACCACGTTGCTGCGAACTGTCAAACAAAGAGGAGATGCCAATTGAATTTTTAAGAGTGAGATAAATAGAAATAGTGTGAGGAGTTCGACGGGCCATGTCAAGGGAAATTTTGGTAGACTTTGGGGTGGCTTTAAAAAGCGCGCCCAAAAGGAATGACTCTCTTTTTTTTGGTGGATTCTTAAGCAGTAAGCAGAATTCCTTCGATCATTTTCTTGAGCCGAACAACGAAAGACAATAAAATTTACAAATCCTACGCACAAAAAAAAAAAAAACTACAATCCTCTCGGGAACCAGAAGCTTTTTAATAAAATCTAATAAATTAACGAAATTGTTTTTTGTATTTTCCTTGGTGCCTCTAAGGTTCTCCTTCCTCAGAAATCTACACCACTTTTCGCAACAATAAATTTAATATAATGTTTGCACATAACTACGACATTCTTCATACACTTTTGAATTTAAGGTTTTCCATAATGCACCTAAGATTTTTTTTTAATTTTTTTTGCTTAACCTTTTTCTCGCATGAATATGTCATCTTAAATAGTTGAATAATATTTTCCTTAAGTTGCGTTATAGACTTTATGCCAAGGACACAACTTTTACAATTAGTTAACTTGTATAATCACTCCCAAAAGGCTATACCATACTCGTGTATAGAAACTTTCCTACTTCGGTAATATTTCTCATAATTTGAAAACTTGTGTATTTGTGCTTGGTGCCACTGAGAATTCATGAAGGTAGATTAAGAAGAAAAACCTAACAAGTAGCATAACAATGTTTCAAAACAAATACACAAGAAGTGAAAGTAAAGTTTATGGTATACCTTTCAACATTACTTATAGTTTAAATTTAGATTTATAAGAAAGTTTACTATAAGTTTCTGAAAATTTGAAATGTATGAATAACTGCTGACTTTGAGATGGGATCGAAACTTATTCTAAGACGATGAGATTTTTATTTGCTCAATAGCGTTCTGTAGATTATGTGATTGATTAATTGCGAAAATTAGGAATAATTACTTTTTTTTTCTTAGACTTACTGCCGATTTTAACCCTGAAGTAGTAGAACGCTTTACTATTTGAAGTAACTAAAAATTAGTGATAGATTTTGCTATTTATAGTTATTTCCAAAATTAGAAGACATTTGGTTTTCAGTGTGTGCCTCAAAATGAATAAGGGCATTGAATATTAAAAAAAAAATAATGGTACTTAAAAACGCGAATTAAAAAAAAAATGGTTAAGCCTAAAAGCTATGTTTTTTTCCAAATGTTTGAGTTTGAAATTGAATTGTTCAAAAACTGTTGACTAGAACAACTTTTTTTAAAAAGAAAATTTAAGTATGGATTCTTGGCTTTCACAAAAGGTCTATAACTTTATACTGAAAATTTGTTTTTGGATTTTTATGAGTCGTTTTCTATTTCAAGTCAAATTTTTGAAAACAATTCACCATAATGAAAACAACATTATGTCAGCAGGCATAGAAAGCATGCTTTGATGGTTTGTGGCCCAGATCGGTCTTTATATGCTGTAAGCGTAAGCTGGCCCGGTAGCGTACAATCTAATGTGCTTAAGTCGTATGTTTGAAAATATCATCTGCAGTGCAGCTGATGGTGCAATAAAAAAATCGAGGTTATGAAACAGACAGAAGCGTCTGAAATTTATCCGATGTATGACGATTTTTAAGTTCCAATGAGGATTTATAGACCATCCCCTAGTGCAGTTTTAATTATTTAATAACACCACAAAGGACAAATTCTGCAGACCAGAAATTTAACAAATGTATTAATTTGGATCAAGTTTTACTTTGCAACTTTGCAAAATACGAATTTAAATGCAAAGTTCTTTTTTAAATTTGTGAAACACTTTTACTTTTCAAAAATAGTCTGAAAAATTGAAAAGTAAAAAGTCTTTTCACTTTGCAAATTTTGTGAAACACTTCGCACTTTTACTTTGCAGGAAATTATTTTTTTGCAAAGTTGCAAAGTGAGAAGTGAAAAGTGTTTGGTGAAATAGGCTCCTGTATTTTCGAAACTGTTGGATCTACACAGATGGTTCTGGGCTCAAAATTTAATTACTTTGAAATAGTAGAGCGTAGCCGAAAAACTAATCATTTGGGGTTAAAATTGCCAATGACTAAAAAAAGCGCGAAAATTTCGTGTTTTTTTTTTTGATTTTTGAAAATGATTTTGGGCACCTCATTGGTTGAATTTTCAAAAAAACTGTATGTCATCTAAAAAGTCTACTTAATCCTCGTAAAAGGTCAGCTATTTTCAGAAATTGGTCAGGCATAGTTTTTTTTTAATCATTTTTTAAAGTTTTTTCAAGGTCAATACAAGGTCACGTGAACTTTTAGCACCTCATTTGTGGGATATTCGAAAAAAATGTATACCATCCGAAAGGTATCTCAATCCTGATAAAAGGTCAGCTAAATTCAGAAATTGGTCAGATTTAGATTTTTTTTAATAAATTTTTTAGTTTAATTTTTTTTCAAGGTCGTTACAAGGTCGTATAGACTGTTAGCACCTCATTTGTGTAATTTTGAAAAAAATTGTTTGTCATCTGAAAGTTTACTTATTCCTCATAAAAGGTCAGCTATTTTCAGAAATTGGTCAGGCATAGATTTTCTTTTATGAATTTTCAAAGTTTATTATTTTTTTAAGGTCATAGAGATTTTGAGGTGACTTGAGGTGCTAAAAGTCTTATACTGTGACCTTGAAAAAAACTTTGAAAATTAATTTAAAAAAAACCTATGCCTGACCAATTACTGAAATTATCTGACCTTTTATGACTATCCAGTGGCCCTTCATGTAGTATACTTTTTTTTTTCGAATATCCCCTAAATGAGGTGCCAAAAAACGCGGGTGACCTTGAAAAACTTCAACCTTGGATTAAACATTTTATAAGCCTGACCAATTTCTTAAACTACCTGACCTTTTATGACCAATTACTGACCTTTTAGACTGCATACTTTTTTTTCGAATTTTCCATGTATGGGGTGCTAAGAGTTCAGAGCCTTTTTCATGAGGCCAATATCATAAACGACTTAAGGTGATATTACATTGTCATATATATATGGCAAGTTTGCCAAATAAATATGGCTCAAAAATGTCATATAAGTGTGATAGTCATATCTATATGACAAAATATATAAGACTCCATATATATGACAATCATGAACTATTTTGAATTTAAAAAAAATATATGGTTTAATGAAACGTGATTGGTCAAATATATCGTATTTTTTTTAAATATTTTATTTTTCGTAGCAACAGTTTCATATTTGTAAACAAAAATTGACAGAAAAAGCTTGTGAACATTATATGGCATACAAATATGGCATAGTCTATTAATACTTGTCATATATACAAATATTGTGCCATATTTTATATGAATAGCATTGGTCATATATATATGGCAATGTAATATCACCTTTAGCAAACACGCCCTCCTATGAGACGACAAACTGAGTGAAATTTTTTAAACGTAATTACATTTGTTTTGACAAACGAAATACTGACCAAAATTTGCTTATTCAGGTTTAATTGAATTCTTCGACATGTTATTTCGAAAAAATAAAATTTGGCAACCAACTTCTTAGCCAGTGTCTCTCATGTTAAAATAGAGATAATTGCGTTTAAAAACCTTCTGTTAGATTTTTTCCCGCAGATTGATTTTGTTTGTATATTTTTCTTGGGCTACATATAAACTTACCCATAAAGGAACGTTTATTTATGTATATGTCTTTTTAAGGACACATTCGGTAAAGTCTATTTATGAAGTATCCTAACTAAAACCTTTGTATAAGTTGACTTGTTATTACTTTTAGTTTTTGTTTGCATTTAAGTTACTGCTTTCTATTAAAATGTGTATATGTATCTCTATTATATAAGGTTCTCAAAGAAACACTATTACATCTTGAGGCAAAATCAGAAAATACCGGAAGTGAGCGCAAGGAACTTAGCTTAAATTAAATTCCAAAAATGATTTTCTTGATCAGTAATTAGAGAAATGCTTTTCAGAACAGAATTCAATTTGGAGCAACCTCTGATGCTTCATATAGAATTTACATAGCCAAAGGCAAAAGACCCATTTCCTCTATTGTTATATAGTTTTGGACATTCAATATTAACAATATAGCTCACATATTCAAGAAAATTTCATATCCTTTCTTGTTTTTATTTTTTTTTTGCTTTCTGTTTGCTGCTGTATAGTTTATGTCCTTTGAGATGTCCATCTTAAGATATTTGCTTGCCCTCAAAAGATTCCTTAGTTGAATTTTTTTTTTTTATTTCTATTTTATTTAGGAAAGTGCAAAAAGCCAAAGTGACCATGCATGAAAGACGATGTGTCAGGGCATTTATAACAATGTTCCAAAAGTCCTTTGACAGCGTACACAACAAAACATAATATACACATCAGTTTAAAGATAGATATGTATATTTATTTTATTCGTGATTGCAAATTTTTGCTTACAGTAAATGAAAATGTCTCCAAGTAATATAGGAAATGAATTCAAACCACTCAATAAGATTAGTAAAACATAAAATAAAAAGCACATTTGTATACTCTCACTGTACATAATAATTCATACATACATCCATGCATACATTTTATTTAAAAATTGGCAGGGAAATCTTGAAAACTTTTGTTCATACGACTCTGAAGTTAAGTTTCAGTACGAGGCGAGTTAAGCTTTAAAAAGTATCTACAACATTTAGGAACTAAAATTTCAAGTTCTATACTCTTATTGTCTTTTGTTTACTTTTGCTATATGCATATAAGATTTTTAGAAGTGTATGTACTTTTTACTTTCCTAAACGGAAAAGTATCGGCTTGTTATCAAAACTTACGTCCAAAAATGTGAGTTTCGTCATAAAGTCCGTCCACTGTAATTTGAGCTGCTGGCAGCCCAAGCGCCGAGACGTACAGAACATTTTTTATGTTATGTGATTCTGTATAGAGGAATAGCTTATCTATTTATTTATTTATTTTCATCAACTAGAGTTTACAATTATACTCAATTAGACTAAAGATTATATAAACTTAATATAATACATAAACATAAAAGTAGTATTAATATGAGCTTTTAGTTAGTTAAGTAGTACATGGCTAGCATGTTTTTGAACGAGTTTCTACTCATATAAAAGTCAAAATCTATGAAAAACGAAGCATTGTTAATCACCCTGACACTTCGAGTTATAGGTTCATTAGAGGCATAATTAACTCGATGAGCACTTTCACGGAACAAGGTTCGAGTTCTTAGATCACGAGAAGGAGCATAAAGATCTATAAGAGCCAAAAGAAATGAGCTATCGATGTGGTAAGATAAAATGTCGTGGACAAAAATAATTGCAAATATCTAACGGCGATTTTCCAACGTCTGAATTCCAATAAGCTGGCATCTTGTGTTGTAAGAGGGCATTTCAATGTTCCATCTCAATTTATTTATAATTAATCTAGTAAATTTTTGTTGAATGCTTTCAATTCTAATAGTATGAATATTGTAGAATGGATTCCACACTATGCAGCAATACTCGACAATTGACCTAACATAAGCTACATAAAGGGATTTTAGTGTCAATTTAAGTCAAAAGAACTTCGGTAGATAAATTCCAACATGGAGTTTGCTTTATTTACTATAAATTCAATATGTTTTGCAAAGTTAAGTTTAGAGTTAAAAATAACTCCAAGATCTTTTTTCATCGAAACTCTTTCGAGAAGATGGTTATTCATATTATAGTCGTAAACAATAATTGGTTGCTGACGGCGAGTGAAAGAGAAACATTGGCATTTAGGAATGTTTAAACTTAAATGATTTTTTTTACACCAGTTGGAAATGTTACTGATATCGTTCTGGAGAAGAACACAATCGGTTACACTATTTATACACCTACAAAATTTTAAGTCATCTGCAAATAATAGACACATTGAATTTCGGATAATGCTAGGTAAATCATATATAAATATAAGAAACAATATTGGACCTAAGTGGCTTCCTTGAGGAACACCAGATGAAACTGAGATAGACTTTGAGTAGATTGAATCTATTATGCAAACATACTGACAACGCCCATTAAGATAGGTTATCAACCACTTCAGCATCTTTGAATGAAATCCAATTTTTTTGATTTTTTTTATCAAAATATTATGATGCACCCTGTCAAATGCCTTAGCAAAATCAGTGTAGATAACATCTACTTGGTGACCCTTTTCCATTGAATTTAGAACAAAATTAGTAAAAATGGTTAGATTTGAAGAAGTTCATCTACCTGATACAAAACCGTGTTGGAAAGAAAATTTAAATAAAAATTTAAGCTTATCGGGAACCTGACTAATGTCCCCAAACAACGTGTTCGCACGACACATATTCGCAAGCAACATGTTCCCAAAGCAACATGTCCGCAACGACCAATACTCGCAAACAATATGTTCGCAACGACTAATGTTCGCAATCCACATGTATCCAAAGTATTTTCACTGGGAGTTTGAGCTGGCAACAAAGACGTTAAATAGTAAACATTATTATGGTGGCGATGATTTCTGATTGGTCAATACTTATGTGTACGTAGGAACTCACAAAAAATATTGATGGGTTCTCAGAGAGAAAAAAAAATGGATAACTAGACTGCAGTGCGATGTGTGAATATCTATACGTATAGGTATAATGATGATAGAATTTTAAAAATGAGGGAAGTAGGTTGTTCTATATCTATGTGTTTGAATTTGTGGTCAGAGTAGGGTCTTATATGGAATGCAAAAAATATTGATGTATTTCAAGAGAGACATATAGATAACTAGATTGCAGTGCGATGTGCGAATATACGTATAAGTATAATCAATAGAATTTTAAAAATCAGGGAAGTGTAGGCTGTAGTATGTATGTATTTGACTTTTTGATTAGAGTAGGGTCTTACATGGAATTACAAATAAATAAAAAGACGGGCGATGATTCTTATTGGCCCGATATAAATACATAAGAGCTAGAAAGAATAAGTTTTTCTGATTGGATTCAGAGGAAAATATATATGTATTTACATAAGTACCTATTTTACTTTGTGGTGAGAGTAGAGTCTTAGACCAAGAGCTAATGAACCGATTTACTCAGTGTTTTATACCGCTTCAAATTTTGGGAGCATAATGTTTACTTATTGGTATTTGTCCAAACTAGATTCCATTAGTCTTTCAGCGATACCGCGGCACTAACATCTTCGAAATAAGCACTTTAAAAATACAACCAAAAAATCGAAAAGGGTTTTATCCACCATCCACCTGATAGCATAATACCGCAACCCTAGCACCTCCATAATGCACTTTTAAAATGCAACAAAAAAAAAAGTTGTTTTAACCACTTCAACATTTTGTCCACATACCTTTACATATATTATTTGTGCAAACATTATTCCTTCGGTCTGGCATGCCGAAGGCCTACCACATCCATACAAAAATAAAAAACTTAATCTATGCGACTAGAAAGAGCCAACAATTAAAAAAAAAAAAATAGTAAAACTTTACACAGAAATTGTTTCAAATATTCAATAAGTTTCTTGATTTTTTTTTTGCTTTTATGTATGTATTTTGTTATAACTAAATGTGCTTTATTACTAAAAAAAAATGCATAGTATTTTTAAGAGAACAAATTGGGCTTTTACAATAAAAAAAGAAAAAAAAATTATACTAAATTACGTGTTTAAAAAAAAAAAAAATAATACCAAAGTAAAAAAACAAAAACAACATAAAAAAAAATGTCAGTTAAAGAAATGAACAGCTCGAAAAAGAAACGAAAACGAAAAAATACTTTTTTAACGGGCTCAAATTGCACGATATCGGTGGCCAGTGCACATCACCTTCACGTGAGATGATGATGATAAGCAGAGCTGTGCGTGGCACGTAACGTCGCGTCGTTCTATTAAACCACATTGCCGTTGGTGTCCATATCATCCAATTCAGGTCACAATAAGTTGGTAATCATCGACCTATAGAGCTCAACTTTGTTTGAGTTTGACGGCCTGGCTAACGTGGGTCGTTCTCAAAGAAATATGGCCAGTCCAAAATCCACACAAAACAGTGAATTTTTTGGCATACATTTGACGCTCTTTGGATCTCATGTCGATAAGTATCGTCCCAAATTCAACAATTTCGTTTGTTGACATACTCATGCATCCAGAATGGTATAAAATGGGCGAAGCGAGCGGAACGTTGCCCAAACCAGAATACCCATTTTGGTAAAATAAATTTATCATTTGCACATGTTTTTGAACGGCAATACCGATCCATAGTAATTTGGCCAAACAAACTTAATAAATAGCAACCAAATTACAAGATGTAGCTTCAACAATATGTCCGCTATTAACTGTCAAAATTCAAAAGTCTATTGGAATACCATTTTGTTAATAAATACTAGGTTTCCACCGAAGGTTTATCTCAGTTTAGATTAAATAAATCAATTTGGTGTTTCCACCGCACAAAGCGATTAAAAAGTAGATTTATTTTGACAGTTGGCAGATGTTGTTTCTTTTTGACATGATTACATGTCTTCTTCGGAAGGTTGGATGGTATGTAGCGAAAAGAGGACCGTCACGAAAACATGTACCGCTCGCGCCCTATACTGCTCAGCGCAAAAATCATTGGAGAATTGTTTTATAGCTATCGCCTCATAGTTTCAGGTGATAAGTCATCGCGTTTGGGATAAATTGCAGCTAAATTAGGAGTAGGTACTCAAATTAATCTGAGCTCAATTTATTCGGATATATATGTAAGTGCCACTGACGTCATTTATATCTCTTTCGAAAGGATTTTAAAAAGGCCATCCTTTCCGCGTATTTCCCATAGCGTTAATTCACGTTATAGCACATAAGACATGTAATCCATGTTCGGTAGGTACCAAAAGCGCGATCTACCAAGGACATTTTTTTTCTAATGAAGTTGAAGTGAGGCAGAAAGTTTCATGTATGTCCACTTTTCAATGAATGTATTCAGTTTTAGAAAATATTGGCCAGTTCGAGTTTTAAAACTATTGGACCTATGAAGATTTAACAAGATTTATTTCAAATCTTCGAGATGTAGGAAATAAATTTGTATGGTAAATCTTCGGGATTTAAAGAAGATTTAGGTATATCTACTCAAATCTCGGTTTTGTGGTTGGTAAAAACGTAGTATAAAGCTAACCGAATGTGTGTTTCACCTAAGGTGGGGTCTTCCTCTGCTGTAAAGCTCGTTGTTATATCTTCTCCTCCATAATCCACCGATACAGACTGGACCGAAAATCACCCGGAAGAATCTTCCTTTCAAAGCACCCAATTAGATTCTCATCCGTTTTTGTCAGGGTCCATATGTTCTGCCTCATACAGCAGGACCGAGATAATAAGGGTCTTATATAAGGTCTCCTCGGTTCTTTGAGAGAGGGCTTTATTACTCCAATGCCTTCTTAGCCCGAAGAAACAGCGATTGGCAAGATTAATTCTTCGTTTGATCTCTGCACTGATGTCATTTTGCGATGTTATAGTGGAGCCTAGGTAGACAAAGTCTTTGACGACATCGAAGTTGTACCTATCCATTGTGACGTTCTGCCCGATGATCTTATATACTTCTTCTTGTCCTAATTATAAGCCAAACCCATTTTCGCCGCCTCCGATTCAATACTTGCAAACGCACCGGTAACAGATCGCTTCGTTCTTCCAATGATGTAGATGTCAATATCATCTGCATAAGCAAGTTGTTGAACAGACTTTTGAAAAATTGTATCTCTGTTGTTGACTTGCGAGTTGCGTACAATTGCTTCAAGAACGATTTAAACAGGTTGCACGATAACGCGTCGCCTTGCCTCAAACCTTTCTCGACATCAAAGGCTTTAAACGTTCTCGTACAGCTACTTATAGTTATGTAAGTATGTATTAAAGTTCTTATACGACAATCACGTTTCTTTACTAATACCTACCTTCCTCAAAAATTGCAAAATAAACCATGAACCGAAAATAATTCAAAGTAAATCATTATAATCTATCTTCCTTAGCTTTACACAAAGTAAGTGATTTCTACTGCTGGGATGCACTTGACGATCCTATAAAAATAAAAAATATATTTACTTATATAATTCCATCAGTATCGTCAACATGAAAAATGCACATGACACCGCTAAGTGGATTTTCTCCACTATGCACCTTGTGGTGAGTCCTGTGTAAAGTATAGGTACACCCTTTCCTTTTCACACACAATTTTATAAAACTGACGAAGGAATCCAAGAACTCCATTAAGGATTGTATTTCATTGGGTGGTAAAAGTCAAGTTTCTATATCGTAGAAGATTTTGCACTTCGTTGCCATCAGATTTATGTTGGTGCCTTCATTTTATGTGCATTGAGGTGTTGCTGCGGCGAATTTTACACTACATTAAAAAATCCTGAGTTCCGTGCTCAATGGATGATATCGCAAATGGAGTACGATGCCACTTGGTATTCCATGCAACGGATGTCGCATAAAGTTCTAAATAAATTTCACCGACACCTGTTTTTATGGCTCCACTAGACATGAATCCTGCGATGCTATACAAGCTACACCTCCTCCGCCAACTGCCCGCACACCATTTGGCCGATTGCTACGTGATCGTATTGTATTAACCGGGTTCGCCATACTTTTATCGCGGTGCGGCGGCGGCCGTCGGACGCAGTAGGTATAGTATGCAAAATCCTTGGCAATATTTATGGGACTTTGGTCGGTTTTCTATTCCAGTCATACGTTGGTCATAAAATAGAATTATGTTCTTGTGTACCTTTTGATGCCGGTAAACCTTGTTTGGCGGTGGACAACGGTGTGCAAAAGCACCAGACTGTCATAGGAACTTTAGAGGCTAACTCTGTGTATAAGCAGCAGAGATGTAAACAAACCCTTTTAAATGCAATAAACCGCGAATACTAATTACTGCTGCTATGGCTAAACCGCGTTTCTGCTTGAGCAATGAAAGGACGAACTTTAATTTATTTTATTTTTGTAATGCTAATTTTTTTTTTTTTTTTGTGGAGCTTGCTAAAGAAGACTTTAGAATATAGGTATTTTAGTAATCAGGAAAATGAGAAAAATTCAGTCCCTTCGAAAAAATTAAACCAAGACTTATTTTTGATATAAAGGGAAAAATGTTTGATTTTTATTTAATTAGGTTCATGCAGATTGACTCGGCTTTAACATTTTTAAATAAATTTTTATTAAAAATCAAAAAAGTTGAACTCTATAAAACCTTAAAAATAAAAAATAAGCATAAATCAAGAAAACACACAATTGAAGGTATAAGGATATACACTGCATGCCATATTCCGAATGACCTCTTACTCTCCGAATGCATATTTTTATTGACCAATTGTTCGAGATAAAAGCCATATTTCACCTATACAAATTTCCCGTGTGGGCCTAACAATAACTGCAGGACATTGAATGAATTGCGTTCGTCCTATTTAAAAAGAAAAAAATAACGAAATTTTCGTGCAACAGAACCAGAACAGAAAAAAAAATATACACGTCCTGAAAAATTGGTCAAAAGCCATACAATTAACGCGGAAACAATGGAGCACCAATATTGGTTGATGAAGCACAAAACGGATTATTACACAATATAAATTAATCGCTTCTGAGATAAAGCGAATCTTTTTGCTGGATGCCATTGAAATCCTTGTATATGCATTTTTATATAGTAAAGTAACGTAACGCGCTCGAGAACTGAAGTACAATTTACAAAAAATTGCTTCCCTAGTGCCCTCAACATTATTTTTTTTTTATTTATTTTTTTTTTTTGTAAATTTATATTTTTTATTCATTTTTGTTTTTGTAACATTGTTCAAGGACTCTCTTGTGCCAACTCCAATATATTGACCATTTTATTTTCAATTGAATCGGTGTGCATTGTGTTGCAGTATGAAGTTGCTGAATGAAGAGCACTTTGCATTGTTATATCCCAAATGATTTATGAAACTTCAGGTTGTGAGTTCAGAGGATGTGATAATTTTATATTTGTTCAGGAACTTTGTTGTTTTTTTTCTTTTAATTTATTTTAATTTTATTTTTTTTTATTTTAACTCATAATATCGACTTTGTTCTTATATATTGCATTTATTAATTGATAGAAAAAGAGATTTTATTTACTGAGTTGTGGGAGGAAAAACTGAAAAAAAAATTATGCCACTGAGGCTTTTATTTCTTACAACTATTGAACACCTCAATATACACAAAGGGACCTAGCGGTCTCCGGATCAACGAACCGTCAACAAGATTGATTATGTTGCGATAGACGCCAGACATGTTTCCAGTATCCTGGATGTCCGAACGTTCCGAGGTGCCAACATAGACTTGGATCACTACTTGGTGGTAGCTCAAGTACGTATGCGGATATCCATGACACCACAACGACGAGCGGATGCTGTAAAACGATTTAACGTCGCGAAGCTAAGATCGCAAGAAATACCCAGGACTTTTGCAGACCACGACTCTCTTTAAACTCTCAACAAGCCCGCCACAAGCACCATCTGTAGAGGACCAGTGAAAGCACTGCCAAAATGCCATCAAAAATGTCGCTACTGATGTGCTGGGTTTCACTAAGCCACCACACCACAACGAAACCCCTTCGGTTCGATGAAGAATGCAGACTGGCGCATGAAGCAAAGAACGAGGTCTACCAAGCATGCTGCAGACTAGAACCAGAGCTGCGGAGAGAGCAGCCCGGGAGCTCTACGGGCAAAAACGAAGGGAGAAACGCCGGCTTCTCAGGAGGTAAAAGAGAAAGCATGCGAAGCGGGCGGACGAGTCTATATTGAGGACTGAAGCGGCAGGTTCTACCGAAAGGTGAGGCAAAGGTTACAAGGCCAGAACGCAAGCCTGCTGAGATGAGAGCGGGAATATGGTAGTAGACAAGCAGTCGGTGCTGAGGATCTGGAAACAACACTTTTCTAGACTGCTAAACGGCGAAGATGGCCAAAATTCCGCTGTAAGACAGAACACTCCATCAAACCTGGACGATGATGGTAAAAATTTCCGTCCAACCGACCTAAATGACGTTCGGTTAGCGATAGCCAAGCTTAAAACGTACAAGGCTGTTGGTGCGGATGACCTGCCAGCCGAGCTATTCAAAGCAGGGGGAGATGACTTGGTAGGGAGTATACACCAGCTTATCTCCAAAATTTGGGCGGAGGAAAGTATGCCCGTTGAATGGAACCTCGGTATAGTGTGCCCCATCCACAAGAAAAGAGATACTCTCTTACCTGTTCCAACTACAGAGGTATAAGCAAAAATAGCCCCTATCAGTGTGGTTTTAGGCCCGGCAAATCAACAATCGATTTAATATTCACACTCCGACAGATTTTGAAAAAAAAAAACCCATCAGAAGTTTCAAATCGATACACACCACCTCTTTATCGATCTCAAAGTCGCATATGATAGCGTAGACAGAGACGAGCTATACAGAGCCATGTCGCATCTCGGCATTCCTGCCAAACTCGTCCGCTTGTGCAGGATGACGATGGAGAAATCTCGCTGCTTCGTCAAAGTCGGCAAGAATACCACCGAACCCTTTGATCTCGAGAAAGGTTTGAGGCAAGGCGACGCGTTATCATGTAACCTGTTTAACATCGTTCTTGAACCAATTGTACGCAACTCGCATGTCAACAACAGTGGTACAATTTTAAAAAAAGTCTGTTTAACTACTTGCTTATGCAGATGATATTGACATCATTGGAAGAACGAAGCGAGCTGTTACTGGTGCGTTTGCAAGTATTGAATCGGAGGCGGCGAAAACGGGTTTGGCTGTTAATGAGGACAAGACGAAGTATATGCTATCATCGAGAAAGGAATCTCAACATCGTCGGCTCGGGCAAAACGTCACGATGGATAGATACAACTTCGAAGTCGTCAAGGACTTTGTCTACCTGGGCTCCACTGTAACATCGCAAAATGACATCAGCGCAGAGATCAAACGAAGAATTACTCTTGCCAATCGCTGTTTCTTCGGGCTAAGAAGGCATCTAAGTAATAAAGCCCTCTCTCAGAGAACCAAGGAGACCTTATATAAGACCCTAATCATCCCGGTCCTGCTATATGGGGCAGAGGCATGCGGACCCTGTCAAAAACGGATGAGAATCTGCTTGGGTGCTTTGAAAGGAAGATTCTTCGGGTGATTTTCGGTCCAGTCTGTATCGATGGAGTATGGAGGAGAAGATTTAATAACGAACTTTACGGGCTTTACAGCGACGTCGACCTGGTCAAGAAGCTGAAAATTCAGCGGCTGAGATGGCTGGGACACGTGGAGCGTATGGACACCAACGCACCAGCCCGACGAGTCTTCGAATCTACCCCTGACGGTCTGCGCAGCAGAGGAAGACCCCACCTTAGGTGGCGCACACAAGTGGAGAACGACCTCAACCAATTTGGAGTGCGTAACTGGAGGCAGCTAGCTAGGGATCGAGCTGGCTAGAGGGGCTTGTTGGTTGAGGCCGTAGTCCATCCTGGACTGTGAGTGCCATCTAAAGTAAAGTAAGTAAGTAACTATTGAACTTTTCATACACTAGATTTTCTTCATGGAATCTATTTATAAGATAACTGAAATCAACAGAAATTGAAATTGAAACTAACAAGGCCCTCACTAGCTTCTGGTGAGTTCGTTCCAAGTGTGATCGTCAAGCCAATGTCTGGATTAGTCCAGTAAGAATAGACGAAAAAATGCCAAAGAAAGGAAAAAAATTAGTTAGAGGCTGAAATTTGGCATGGCCATCAGATCGATGAGAGTCTTTCATCGATCTGATGGCCGCTAGGTCAGTTATAACTTATAAGGGATCCAAGGGTATAAAAATGAGTTTTTTGCAAATATCTCAAAAACGGTTTATGCTAGTGAAATATTTTATTCCCCAATCTTGTAGCTGGCGATTTTCCAAAAATGTTACAAAAAATGTGAAAGGCCATCTTTGTTGAAAATTACATGAGCTATAAGATTGGGGAATAATATTTTTCTATGACAAATCGTTTTTAATATATCTGCCAAAAACTTCCTTTTTCATGACTTAGGCCCCTTTTTTAGAGATTTTTTGACGTATCGATCTTTTGTAACTTTTTAACGGTTGGTGCTACAAAAAAAAAAAAAAACTGTAAACCTATTTTTGTTGAAAATTACAAGAGCTACAAGGTTTGGGAAGAAAGTTTTCTCTAAAAAAAAACTATTTTTGAGATATTTGAAAAAAAAAAACTATAATTTTCATGACCTTTGGCCCCTTTTAAGCAATTTTTAGAATTTTCATTTGCTATAACGGTTAGTACCACGAAAAAACTGCAAAAACCATTTTTTTGTGAAATTTTACCTTATTCTAACTAAATTTTTTTTGTAAAAGCTATTTTTTCCTGGACTAATAGAATTAACATCATAATCACAGTTGCTTGCACCAGCTTTAAAAAAAAAATTGATCACTTATCTTGGCAGGAGGACTTTTTAAATTGAATCAGCCTGAAAAATACTTATCTTAACCAAACTTTTTCTATGAAGAAAAATAGCTTATTGAAATAGCTTTTAAAACCGATATAAACAATTAACAAACGTAAAAATTGTAGTTTGTTAAAGATTCAACAAAAAAAAGTACGTATACGCCCGAGTGAACCAGTTTTTTTTTAATTTAATATTAATTTCATATCATTTTATGGCACATCTCTTTTTTTTTTAAATAAATTCCTTTTTTTTTTTGTCGTTAACATTTAAATTTCGTCGGTTCGGAAGAAAAACGACAAAACTCAACAAATCTAATTTTTCAAAATACCTATAAGTAACTGAAAATTGAATGATAATAGGTGAGTTCAGGAAAATGAGATCTCAGAGCCCTCAGCAATCTCAGTTACGTGAACAAGATTCCTCAGCAAAATTTCTCAGTTTTGCTGTCAAAACTCTGAGGAAAAAAAATTTTGGATTCGCTTGCTCACTTTTTGAAGTTGAGAAATCTCAGAGATCTTATTTTCCTGAACTCACCTAATATGAACTTATCTGATCTGTCAAAATATCAAAACTACGCAAAAGCTCAACAAATTCAAAAAGTGTTGTGCATTCCAACATCGGCCACCACCACCAAATATACATTGTGCCTTATGTATGAGTTAGTATAGACCTACTGCCGTCACAAGCAAAAAGGGCGTGAGCGCCAAAAATCTAAAATTGAATTTCAGGCATTTTTGGAAGCGTTTAACAGTGTCTTATTTTTTTATGAAACCAACAAAAATTATGTCTCACAAAGTCACTAGTTAAAATGGGCGCATATTCATAATTTTAAGGTGCGAAGACTAAAAAAAATAAATAATGTTTTTCTCAAAACTACCAAAATGGAGATACGCCCTTTTTGCTTGTGAAGGCAGTATACAAAACCATATACCCATCCCAAACACATTTGCTGTTTGGGGGGCTTTCAATTTCTGAAAAAATTAATAAAATCAACAATGCTCTCTATAGTTTCCATATTCCATTCTTTATTTTTTTTTTAAATAAAGTTGTTTAGGTGAATATTTTTTGAAAAAATTAAATTTCCAATATTTGAACACAAATACATAACTGTAATTTTTTATTTCAAGTTGATTTTTTTTGCAAATCCCACGTAATAAGTGCCACTGTTCTGTTTTTAAATATTATATGCTATTATCAATTTTTAATCAAAAACTGAAAACTGGATGTACATGGTATCTCTGCTTTAGTTTTTAATAAATTAAAAAAAAAAAAAAAACAAGACTATTAATTACATTATTTTGACTAATTTCTTATTCAACAATTTGCAGGTACAAAATATTAAATAAAAGTCTGATAACAATCGTTTGGCATTCATTTGTCAACAGTCAGATTGGCCGAGCGGTCTAAGGCGCCAGATTTAAGCTCTGGTTCCCGAGAGGGAGCGTGGGTTCGAACCCCACATCTGACAAATATAATTTTTTTTTTATTTTATTTTAATTTATTTTCTTTAACAGTTAGAATTGGTGAGTTGAAGAAGTTGCACTCTATACACGCGTGATTGTAAATAGACAAATAAAAAAAAACAATGTCTTTGTCGAATTTGTAATTCCTACTAATTTTTGTTTACAATGAAGAAAAACCCTTAGACCATTATTTCGAATGTCAAAATAAAGATAATAATTTTGCGTTTAAAAATCTTCACTTTTATTTTTATGGCATTGAAACCTAAGGTATATTTTAACTGTGTTAAAAATCTATAAATACATATATCAAAAAATACAAAACATATTTTCAGAAAATTTTTGAAAGAAATATATCCTGCAAATGTTAAATCGTATGGAAAAAAGTGTTATAATTTTTTTTTTTTAATGATATATTTTGTGTTTAAAATAGGTTTAAATTCCTATTCTTTAACTTCACCATTAAAAAAAAAAAATACTAAAAAACTGTTCGTTCATCGAACAGCGTATCGTAGAACGAAATTTTTCGTTTATGATTTCGTTGTGTCATTTTTATAGGGATTTTTCGTTTCGCATCAGCAGCATACTAGGCTAAAGCTCTTATCGAAGGAAAAAAAAATAGTTATACCTATTTTGTAGAAAATCTTATGATCTGCAAGGCTTACATGAAGTAAGTATATTTCTTTGGCGTTTACATTTAAAAAGTCATTCATGAAAAACCGATGAAATTATGGCTAATGCGTGGAACTGTCAAATCGACAAATCTTAGGAGAAATTCAAAAATCCTCTAAGAGTTTCACTTGTCGTGAAAAACAACCGCATGCCATTCGGATTCAGCAAAAAATTGTAGGGATCCTCCATTCCTGTTGACAACAAGCACAGAATCGTTGAGAATATTGTAAGTCACGCCACCAAAATTTTATTTTTTTTTATTATACTACACACGCCATAAAATAATTTTCAATCCCATCAAATCCTAACCCATACCCGCACTATCTCTACGCGGGCTGCGCATAGTTATATAATTCCCAATAATAAAAAAATAATTTTGTGTGTCTTTCTGTTGACATAAAGTAAAGCTTTAAATTTTTTTAAAACAATAAATTTATTGCAAGAAGCTTAGTACAAACAACTTACTTAATTAATTAACTGTTTACTTTTATTTTTAGAAAAAAAAAAAGATAAGAGTCTGTGAACTTGATAATGAAAAGTTTGTGGGTAATATATTTTAGCGCGTGATATGTATTATGTAGGTAAATATTAAAGCATAACAGCATTAGATAATAGATCTCAAATTTTTTTTGGAAAAAATACTGATTTAGTTGTTTAGTTTTCATGAATTTTTTAGATCCAAAGTATTCTGTAAATGATACTAATATAATAACGTTTATTTAATTTTTACTTGATTAGTAGGGCAAATATAATAAACCTACATATTAGTTTCGTGTAGTTTCTGCACGAATAATGGAGAAATCTAAAATAGTTGGTTTTTGTTAACCGTCGAACTCTTTGATGTCTGATGTGTACCTGTGATTAACCATTATCTAGCTATTTTGAGCTCAAAATAAAAGACTATCTAGTAGAATTTAAAAAAACATCAAAGACATTTCCGCAGTGCGATTTTGTTTGCAAAAACCTGAAATACAGTTTTCTTACAAACGCTCTATATGGTCAATACAGGTGTATGAAGTTTTATCAAAATAGTTAGAGCCGTTTTTGAGAAAATTAAAAAAACCGAAACATTTTGTATAGTAGCTACCTGCTCTAGATGATCTAAATCAAAAATTTGAATTTTCCTCCTATAGAATCACATAAAAATTTCGTCAGTAAATCGAAAAACCGTTCCTATAAATGTATGAAAGCTTAATCATCTTACTTTTTTCCTGAAACCATTTATAGCACTGTAGGAGTTTTGCTTGGCAACAATTTAAATTATGTTTAGAATCAGCAGTTACTGTGTATTCACATGTAGTATGTAATTTATACGGATTACGCAATGTTTTCCACCTCGACAAAAATAGCAGTAGAATAGCCAAAAATTATTCCTTAGTATACTTAACTAATTGAATGTCAAGTTCAGACTTACGAGTAATAAAAAAAATTCAAATATTTAATAGACAGGTAACTGTTTGTACAAATTAACTTAACATGTGCGTCAACAATAAAACGGTATTCGTAATTGTCAAAAGAATATTTTTTACAATCAGTTTTAGTACATTGTTAATCATGTGTGTTGTTAGTTTTTGCATAAAAATAAATATTTGAAAAGAGATGATAAGAAATACACGTTTTGAACTCAGAACTCAAAGTCAAGGTCAATTGGATTATTTTTATAGGTAAACTTATATTTTTGTGTTACTTTCAATCTGAAAGAACTTTTTATTCATAGTAAGAAGGTTCCGATATTTAGAATTTGGTATAGTAAATAAAATCGCTACTGAAAAGCACTACATTTATATTTACTCTAAGTTTAGGAACCTCAGTGGAGCCATAAGCGAGATATTAAAAATAAATTACTTATTTTTATTTCTTAAAATTATTAATTTATTACAAATCTTTGTTTTTTTTTTCATAAATTAAACAGAGTACCTAATGGCCCATGGCTGCCTGCCGGTAAAATTATAAAAAAAACTCCTTTTTTTTATTTTGCTTTTTTAGTGGATTGGAAATATGAACATTAATTTTTCCAAGTCAGATCATTTCTTTCAAAAAATCTGAGGTGCGATATGATTCTGATCAACATTGTGGTATTGGAAATTTTACATGATATGTAATCTCATTCCTGCTTCTTGAAAAAAAAGGTAAAACGTGTTATTTTATTTTATTTTTATTAAATACTAATTAGATTGTAAAAATAGCTTATTAATTTATAATTTATTTTTGCGTGTAGTCAAACTTATGATTATGTCAACTTAATATAAAGCAAATTTTAATCATTGCAGGCATATGAGGAAAAATGCCGTGAAAATCGTCAAGATGCTGGTGTTGTAGTGGTTGTTGTAGATGTTGTTGATGTTGTGCTCGTTGTTGATGTACGACACCATCTTTGGTTGTATTTGCATTTCTTAAAAAATAAGAAAAATCCTTCTGTTTGTGGAACGATGCACATAACGCTTACGAAAAGCAAGAAAAATACAACTTTGAAGTTCATGTTTAATGTGATTTGAGGTAAATACCAAACAAAACTGGATGAAGAAGCAGTCCTAAACATGATATTTATACTAAACCATGTAGGTACTTTGATCAACAATTTGTACATGCTTTACAAAAAACAAATCAAAGTATTTACTTCCTCTTACAGATATGCACACCTAATTACATTCATATATGTAAATTTTACAAAATCTCTTTATAATTATAGCCTTAGAACAATTATTAAAATCTTAAAGTGTGTTAGGTTGGTTACAAATTAACCTTGACTTAGTTTCAAGATCAAAACAACTTGAAGGTTTGTATTTGTTTATTTTTTTTTTTGGTATTTGTAGACACGTGTAAATATTAGGTTAATGTATCAAATATTTGATTATACCAACATTTTTTTTTTCATTTTGTACTAAGCAGCAAAGCAAAAGTCTTTGAACTCAATGAGTATGTTTGATGCTATTTGAATAGATGGAACCCATAAATTTGTTTGTATCCTTATATCATAGTTGTAACGACAATCACAAAAACCAAATGACCTTTTGTCATCATCAAGTAAGAAAAATCTACCTTCTAAACTACTATAATGTTGTTATAGAAATCGAATGACACTTACTAGGTTTAAAATAAATACTTCGCATTTATACATAGGCACATTTTAATTTAATGTGTTCTTCCGCTTCCGCAAACAAAAGACATAATATGAGGCCATCAGAACCATAGTGGTCTAACTGATTTTTGCACTTATTTTTAAAATGGCGTGAACTTGGAATACAGAATTTTGGATTTCTAGAATTTCGTATTTCCAGCACTTTGTTATACAGAATTAGGAATTTACAGAATTTTCAGATACAAAATTTTGGAAACCGAATTTTGGAACACACAGAATTATGATCCCGGGGTATTCAGATATTTCTACTAGATCATAGTAATCTGATACACACAGGCACAAGTAGTTTCATATACCTACGCTAAGAGCACCAAGTATTTTGCTGATTAGTGAGTAAAGTTTCTTAGATTCATGTGGTATCACAATAGACATAGGACATACCATACGGTTTAAGTATGTCAGTTTCCCTGCCACTAAATTTACTGCAAGGGGAGTAGATTTATAAATATTTAAAAAAAAAAATGCAAGACTCTTGAAAAATATTTGACTCAAACACGTGGTAATAACAAAATACTTGCTAGCCCAGAGAACTGATTTTGTTTTTATTAGAATATACAATACCTATGTATGTAATTATTTCTCCATGATGATTTAATATGTAGAAAAAATTGTGTTAACCAAACTGGCCTTCAACAAGATTTTTAACTACACAGATAAGGAAGCAGCACATAATAAACAGTATTCTCAAGACCGTTGATTAAAGTGTATAAAAAGCAAATCCAGGAATACTTTTTCAATCAGTCTTCTTTCGCATTTAATATAATACCAAGTAAGATCAAAAACATGAACTTCAAAGTTGTATTTTTCTGCCTTCTTGTGTGTCTGATGTGCATTGTTCCACAGACAGAAGGATTTTTCTGGTATAAGAAATGCAAATACTTGCCAAGATTGTGTCGTACATCAACGACCAGCACAACATCAACAACATCTACAACAACCACAACAACGCCAGCTTCCAGATGAGTTCAAATTGTGCTTCTCCGCCACCACTGAATAAAATTAATACTATTAAGGTTTTCTTATCATAGAATAAGTCATAATTAATTTATTATATTTATTTATTTCGTCAATCAAGTTACAGTAACTTTATAAAGACTACGGTAAAAATAAATGAAATAATATTACAATAAGTTTAATTTATAATGAATTCAGTACTTCAATCTTAATATCTAACCTACTTTTATTGAAATCAATTATATTATCAAATTCATTATAAGCAATACATGATTCAGTTATTGGATTATGTTTTGCATAACTTGTACTATGATACGGAACATAAAAGAAATCACCATCTCTTGGTCGCAAACTGCGAGAAGGTGCATATATATTGAACAATGATAGTAACACCGGGCAATCAATATTTGAACTAAGGATATCGAAGGCAAAGAGTACAGAATATAATTTTCTTCTCTTTACTAGAGGCTTTAAATCAATTAAATTACATCTGGTCTCATAAGACGGGATAGTAGAATTTCTAAATATCCTTCGCAAAGCAAACTTAGTAAACTTTTTCTGGATTTTTTCAATCCGATTGATACTTGATTGAGTATAAGGATTCCATATAACGCAACAGTACTCCACCAACGGTCTTACAAGGGATAAATAAAGAGTTTTTAAAGTATAAGGATCTTCAAAAGACTTTGAATTTCGAATTACGAAACCCAGCATAGAGTTTGCTCGTGAAATAACGTGGTCCACATGAAGTGAAAAAGTCATGTTAGAGTCAAAAATAACTCCAAGATCTTTTTGACTTATTAATCTTTGTAAAGAGTGTGTTGAACTGTGAAGTAATTCACTATCGCTGGTTCGTAAATTTTTATTTCACCAATTCGACTCGACGATTCTCAGAAATAGAAGACAAGAAAAAGATGGTTTGTATGCCACAGTAAAAGATTCCTTTTGGATTGAAAGGCACGTCTTACCTCTAAGAGAATTTATTCAAGAAGGAAGTTGAAGCTTTACAAAATTAGTACAGTCAGTTCCGATTACTAGTTACAATGTGTTTATGTATATATAATATAAATAGTGACATCTTTTGGAAAATACAATAATATAAAGAGTACTAAAATTGAACAGAGATGTACTTAAGTAAGTAGGTATTTCAAATGAACATTGCCGGCCGCCTTGCAGCATTGGCTGTAAAACCGTTATTAGAAATCAAATAATTAATTGACGAATAATATATACATATATATATATTTTTTTTTTTAAAGAATTTAGATAAAGGTTTGTACGATACAATTAGCTTATATAATTTATAATATATATAGAAAAATTAAATGCGAGTATTTATTTCAAGATAGATGCAAATAAATATAAGTTGATACCTATTCGGAATTAATTTTCAATTTAATTTTTTTTTTTTTTTTTTTTTTTTTAATAAAAATTTAAAAAAAAATGATGCATGCATTCACACAACAAAGAAGTTAAATTCAGTTTGAAATTGTAGGTGGGGATTCAGTTTGAGGTTCAGGTTTCTGTTCAGGCTCAGGTTCGGTTAAGATGCAAAGTTTTGTAATAGGTCGGGTTATGACTCCGTTTTGAGTCCTTATTTCTACAACACGAACCCTTTCATCAGGTCCTGGATAGACTTTAGTTATGCGGCCAAGACGCCATTCGTTTGGGGGGAGATTCTCATCTCTTATAACGACTAAATCATTCAACGTGATGTTGCGTTTTGGATTTTTCCATTTGTATCTTTTATGTAATTCCTTAAGATACTCATCTTTCCATCTACGACAAAACTGATGATGCAGAACCTTAATACGTTCCCATCTTTTGATGCAGGTGAGGGACTTTTCATCTACGGCAGGTTCTAAAGGTGATAATAAGGGGCCGCCACGAAGAAAATGTCCGGGAGTTAAAGGCGGAATATCTGCTGAGTTTTCGGAAATAGGAGATATGGGTCTAGAATTAAGACAGGCTTCTATTTTAACAAGAAGAGTCGAAAATTCTTCGAAAGTGAATTTATAGTTACCAGCTACTTTTCTGAAGTGAAGCTTAAAACTTTTAACTCCTGCCTCCCAAATACCGCCCATGTGTGGGGCACCAGGTGGTATGAATTTCCACTCGAGGTTTCGATCCAGGTATCTTTCAGATACTTCGTCGGAAGCAGACTTTAAAAATTGTTTGTATTCATTTGAAATAACTTTACTGGCACCTACAAAGTTGGTTCCATTATCAGAGAACACGGTCTTTGGTATGCCACGGCGAGAAACAAATCGACTAAATGCACCTAAAAAGGTTTCGGTACTCATATCGCTCGCGGCTTCTAGGTGAATCGCTTTAGTTCCAAAACACACGAAAAGACATACGTATCCTTTGGATATGCGGCAATTCCTACCGGAAAAACTTTTTATCAAATATGGGCCGGCAAAATCAAGTCCTGTATAAGTAAACGGTAAGGTTATAACTGTTCGTTCAAGGGGCAAAGCGCCCATGATTTGGGTTTGTGATTTCCTTTTATGTACCTTGCAAGGCTTGCATAAATGGATGCACTTTTTAATAAGACTTTTAACTCTGGGTATATAAAACTCACACCGAATCATTCGGAGCAGAAGTTGGTTTCCGCCATGCAATGTAATACGGTGCAAATAATCAACATAAAGTTTAGAAATTACGGCTTCATAAGGAAGTAAGATAGGATATTTTTCATTGTACGACAGAGTTGAGCAGGAAAGTCTGCCATCAGAACGAATTATATGATTTGTGTCCATAAAGGGATTCAAGTTCAGAAGTCGACTTCTGTTAGAAACGGGTTCCTTTCCCAAAAGTTTTAGGTAATCTGGTTGATAATAGAGATTTTGGGTCAAACGAATTATAAGCCCTTTCACATGATACATTTCGCTTTGAGAAAGGATTTTTGTTGAATAACGAAAGAACTTTCTGCAGCGAGGGTGTGTTAGATGGAAGAAGCGAAGAACATAGCTCATTACTCTTAATAGTCTTGTCCACGAAGAAAATCTACTAATTATTGTTTCAACATTTGATAAAATTAAACTATTGTAAATTTTGATTGGTCGTCGCTCCAAATCATCTTCACCTTCAGTTTTTAAAAGAGACTGAGGCCAAAGAGACTGGGGCTTGCAAAGCCAGGAAGGACCATTCCACCATAAGTTGTTGGTTTTGAGTTCCATCGGTGAAATACCTCTGGTTGCTAAATCTGCTGGATTTTCGGCTGACCGAATATGTCTCCATTTTATATAAGGAAGATCAGTTTGGATTTGAGATATGCGGTTGGCCACAAAAGTTTTCCAGGTGCAGGCTGGTTTATCTAACCAAGCCAATACTATTGTACTATCCGTCCAACAATATAAATCTTGACTGGGACATTTTAACTTGGTTATGACTTTACTAAAAAGTTTTGCCAAAAGAACCGCACCACAAAGTTCAAGCCTTGGCAAAGGAATTTGGTTAACGGGAGCAACTCTACCTTTGCAGCATATTAAATGAGAAGACCAAGTGTTTTCTTTGGTTTGAATGCGTAAGTAAAATGCAGCTGCATATGCGTGCTCGGAAGCGTCACAAAAACCATGGATTTGAATTGGATTCGATGGGTGGTATAGTATCCATCGAGGGACTTGGATGTTTTGTATGAATGGTAGGGAAGTAAGAAAGGATTTCCAGCGGCGACACGTTAGGGGCTCAATTGGTTGGTCCCACGACGTCCCGTCACGCCAGACTTGTTGCATTATTATCTTCGCAGTAATAATAACAGGGGCTAACCACCCAGCTGGGTCAAATAAACGTGCTATTACTGACAGCACAGATCTTTTCGTAAGGTCATGATCGGATGCAACAGTTTTAAAGAAAAATTGAAAGGCATCATGCTTCGCATTCCATTGAATACCAAGTGTTTTGGATACACTTTTATCTTCTAGATTTAAAATATCTTCATTAAAAAGATGCGATGTTGGGATTGTGTTTAGAAGATCTCGACAATTTGATGTCCACTTTCTTAAAGGGAACCCGGCAGAGTTCAGAGCTTCGATCAACTCCTTCTGTGCTTTTAATCCGGCAGCAACATTATGAGCACCAGAAAGAACGTCATCAACATAAAAATCTTCCCTTAGAATTGCAGAAGCAAGAGGAAATGTATGTTGAACATCTTCAGCTAGCTGTTGTAAGGTACGAATAGCCAAGAATGGTGCACAATTGACGCCAAATGTTACCGTCTGCAATTCATATGTCTTTTCCCTTTTATCTTCAATCATAGGGTTCCGGAACCAAATTCGTTGATACGGAGTGTGATCAGAATGAACTCTAATCTGACGATACATTTTCTCAATATCTGCATTAAATACATAGCGATATAAACGCCAATTCAAAATTAAAGTTGTTAAGTCGGATTGTAGCACAGGACCAGTGTGCAATAAATCGTTCAAACTTACACCCGTATTTGATTTGTTAGACGCGTTGAAAACAACGCGAATTTTGGTCGAAATGCTATCTGGTTTGATAACCGCATGGTGGGGCAGATAGAATGAGCACACCTTGCTGTCATTAATTATTTCATTGGGAGGAACGACTTGCATATGGCCCAGTGTAGAATATTCTGCAAGCACCTTATTGTACTCTGCATACAAATCAGGTTTGTTTTTAAATGATTTTTCCATACGTTGGAACTGTTTTAAGGCTATGTCTCGCGAAAGACCTAATGCTGGTGTGGGGTTTTTAAAAGGAAGACGAATTGTGTAACGGCCATCAAGGCCTCTCGAAGTCGTCTTGCAATACAGATTTTCACAAAACTTGTCTTCTTCGGAGAGAGGTTTGGAATCGGAAATATTCTCAACCTCCCAAAACTTTTCAATCTGTTGGTCTAAAGAAATTTCATTAAAATATGAGACGAAAGTTGAACATGAACGTACGTTTTCTTGAATAGGGCCAGATAAAACCCAACCAAATATTGTATTTTGGGCCATAAGTGAACCCAAAACATTTGTTTGTAATCCATCTCTTATAATAGAGGGGTATATATCCATTCCGATAACCAGGTCTACCTTTGAACTTTCATAATAATGAGGATCCGCTAAAACAAATTCAAATGGAACCGAAATTTCTTTTGGGATTATTAACGGTGGGTAAATTACCTGTGAGTTTTTTCAAAACCAAAGCGTTTGCGAATAGACTAAAATCAGGATCGCATTTTGAACCTAAATGAATAGAACAAATCTTTGAGGCAGTTGCAGTCACTACAGAACTCATGCCAGAGATATGAGCTTGAATGGGTTTTACAGGTAGATCCAATCTTTTTTGGGCAGCTTCAGAAATAAAAGTTACTTCTGATCCTGTATCCAAGAACGCTCGCAACGTAAATATACTTCCTAGGTGATGTACATGCACTAACGCTGTTGCTAACAAAATGGTTTTATTGTTTTTTGAAAAGTATGACTGAATATTTGCTGAACTTATATTTGGGATTGGATTTTCAGTGGACTGTATAAATTTATTTTGGAATTTATTCTGTAAATTGGGTTGGTTAACAGAAGAAGAATTGCTAGGAATTGATTGAAACTGAGAGTCGGTCCCAGTAGGGATATGAAGCATTGTGTGATGCTTTTGCTTGCAGTACATACATGTATGGACGCTCTGGCACTTTGGCTTCAAATGAGAAGATGATAAACAATTATTACAATACTTTAGAGCATTAACTTTGGAAATTCTATCTGGAATCGACATTTGAACGAAAGTTGGACAGATTCGAAGAGGATGGTTGTTATTGCAAAGTTTGCAACTATAGCTTTTCGTGTTTGTATGAAACGATCGATGTTGCTTTGGTTTATCAGTATTTGATTTGAAAAAATTCATTTTATTCAGTTCATTTGATTTTAATTGGCACTTTATATCAGAAACAGTTTCTAACACTCTGTAACGATTTGTGAGAAAATTATCCATTGCCGACCAGGATGGAATATCTCTAGGATTTTCTAATGATTGCTCCCATATAGAAAGTGTTTTTTCAGGGAGTTTATTTGAACACAAAAATACTAAAATAGGATCCCAAAAATCAGTATTAACTTTATGAGCCTTAAGAATTGAGAGACTGTCATTTATCTCACGTTGTAAATTTCGAACACCCTTTCCGGATTCTACTGAAATATTTGACAAATTAAAAAGATTTTTCAATTGATTGTTTACCAAAATTCTTTTATTTTCAAATTGATCAGTTAAAGCCTTCCATGCTAGTTCAAAACTATCCGCTGTAAGAGGGAATCTTGAAACAATGTTGTTTGCCTCACCCTTTGTTTTTGAATGAAGATGAAATAATTTTTGAACCGAACATAGTTTAGGGTGATTTATATATACAGCCGTAAACATGTCACGAAATGCTGGCCAAGTCAAATAATCGCCGTAAAATATGTCGGTGTCACAAGCAGGAACTTTAATGCACTGCAAAGACCCAAGACGTTCACCCGGAGCAATCTCCGGAGGTGATGAAGTATTATGTAAAGAAGGCGCAGCTGCAGCATTTCCTGTTACCGAAAGTATAGGAGAGGCGTTCATTTGCATATCATCGGCTTTAATCAAATTGAGTTTTTTAATTGAGTCTATTATTTCACTTAGACACTGTATGTATGTATTGCCAGATAAAAGATACTTGGCCTTAACAGATTCTAAATCTGCATCTGACAGAGCATCATCTGCATCGGGATCAGAAAGTAAACAAATCGTATACACTTTTTTAATATCAGACCACAGGTCTTTTAATTCTAATTTTGAAGCTTCTAATTTTGAAGGACTTTGATCCACCAGTGAAATCGTTTGGAAATTTGTGCAAAATGCAACCAGCTGATCAGCAGCAAGTATAAATTTGTTTAGGGTAGAAATGGACATGATGTAAAAATCTTAAAACAAATAACGAGATTAAATGAAACTCACCCCAAGAACTTGGAAAAAAATCACAAATAAAATTTAAAATTTCCTATAACAAAACTTTGTACCGGTATGTACCTATACATACGCTCAGGACGAGAAGTATCCTCACAATCACTTAATTTAATTACTTTTATTTATTTATATTTTTTTTTTTTTTTTTTTTTTTTTTTATAATAATACCACTTCTTTACGTGTGCATGCAAATATCATTTACGATTTTCTATAAATAGGTAGGTACTAAGATTATTGCATTATTTATTTACTATTTTTTTTTTTTTTTTTTTTAAGTACCTTATTTCCTTAAAGAGAATTTAAATTAGAAATTTTAATAAAAAAAAATAACTAAAGAAAAAAAGCACCGATCTTACAAATAAATGCACGCACCTGTTTCAAATTGGAACTGATTGTAGCTGTTCGTGATGATCGTGGTTGATTTGTGTTGCAAAACCGGTTGTTCGTCTTACGGGTTTTTTTTCGACAGCTTGATAATAACGGGAGCTTTTTTTTTTTTTTCTTTTTTTTTTTTTTTTTTTGTATCCCTCGCTGTGAACGGTGACTGGATATTGATCGGTGATGATGTCGGAGAGCTTAGGCGATCATTTTTTTTTTATGATCGATGCGATATTCTTTTTTTTTTTTGTATGATGAAGTGGATCGATGAATGATGAATGTGGGAGATCAGTAGTTTTCTGGGGAATGATCTAGGGATCTAGCACTTCTCATCGAATTTTATTTCTTTTTTCTTCCGGTGTGAATTTAGGAATTATTACACTTCTAATATGGATATCCTAGGGTTCGTCTATGTTGTACCTATGTAGCTACTTTGACTTCAACGTGGTGTAGGTATTTGAAATTAATACAAGTTTTAGCGAACTTGTATGAGTATGGATAATATGATGTGTAGCAAATGAAGCAGGGTGCAAAAAGCTGTTTTTTGACTGCTTATGGCTTATAAGTTGTAGGTAACTTATTTGTAGATAAATGTAGGCAAATGGTGTCTTCCGATGATAATCAATCGATGGAATTGGATGGAATAAATTGGTTGATGATAAATTGATGCACTATAAGCTCGTGATCTAAATGATCGTGGCGATAGCAAGATATAGGGATCTTGTTAGATGAGTTAGAGGTCCAATTTATGCAGCAAATATATAGGGATTTGCTTTTAATTTATATTTAAACAAAATTCGGCTCGATGGACCAATGTTGAACTGTGAAGTAATTCACTATCGCTGGTTCGTAAATTTTTATTTCACCAATTCGACTCGACGATTCTCAGAAATAGAAGACAAGAAAAAGATGGTTTGTATGCCACAGTAAAAGATTCCTTTTGGATTGAAAGGCACGTCTTACCTCTAAGAGAATTTATTCAAGAAGGAAGTTGAAGCTTTACAAAATTAGTACAGTCAGTTCCGATTACTAGTTACAATGTGTTTATGTATATATAATATAAATAGTGACATCTTTTGGAAAATACAATAATATAAAGAGTACTAAAATTGAACAGAGATGTACTTAAGTAAGTAGGTATTTCAAATGAACAGAGTGATTTTCAATTTTGTAATCAAAACAAGCGGGATTAGCTATTTTTGAAAAAGTAACAACACTGCATTTGTTATTGTTGAAAAATAGCCCATTAATTTTACACCAATTAACTACATTATTAAGATCAAGTTGAATTTTGCTTGCATCTAGTGAAGACCTTACAATACTAAAAATCTTAAGATCGTCAGCATACAAAAGACACTTTGAGTAGGAAAGATATGCTGGTAAATCATTAATAAAAAGAATATAAAGGAGTGGACCAAGGTGGCTACCCTGAGGTACACCCGAAAAGTTTATTATTTCTTTTGAAAGTACATTTCCAATTTTCACAAATTGTTTTCTGCCAATCAAATAACTTTTAATCCAATTAAGGAGTGCGGAGTGAAACCCAAACAACTCAAGTTTTTTTACAAGAACGTTGTGCTGCACACGATCGAAAGCCTTTGCAAAATCGGTGTAAATAACATCAATTTGTAATCGCTTTTCCAAACTACAAAAACAGTAATTTGTGAAAATAGACAAATTAGTTGTTGTCGATCTTCCACTCACAAAACCATGTTGCTGCTCAGAAATATAATTACGAACTAAACTATAAAGTTTGTTTTTCACAATTGCTTCGAATACTTTAGGGATCAGCTGAAGTTTAGCGATAGGTCTATAATTTTCAACAGATCCCTTAGAACCAGATTTGTGCAGAGGTGTTATTAAAGAATATTTCCAGGTATCTAAAAATATACCTTGACTCAAAGACAAATTAAAAATATAGCAGAGCGGGGCAGCTAGATTAAATCTACAAGATTTTAGAAAAAGTGGCGGAATATTATCCGGTGCAACAGAAAAACTGTTGTCAAGAGATGATAAAGCTATCAACACATCATCTATAGATAAATATAGACTTCCAGCATCAATATTAAGACCTACATTTTTAAAATTTGTATCAAAATTAATCCCCAAGTCCATAAAATTAGATTGAAAAAATGAAGCAAAATTATTACAAATATCATTAATATTGTCAGAAGAGACACCATTGTAGGACACATTGGATGGAATTCCTAGCGATTTCCGTTTTGTATTCAAAAATGACCAAAAACATTTAGAATTATTTTTAATCTTTGTCTCGAGAGACCAAATATACTGTTTATAAGTAAACTTTTTCAGAAATTCGTACTCTTTCCTTGTTCGATAAAATTGTTCACGAAAAGCAACTGAAGATTTACTTTTTTTATGAAGTTTATTCAAAACATTTTTAAGTCTGGATAAACTTTTATTAAACCAAACAGGTTTTTTTGAATTTGGTATATGTTTTATAGGAACAAAGTTTTTAATAGCACAATCTAAAATGTTCCGAAGCGTAGTAAAGGCTATATTCAAATTAGTACAGTTAAAAATTTGTTGCCAATCAAGTGATTCTAAATACCTATTCATTGAGACAAAATTTGCATTTTTAAAATCATGTTTCTGAATAGCTTTATAAGTAAATTGTGATTCAATCAAAACAGAAAAATTAAATGTAATTTCAAGTGCCTTATGATGAACACTATTTTCAAGTAAATTAAAGCCAGCTTCATCTAAATGAGCTTCAAGATTCTTGTCAATAAAAACTAAATCTAGAATACGCCCTATGGAATTATACACATCATTAATTTGGTACATATTTAAAGCAATTATGTTATCAATTACATTGTATTCAAAATCTTTAGATACATTATAAGGAAACATTTCTTTTTCATCACTTGAAAATAACCATTTGACATCAGGTAAGTTAAAATCACCAAGAATTACGAAATAACAATTTTCACCTATAATTTTTGCAACGTCTTTAATATTTTTTATATGAGCATCATAAGTGGAATAGTGAGATGCAGGAGGAATATATGAAACAAAATAATATATATGAATAGTTATATGAGAATGTAAAATAGGTAAATCTACACATACACATATTTGCTCAATACTAGTATTAGATAAAATAATTTCACTACTTATGTAATTAGAGCGAATAGCAAATAAAATACCACCTCCTCTGCTTAAGCCAGTCTGGATGCAGCAACGATCTTTACGAAATACATTGAAATCCGATGTGAAGAATTCGCTAGTGAGAAAACTATCATTCAACCATGTTTCAGTAAGAGCGATTATATCGTATGAACAATCAGCAGCAGCAATAAAAAAATCATTTGATTTTGTCCTCATACCTCCAGCGTTATGATAATACATGGAAAAGCATTTGTTTGATGCAGCAGCAAAAGACTGTTTGTTTACGTTGGCACATTTTGTTGTTTTCGATGCGACCAGTTTTTTGGACGTCTCACAAATTCTTTAATCTGGACACCAACAGGCCAGAAAGATGGTTGAAGAGCAGCACTAAATAATCCAGCTGGAATTCCAAGTTTAAAGTTTATAAAACTATATATCTATATATACTATCTATTATATTGCAATAAAAATTGACGAAACAAAACACTTGGCTTTATTTTCAAGTTTAAAAAAATACTTGAAGTAAATTATATTAACATTAATTTTCCTAGCGCCTTTTGGACAGTTTTCATTTGATTTGAGATATAAAAATTGCGAGTTTTTATATATTTTAATTAAATAATTGGAATTAGGAGCCACAAACCACTTATAGCCCTTCCACACTATCCCATCGAGTATTAATACAATGTCAAAAAAAGTGTGATAGAATTACTAACGACTGCCAAATTTGTGTCAAGAAAACGATATTCATATTTTGCTTCCGCACTTGCATCTAAAGAATCAATTCAGCATAACCTCAAAGTAAGTTCGATAGAATGTGTGATGGTTTTAGAACCAATCCTAAAAATTTTCATGTATTAACACATGTCAAACTGTGTGAGATGGGCTGTCAAGTCGTGTGGGATGAAATAATTTCATATTTTGTTTCCACACAGGATTTACTTTCCACTTTTTTGACATGTGTTGATACTCAGTGGGATAGTGTGGAAAGCCTTTTATTAAATTTTTGAACGTTAAATAAACGAAATAAAAACAAAAATACATTATTAGTTTTTATAAAAAAAAATCACCAATTAAAATTGCCCGAAGTCAATATCATTATCGCTAACAAAAAATTTCCCAGGGAATTTTTCCCTCGTTCAAATAACATTGGGAACGTAAACGATGCCTAAAAGTTTCCCTCCGAATTTTTGACATCGCGAATAAATTTTCCAGGGGAATTTGGCTGTCATTAGATTGAATTTTTACTCCCTGGGATATTCACGATAGCAGAAAAAATTTCATGGGAATAAAATATTCCGTGGGAAACAACAATTCTTCGGCCCGGCAGATTTCCGATAGGGACCATTGTGTATTCTCAAGATATTCCAGGCTAAAAACCTTTTTTAACAATTCTAACCTCAAACGTGGAAAAATTTTAAAATTTTCAATTCAACAAATCGGATCAGACAAACAAATCACACAGACGAAAATATAAAGTAATAGCCGACCCGTGCTCGCGTTACTTCGCAAGCTTTAAATATACTTATTAATATGAGTAGGTTAAAGTATATCAAATGCTCCATGAGACCAACCGCAATTTTTTTACTATATTATTAACAAACATTTTATATACATACTTTCATATGCTTTCCGTAACCAAATAAAAAATTTTATTTTCTCTCACTGAGACTGAAGCAGTTTTCAAAAAAATAGACTTTGTTGATGTTCGAACATGCACAGTATCTGTGAATTTTAAAATTATTTTTTATTTCAAAGCTTCTGTATATACGTAATGTAATATTAACAGTTTTATTATTTTCCGGAAGAAGTAAATACTGATTTATTTTTGAGCCCACTCTTGAAAGGGCGACATAAAGTTGACCATGAGAAAAACCATTTTCCCTAAGATCGACCCCAATAAATTTGAATGATTGATCCTGAGCCTAGTTAATTATCATACCGAAACATGGTTTAACAGGAAATTGCAGTCGTCTTAATTGAAATGGGAGATCCGTTGGTATCATTGGTATCCTGGGAAGAAGGGCATATTTTCCTACTGCAGGTCCGGTAAGAATTTTAAGTTGTATAATGTTCTTGCAAAGCTTTTTAACTTGGAGTCGTGGGCCATTGAACAGGTTTGAGGGACTGAGATTCCTGATTTTTATCATTACAGGTGTACTAATTTTTAAATTTAATTTGTACGGTGGAAGACCTGCTGGGTTGAGAGAATTGAGGAGTTATTGAGGGTATTTCAACATTTTCTTTTTGCATCTTTGGATTGCCTCTGAAGTTTGTTTTTCTCTTGACTATTTTATATATTCCGGATATTAATTTAGGTAAAAAGAAGGGCAATAAACTAATTTTTCAAAATGATAAAAAAAAACAGTCACAATCCCCTTAGGCGGACAAATTCTTACGACCGTAGATCTTGGATCTAAATTCCATACATTTTATGATCCCTTAAGCGGGCAAATATTAGCCGTGATTTGTTAAATTTAATTTCCTTAGGCGGACAAAAACTTTTTTTTAGTATGTTAATTGTTAATGTCAACGCTTATTTTCAGAAATACTTTAACATATATTTGTTTGCATTAAAAACGTTCCCCCTGATTCACAGCGACAAAATATGCGATGTCACCAAATCTCTATCTGTGATCAAATTCATAACAGATTTTATTTATGCTGCTGTAGGTAGTCTGTTCTTGTATCCTGTTTCTTGTATCTTAAGGCCGGGTCACACAGAGCGCGGTCCGGCGGTCTTTGTAAAAAATTAGGAACAAAATTTTCCCTTAGCGTTCTTTCCTTCCATGGTGACGTATTGAACGGCCCGTCGGCCCGCGTTCTGTGTGACCCAGCCTTCAATGTTCATTTTTAGTTTGAATGAATTAAGAATTAGCATTGTAGGTGCAAACATTGTTCATGATCATGATGCCAACTATACATTTCCTTTTATAAATAATTTTTATTTTTTCCCTTGGACGGACGACTCCTTTAGATGGACAAAAGTTTTGCGACCGTCACTGTCCGGCTAAGGGAGCTTGCAATGTCTCTTAATCCTTACTCCGCACTCATCTTGAAATCAGTGATGTTTCATTTTCATAATCTTTAGCAGCTTTCAGTAAATATTTTTTCATGCTTCTTTCTACTAAATGCCCTGCCCATTTTCCTCTCAAAATATGTACATTTATGTAACACTTCGGTTCACTGCAGAAGAAGCAAAAAATAAACACTCTACGCACGGCAGCGGTGCGGGTGCCCATACTTAAAATATGTAGATGTAGGTATGTTTGTAACATTTTAGTTCGCTCAAGAAGAAGGAATAAAAAATCAGTGGATGAGCGAACAATTGAGTGCACAGAGATTCAGAAGCAAATACACAAAAGAAAATGCACAAAACACGGAACGATAATGAAATGGAACAAAGCAGCGATTGAATCGAATTCATAAATGCAAAAATACAAAAAGTTGATACATTTATAATTTGTAAATACATTTATTTCTCAGCTGACAAGTACAGTTAAGAAATGATTTAGGGCTTAAAATTTGCTTAAAACTATTGTCCTTATACAAAAAATCTCACCTTTGTAAAATATTAAGCAGGTTTAAAAGCATAATTAAATATGTTGGTCAACTTCGACATAAAAGTGTACGAAATTTTCTTAAAAGTTTATAATCTAAATTCAACAAATAGGTATATTTAACAAATAAAAAATATCTATTTACAAGCTTTAAAGAATAAATTATAAAAATTGTTTCAAATAAATCGGTTGAATACTTTCTGAGACAAACGCGCACAAACTTTGTTTCGTCTTTATATAATAGTATAGATAATGTGATTAAGTTTTAACATTGTCTTTCTCAGGTCTCAGGTTCAATCCTCACAAAAATCAAGTATGTAAAATATAAGTTTTTTTGCAATTAAAACAAAATTTTTAACATTTCAGAATAAAAAGAGGCAGCTTCAAAACCCCTATAATAATGGAAGAAAATAACAAAATGAATACAAACACGAAAATTATCCTTGAATTGCAGGTTATCTGTAACCAACACTATTCGTGTTTGGAGTTAAAATATTTATTTTTTGGGTAGAAAATAAATATTGTATGTAACAAGCACTTTTTTGTTGCAGTTCCAAGGTTTTCTTTTTACTGACAAGTGACAAGATTATTAGTTTTCCATTTGATGACTTAAAATATTGGTCACAAACAACTTAAACGCTTGGTGCCTTTTATGGCTTGTGGTAAACATTTTTTTCCTTGTGAAAAAGAATTTTTTCTTTCAGTCAATATATGGGATATTCGCAAAAAAAAGTATATCACTTCTGGATAGTGATAAAAGGTCAGGTAATTTCAATAATTGGTCAGACATTGGTTTTTTTTAAATTAAAATTAAATTTTAAAAGTTTTTTTCAAGGTCACAGTATAAGGCTTTTAGCTTCATCTGAAAGTTTACTTAGTCCTCATAAAAGGTCAGCTAGTTTTTTTTTAAATCATTTTTTAAAGTTTTTTTAAGGTCATTAAAAGGTCAATTGAACTCTTGGTACCACATTTATGGGAACTAAATAAAAGACTTAATGTTTTCTTATCGAAAAAAAAAATAGACAAAAAAAATTATTGAAAACCATTTTGATTTAAATGCTGAAACACCGAAATTCGAAACGACTAAAACGAAAAAGTAGAAAAACGAAACAAACCATACCCCATCTAACAGAGTCACTTCCTTTGCCAAGCTCCAAATCTGAGCAAAAATGGCAGTTTCTGATTTTTTTGTACATGTGTCGTAAATATATCCATCGCGTCGTTCAGCGTGCTTTCGTATTTCCAAGATGTGTTACTTCGAACATTTTGCTTTTCGAGGATTTGATTTTCGAGCATCTGTCGTTCGAACATTGTGTTTCTGTCGGGCTCCCACTTATTCAATGTGTTATATTTGAAAAATATATTGAAACATTATGGCCTTCCTCGTTCTAGGTTTGAAGTTATAGGAAGACCGCATTCAATTTTCTTTGAAAATCTACACAAAATGTTATCAACAGAGTGATATTAAAAGTCTAATTCATGATTCTTGAAAATAAAAATTAAATTTTCTTGCTTAGTTTTTATTTTATTTTTATTAAATATTAATTAAATAGATTTTAAGAATATCTTATTCTATAATTTATAATTGAATTTTGTGTGTAATAATTAAACTTATGATTATGCAAACTTAATATAGATATAAAGCAAATTTTAATCATTGATTTAGGTATAAGGAAAAATGCCGTGAAAATCGTCAAGATGCTGGTGTTGTTGTGGTTGTTGTAGATGTTGTTGATGTTGTGCTCGTTGTTGATGTACGACACCATCTTTGGTTGTATTTGCATTTCTTAAAAAATAAGAAAAATCCTTCTGTTTGTGGAACGATGCACATAACGCTTACGAAAAGCAAGAAAAATACAACTTTGAAGTTCATGTTTAATGTGATTTGTGATAAATACCAAAAAAAACTGGATGAAGAAGCACTCCTAAACTTGATATTTATACTAAACTATGTAGGTACTTTGATCAACAATTTTAACATGATTTACAAAAAACAAATAAAAGTACATACTTACTTCCTCTTTGAGATATGTAGGTACATATACGTATGTGCCTATTTTAGAAAATCCTCTTTGTAATTATAGCCTTAAAACAATGTTAAAATTTAACAAATTATTTACCTAGAACCATTAAATTTATCTTCACCTGTTCTAATGTTTTATTGGCTTACAGAAATATACAATTAGGTTCGTGGTTAAAATTCGCCTTGACTTAGTTTTAAAATTAGAACCTATATTTTTTTACTAATTTTGTAGACATGCTTAGGTAAAAATTAGGTCAATGTATCAAATATTTGCTAATATGTACCAACATTTGTTTTAATTTTGTATAAAGCAGTATAGGGCAAATAAAGTCTTTGAACTTGCTATTCGAGATTTGAGTATATTTGATGTTATGTGAGTAGATGGAAACTAAATTTGTTTGAATTTTTATATCAGTTACATATGTGTATTATATGACATATTACCTTCTGTCATCGAATAAACAAAACCTACTTACCTACTGTAATATGCTATATAGAAATCCATGGTCACATAGGTTTAAAGTAAATTCTTATCGCATTTAGGTACATACGTTTACGAATTTTAATAAAATGTGTTCTTTCACTTCCGCAAAGTTACAAATAAGTACATTATGTTTGTGCTATAAAAAATTGAACAAGTAGGTATATAATCAAAATGATATTATTCGATCGTTTTTCATTTTAGACAATTAGGATAGATTTGATTAAATTGCTCATTCTGTGGATAAGACTGGGATGTATATTAACTACATGATGACATCTCACAACCAACGTCGTCGTCGTCGAGACTGGTCACTTACTGGACTTTGAAGTAGTGAAAATGGAGATCCTTGGGTCAGAGTGGCATAATACATCTTAACGCTATATACGAGTTATTAAAGAAACAGAAACACTAAACATTATGCACATTAAAAACAACATGAGTCGCAAGAATGATAATCTTCGGAACATTCATGCGCATGCGCATTGGTTTCTGCCAGTAGATCATTAAACACATAATCGATACATTTTATTTCACAGACAATAACGACATAACGTAAGAAAGGGTTTTCAAAAAAAAAATATGTATTAAAGATTTTCTTAAATTAAAAAAAAAGTTGGAAAATGTCTTACGTCTGGCATATCTCAAGAACAATTGAGCCGTTGTTTACAGTGTTTCAGCCCCAAATGGACTTATTCCACTTTCAATAATAACAAATTATAAAAAATAAAAATCGAGAAAATTTAAGTCCATATATTTATAATTTAGCATTGTTTTACTAAATGGATTTTATAAGTATAAAAAACTTATATTCATGAACATCCAAATCTATAATTTACTGTACTCGTCATCTCATTACTTATTAATAACGACGTTTACGACGTAAGTTTAGGATTTTCGTGAACTTAAAAATCGAAATATGCGCTAAAAAAATTTGCTCTTAGAATGGAAAATATGCGCTTAAAAACATTTACCCTGATTTTTCCCAAAACAAAATTCATTAAGTTTTTATAAATAAAGAATTGAATTCAGTCATTCAACAAAAATTTGTCAAAATTAATGTGAACTTGGAAGAGTAGGTGCTCGCCAAACTGGAAGTTTCCAAAACGTCAATAACTTAAAGTTAGGATATATTTGTTATCAGTCTACTGTGGGATAATTTCCACTAAAATAAAAACAAACAATTTTACAGTATTATCTTACTTAATTGACCATTTACTGATTTTTTTTTCCAAAAGTGGACTTATGGCTATGGACTTCGGCTCAATTTCATTCTGTACATAATGACGGAATAAAGAATTGATAAGACTAAAAAAAATTCTTAAAATTGTTAAAAAAGGTTTTTAGCCTAGAATATCTTGAGAACACACAATGGTCCATATCGGGAATCTCGCGGGGAATTTTTCTTTTCCCACGGAATATTTTATTCCCACGAAATTTTTTCTGCTATCGTGAATATTCCAGGGAATTAATTCCCTTGAATAAAGATGCAATCCAATGACAGCTAAATTCTCCCGGAAAATTTATTCGCGATGGCAAAAAATTCGGAGGGAAACTTTTAGGCATCATTTACGTTGTTATTTGAACGAGGGAAACATTCCCTGGGAAATTTTTGTTCGCGATAATTATGTTGACTTCGGGCTAATTTGATTCTATACAATGCCGTATATTTAATTACTGATAGGGTTTGGAATAAAATTTAATTGACATTTTTTCTTATCAAACTGCTAAAAATTGTTCAAAAATATTTTCCTATTCCCATAATTAGGATAACCGGCCCAACTTTGGCCTTCACTTGATTGCAAACCTGATAAGGTTTCCGAATTTTTTTAATTTGTGATTTTTTTTTTATAAAAACTAACAATGGTCGCACCCAGCCCCTTCATATATGGCTTTAGAAAGTGTGCGTTTAGTAGACAAATCTTAAGGAAAATTTAGAGATAAATAAAAGATTTTTGAGGAGAGGTAAAGAGACTTCGGGGACCTGCTAAAATTCCTGAAAAATGACAATGACTACACAAATTAAATAATGGTTCAGAGTTGAAACCTGTCGAGAGTAAAATGTTACTTAATTGTTTTACTATACACAACGAATAATGTATTTTTGTTTTTATTTCGTTTATTTAACGTTCAAAAATTTAATAAAAGGCTTTCCACACTATCCCACTGAGTATTAACACATGTCAAAAAAGTGGAAAGTAAATCCTGTGTGGAAACAAAATATGAAAGTTCATCCCACACGAATTGACAGTCCATCTCACACAGTTTGACATGTGTTGATACATGAAAATTTTTAGGATTGGTTCTAAAACCATCACACATTCTATCGCACTTAGTTTGAGGTTATTGTGAATTGATTTTTTAGATGCGAGTGTGGAAGCAAAATATGAAAATCGTTTTCTTGACACAAATTTTGCAGCCGTTAGTAATTCTATCACACTTTTTTTGATATGTATTAATACTCGATGGGATAGTGTAGAAGAACTATAAGTGGTTTGTGGCTCCTAATTCCAATTATTTAATTAAATTATATAAAAACTCGCAATTTTTATATCTCAAATCAAATGAAAACTGTCCAAAAGGCGCTAGGAAAATGAATGTTAATATAATTTACTTCAAGTATTTTTTTAAACTTGGAAATTAAGCCAAGTGTTTTGTTTCGTCAATTTTTATTGCAAAATAATAGACAGTAATAATAAATTAATTATAACTTATGAATTATTTATTCTATGATAAGGAAAACTTAATAGTAGTGGTGGCGGAGAAGCACAATTTGAACTCATCTGGAAGCTGGCGTTGTTGTGGTTGTTGTAGATGTTGTTGATGTTGTGCTGGTCGTTGATGTACGACACAATCTTGGCAAGTATTTGCATTTCTTATACCAGAAAAATCCTTCTGTCTGTGGAACAATGCACATCAGACACACAAGAAGGCAGAAAAATACAACTTTGAAGTTCATGTTTTTGATCTTACTTGGTATTATATTAAATGCGAAAGAAGACTGATTGAAAAAGTATTCCTGGATTTGCTTTTTATACACTTTAATCAACGGTCTTGAGAATACTGTTTATTATGTGCTGCTTCCTTATCTGTGTAGTTAAAAATCTTGTTGAAGGCCAGTTTGGTTAACACAATTTTTTCTACATATTAAATCATCATGGAGAAATAATTACATACATAGGTATTGTATATTCTAATAAAAACAAAATCAGTTCTCTGGGCTAGCAAGTATTTTGTTATTACCACGTGTTTGAGTCAAATATTTTTCAAGAGTCTTGCATTTTTTTTTTTAAATATTTATAAATCTACTCCCCTTGCAGTAAATTTAGTGGCAGGGAAACTGACATACTTAAACCGTATGGTATGTCCTATGTCTATTGTGATACCACATGAATCTAAGAAACTTTACTCACTAATCAGCAAAATACTTGGTGCTCTTAGCGTAGGTATATGAAACTACTTGTGCCTGTGTGTATCAGATTACTATGATCTAGTAGAAATATCTGAATACCCCGGGATCATAATTCTGTGTGTTCCAAAATTCGGTTTCCAAAATTTTGTATCTGAAAATTCTGTAAATTCCTAATTCTGTATAACAAAGTGCTGGAAATACGAAATTCTAGAAATCCAAAATTCTGTATTCCAAGTTCACGCCATTTTAAAAATAAGTGCAAAAATCAGTTAGACCACTATGGTTCTGATGGCCTCATATTATGTCTTTTGTTTGCGGAAGCGGAAGAACACATTAAATTAAAATGTGCCTATGTATAAATGCGAAGTATTTATTTTAAACCTAGTAAGTGTCATTCGATTTCTATAACAACATTATAGTAGTTTAGAAGGTAGATTTTTCTTACTTGATGATGACAAAAGGTCATTTGGTTTTTGTGATTGTCGTTACAACTATGATATAAGGATACAAACAAATTTATGGGTTCCATCTATTCAAATAGCATCAAACATACTCATTGAGTTCAAAGACTTTTGCTTTGCTGCTTAGTACAAAATGAAAAAAAAAATGTTGGTATAATCAAATATTTGATACATTAACCTAATATTTACACGTGTCTACAAATACCAAAAAAAAAAATAAACAAATACAAACCTTCAAGTTGTTTTGATCTTGAAACTAAGTCAAGGTTAATTTGTAACCAACCTAACACACTTCCGGACAAAGATAAATTTGATGGTTCTAGGTAAATAATATTTAAGATTTTAATAATTGTTCTAAGGCTATAATTATAAAGAGATTTTGTAAAATTTACATATATGTATATATTTAGGTGTGCATATCTCTAAGAGGAAGTAAATACTTTGATTTGTTTTTTGTAAAGCATGTTAAAATTGTTGATCGAAGTACCTACATGGATAGATAAGATAGATAGATAGATAAAGAATTTTATTTCCAAAGTAATTTTACAAAAAAACATGGTTTACCTACATGGTTTAGTATAAATATCAAGTTTAGGACTGCTTCTTCATCCAGTCTTCTTTGGTATTTATCACAAATCACATTAAACATGAACTTCAAAGTTGTATTTTTCTTGCTTTTCGTAAGCGTTATGTGCATCGTTCCACAAACAGAAGGATTTTTCTTATTTTTTAAGAAATGCAAATACAATCAAAGATGGTGTCGTACATCAACAACGAGCACAACATCAACAACATCTACAACAACCACGACAACACCAGCATCTTGACGATTTTTACGGCATTTTTCCTCATATGCCTGCAATGATTAAAATTTGCTTTATATTAAGTTGGCTTAATCATAAATTTAAGTGCACACAAAAATCAATTATAAATTAATAAGTTATTTTTACAATCTAATTAGTACTTGATAAAAATTAAATAAAATAATACGTTTTTTTTTTCAAGAATCAGGAATGTGATTACATTATCATGTAAAATATTTCCAATATCACAATGTTGATCCGAATCATATCGCCGCTCAGATTTTTCAAAGAAAAGATCTGACTTTATCGGTGAGTGAAAGAACAGCACAAGTACAAAAAAATTGCAAATTAAGTTTTGGTTTAGTTAAATTAAACTCATGTGTTAGTCAGTTATCATTAAATAAGAAATTTCTCTTATAATTTGGAGTTATTACGATATTACTCAACTTAAAATATTTGATAATAAACCCTTCATAAACTTAGAACTTGGCGTACTTTTAGATCTCATTACTTTTCACGGCTGACTTGTTACATAAAGGTTTTTTTGTATACATTGAAAACTTGGCTCTTTTTTAACATTTATGTTTCTAAATTCAATCTTAAATTTTCAATTTTCGAATGCACCTGAGGTCCAACACTCTAACTAATCATCATTGTACAGCAAACAATAATAATTATATGAGAGTGGGTGGATGCCACGCCCCCTGAATGATAAACCCCAACTTTTTAAGTTTTCCTCAGCATGAATTATGAACCCTACCTCTCTACCGAAATTCATAATTCTACAACAATCAGAAGTGCTTCATATAATTGAAAACACTTCTGAGAAAGCGGGTTGATACAACGCCCCTGAATGTCAAATATCAGATTTTAAATTTTTTTTCTTTGCTTGCATTGGAAGCCCTATCGCTCTATCAAATTTCATCATCCTATAACAATCAGACATAGTTCTAAGAAAGTGGGTGGATGCCACGCCCCTAAATGAAAAATTATAAAGTTAATTTTTGTTTTCCTTACACACATTACAAGCTCTACCTCTATACAAAATTTCATCATTCTGCAACAATCAGAAAACAATTTGAGGAAGTGGGTGGATACCACGCCCCCTATATGGAAAATCCAAAATTTTCGATTTTTTTCTCTGTATATAGCACAAGGCCTACCGAAATCGCATTTTACAAGATTCTATAGTGTCGGGAAGTGCTCCATGCAATTGATAACTATTTTCAGAAAAGTGGGTGGATGCCACGCCCCCTGAATGATAAATTTTAAATTTCAATTTTTTTCCTCTGTACAAATTGTAAGGCCTTCCGCTCTACCAAATTTTATCATTCTACAACAATCAGAAGTGCTCCATATAATTGATAGTAATTCTGTTAAAGTGGGCGGATACCACGCCCCCTATACGGAAAATCCAAAATTTTCGATTTTTTCCTTTGTATATACCACAAGGCCTACCGGTGTGCGAAATTACAAGATTCTATGGTGTCGGGAAGTGCTCCATATGATTAATAACTATTTTTAGAAAAGAGGGTGGATGCCACGCCCCCTGAATGATAAATTTTAAATTTTAATTTTTGTCCTCTGTACAAATTGCAAGGCCTTCCGCTCTACCAAATTTTATCATTCTACAACAATCAGAAGTGCTCCAAATAATTGATAGCAATTGTGTGAAAGTGGGCGGATACCACGCCCCCTATATGGAAAATCCCAAATTTTGGAGTTTTTCCTTTGTATAACCCACAAGGCCTACCGATGTGCGAAATTACAAGATTCTACGGTGTCTAGAAGTGCTCCATAATTTTGATGATCTGTCACTCAGTGAGTCACTGAGTAGTCAGTTACGGTTTTTGCGATTTTTGACGTCCTATATCTCAGGAACAACTAATGCTAAGGAGTTGAAATTTGGTGAGGCGCCTGTAATCGTCTAGCTTAGAAAATATGGCGAGTTTGAAGTTTCTGACATTATTGGTTCCGAAGTTAGAGAGGGGTCGAAAAGCGCTTGAGTTTGTTCCTGTAAAAAGGTAGTAGTGCCGAGAACTTTGATGTAATACACTAACTTCGGCAAGTTATTTTAAAAAATGGCCCATTTCATAAAGATTTCAAAATGGTATAATATTATTGTATTTTGTTTTTGGAAATTGTGGACGAGGGTCACTGCTATTCGGAAACACTTGTGTTTTGTTTTTGTAAATTCTGACAGGCACTGTGATTCCCAAAGATTCGCAATATATTACCTTCAATATGTGTACTGTGGGCTAGCGATGCAGTTGAGTGTGCAAGTAGGAGTAAAACTTGCTTCAAATCGATATAAATGTAATATGCCAGAGCATTTTTTTCTAGCAACACTATAAAGACTAGTTTAGGTTAGGCGAGATTAGGATAGACCATATTTTTTAAAATTTCTTCGAAAATGCATATTTTTGCATATTTACCTACGTTTAACGTGCATATTTTGGCATATTTTTGTATATTTTCCATAAAAATATCATAATTTTTTCAGTATCTTCTATTATTTTATTCAATAAATAATAAAGGTCTAGGAAAGGCAAAAACTTAAAACCTCACCTCAGGTTATCTCCAAAAAATTTGCATTACGGAAATTCGGGTTCGATTTTTTTTTTTTTTTTTTTTTGAAAAATTAACTTTTTTTGAGTTGGTTAAATCGACTCTAACGATTTTATTTCAATTTTGAAATAAAAATATTCTGAATATATTTTAAGTAATGACGAAAACGTCATCTACTGCACGAGTAAACTGAGTTCCAGGTTACTTTCGGTCTCGGTGAGAATGTCAGACATTTTGAGGGGTAAACAAAATCTCCCCGGCCAACAGTTTTAGATTTTTTTGACATTCTTCTTCACACTACATTTCTGTGAGTCGTCCAACCAAGGTACTTAAATGTAAAATACAGAAAATCTCCTATGATTTTGCTTACTCGTGTGAAACTTTCAAGAGATTTTTAAGGAAATAAAAAGAAAACGCAAAAAAATCTCCAAAAACTTATTTCTACATTAATTATTTAAGAAGGAATAACCTTTTCTATATACTTTCTTATCTATCTTCTGAAAAATTATCCATTTTATGTATCTATAATTAATTTATGTTTCATGCTATTTTTTTTTTATTTTTATTTTTAGCACACTTTATTATTATTATTTTTTTTTTTAACACCTGTGAAACATGAAAAAATGCTACTGCGGATGGTTTTTTTGAAAATTTCTATAACTATAAATAAAATCCCAAAAAAACACAGCTAGTATTTCTGTTGTTATTGTTTTGTAAGTAAAATAAAAAATGAGCAGCAACTCAGTAATACAAAAACTTGGCTCGGGCGTATACGCAATTTTTAATTTTATATAGGTATTTAAACAGTTTTATCACAATTTTTGTTTATATACGTTCTGATGTCAATTGAAATCATATTATATCATATTATTATTATATTATATTACAGTGGTGGTCCAGTATAACGAATGCCGATATAACGAATGATCGATATTGGGAACACTTTTTTCAAGTCCATTAGGTATTCTATATAACGAACAAATAACGAATTTCAGAAAATAAAAAATTAGAAACAACGAATTTGAAAGAAACTCTTGACTGTAAATGTGTTACTATCTACTTATATGTATGTTTATGATAATTTTGAAAGATACATACACAATTTTCCATTACTCAAGTGTTTTTTTTTTTTAAGTTTCAAATTTTCGTTCGCTATACACAAACGTTAAAATAACGTAACGGATTTTTCGTCACATTTTTGTTGTGGCTAACAAAATTTAAAAAGCGCTTTGGAATTCGATTTCTTAAAGAGTCTGGTGGAAAGCTTTCACCGAGAGCAGACCTTGTCAAACCGTTTAAGAAGAAATTAGCTGAAATAATAAAAGAAAATAAACTCAGCTATAATGCAATTTTCAATGCGGATGAAACTGGGTTGTATTGAAAAATGCTATCAGACACTACATACGTTCACGCTGGCGAAACGAGTGCTCCTGGTAGAAAAATTTTAAGGAACGTCTTACTTTTCTCGCGTACACAAATGCTACAGGTTTAAAGAAAATTTAATGAAAATGGTAGTTCAGAAACTGAAGTTCCAAGAGTGAGTCATTACGAAGCTGTCGGAAATTTTGACAATTGCATCCAATATGCAGAACAAAATAGCATTGAAAACTCTGAAGTCTTAGTTCTAAGAAGTTTACGGGCAGAGGCATTCATTCATAACATTAAACGCCCAAAAAACAAATGCATATTGACGTGTTTTTTTTCCTAAATATGAGCACAAATATCTGTATGTACTATTAATGTACATAATTTGAACAAAATTAATAAATCTTTTCCTCATACAATGTATGCGTATATGTAAATAAAGTTAAATATGTTTTTTTTTTGTTCTTTTAACGGCCAATTTCTTCACAAAGTTCTAAAATCAATTTAAAACTCGATTCAGTAACTCTCGGTTTATCTTTGGAACTTAGTTTTAAAAACATTTAGAACTTGATCATTTCTTCACTTCTAATCATTTCCTTAGAACTCGGTCTAAGATCACTATTGAGTTTTAAGTACTTTAGATCTCGGTTTAAAGAAACGAAGTTCTAGTGTATATTTTAATACTTTTGTAGCACCCAGTATCATTTTCTGACACGAATTTCTGACAATCTATCAACAAATATTTAAATATTTGTCAGTTTCATTCAGCTGGATACTTTTTTTGTGAATATATTTGTTTTATTTTGTTCATTAATTAAAAACACATTCCCATTTCTGCTGTGCCAGTTTTGTTTGTATTGGTGTTGATGTTGTTATTTCGTTTTCAATTCTATGTTGTGTGATTTCGCGCGTATTGAATTTTGAATAAGTACTTGGTGTTTGCAAGTAGTAAATATTTTTATTAGTCCGACAGCTCGCAACAGATTTTTGACGTGAAATAAACCCAAAAAGATATGTGTGCATGTGCATCAAAGTGCATCAAAAATAATAAAAAAAGAAGAAGGTAACTGTTCCAATGTCCCGAATCATTGATTATGGATGTGGTTCTGACAAATTGTTTCGAAAAATTGCAATTACTTAAGATGAGGTTTGAGCATGCAATACCACATGTCTTTTGGCTTTCTTTCATGAAAAAAAAATCTGGTGCGTGTTCAAAAATCAATCCAAACTAACAAAATGCACAATATAAAAAAATTTATACCACGAGAATTAAAAACAACACCAGCATATGCAACTAAATTGGATACAACAAAATTGACCATTTACTTAAAATGAAATAAAAGGATAACTTAAAAACAATATATCTACCTACATAAATGCTATATACAAAAACACCATAAAGATCGTGTTTTTTGTGGCTTCTGTCCGGGGTTAAGATTACTCAAAATGTCTCTCAGATTCAAATACGCACTCTACAGTGTCAAGATGCGAACGATTGTCATTAATTTTCGAGGAAAATAGTGCTTTAGATGCATTTTTTGTCTTAACCAACAACGGCAACATTAATGCATTTCTGTTTCTTTGCTCACCAGGAAAATATAGTAGTTAAAAGCTTGTAATATGTACATAGGTACACAAATTTGTGTTTTGTCCAGCACGCTATCTGGTTATATGGAATTTTCAGCGCACGCGAAAAGGCTTGCACCTAAAACTAAATTTATCCCAAATTGATTTGAATTACCTTTTCTTTCAAGTCGAATCAAAATTTATAACCAAATAAGTTTTTTGAAGAAATAAAAAAGTTGTTAAACCGAGTTCTAAGTCTCTAGACCCCCGAATTCCAGGGTCCAAGTTTATCGAAGTTCTATCTCAAACTGAGATCCAAATCGAAGTTCTAACGCGTTAGAACTCGGTGAAGAAATGAGTTAGAACTCAATCAAGTTCTAATTTTTCGATAAACCGAGTTTTAGGGGTTAGAACTTTGTCAAGAAATTGGCCGTAAGTGAAATATGAAACAAAATAATGAAAAATACAGTTGTACTTTCTATTTATCTAAAGATTTGTATGGAAAAAACGTATTCGATATAACAAATTTTCGATATAACGAATTGACTCTGGACATTATATCATTCGTTATACTGGACCACCACTGTATTTAATATATATATATATTATAAAACGGCAAACACGAATTTTGTGGTACAATTTACGCGGTCTAGAAAAGCCGAAGGCATATAAATTATGTATCGTTGGAAAGGTTTTGTGCCACAAAAGTGCACAAGATATAAATTAATTAAATTATTTAACCGAAAATAAGTTAAATTAACAAAAGAAAATTTCGTAATAAAAGGAGCGAGAAGCGAGCGAGAGAGAATATTTGTGTAAAAAAAAAACAATGAGGTAGTAGTTGTTCATCGTCCACGGATGAGCTTCAGCTGAGAATTTGGTGATCAAATAAGAAATACCTACAAAAAAGAGAAAGAAAAAAAAAAAAAACAATCTCGAATTTCAAGGGCTGGACATACTATAGTGCCTATTATTATTTAAAATAATTTCACTGTTAATTTCAAGTTAGTTTTTTCTCACACCATCATCTGAGTACTAACTAAGATTTGATATGTTAATTGGTCAAGTTATAAATTAATTAGATGGTAAAAAGAAAATTTATCAATTACAATATCTCAGAAACCACTAGTGCTAAGGATTTGAAATTTAGTAGAGCCTAGCTTAGAAAATAATGGTGAATTTGAAGTTTCCAGCTCAATTGGTTCTGAATCTAGGGTCGAAAATTGTTCAAGTTTTTTTTCCTGATAATAAGTTAGATGATATTTTTCAAAACCTTTAATTTTTAACTGCATTTCCTTCGACTACCAGAAATTTAACACCCATTCTCCGATAAATTTTATCGTTATATTGAATTTACACCTTTAAATGTTCTTGTACTTTTGACATAAATATCTTGTAAAAATTTTCTTTTAATTCTTTAAACTAGAAATCCTTGAATATTTCTTCTTCTTTGTCTTCTACACCACACAACCATGATATACCAGCACTGTCAAGTTGAGAGCAAAATTTTTAATTACTGCACACGACACAAAAGTGAAACGTTTTCATCAATCCACGTCCCGGATTAATACCTCTCCTTAAGAAAGCAAAACTCTCTACCAAAGGATACGTCCGCCAGTCTGGAGCCACATACATATAGTTACTCCAAACTCCATTAGTATACAAGTGTACAATACAAGGGTATAGCAGTTATTTCACGTAAGAAAAGAGAGACATCAGAAGTCATCCAACTCAACCTCCATTAAGTCACCTTTTGTACTTCCGTTACAAATGTTTTCTTCCCCTAAATTGTATATTATTGTCAATGTAGTTTTTCTGCGGCAGTAGAAATGAAGATGCGTAGACACATTTCTATATATACAGTAAGTATAAATTTTGTTTATGAGTCTGACTCTTCTCTGTTTTAGAGCTAAGTATGTTTAACAATAATGACTGTGATTTTGTAATAAAAGCTTTTGTTTCGTTGATTTCGTGCATGCACCTTAATGGGGTATGATTTGGAAAAGTATGAAGATTCCTTTGAAGTGGTTTATGATGCTAGTTAAATTTATTGTGTATATATGTATGTTTTTAGTATTGTTTTAATAAATGATTGTCTAAGCGAAAATATTATTTTGTATATTGAATGGCGGTATCAAATCAGTCCAGTCCAATTGACTACATATAATGCTGGATTAGACCATATTGTTCCCTTTTTACCAAATTATCGTAGGCATTAATATTTAGGAAAAACAATTAAAACCATCTACGATCTACCTTTAATAGAATAATTTAACTATGAAGCAATTAACACCTGCTCTAAAACCTCTAAAAATGATTTAGCAATTACCAATACGCCATAATGTTCATGACATACCTCATTTCCTGCCATATATTTATTGTTTGTAAGCAAAAAAAAAATTATATCAAACAAATTCAGGAAAACCACAACAACAGACATTCCGGAAATATGCTCATTAACCATAAACATCATGCTAAATTATTGTTGTGGTATAGTTTTTGGAGCATTGTCAACTAAGGTATGTAGATTCTATTACATATTTATTATGAAGTACAAGTACAGTACGGTATGAAAGCAAAATAGAATTGAGACTTTGGGGCGAGCTTATCTTTCAATTGTACCTAGTTTATCATGTTGCTGTTGAAAATATTTGTATACATGTAGCTTTTCCTTCGAAACAATCTTTAAACTGTGATAATATTAAAATACAAATTATTACTGCCTTATTCATAAACAAAAATTGGTTATTTCAGCTCTCGTGTTCAGGGAAACTATACACCATGGAATAAGAATTTTCCGGAATCAAAATAAAGGCAATTGCTTACTGCTCCATTCGAGTCCGGAAAATTGTTTCAGTATTAAGGTAGGATTATACCGCATCTCTGTAAATTGTGCAATCTACCTACATAGTTCTAATATTTTGTAAAAATTTGGCTAAAATAAAATCTAATCTAATCTAATATGTGTATACCTTTAAAAATAAAATTATTGATAGTTTCACTTAAAATAAAATGGACGCTATTGAAGCGCTTAGAGGATGAAGGTGCTAAGAGTGACATTTTTATTTTTGATTATAATCAGGATTTAAAGCCTTTTAACTATTATTTCTTGTGTACAAAAAATAAAAAAAGTACATACACTTGTCAAAACAATTAAGGGAACACAAAAAATCACTTTTTTTTAGTGTTTTTTGAAGAGCTGTATCTCTGTGAAAAGTGGTCGTTTTGAGATAAAACAAAAAGCATTCTGAAGCTTTATACTTTTTGTATTGAGGAATTTTCGCAAATGATTTTTTTAAGGTACCGCTATTGCGCAATCATAAGAAGCAGCACGATCCAAAAATTTAATTTTATTTTTTTGAACATTGTCATTTTCTTTGAAAATTTTTTTTTGAGCCAATTTAATGTTTTGTTTCAATAACTTGTTTATTCAGCTTTAATGTCATCTTTTTTCGTCATTGTACAAATTTTTTTTAAAAGTATATCTGGTTTTGAATGAAAAAACAGACTTTTAACTTTGACTAGCAATATTATCGCAAGGAATGAGGACACCGAAAATTTATGGGTAGTTTTACAAACTGGAATAAATAGTCTACAAGATTTTTTCAAAACTTTATAACGATTATTTTTTTTTTGGCTCTCATCGTTACATTCAGGAAAGGTCTATAAAACGACTTTTTAAAGACTTTTTGTAAATCTTTTACTGATTTAAAAATATTGATTGTCGGGTTTAATATGGTAAAACATTTTAAAGAATTATAGACCACCAATATTTCTGTAAAATTTCGAATAAATCCATTGAACCGTTTTCATGTACCGAATGATCAAAGTCGTAAAAACCAATTAAGGGAACAAATTGGGTGGTTCATAAACATTGTGAAATTGTCATCAAAATGGAAACGAAAACACCAATTTCGCCCACTTTTTTCACAGTTTTGCGCTGTAGTTACAAAGTTATTGAAGGTTAAAGTGGATGGTTTATTCCACATTTTTTTGGATTCCCTATGATATACAATTAAAATATTGAATTTTGCTGTAGGTATGTGTGTTTCAAATGAATTCATTTTTTAAGAAAAAATGGCTTAATGGTTAGTGCTTTCGACTGTCATGCCAGAAGTCTGGGTTCAATACCAGCCGCTTTGACCTTAAGTTTTTTTTTTTAGGGCTACTGCGTCTTGCGAGAAACTGACAAATCCTCCAAGAGTATCTCTTGTCATAAAAAAGTGCCGCTCACCTTAACCGTTCAGATTTGGCAATAAATTGTAGGTCGCTTCCATTCCTGCAGCCTGCAGGCACGCACTCAGAAATGGTTGAGAGTTATAAAGTCATTAGACCCTGGTTCTTCATGAGCCGTTCTGCCACGAATTTTATTTATTTATTTATTTATTTATTATTTCACTAAACCGTAACCAAAAAGCTAGTGGCATTGAAAATCGGAGACATTTTACTTTTTTTTTGTGGTGAAAAAAAAGTTTTTTTTTCGGGAAAAAAATATCTGTGGTAAAACAAATTGTTTTTTGGTCAACTATTACACGGTGCCTCAAGAGTCATGACTCTCCGATGTTTTGTCTCTTTCATACTCCTTTAGGTTCATAAAAAGTCATTACTCTCTTGAGGCACCGTGTAGGCACAAACTATAGATTTTTTTTGCACAAAACAATGTCACTGACATTGTTTTGCGCGAAAAAGAATCGAGGTGAGTATAATTTTCACAGTTCAAAAAAAAAAAAAAATTCAGCAGAAATTTTTTTTTTATGATAAAATCACTCCCATAAGAAGTACATGTATTTTTTTTTCGAGGAGGAACTGTATACTAGGCTTTGAGCACAATTTTTAGCCAGTCCAGTCATTCATGCAGAATATTTTGGGGAATAAATTCTGGGATCTGTTTGGAAAAAAAAATTGTGATTTTTTTTAGGCTATTTTTTTTCAAAACTTTCCATAATTAAGTGCTATTGTTTTTTCTAAAATGTATTAATATTTATTAATTGTACCTAATTTTAGGAAAAAGTTTTTTTTTTTTTTTAATTTCTCAAAAGTTCAAAAAGATTTGTATTCAGTATCTGACTTAAAATAGAGAAAAGAGCATTGAATATTGAAAAAAATAAATTAAAAAAAAAACATTCACAAGTTTTTCAAAAACTTAACTTTGACTTTGAAATTTGATTTCTCAAAAAATATTAAATAATTTTGAATATATCTTTCATTTTAAGTCACTTTTTTCAGAAATTGCCTCCCCCTCCTCTGTGGGGGGAAATTGAATTCTTCCCCCATACAATTTTTCAAATTTCCTCCTCTAAAATATTCTACATGAATAAGGGGACACCCTGTACGTCTTTCTGTTCGAATATCCAAACGAACAGTACCTATAAATCAACAACATCTAAGCAAAAGAAGCTTGTGAGAACAGTTGTTTTTGTATATTAAATAAATAAAACACAAGCAGATTTCACATAACATGAAATGATACATTTGTTGTTATATCTAATTTTACAGACTTGTGGAAAAATTTTTATTATTCTTGTTGTTGGTTTTGATTTGAATTCCATGTTAAAAACCTTTCACATCAAATTTGATATCAAAGGTTCAAATGATTTCACAACCAACCAGAATTCATAAAATGTATAGCAGTTACCGTTTTGATCTTTAAAAAATAACTTCAAAATGAGTGCGTGAGACTGTTTTTTAGTAAACAAAAGCAGATGTTTGAATTAAAAATTAAAATATTTGTCAGATGTGGGGTTCGAACCCACGCTCCTTCTCGGGAACCAGGACCCATGTTCTGTAACTTCTCGCATGCATCAAATCGGTCGAGAAACGATGGAAACTGAAACAAAATACATGAGTTTTGTTTCATTTTTCAGCGTTTCTCGACAGATTTTTTCGATGTGAGAGTTACAGAACATGGGTCCAGGGCTTAAATCTGGCGCCTTAGACCGCTCGGCCAATCTGACTTGTAGGAGTGCCTCCATTAGTTTAGTAACAGGGATCAGAATGACAAAAGTGCGTATAACTGAAATTGTAAGGAAGTTTTTATGGTCATAAGCCACGTATCTTTTGATACTATTTGTAAATTACACATTACTTACGTCACCGTGTATGTTTGTATGTATATTGACCAGATTTTTAATTACAAAATATCCTCACCTTGCCAAAGCGCCCCGTAAACATCCCTGATTGGAAATGACTTCTGACATCATCGGTGGATTAAAATATGGCCTGGCCATTTGCAGGGGATTGCTTTTGGTTACTTAGCCGATTTGGCTAGAAAATAATTTATTACAACCCTTGTGCATCCTCTTTGAATTTACTTTCGCTGTTGCGTCCGAACCAGAAAGGTGTAACTAATCCGTATGTCTGAAAAAGGTATATCTATCTGCTGCAGCATGCAGATAGAAATATGATGACAAGGGGGTGTGGTGGTGACTTTTGTGCTCATATTTCTACAGTGATTTCATTTAGGGGAAAATCCAGGATCAGAATCGCAACCCTTATATACGGTCAGACGTTTCACAATAAATTTGTCATAAATCTGACTTTTCCATTCTAGAATTAATGAAAGTATGTGTAGATTTTTGGGCAGGGGTGTGTTTTCTTTTTTGTTGTTGGTGTATAGTTAAAGGTGGTTTTTGAAGTGAGCATAAAAGACCGTGATGATTATTATGGGAAAGATTAATTTAGGGCGATTTTGTGTGCACGGTTAAGGTGAGGTGAGTAAGGATATTAAAGCTTTGCTCTCGTGCTGCGAAGAAGTGTGCTGCTCCTGATATTACTGTTACTGCGATGCTGCACAATGCTAGCAATGAAAACACAGTTGTGACTTTCATTGCAAATGGTTTCGCCGTTGTATAGTGCTATTTTATTGTGCGCAAGAGGACAATGACGAAGTGTTATAATGTATTGTTTCTATTACCGCCTGTTGCGATACACGCACAAAACAAAATCTAAATGTATAACAATAAAATTTGACTTTGATTGTGATTTGTATTGGAGGGTTGAATTTGAGTTGAATTCTATAATTCTAATAGAGATTAGAGGTAGATATTTAGTTCAGAGCGTCAATAAATTTTTAAGATTACTTACGAATTCATAAATTTGATAGGTAGTGCGACGAAAAACTGTCAACATGATGAGTTAAAAAGTGAGATCGCCGCGCCGAGACGAAACGCCAACACTAACTGCATATAAAAACTACTTGACTGGCTGAACAGAATGGTGACGCAGACGGAAACGGAGACGGAGCCGGAATAGCTGTCAAAATATTGAATACACGCAAATTCAATGTTGCGAACACAACGGAACGTAGACGCATACGGAGACGCAGACGCAGACGGAAGAGTTCACCAACTTTTAACTTTTGACGTACGGCACTTTTGACGTTTCAATTTGTATGAAGAAAAAAAACAACTTTTTGGGTCGGAAAAAAATATTGTGGTTATTTGTATCGCGAAAAAAATTATTTATTAAAAGGAAAATTATTGGAAACAAAAAATGTGAATTCTGAGCTTGTACACAATAATATTCTTTTGTTTTTCTTCAAAATACCTTCAAAGCTGTACAGCTGCATTGTGGGCATGTAAAAAAAATAACGTACGACACTTTTTGACAACTCTTCCAGTTCCGTCTGCGTCTTCAGTTCCGTCATTCTATTCTGTTCAGCCAGTAAATTGAGTTTTTTTTTTTTAATTTTTAAGTTCACACTCATTCATCGCCAACGAATTTATAAGGTACCCGTAAAATCAGGATAGGTAGTATTCTCTGGTTCTAGCATCAAGTAAGTTGGGACTAAACTAAGTAGGCACCGTGAAGCAAGCTCCTGGGTGGGTGTTTCGTGTGTAGCACACGAGTAAGAAGTTTCAAAACCGTTTTCGGCGTTCCGCCGCAAATCTCCGCTTCCCCTCCTTGTTTTGCCTTAACTTTATTTTTTAAAGCCAAAAATGTATCCGCGCTGGCGCGTTCTAATTCTAATAAGTTACGGGTAGTGTGATTGTCCCCACTTTCTGCTTTAGTGTCATTGGGGCCACGGAACTTTTACCATCACAGCTTGTATCCGTCCTAGCTTCGGTTAGGTAAGAGAATTAATCACACACCCTGCACAGCCCTTCGTTTTTGTTTATAGGGCCCATACACCACACATCAATGCAAGAATGCACAATCACGCTTCAACCATACACTACTCATGCAAATCGTACAATATTTAGTCGTGTCTTCATCGCTGAGTCGACCACTTCTTAATATTTCAAGCAATATGAGCAAATATAGCACACACACCGCACATGCTTGCATGCACAAACAAGAAAATATCAAAAAATTTTGAAATCACTCATGCAGCATGCGCAACCACACATTAAACACCATACACTCGCAGTTTACATGCACAATCACTGTATTGCGCATGCAGGCATTTGTGGTGTATGGGCCCTATTAGTCTAGGAAATTTATCCGGCCTTCTTATGTCTGTAATAACTTGGTAGTTATATAAGAATCAAATAATGGTAGCAATTATGATTTTATTTTTGAAGTTATAGGGCCCTACCAATAACCAAATTTAGAGACGACTTAAATATTTAAGTGGAATCTAAATTAAAAACCATACCAATAATCAATTTAATAGTCAGCTTAACACAAAACGTCACCTTAAATTTTAAAGTGAAGAAACTCATGTTTAACCTCGTGACTAAGTGTAAACGCGTTGTTTATGCTGTCATTATCAAACTTATCAAACCTTAAATTAATATTATTAAATAAGTTTTATTTTAGCACGATTACTGCAACAAAAAAGGCTTACCTAAAGTGGCGGAAAAAAACTGTGTCGTTGTATTCTGAGAAGGGATCGATTCTCTTTTTATATATTTTGGTTCTACCAGCTAAAGATACTTCGTCCAAAATGTTTAAATATTCTACTATATCCTCGTCTGTACTCATTTTTATTTATGTAAAAGAAATCGATCTAACAAAATATATCTTTTACCTTTCACAATAACAAAAACACAAATGTCATTTCTACAGCTGTCTATCTGACAATAAATGTAGTAGATTTAGTAATAGAGCGCTAATTAGTAAAAGGCGTGTTTAATTTGGTTATTGGTAAGCACAAGAATTAACTCATCTTTAAAGTTTAACGTTGTGTTTATCTAAACGCGTGTTTAGTGATTGATTATTGGTAAGGCCCATAGTCTTAGTTCCGAACGTTTTGGGATAACATTATTTTAATATCCCAGAAAAAAAAAATAACAATCGAGGTTGTATGTGGAGAAGTCTGAAAAAAGAGCGTTTACTCATAATTTTTGGGTGTGAATGATAGCAAAAATTCAAGGACCTTCTAAGATAGTATACATAATTGGTTTTTTGATATTTACACCCAAACATTGCTGTGGACTTTCAGTCTTCTATTACCTTCCATTCGGTCTGTGCCTCCATGCGTCTTTGTGCCTGAGAGTTCATCATGTGTCCGTTCTTCTATGCGTCCACTGATATTTAAGCTAGAGCCAAAATAAGTTTTTGTTTGGCTGGAGATATAGCTATTACAAGGGGTGCCAAGCCCTATCATCAATCTCCTTTACTGTAGTGCTGGCTGAGCTTTAATCCAATTTTATTTGAAAAACTTTCTACACATCATGTGGTATTTGAACCCGCGCATCAGATTTGCTCAGTCTTCGAAGCTGTGTCCACTACGAAACTGTGTGCACTACGCACTCTGCCACTGCTGAACACTGACGTCACAGGGCGCGATGTGAGGTTTGTTTATCAAATGCATTTGGAGCATCAGCATTTTTATAAGCACTTTTAAGTATGCTGTCTTGTTCCGCCTCCATTTTTCTCCATACCTCATTTCGATAGACTATAAAATTCGTAGTACGTATCAAAGGGGGAGAGGTTGAAAGATCGGTAACAAACCGAAACAAATAAAATTAGATTAAAGCTCAGCCAGCACTACTATAAAGGAGACAGATGATAGGGCTTGGCACCCCTTGAAATAGCTATATCTCCAGCCAAACAAAAATAAAACGAATTAAAATTACCAAAAAAATTAATTCGTAAGGAATTGGTGGTAGCGCCTTTAAGTTGTTGTTGTTGTTCACAAAATTCAAACTGTTATTCTAGTATAATAATAAGAAATACATATATGTAAAACGATTTAAAAATATATAAAATAAATAAATAAATAAAAAAAACAAACTCCGGCTGAAATTACATAATTATGTACTTTCTATAGATCCCAGTTCAATTAAAAAGTGTCCCGGCTAGCCCCGCCTTTCCCTACACCTTCTAAACGTCATAATAATGAATTTGGCGGAAGTACATAAATAAAATGTCTCCAATTAATAGATTTTTGAATACAAAAGCCTGATATCAAAAAAGTTAGAGTAGAGATGAATTTTGAATGCTCTTTGTGTTGATTTTTAAAATTTTATTTAACCATCATAATTTCATTAAATTTGGTCTGTAGTTATTTTGCCTGACTTATCCGCATTCGTTGCCCTTTTGCATCTTATTTATAACTTCCAAAAAATCAATAAGAAATTTTAATAAAACCCACTCCAGGTCCACACAACACACAACGACGCACGTATTGAAATTATCCTCCGGCAAAAAGTTGTATGATTAATTTTTTGTCCTATTCTCTCGACACATTTTGCAGATCAAGCTAAAATTACTTACCTCTATACGCACTTTATGGATGATTTATGATGTCAACCAGATGTCAGAAAGGTAATACCTCCTACATACGTATATCCTGGATGCTGGATTTTGTTGTGTACTTACACTCAAATCTTCATCAGTCCTTATATGTGGCAGTGTATACTGCGTTGTTCTTGTTTATGACAATTTTACCTCTTTTATGTTTTAACCCCTCAACTTGATAAAGTATCTTCTTACGTTCAATCAAATGTTAAATCATAATGGTTTATATTTATGTGAAACTTTACCTTAAGGTTAAAAAGATTATCTTGGAATGGTGATGCGTCTGATGTGTAACGTGTCACATATTCTTCTTTAGATCCAAGGTAAAGCAGTTGAGAAATTATTATTGTCATTGTTGGTATTCTATGTCAGAAACAGAAATCTAAATTATGATTAATCATAGAGTTTTAATGAAAAAATGGAAGTCGATGTTAGGTACATGTGAAGAAAAACAAGGTGATTGTTTCTAATATTGAATATGATTTTGAGAAAAATTCCCCCATTAACTGGAGTCTTATTGCATAGCACCTTTAAAGCTTTTTTTTAAAGCATAATACATACGCTTCTGATTGCAAGAGATTCCAGTAAAATATGATATTACCTTAAGAAGGTACGTGAACTCCCAACCCAACGACGATGTTTTCCATTACAATATTAACCCATTCCCTGTCAATACCTATATACCTTCCTATATTTGAAAACCTAGATGCAAGGTACTACATAATATATAAAATATTTAATTAATACATTGCAAAACTGCCTTCTCAAGACTAACTCAATTTAAAACCGAACGGGTACAGTATATAATATTTATCTCCCATCCTCATTGACAAACTGTTTGCCAGAATTAAATTAAAATGCAAATTAAAGCCCTTGCTACTGCTTCCATCAGGACCAAGAGAATATATAGGTATATACACAGTATAAACACTTTATACTTTTACAAAAGCCAAATACTTGCACTGTTGGAAAAATAAAATAGAACAAGAAAAACAAACAGAAGAATGGAGCATCCTTGCAGAGAGAAGCGGAATGGGACTCCTTTTTATATGGTTCGCTCCTTTGGGAAAGGAAGTTTGTTCCTGTGTTTACCTTATGCTCTCTGTGAATATTTAAAAATTTGTTTTTTTTTTTTTTGTATAGGTAATGCTTTTCTATAGTGTATAACAACATCGCCCTGAAATGCGCTACGCTATGTGTAAGTCAGCTTCAGCTAACAGCCAAGCCAAGCCAAACCAACAGTTGGTAATCCGTTTTGTGGCTAAGGTAAATAATGAAATAAGTTTCATGTTATCCTCTTGTGAGCAATCACTTTCGACGCTCTTAAGTAGATTGGGGATTTCCTTCGCGGATTTACGGAAGAAAAAAAAATATAATAATGCTATTATCCACTTTGGTTGGTATTAAGGATGAAGAGATGAGCTTACCTGTTCTCAAACAAAAAAAAAAAAAAAGAAAAGAAAAACAAACATTGAATTTCGGAAGGATATCATATTTATAACGACCGACGATATAGTGCTATTGCTAGAATTTAAACTTGCTAAGTTATTATTTCAACATATTGCATCCGATACGTAAGCTCACATTATTTCACAAGAGGATTTGATATTACCGAAGACAAAAACATTTTTATAGGAATTCAGAACAAGAAGAAATTATGCAATAACAAAATTGAACATTGGAAACAGAAGAAGTATACTTAGTGCAAGTTAAATTATTTCTTTTTTTTTAAAACACCTCGACCTCTGACCACTGATGTTTAAATTCATGTAAATAACTTTTTTTTTACCTTTTCTACATTTAAGTAGGTAAAAAACGCGTATATAAGTGTAAAAAACGTAAAACTCGCGTCAAAAACGTAAAAAACTCGTAAAAAAGGTAAAAAAGAAGTAAAAAAAAGTAAATTACTGAGAAAAAAGAGAGAAAATGAGAGGAATTGTCACTACCTGTCAAAATCTTAATAAAGAGAGTTTGCATAGTCATTCAAGTGAGTTGAATTATTTATAAAGTGCCAAAAATAATTATTAGAGCTACTTGCTCTCAGAAAAAGCTTTTTTTTTAATTTTTGTATGGTTGAAAAATTACCTACTTTCAGAATAGGCAAGATCTTTTTATTGAAATCGAAAGAAAAAATAATTAATTAAAGCAAATAATTAATTATAGTTACGGAAATAGATTAGAGAATCTGTTTTTTATAAACATATCGAAAAGAAAATGAGAACCCAATAGTTTTTTTTTTAGATTCCGCACATCAGCTCAAACCCTCATTTTCAGTTTTGAAGCTTACCAATTTTGATTACATTTCACGTTTTATTTTATTTTTTTTTACATTTTTTACGTTTTTTACATAAACATAGTAAAAATACAGCAGGTAAAAAACTAATGCAATAAACGTAAAAAAACTATGTAAAAAACGTAAAGTAAAAAAGTCGAACAACACTGCCTCTGACATTAAAAAAATAAAATACACGACTGGGTCGCATGAACTTGCTCTTGTAGTTAAAGTTTCTTATCAAATTTTAAAGATTGAGTGTAATATAAAAGACATAATAAATAATTATATAGTATTAATCCATTTAATAAAATGAAGAATGGAAATCTAAATATGGAAAAAAAACATGTAATACGTTTATTAAACTGATAAAACAAGTACTTAAAATGTTTTAATCTCAGAATGAAGAAAGCCATCTCAATTCCCGAAAAAATATGGATTTATGCAGAAAAAAAAAATTAAAAATCGTTGTAGCGGTTTTCTTAAAAAATAATTTTTTATATATTAAATCTCTTGAATTTTTTTAGAAAAAAAAATTTGGGATACCATTTTAAAGATTATAATAATTTATGCAACCAAAAAACATAATTTAAAAAAAAAAAATCATTAACTCGTTTTCAAAAAAAAAATTATTTTTCAAAAAAAAAATTAAACTTTTCTTAAAAATCCAAAAAATATTTTTTTGAAAATATATGCATGCAGTATTATTCTTACAGAGTAATTATTTTGATCATAATTGGTTGAGTGGTTAACGAGAGAGTCAAAAATACAAAAAAAGTATGGCATGTACGGTTTTTATTTTTTTTTTTGGTCACCACGAAAATAAAAAAAAAAAAATTGGAGCCATTTTTGAGATAAATAACTTTTTTCAAAACAGTTGTATGGCAAGTACCATTATTTTTTGATTTAAAAAAAAATCGATTTTCTATAGTATGAAAACTCTTATAAGTACTCTTATGTTTGAAGAAAATCGCTTCATTGGCTTAGGCTGTTAGGCTGTAGGGCGTGGACAGACATACAGACGGAATTCCGTGACCCATTTTTTTCATGTTTTTACAAGTAAAAACATAAGTAAAGCTTTTGTACCATTTTAAATAATCGAATGCTTGCAACCAATGCCAAATTTTTGTAGGTAGCTGTTTTATTTTTTCAAAAGAGGCAAAATTTTTAGATTTTAACAAAAAAAACATTTAAGTTCAACTTTTATGTTGATTTGACCAGGTTTTGGAAAGGAGGAGGTTAATCTCGTTTTAAATATAATTCTCGATTAAAAAGGTAAAACATCTTAAGTCGACTTAAGATAATTTGCTTTTTTTTTTTAATAAACCCTGTCTTACCACCGTCTGTCTTATATCTGTCTTATCCGCATTCTTCTATCTCACTCTCACTGATATTCCTTTTTACAAAGGAAGAAAAATCATCTTATATAGGAAAATGGCATGGTGACACGGGAAACATATCTGAAGTCCACATAAGATGTTGTGTTCAAGCGAATCAAAAAAATTTTAAGTTTACTTAAGATTACTTTTTTATTTCGAAAGTTTGTAATAATTTTGAAAAGCTAAAATATAATAAGTTGACTTAAGATACTTCACCACGTGCAAACCAAAATAAAAATTGCCCCTAAGTCGACTTAAGATCAATTACCTGAAATATTTTGGAAAAGTTAAAAATGGGAAATTATTTATGTTGACTTAAGATGTTTTCATGAATTTACAGCCGTGATTTTCTTTCCCCCAAGTAGACTCAGGATACCTACATTAGCGTGTGAAAAATAAAAAAAAATACTTACACGATATAACGATGGCAAAAGATACATTTAATAGTAGTTTGGTTTCATATTCTTCTCAGCCATGTTTTCAAAATTTATATGCAGAGCGAAACAACAATTGAAATGATCGACCACAAGTTTTTTGCGCCCGGACATAAACAGTATATGACATGTGGTGTATTGAAAATTTGGTTCTGGTTCTGAAATTTTTTGATGTTAAAAGGGCGAGGTAATTTTTTTTCGAAAACTGAATGTTGAAGAAAAGAATTGGTACATTGTTTAGATTATTAATTACGAAAATCGTTTAATTTTTTTCTAAATTTGCTATGTCCAAAACCTGAACTGATCCGGATCGCACACATATACTGACAATGTGATCCTTGTAAAATCCTCGGTATTATCCATTTTTTCTTAGCTATAGATATTAAATAAAGTAATAATGCATAATATACAGGGTGTGCCATTTAAATTTTTGGTGTAAATGCCTAATGGTGTAGTCTGAAGGTGCTCCCCCCACTTAATATTTTGCACGTTGCGTTCTTAGAATTGATAATATGTTTTGAATGTAATTTGTGTTCCTAATATTCCACTGTGCAAATTCAAACGCGGACTGTCATAAGCCGATCTGAAAACAAAAGAAATAAAACACACGACAGAGTTGCACTTACTATGCTCTTGTACGATCACACTGTGGTTTTAAAGTCTTAATACCACCTGTATTCATTTGATTTTAAGAGAAATAATTTTTATTTGGAAACCTTAAGTTTAAGGTTATACATGAAACTTAGAGCTTAGATTGAGAAACTATTAAAAATCAAAATAATTCAGAATTAATTTAGGTATAAAAAAAAAACTTCTTAAATTTTTTGAGAGCTAAAAAAAGTACACTTTTGATCTCCTTTTCAGAAAAAAAAAATCAGAATCGTTGAAGCGGTTTTTTTAAAAATTTATTTTGTATGTATACATATAAAATTTTGTAAACATTAAACAAAAAATTAGCACACCATTTTATTATAAGTATTTATAAATGTGAAATTAAAATTTAAAATTGGAAAAAATCATCCGCAAGATTTTGAAAGATCGAATTTTCAAAAAAAAAAAATTTTATTTTCAACAAAAGGTATTTAATTATTTTTAGAAAAATCTGTGGAGCCATTTTTGAGAAAAGTTAGATTTTCCAATAATCCTAAAAATAATTATATCACAGGCACCTGCCGTTATTTTTGGTCATAAAGAAAATTAAAAAAAAAACACGTCGGGGTCATGTCCAAAAACGCTAGATACCAGGTTTTAGTAAAATAGACCCATGCTGTAGGCAAACACACAGACGGAAATGCGAGCGCCACTTTTTACGTCTTTCCTATCATTGTAATGTTAAGTTTGATCCTAATCTCAAGTTCGATTTTTTTTGCGAATCTAAAACTTGCCATATAGTACCCATATGTATGTATATATCGCAAGTAATTGGGCCTTTGGGCCAAATTCTAATAATAATAATACAAATAAAAAAAAAATCCAAAAAAAAAAAAAACATTGAAAAACCCACCATATAAGTTCAGTTTTAAGAATTTAGATTTAAGTCTCGTTTGTATTAACCTAAATAAATAAATAAATTTTGTTGTCTAAACCTTGACAAACGCAATATTTTTTTTATTAAATGAAGCATGTTTCCGAATACATATGTACATAAGAACTGTTTAAACAGTCAAAAATCTAAATCTAAATCTGGTAAAAATGTCCACAAATCTGAAAACCGTTATGTTATAGCTTTACAAAAAGTGATTATAATATTAATTCATGATTATTCCATTGACGTCATGCGTCATGGATGAGAGAGTAGGGATGTTGGTGAGGTTTAAAATTTCTCTAAAGTGTCGCTTCAGACGAATACGAAGAAATCAGATTAACTGGCTGAACAGAATAGAATGAATGACGGAACTGAAGCCCCAGGCGGAACTAGAAGAGCTGTCAAAAAGTGTCGTACGTTATTTTTTTTACATGTCCACAATGGAGCTGTACAGCTTTGAAAGTATTTTGAAGAAAAACATAAGAATATTATTGTGTACAAGCTCAGAATTCACATTTTTTGTTCCCAATAATTTTTCTTTTAATAAATAATTTTTTTCGCGATACAAATAACCACAATATTTTTTTCCGACCCAAAAAGTTGTTTTTTTTCTTCATACAAATTGAAACGTCAAAAGTGCCGTACGTGAAAAGTTAAAAGATGGTGAAATCTTCCGTCTGTGTCTGCAGCTCCGTATGCGTCTACGTTCTGTTGTGTTCGCAGCATTGAATTTGCGTGTATTCAATATTTTGTATACCTTCTACGCAATTCAAAACTTAGTTGTAAGATATTATTGTATTTCTGAAATAAGCAAACATATTAAACGCACCCACTCTACTTCATTACCCCCCCATTATAATTAAGAGAGAATAAATCTTTTTTCGAAAACGTAAACAAAGCCCACTTCTTCGTTTGAAATCCTCCAAAGATTGATTGCCTTTTAATAGACTTCGTAGATACAATGCGAATTATTTATTGCAATCAAAGTTGAACTAAAATAAAACGACCGACAATTTCGAGTAATATAGGAAAGTAACATTGTTTCACCTAATAGGTGAGCTTAATTACGCTTAAATGAGCTTATAGTCGAGTGATTTGTAGCCAATTGGACTTCAGGGATTTGTCCTTGTTGGGCTGCACAAGTCAAAGTTTTTCCCCTTTTATGCTTTCTTTATGCTGTGTGATATAGTTTTCCAATTGAACTATATATAGGTACCTGATTGTATTTCCGAGTATTCGAACTGAAGATGAATCTTACTCGAACCATACCATGACAGCAATAAATTTTGTAAGGATTTTATGGCAAAGGTATTTGGTACTCTGACTTCTATTGGAAATAATCTTTTGATAATTGTATGGAATTAATTGATTTATATCGATATCAGAAAGGAAACTTATGAAATAAAGTATTTCGTGAAGTTTGAGGGAGAGTTTGAATTTAAGCTTGTTGGTTCAAAACATTACAGTCGAACAACGAACACCCATTCTCAAATGCACTTAAATAATTGATTTAATCTCCTTTAATTGGAATCATCGACTCAGCCTCCAAAGTCTATAGTTAGTTAATTTATTCCTTATTTTCTTCCTTAAGGTATTTGCATTAATTAACCTTTAGCCAAGACGCCAAAACCACCCTCGAACAATTCCACCAATCTTATTTTTTATCAATTGTGGTTTCATCGGTATGGAAAAGAAGACAAAACAAAAAACTTTGTGTTTATTTTATCACACTAAAAAAAATGTCTTCAAGTTAATTACAATCCTGCGAGTAACCGCAAATCCTGGGATTGGCTTCTTCTGCACGGATCCGTACATAACCATGGCACACAAGCAATAATTGAAATTCACCGGAGAAGTTTTTCAATTCGCTAAACCAAACTCAATTAAAGACGTTCCTGGAAAGAAAGAAAACATAAAAAAAAAACCCGTCAGAAAAGACAACAATCTAGTCTTTCTACTTGCTTCTGGAATTTGGTGAGTATATCAAGGGTGAGGACCGGGGAGGTAGTCTCTTCTGTCAGAAGTTACTTCTGTTTGTTTACCTTTAAATTAAAATGCAAATTAAAAGAAGTTGTTCGTTTTGGCTTAAAAATAAGGAAAAAGGGGTATGCTGCAAGGGTTAGAGGTAGGTTTTAGGTAGTTACGGTGGTATGAGTTAGCTTAAAGGAGTACATTGCTCGGAAATGGTTAAACTTATTTAGCTTTTTTCAATAAAGGGCTTAATTTCAAGATTTGCAATTTACAAAACAAGGGACATAGGTGGTAATAATAACATAAAATTACCAAAAGATATTATAAAAAGCAAAAGTATATAAAGAAAAAGTTAAACAGCAAAAGATATGCAGGCATGTAGCAAAACCCACATCAATCAGAAAAAGCTAGAGCAGTTACAAATTAGGCTATGAAATATATGGAATATAAGTTGAAGAATATGGAAAAAAAATATCCACAAATAGATCGCGCACGAACTTTCACTTGTAGTGAAAAACTATAATGCAGCTTAACATAAATAATTTATGCAATGATTTGTTTATCGAAAAATTATTAAAAAATCGCAAAAAGTATACTTACAAAAAATTTTTTTTTTCTGTTTGAAAAAATTATTTTAAAAATTTTAAACGCAATATTGTTTGAACTTCTTAAAAGCACCAAATTGAAAAAAATATAACAAAATTGGTCGTTTTGTTTTAAAAACTCAAAAATTATACAATTTTCTCAAAAAACATCAATAGGAAATTGTTGGTCAAAAATTGGAAATGCGGTGTTAATAAAACCACTATGGTAATGCCAGGTACGAAGTTTAATTGAAACCGTTAGAGTTGTTCTAGACTTCTAGATGAACTTAATCAACCTGGATTTTTCCCTAAACGAAACCAATACTTACCCTATAAAGAAAATAAAAAATGAAGGATTAAGTATATATCCTTGAGGAACTTCACTTGATGTTTTCCAGAAAGAAAAACTAACATCAGCAAGCTTCACTGATAAATTATGTTATGGTCGAATAAGTTAAAGTTTCGTACTCGCTTAAGGCCAAGTAGGGCTATGACCTGAAGGAATCCTGTTTATTTCGGAATTAATAGCCCAGAAAGCCAAACATGAAAATTTCGATACAGTTGAAGTAAATTTCGATAAGGACTTATTTTTGAGAAACGATATTTTAAAAAATTATATAGCTTATGCGTAGTAGTAGCCGCGGCGTGATGATTATTGCGATGGACTGTCATTTCGAAGGTCTAGGTTCGATCCCCGGCCTCGCTACCTAATAATTTTTAAAAATAAAACAGCTACTGTCTCTTGCAAGGAATTGACAAATCCTCCAAGAGTATCTCGTTTCATAGAAAAGTACCGCTCACATTAGACGTTCGGATTCGCCATTAAACTTCAGGTCCCCTCCATTCCTGCAGACACGCACACAGGAATTGTTGGGAGTTGTAAGTCACTAGGCCCCCATGAGCTGTTGTGCCATCAAATTTATTTTATTTATTTATGTACAAAACGTTTTTTTCGTAGGAGCAATACATTTCGTAGTAGTCCGTGGAGTAATGGTTATTGCGATTGACTGTCATTGCAGGAGTGTGGGTTCGATTCCCAGCTGCTTCCTGCCTCTTGTGAAGTGTCAAATCCTTTATCTCTTGTCATGAAAAAGTGCCTCTTTTGTGTGTCCCTTTCACTCCTTATTAACAACAAGCACGCACAGGAAGGGTTGAAAGACCACACACAGAAAAAAAAACAGGTAAAATCAACAAAAACAATAATGATTCAACACGTTTTGCCAATGTTTTTGCTTCATCGAGCATTCGTATTATTTTAACATGATTTCTGTATAAGGGAAATCAATATTGGATCATGTTAAAATGACATGAAATGTTAAATGATTTCATGTTGAATTACCACGATCATCATGTTGAATCACCTTGATAATCGTGTTGAATTACCATGGTCATTATATTAAATTACTTCGATCATCATGTTGAATCACAACGACCATCATGATAAATCACGATGATGATCATTTTGAATCATCATTTTCAGCATGTTAAATCTCCACGATCATCATGTTGAATCACGATTATCATCATTTTGAATCAACATGATCATCATGTTAAAGCACGAGGATCACCATGTTGAATCACCATGATCATCATGTTGAATTGCCATGATCATCATGTTTAATCATTACTATCATCGTGTTAAATCATTACTATCTTCATGTTGAATCACGATGATCATCATGTTGAATCACCATTGTTAGCATGTTAAATCACCACGATCATCATGTTGAAACACGATGATCATCATTTTGAATCAACATGATCATCATGTTAAAGCACGACGATCATCATGTTGAATCACAATGATCATCATTTTGAATCAACATGATTATCATGATGAATCGCCATTATCATCATGTTTAATCATTACTATCATCGTGTTAAATCATTACTATCTTCATATTGAATCACGATGATCATCGTGTTGAATCGCCGTGGTCTTCATGTTAAATCATTACTTCTATAATGTTGAATTACCATCATCATCATTTGGAATCAACATGATAATCATGTTGAACCACTATGCTTATCATGTTGAATTACCACGATTATCATGTTAAATCACCACAATCATCATGATGATTCACGATGATCATCATGTTATTACTACTGTCATCATGTTGAATCGTGACGATCATCATTTTGAATAAAGATTACCATCATGTCAAATCACCACGATCATCAAGTTCAATCGACACGATGATCATGTGGAGTCACGATGATCGTCATGATCAATGAAACAAACTTGTTTTCCCTGTAAAACAATCAATACAATCAAAAAATGTCGATCACTGAACCAAATCCTGCAAAAAGTTAATTTCCTTGGCGAAAAAAGAAAAACATATACATAGAAGTGAGTGTTTAAGTTAATTTTTTATTTCAATAAAATAATAATTAAATATAAAGGATAAATAAATAATATTTAATGAATTTGAATGAATGTTTCTTATGTATAGTGTTTAAAAAAAATCAAGTAAGGAACAAATACTTGGAAGTTTATTTTCCTTAGAAACGGGTATTTCAAAGAAATGTTCTTGAATAAAATACCAAGGACCTCTACAGCCTTTTGGATATTCTAGTGATAGAATATATATTAATTTAAAACAAATATCTGGGCTAGTCAAAAAATTGTGAATTTTGAATAAAGTTTTATCAAAATAAACGTAGAACTCTTTTAATTGATATATCTACACTTAAACCTACAACAATCAAAAATGGTTGAATGGTCAAACCTTGGCTGAAGTATTTCTTCCTTAATTGATTGATGGTTCTCTCGTAATCATTAATTGTTGTAAGATGAACGATGAAACTTTCGTTGGCATCAGGAATGCTGATTTTTTTTGTTAGTTTTTCTGATTTATTTGTAAAACGAGCTGTTGGTATAATCACTGAATTTAGCAGTATTGTGAGAATGAAGTCTAGGGAATCTAAAAAGATGTGTTAGTTGGCTATGTTCAAAGATAAGACATTAGAATAACTTACCTTCTTGAGTTATTTCTTTCCAGTTTAAAAAAATTTCTCGAGATTTTTTGTCATTTATGGTGGAGTGGTAATACTGTGGTATCTTTGTTCTAAATTCTTGCCATTTACTTAAAAGCAAATGACCTTTATTTGGATGCAGCAATTCGAAGTCTATATTGACCTAAAAGAAAAAATGAATAACGCTTAAAAAAAGAAGAAAACTAAATTTTTAAAAATACTATACTCAATTGAGTACAGTGATAACGATTAAAAGTTATTGCAAATATGTACTGTGAAAATTTGATTACGTTAAGTTTTTCTTTTTTTAATGTCAAATTCCGGTTATTATAATGTAAACAAAATGAAGTTGTTTATTTTAAGTTTTTTTTTAAAGTTAATTTAAAAAAAAAAAAAAATATTAAAACATTTTCAGTTCACGTACCAGTTGGCTACTTTTTGGATTTGAATATAAAGGCCATTCAGATAAAAAATCCAAATTCGTTGCTGAGGATTTCAGTTCCTTTTGTCTTAAAACAAATGTTCTCTCCCATTTGTCTTTCACTTCATCCCAATAGCTTATGTCTCTTGAAAGAGAAACTTTCAATGCAATTAAAATTGACTCATCAACTTCTGTGTGAACAATAGAAGGATTCTTCGAGGTTAAAGATTCATTAGTTTTTACTTTGTCCAATTTTATGCGCTTTGCTTTTTGGTTCACATACCGATCCCAAAGTTTCCTCCCCGGATTTTTTTTAGCCCCACGTGGACTGAAATAATATTCCTGAAAAATTGAAAAAATCAAAATTTATCCTATTTACATGCCCAAGAAGCTTCTTTTACATTTTCATTAGAGCAAATGAGGTAATTTCGTTGAAAATTTCCAAATCCGATTCAAAAACGTCTCATTTTCCATACAAATTCAGATTTCCAAATGAAGTAAAATAAAGTAAATGAAATTTGGTAAGAAATAACGTAAAATCCTTATGAACACTCCCAAATGGAATGCATTCAAAGTGAAACACATTTAAAATGACAGAATTCAATGTATAAAACAACCAAAACATGCGATTGACAGTCTGGACTTAAAATTACCAAATTTGAATTGTGAATACTGTTTTCTGTAAATAGCAAAGTTCTATCATTTGAGCTCTAATGAAAACGTAGTATCATACTTAAAACAAATCTATATAAACAGTATTATATTAGACTGATTTAAAACAAATTTAAATGTCTCCGATTTTCAATGCCACTAGCGTTTTGCTTCGAGTTTAGTGAAATTTTACCATTTCCAGCCGTTTAATTAAATAAAGGTCGCTCATCGCTAATTTATTTTTTCCATACAAATTGTATTGGAAGTTTTTTTTTTGTTTGCTTCTTTATTTTATAACTTTACAACCGGTTATCGTATGGAAAAGATAGAGACGTATTCTTAAGGGAAATTGAATATTCTTATCTAATTAGTGCACTCTTTCCAAAGTTATTAATCGGAGACAGTTAATTTTTTTTTGAATCAGTCTAATACATATATTAAACTGCAAATACGTGTGTTGTTTCCTAAAAAAACAGACGGATTTTGACAATCGGGTCGTTCGAAGTTTTACTATATGTGTTGCATTATGTCGAGTTTGTAATATTTGCAGTAGGTACATTCTTCGAACTTTATATCCTGTTGCACCGATCATCCGACTTTTCCCACTTAGGCCCATCGCCCACTAGGCAACTTTTTGTTGCGCAACTAAAAGTTTCTCGGAGTTGCTTGCCATCGCTCACTAGGCAATTTCCGTTCAACTTTTGGGTTCAAAAGCGCTTAGTGGGCGCTCTCCCATATAAACAAATGTAATTGGATTGGGAGCAACAAAAAGTTGCTGGGGCTAGCAACAAAAAGTTGCCTAGTGGGCGATGGGCCTACAGTTTACACTCATAAACATAGTCAGTGGTTATAAATATTGACTTGCTACCTCTAATTTGTCGAATTTTGATGACCACTTTCTTAAATAAATTTTTTTTTTAAAACAGCTCTCAATTTTTATTAAAAAAAAACCGTCAGCAACTTTGGAGCCGTTTTCTAGAAAATTTGGGTTTTATAAATTGGCAAACTAATTTTGTATAGTAGTTGTTACTTTTAGTTTAACTTTTTTGTATGTAAAACAATTATGGTATGCAAGTGTTTAGTGTTTATTTAGCACAAATCATGTTACATCAGAATTTAATAAAAAAATAAAATATGGTTTTAAAAAATACTTACTTTAGTTTTAGTTGGAAAAAGCTCCGTTATTTCATCCAAAATCGGAGGAAAATCTTTGGGCGCAAGTTTAATTCCATTAAATAAAATATCATCCAAAATAATGTTGATCAAATCACCTCGGAATGATTCAATTAAGAACGCATTTGCCTCGTAAAATTCCAATATTGCTTTTCCCTTGAGACTCTCCGACAAAGCTAATTTAAGTTTCTAAGTTTGTAAATAAAACAAAACTGTAAAAGCACTTAATCACATGTTGATACCTATGTTTACCTTAGACAACTGTGAGCCCCCGACTTTCTGACTCGATGTTAAAGTTGACGTTATCGTGGCAAAACTGGATTGGCTTCCTAGCCAGTTAACTACTTTGGTGGCAATTGATTGTGACAAGGTATCGTCATCATCGCCGAACTTTAAAAAAAATTAGCCATAAATTATTATTATCATTAATAAAGATTTAAGCATACTTTATTTTTTCGCCAATGAAAAAGTGTTTCCCGAAAACGAGCCCGCAATCCGATTGGTTTGATCGCTTCTTGTATATCCTCCTTCGACAGAAATCTTAAGCTTTCATAATTTATGGCAGCTTCTAAAAAATAAAATAAATTTTGTTTTTCGACATGATAATAAAAGATGTATAATTCAAGGATCCAATCCAGACTGTATTTAGAAGTCAAAGAATTTGTTATATTTTTTTAGTGATGTTAAATGTCCCAATGTGTTTAAAATGACACGCTTTGCTATACTACATGAATGTACGTAGTAAAGATAATAACAACACTGGCGACTGAGGCCAACTCGAGCTCTCGATCCTGAATATAAACGTAGTAAAAATCTAAGTGCGGTGCGTTCTTTTATGTTACTGTGGTTAACTATGGTTAATGTGTCAAAAATAAAAGTTGTTGTGCCATAGTTAAGAAAGTTAACTTTTGGGTAACTTTTCATTTAGGAACGACCAGAGTTGAAAAAAATCGAATTGCATTTGGAATGAATAACCAAGAAAAAATATGATTGCATTAAATTTATTACAAAAATAATTATTAGGAATTAATTATTATATGTGTACAGTTTCCAAATTAAATTTATTTTCACTCAGTTTTTGTACAAATCGAACAGAAATAAGAGAAATTTGTTTTCATTTCTTAGGATCATTTCCTGAAACGAAACTTAAATGTTTATGTTTAACTTAAACGCTTATGTTCTACTTTTTTCTCAGCGTAAACTGTCACATAAGTTTTTATGTTGAACTTAAATACTTAAGTTTCGTTTCAGCAAATGGCCCTTAATAAGGCACAGAATTTTTGATGAAAAATCGACAAAACAAGGAATAAAATGTCGACAGAAAGGAAATGAGTCATAAAATAAAAGAAAACTAATTGATAAAAACATATTTTAAATAATGAAAACAACTCCAAATCGAAAGGACGAAAAGTACACAAAAGATCCACACAATGAAAACATTGCATTTCAGCTGTGTTTGACAGATCAACCATTTCAACACACAAAGAGATGAGTTGGAAAAAGTTACAAAAAGTTACTATTTGACACTTTTACTTTGAATTTAGAAACAACTTTATGATGTCATAAAGTAACTCGAAGTTGGTTGTTTTTGACAACAGCTGATTGGTTCATCAGCTGAATTTTCCTATGGCTACAACAACACAAACCTATCCGGATATGTTTGCCTTGCCCCCCGAACGCGGCCTTTATATTCAGTACTTTTGCTCAAAGCGCTCAGAGATTTTTTCTTCGTGGGACTGGCCTATTGTCATTTTGATTTTATTTTGTTCATGTTTTAGCTCGTGAGCCGTGACCGCATCTGTTGTTTGTATTTTCTGTGTTCTTCTGTGTTTTATTAAAATAACCAATATAATTTTTTTAAACGTGGTATCTTTGTGACCGTCCGCCCGTCTGGTCTGTCGGGAAAAAACTCTATTGTGGTGCTTTTGTGAATAGCTGTGTCGTCTAGTGGCTGTCATCATTGAGGAGTTGGTGCGAATTGTTTTTTCTTTTGCTAAGCCCCTGCTGAAGTATTTGGCCGATTTGGATTAAACATATCTTGGCTCAAATTTCCTTTACGACATCCCGAATTCATGCACTAAAATTGCATTTAAAGTTTTTTATTAGGATCAGTACCATGAACTTTGACTCCTTGAACCAAAAGTCCATTACATGGGCTGCGTTCGGGCAACTAACTGAAGCTATCCAGATAGGTTTGTGTTATTGATTGTAATCCCTTGTTGAAAAACATCAGAAGTCAGCCATCAACTATCTGAAATTTTTTGGGATAGGTGAATAGTCTATCTGAACTAACAGCCGAACGCAAGCATGGAATTAAATAAAATTGAAATACCTAATAAATTGGAGCGTTGTTTGCATGTGCCAACTTTTGAAATTGTCTTTGGAATCAAAAACTTGGATTGCAACTTTTTAGTGCATAAGCAACCAAATCAGAATTATGTAACATTTATCTTCATAGGCCTTGTGGTGTGGCGGAGACGGGCAGATCAATTTATTTATTTTGTTTTAAATCGACTTGAATGCAAATATCATCACAGTGCGAAATGGACCTGCCCCTTTCTTCCAAACCGTAAGGCAGGCATACGAAGATAAATTTTACTATTCTGATTTGGTTGCGTATGTACTAAAAAGTAGCATTCAAGGTTTTTTATTAGGAGCAGTACAACGAAATTTATACCAATTTTATGAAATTCCATGTAGGAGTTTTGGTTCAAGGAGTCAAATTTCGTTGTACTGCTCCTAATACAAAACTTTGAATGCAAGTTTCTATTGCATAAACAACCAAATCAGTATATGTTTAATTTATCTCCGTTAAGTTGTTTATGCACCAACATGTTACATTTCAAGATTTTGATTCCATACAATTTGAAAAGTTGGCACATGTGAACAACACTCCAACTTATTATTTTAATTTTCCTTATTCCATGTACTAGACTTTTGGTTCAAGGAGTCAAAATTCGTGGTACTGCTCCTCATAAAAAAAGTTTCAATGCAAGGTTTAAGTGTATAAACAATCAAATAATAATATCTTATATTTATCTCCGTAGGCTTTAGTGTTTCGTTTGGTTCAAGTAAGAACATAATATATCTGGGCCAAATACTTTAGCAGGGGCTTAGCAAAAGAAAACACAATTCGCACCAGCTCCTCAATGATGACAGCCACTAGACGACACAGCTATTCACAAAAGCACCACAATAGTTTTTTCCCGACAGACCGCACGGGCGGACGGTCACAAAGTTACCCACGTTTAAGAAATTATATTGATTATTTTAATAAAACACAGAAGTACACAGAAAATATGAAACAAACAACAGACGCGGTCACGACTCACAGCCGTAAACAAAATAAAATCAAAATGACAATAATCAGAATTATGTAACATTTATCTTCGTAGTCCTTCTGGTGTGGTAAAGAGGCGGCAGATCGATAAATTTTTATTAAAATTAACTTGAATGAAAAAGTCATCAAATTGCGAAATGGATCTGCTCCTTCCTTCCAAGGCGTAAGGCCTACGAAAAATATCTTGTATTCAAGTACCTATTCAGTGCTTATAGTTAAATAATATTTCAAATTTCGATTTTGTAAGCAAGCATCGATCTATTTTTTCGATTTATTTAAAATTCAAAATAAAAGTGCACAAAATATTATCTAAGACGCCTGGGTTTTGAAAAGTTAAAATCATATTGTGTGCAAGTGCGGTCCTGTGGCTTAAAGCGGGCCTCATGTTCTATAAGGTCAAATAAAAAAAAATTCTTAAAGATCAACAAACGCCCGTAAAATACTGCGATATATATTTTTTATTGGAAGGCTTAGGTTGGTATATTGTATTCTTTAATTATTCCATTTTAGGATTTTCTCTTAACGTAGTTTCATTCAAAAACTAAGACATATTTTATTTTTTTTGGATTTATGTAAGAACTAATAAGGACATTAAATTTTGTAATAAATTTACCTTTAACGATGCAAAATTTTGTAAAATGCAATTGAGAAAAACAATTTTTTTTTTGTAAAAGTTATACTTTATCTTTAAACTTCTCAAAATATCTTCCAGAAAATAACTTTAATTAAAAAAAAAAATAAATTTTTAATCTTTTTTTTTCTGTAACCACCACCACTTTATGCCAGGGGCCGTGCTGGCAGACAGCATAACATACATACTTTGAACTTTAAAACACCAATATAACCTCGTTTACAACAAAAAAAACAGCAATTTATCGATGAAAATTTTTTTTATGTAGGGAGCTCTCCGTTTATTTGGACATTACTTTACGAGAAAATCGTTTTAATTTTAGAACAAAAAACTAAAATACTTGGTTGACTTTACTTACGGCATGTCCAGCGTAGATACGATAAATGCGATTGCTAATATTTCGTAGGTACTCACCAATTAGGAAACTTTTTGCTTCCGTTAGGTTATATTTTTGTAAAAATTCATCCAACTTTTGCGTGTTGCTATCTTGTATATTTAAAAAAATGTTACCCTCGTGATCGGTACAAAAATCAATTCTTTGCGCTTCACTTATATTAACAATTTCAGACATAACCAAACATTATTTTCACTTTACACAAAACTTATTAAACGATGTTCTTGCGTCGCGATCAAAAGGAAAATGAAAATGATGTTTCTTCCGAACCGAAATATTCGTTGACATCTAAGAAAATAACGGGATGTTGCAAGTTTTGTAGAATTCAACTATAAACAATAACAATTCTACACGATTTCGTCATGAATCATAAAGGTTTCATTTTGTTTTGTGAGGAGTTCAAGTTGATTCAACGTGATTCAACATTGGTTCACAAACCACGATACAGGGTGAGCCAACAAAGGCTACAAAGTTAAGTCGAAAGCATAATGAAAGTTTGGCTGTAATCACAAGCACTTTTATGGAAGTTTTCATTTGTAAATTAATATTTTGATTCCGTTGGCTTTGATATTTAAGTATGTTATGTCCTGATACCTTTGTAAAAGTATAATAATAATGAAACATATAATTCTTCAACCACTTTTCAATTTATTAATGATAGAATAAAATATGTTAGGACATAGCACTTTTGTGCTTGATGCCAGTTGTACAAATAGGACGAAAAACACAATTTATTTTCTAAACTTTTTACTAACTCTATTATTTACATTTTTTTCTTACCAAAACCCTTGTCTTACAGATTTTGTTTGAACTTCTGAAGTGGTTTAATATTCTTTTGCAAATAACAAAAGTGTTACAAAATAATTTAACTTAGAAGAATTATTTTTTTCTTAAGTACACAAGAGTGGGCTGTGGGATATTAGCACCCATATATGGAATTTTCGCAAAAATATGCAATCGAAAAGGTTAGCAATTAGTCATAAAAGGGCAGGTAGTTTTAGAAATTAGCACCTCATTAATCGAATTTAAGAAAAACAAGTATGCAAATTAAAAGGTCATAAAAGTTCAGGTGGCTTTTATTATTGTCAAGCATAGATTTTTTAAAAATAATTTTGAAAATTTTTGTCAAGGTCATTACATGGTCGTACAGATTTTTAGCAACTCATTTATGGGATATTCCAAAAAATTATATAGATACCATCTGAAAGTTTACTTAATCCTTATAAAAGGTCAGGCAGTTTCAGAACTATTTCAGCTGTAGCTTTTTAGTTATAATTTAAAAAAAAATATAAGGTAGTGGACCTATACCTTGCAATTTTTTTTATAAAAAATCATAACAAATAATTTATGGCTGACCAACTTCTGAAACTATCTGACCTTTTATGAGGATACCTTTCAGATGGTATACTTTTTTCGAATATCCCATAAATGAGGTGCTAAAAATCTTGTAATTACCTTGAACAAATATCTAAGGCTGACCAATTTCTGAAACTGCCTGACCATTTATTATAAGTACTATGTTACATTTCCGAAAAAAAAAAATCACAGGTAACTTAGAAAAACGTTATCACTGGATTAAAAATTTTCTACTCCTCATCAATTTCTGAAAATAGCTGACGTTTTATGACCAATTACCTACTGACCTTTTAGATGGTTTACTTGTTTTGCGAAAATTCCATATATTTGGTGCTAAGATCCCACAGCCCAAAGAGTGCTATGTTCGGCCATAGCACAAAAAATTTTTTGAAACATAAAATGGACAAATTATTGGACATAGAACAAATTGTGCTTTTAAAGTAATTGAAGAAGGGACTTAGCACATTTGCCCATTTTGCGAATTTAAGCAATTAAAGATTTCTATTGGATCTAGGACGTGTGTGCATATGAAAGTACTGCTTCTCACCTTTACATTGGTGCCATGCCACTATCTCAAAACAGCCAAAAAAGGACATAGCACATGGTGTGCATTAAGTTATGGATGTGTTAATTTTTTTTTTTCGCAAAAGACGAGAAATAAAGTTCCTTGTGCTTGGGTATTCCCAACTGGGGTATAATTGAGAGTCGCAAATATCTTACTTATAGGCTGTGTGCGAGTTGAGTTAAAATTTCGATTAAATTTTATACGAGATTAATTTTTGACATTTCCACGTACAGATTCAGCTCAATATTGTCAAAAATTAATCATCGGAAAAAAATTTAACGCGATTTTAACCCAATTCACACACGGCCTTAATTGGCCATTACCTAATTTTTTTTTCAGAAGTGGATTTATAATTTTTCAAAAAAAACTGCTCATTTGCATTATTATTAATTAGAAATATGTTAAACAAAATTTTAATGAAATCAAATAGGAACGTAAAAGCTCCTATTTTATGACAATACGTGAATAGACTAAGGGCCACTTGCTCCAAACGAACGGATAAATATATAAAACTCAGGATAACTATCCCAGTTTTAATAAATAAATAAGAACTTATCGTTTTTTAATTGCACAAACGGAAAATAAATAACAAGCGGATAAGAATATTTTTTCAGAATCACCAACCCAACAAACACAAAACACATTGAAAAATAAACAAACTCTACGCTTTGACTCGCTTTCTCGTAAGAGATTCTATAATTTGACGTGAGAGCTATTCAGAGTTTAAATATTTATCCAGAGAACGAGGAGAAGATAACTTTTTAAACTGAGATAGAGAAAAAAATATTTTGCTGCAACATGATTTGATTCAAATCAGTCAGATAGCTTTAATTATTTATAAATCAGGAATTACTGCTGTCAAAAAAACTTCTGTTTTTGGCCTAAATGATTTATTTTTTTTTTGTTGTATTACTTTTAATACCCGTAATAACCTTGAACTATTATTATTTTACAACAAAAAAGAAGTTTGAGGCTGATTAAGCGAATGTTATTTTCGGTTGTTTCGTCTTTCGCCTTTTTGACAGATAAGGCTAGAGGTGTAGAAATGTAAGGGGAAATTATCTACGTTTCTACACCTCTCACACTATCTGTCAAAATGACGAAAGAGGAAACGAATGAAAAAACGAATCGTGTAATAAGCCCATATACCTATGTGTTTTTTTATATGGCATGCATATATTTTTTTTTTTTCCAGAAAATAACGGCATCTTTTAAGTTTTGTAGAATTCAACTATAAACAATAACAATTCTACACGATTTCGTCATAAATCATAGAGGTTTCGTTTTGTTTTGTGAGGAGTTCAAGTTGATTCAACGTGATTCAACATTGATTCACAAACCACGATACAGGGTGAGCCAACAAAGGCTACAAAGTTAAGTCGAAAGCATAATGAAAGTTTGGCTGTAATCACAAGCACTTTTATGGAAGTTTTCATTTGTAAATTAATATTTTGATAAAAACAAAAATATATTTTGAACTGAATGGAATAACATTATTTTTGTAATTCATACCAACATATATTTTTCATCGTGTCGTTTTTGTTTGGCAATCTGAAAGATCGAAACTAGTTTTTGTTTTTTGTTTGCCGTTGTTGTCTATGTTTGAAAAACTTTGAGTATGCGAGAAGGAGCGCTATCTTTTGTTGTTTGTTTATAATAAATGTGGAAATGGATAATGAACGTTTCGTTTAGTCTTTGAATGTGTGAGGTGTCCTTGTATCGATTGTGGAAAAAATCAAGAAGGGAATTTTTGTTCTTTTGAGAAAAAGAACAACTATCTTCGGAAGTTAATACTGTAAATAAGTAATTTAACTGCGAAACAAGCAGTCAGCAGTCAGTACTAACATTCCGACTGTGTAGTTAAAAAAAAAGTTAATTAGCTTGAAGTAAATTAGCTGCAGTACTTTTTAACTGCTTTTAGTATTTTTAGTCAGTGAAAAGTCTTTGTACTGCGATGATTTTACTTTAAGTCAGCAAGTCTTTTAACTACAGTCAATCACCTTGGAGTATTATTTTCTTTTTTAAATGAAGACTATAATTTAGAATTTAGCATTTAAACCAAATGGCGCAAAATTTTGAAGGATTTAGTATGATGTTAAATCATTTTTAGTATGATGCTAGGTTAAAAACAGGCTTTTCCAAATTTTAAACGAGTTAGCACCAAATGCCTATTTTATCTTTTAAGTAGATATCATACTAAATCCAAATGTCACTTTGGCAGGTACAATTGCAAAAATGGGTCACTGATGTTTTAGGCGTGTTCAGCTGGGGTTTCTTAAGAGAATAGGTTTATTATGAACTAAGAATATTTTAGTAAAGAGCTTTAAAGTTAAAAAATTATTAAGTATACTATCATGCTTATACCTTAACGTCAGGCTGTTTAAAATTTTTGGCATTATTTTTAAGTGATAGGGACTGTGAAAATAAAACAAAAAATAAGAAACATCCAATGATTTGGAATTATCTTTTTGCTATCCGAAGAAAACCAGATGACTGTGACGTCATACAGCTAATGAGCATACCTTGTTTCTGTTTATCGTGTCCTCAACCTGTCTGTCAAAATCAAGGAATGACAAAACGAATCGTGTAATAAGCTTATATATGTTCCTATGTGTTTTTTCATATGGCACGCAAATGATATTTTTATTTCAGAAAATAACGGGATCTTTCAATTTTTGTAGAATTCAACTATAAACAATAACAATTCTACACGATTTCGTCCTAAATCATATTGGTTTCATTTTGTTTTGTGAGGAGTTCAGAATCCATGTTTTTATTTCCCTTATTTAAGTGCATTCCCTGTTGTTTTTACATGAAAAACGCTTGTTTTAACATGAAGTACTTGTAACTTGAAACATCATTTCATTTTAATACTATTTCAATGTTAAAATAAGTTTAATCATGTTATTTCAACATGATCTCGCACATAAATTAATTTTTATATGAAACCTTAATGATTTAATAATATTCCCTTTAGAACTAAAATCATGTTGAATCAAAGTTAAAAACGTCCTTTAAGTGTATTCCCTGTTGTTTTTACATGAAAAACGCTTGTTTTAACATGAAGTACTTGTAACTTGAAACATCATTTCATTTTAATACTATTTCAATGTTAAAATATGTTTAATCATGTTATTTCAACATGATCTCGCACATAAATTAATTTTTATATGAAACCTTAATGATTTAATAATATTCCCTTTAGAACTAAAATCATGTTGAATCAAAGTTAAAAACGTCGTTTAAGTGTATTCCCTGTTGTTTTTACATGAAAAACGCTTGTTTTAACATGAAGTACTTGTAACTTGAAACATCATTTCATTTTAATACTATTTCAATGTTAAAATAAGTTTAATCATGTTATTTCAACATGATCTCGCACATAAATTAATTTTTATATGAAACCTTAATGATTTAATAATATTCCCTTTAGAACTAAAATCATGTTGAATCAAAGTTAAAAACGTCGTTTAAGTGTATTCCCTGTTGTTTTTACATGAAAAACGCTTGTTTTAACATGAAGTACTTGTAACTTGAAACATCATTTCATTTTAATACTATTTCAATGTTAAAATATGTTTAATCATGTTATTTCAACATGATCTCGCACATAAATTAATTTTTATATGAAACCTTAATGATTTAATAATATTCCCTTTAGAACTAAAATCATGTTGAATCAAAGTTAAAAACGTCGTTTAAGTGTATTCCCTGTTGTTTTTACATGAAAAACGCTTGCTTTAACATGAAGTACTTTTAACTTGAAACCAATATGTGCATCATTTTATTTTAATACTATTTCAAAGTTAAAACAAAGCGAAAACGGTTTGATTTAAAATGAAGTTCCTGTTTACTTGTATTTTAATTAGATTTAACAGGATTTCGTCCTAAATTAATGTTTTGAACTGTTAAAATTAAATGAAAACGTGTTAAAGCAAAATGAAATCCAATAATTGAAAAATTCATCTTTTTTATCGAAATCAATAATTTGTCATGTTGATTTTACATTGCGTTTTTTTTCTGTGTGCATGGTTTTCCACGAGATGTTGCACCACCAAATTTATTAAATTTATTTTGTAGTACATTTCGAGAAAAACTTGCAAGAACATTAAAATATTAGTTTTTTCATTAAAAATCTCGCAATTACAAAATCCAAATTTTTGCAATCTTATACAATTATTACAAAAACTAGCAAGCATTTAAAGAAAAAAAAAACACTTTTACATACGTCAATTACATATGGGTTGTACCTATAATATGCAATGTGGTCTGCATGAAATTATAAAAATACAAAATCAATTGAAAACAACAACAAAATTTTGGATTTTGCTGCAATTTAAGAGTCAATCAAGCACCTACTACATGTCAACCGTTTTCTTCGCAGGTTCTAAGGAATTTAACCCTCTTCTTTTGAGTGCTTAGTCACACTCAAGCAAGCTCATATTTCAATAGTTTATAAATTTTTAAATTCACCCAAGAAAATTGTAATATTCAAATGTTCAAATATAGAGGCCATTTTGTTAATGGTGTTCAGACGTCAAAACGAAGTTTTTCTTCATAATTCAGCATCATTGAAATTTTGTATTGAAGGAAAAAGACCAATTTTCCCAGGATATACGAACGAATTTTGGCAGAAAAGGTGGCTATAAGGCAAAGTGGGTACAGACGGTTGCCAGATTTTACAATATTGTGAGATATGTTAATTCTCTGACAGAAGGTGCCAATAAGCTATGACCAAATACCTCAAAATAAGCATAATAAGGAAATTTCAGATCTCTGATATTAAGCCCTGTCAAATAGTGAGCAAAACAAGCGAATAAAAATGTCTGTCATCAACGTTTTGCCCGGAAAACTGAGAAATTTTGTTATTAATGCTGTTTATATGTTCGTTTGAAATTGCTATAAAGTTAGGAAATCTCGTTTTTTCTGAACTTGTCTGATGGTAAAAAATTGTTAATTTCTCTGTCAGATGCTTGGCTGACAATGGGCTGACAACTTTCTGGAAATATTGTAAGCTCACGCAGTTGTAAGACACTTGAAACAATTTTTTTACTACCAAATCTGACAATATTTTTGTCTCTGTTACCGACTCAGCTACATATATGGGAGAAATGTCGAAAAAAAAAATTACGAAAAATACAATTCTGTTTGTTTAATTGATAAAATATTTTTTAAATAAAGTCCAAATAGTGGAATTCTAGTGTTTTATCAAACTTTTCGTCACTCACAATCCCACTAGTAAAGTTTGAGACATAAAAACTAATTAAGCTAACTGGCCAACTTCATACGCAAAAAAAATTCATGATATTTTTTACCAGCATAACATGCGTTTAATTTTAAAGTCAGCATTCTATATACATATCTTGATTTAAATCTCAACCCCTATTTACTTTGTTGTAGCAATTAATTACCTTCATTTCAAGTCTAACCAAATGTAATTGAAAAATCCTCCTCAAGTCAAAAGGTTTTGCTAATCAATTTAAAAGTTGTTCACCTTATCCTATGGAATAGAAAAAAACCAAGCCAAAGAACCCAACAACCAACTCGGCATCCACCCATCACCGACCGCCTATACCCGTTGAATTCCTTTGCTCTTATTTTCCATTCAATTTGCCAACAAAGGACCAAAAGGAAGTGATCTGTGATTATCACTTTCTATCTCAATGATAGCTTCGGGTGGTTTTTCTTCAATTTTATAGTCCTTAAGGGTGCGAAAAATACCTTTGAAATAATTATCAGCAGGCGACCTTTCCACTTTTTCTATACATATATTTCCACGATGGACCTTTACGACTTTTTTCTTCAAATTTTTTTGGTTGTAATTGAATTAAATCCATGGCCACTTTATACCGTCGAAAAATTATTGAAGTATAATTGAACTAAACGAGGTTTTGGAATTCTTTTATGTATAGACATAGAAGACAATGAATTTGAATATAATATTGAGATTCATTTCGATTAAGAATTAAAATGGCTAAGCAATGATTTAGATGAATTTCAAAGTTTTTTTTTTTTTTTTGGTACAATTGTATAACGAAATAAAAACCATTTTTGTACTGTTTTGAAAAGAACATTAAACAAGCAACTTTTCAAAGTAATTGGCCATATGTTCACCAACATTTTTATTTTTTTACAGATGGTCAAACTTTAGTAAAAATAAATATTTTTGCAGTTATTGTATTGAAAAATTAATTTTAAAAAATTATAATAAAAAAAAATGCAACAACTAGTGTTAAATTTTAGTATCTGTCTATTAGAATAGTTATTTAAAAAAATTATAAAAATAAAAAAACAACAAAAATCATTTACTGGTGGTCCTAGTGTTAAGGTATTCGAGGAGAGACGTAATTTTTAAATTTTTTTAAAAAAATGTTACACAGTAGTCCCTCGATAATGTGAATTACCGATAATGTTAATATCGATAAAATATGAACCGCCAAAACTTTACATTGTCATCTCTATAATGTGAACTTTCAAAATTTTCGGACTCTAAAATGTGAATTTCTTTTGTAAATTTTGTATATTTTTCTTTTGTTGGTTTTGCGTGCGATATTAGAGACTTTATTACTAACTACTATTATTTGTCTAGGCATATTTCAAGATTTTGAATGCAGCTGCCATCAGGAGAGCATCTTTCTTTGCACTGAAAAAAAGTTCCAGTAATGTGCCCTCTAAAATCCGAAAACTCCTATTGTTTTAATTAATTCACATTATCGAGGGACTACTGTACCATGAAGACCACATGGTAAATATTTTTTTGTATGCTATTTTCTGAAAGGTCTTAAGGCCTGCTATGTCTGGTTGCAAGGTTATCCATTATTTACTGGACAACCTGTATATAAAAGACTTAACACTATTTAATTGGACTTGTTGAATTACTTATTGATACAAATTGCGTATTGACAAGGCTTTCACTAGTCAACTGATGAGTCCAAGTGAGATCGCCGGGGAGAAACGCCAATTTGTATAGACTAAAGGCCATTAAAAGCTATTTTGAATCAAATCAATAATTATTTTTGAAAAACTTACAACTCGAAATCCATATAAAACAATTTTTTTTTTTTAGTAAAACTAGCATTGAAGAAATCTATAGTTTCCACACTATAATCGCTTTAGAAGGATAAAATTTCCCCAAGGTTTAGTCTTAAATGAACTGAAAAACTACAAAACTATCCCGAATTTAAAATTCAAATAAATTCCTATTCCTATCAATGCTAAACGAATGCACAAAAAATGAAAATAACTCTTCAAACTAAAACATACGAAACCCAAAAAAAAAAGAGAAAAAAAATGTTAAAAACATATTTTCACTTCGTTGCCGTTCTTGTAAAGGTTTTGCTTTTCTACCTTATGCGGTTGGGACATGACTTCCTTTACCTTTGCCAAGTTTTGTTCTTCACTTGACCGGAACTAAGTTATTTGTTGGACCTTATCCAAATTTTCTAAAAACGTAAATACATATTCTTTGTTAAAACATAAAATACACACACACACATGCACTTAAAAAGGACATTTCTATACATGGAAAGATCATACAATAAATCGACTTTATAGAAAAGCTTTCGAATGCGAATTGATGCTTTAAGATCCCTATGAGCAATAACTCATTTTCCCCATCGATATTATGAATACAAAACACTAAAATTCCCATTCATTTGTCCTTTTTAAATACAAATCCCATCTTCATCAATAATCATCTATTGGTCCTGTGGAAATAATACCAACATAATTCCTAATTGCTGACCCCCATCATTATTGGCCCATAATGCCCATGGCAGAAGTTTACTTTTCCAATTAATTAATTACCAATTAATCATCGAAGGATTTCTTTGCATTCTCAATTCCAATCAATCCCTATAAAGGCTTTAGCTTGTCATTCAACAACATCGTGGTCCCTTTTATATTCAAAAGGCTAACGAAAGATTTTTGTTTCAGAAAAGTATCCCGTCACCTGTCATCATACACACGGGTATTATGGAGTATTTTTACGCCTGAACACGGATACGGATGCCGCATGCCCGTATTCAAATTCAGCAGCTCCTGATTAGTCCAGCTATATACGTATATACCTTCAGGTCATAAGGCACTTTCTGAGTTTTATACTTTTCAAACACAAAATACAAAAATGGATTCCTCAAGTCTCAACCTTCAATACCTACCTATGTTATGTGCCCAAATCGATATTTCCAAGCAGATGCTTGAATTACAGTTGTAAAATTCAACGTTTGCGACACCTTAGGGAAAATAAGTTCTTCCTTCGCAGAGTAGCTATACCTCCCAACACTTTTGTAAAGGTCCAGGAGCTTATTTTTTTTTTTTTTTTTGTTCAAGAAGGCATTCGGATGGATCAATGATGGTTAGAACTGGCACGTAACTTGATTGTGTCCTTTTTTTGTGTCGTCTTTTCTTCGACGAAGACGAGGAGGAAGGCGACGCTATGGTCCTTGCCCTCAGGTTTGCCTGCATTCCTAATTTGTGAACCGTGCGTGGGTGAGTTAGGAAGGTGTGGCGGCACATCCAGTTGAAATTCCCTTTTCTCTTTCAATTAGACTTTGTTCGGTATGGAAAGGGCGAGAAAGTATAACAAAAAGAAGTTTACTTTCTTATTACCCCCTTAAGTCCTTTTGTCGTGCCAGAGCGGCATGAAATCTTATTTAGCCTTGGCCCTGTTCGGTTCGGTGCGGTACTGTGTGTCCTTTCGTTTTATCAAGAAAAGGTTCTTTCATCCAACTTGAGGTGGTACTTCTTGTAATTGAAATACTTTACTTCTTCTGTAAGGACTCATTGTTCCTTATGTTACAAAACTCAAGTGGCAAATTGAGGTAATTTCTACTTTTCTTCTAACAGCACCTGATGGTGGCCATCATTGGCAAAGTATATATTCGAGTATACCTAGATACTTTTGGGGGAAATCGATGAACATGATGGGGATCTTTTGCATAGACGGTATAATTTCATCATGAGCCAGGCTCATTAAATTATATTTTACTGCAGTGAAAGAAAAAAAAATTACATCGCAGGTACCAATAAAACACAAGCGCACGCCTGAAGGGTGACACAGTACGTTTATTACGCGTGGTGTAGCTATATGAAGATACTTTTATATTTTTTTTAATTTTTTATTTTGTCTGGTCAATTAAAATACATTGCACGTTCTTTGACTGCAAATTGGTTCGCATCCAATATTGTTTGGCGAATTGTTTATTTTTCCACCTTTTGGTGCAGTGCATCAATCTTGAAGTGGGAAACAGAGGGGACTTTATGGTTAAAGGTAAACGTGAAAATGATGTAGCTATACACCACTTTCATGTTCGGCGAATGAAGAATATCTGGAATCTTTAGATTTACAGCATATCCAGAAGATACCATATTTTACCATCAAACGTTCTATATATGAGATGTATAAGTTGTAAGATGTGACAGACTTCAGTTAAGCATCATGTGATGCACTACCGTGTCTTTATAGTGTCGGATTTGTATGATAAATTATGAAATTAAATTCGCAAGTGTGTAAGCTGGCGACAGGAGCTATTTGATTAATTGCCCTGAAGTGAAGGCGTCGCAAATGGATGCATGAACAGAACATTAAAAGCAGGTGTATCTATTGACATAAGAAATATTCAATTTTTCTCTTTTGAAGATATATTTTTGGAATTACAGGTGGAGATTTTTAAAGAGGTTAAAGAAAAGATTATTGCGAAAGAATGTTGGAAACATTATGTAGTTGGTCTGGAAAAATATAGGTTTCAATTGTTTATAAAGAAAATGTATACCATCTGAAAGGTAACTCAATACTCATAAAAGATCAGCTAGTTTCAGAAATTGGTTAGCCGTAGGATGTTTTTTATAGTAAAAAAAAAAAAATTGCAAAGTCGAGGTCAAAGAGTTTTGAGCTACCTTTTAGATGGTATATAATTTTTTGGAATATTCTATTAATGAGGTGCCAAAAATCGCTGATGAACTTGAAAAACTTTAACGCTGGCCGCACCGTGTCGTCTTGTGGCACGTCAGGATTCCTTCGGTTTCAAAGAGCTCTGTCATTGATAAGAGTTTATTTTAATAAATTTTTGACATGGATTACATGTCTTTCTCGGACGGTTGGGGGTGATGTAGCGAAATGAGGACCGTCACGAAAACATGTACCGCTCGCGCCCTACAGCTAAGTGACTGTTTGCACTACAGACATCCTAAATATACCAATCGATAGATAAAGATTGCGCAAAGATTATAGAGGAATTGCTTTATAGCTATCGCCTCATAGTTTCAGGTGATGAGTCATCGCGTTTGGGGTAAATTGCAGCAAAATTAGGAGTACTCAAATTAATTTGAGCTCAATTTCTTCGGATACATAAGTGCCACTGACGTCATTGATATCTCTTTCGAAAGGGTTTGAAAAAGGGCATCCCTAGGCGTATATCCCATATCGTTAATTCACGTTATAGCACATAAGACGTGTAATCCATGTTCGGTAGGTGCCACAAGGGCAATCTACCAAGGGTATTTTTTTCTTCTGCAAATGGCAGTTGTTAGTTAAAGAAAGAAATTAAAGCGTTCAGATAAAGAAGCGGTTAAGTCACATTTGAAAATCGTTGAGACACAACAGTTCAAATTCCTTTAACTAGAGCTTCTATAGTTACATTTATACTTATACTTTATACCATTTTTCGTTAAGCTCAATTTTAAACCAGTGATCGTAGAAGGCCGCCAATCACATAGGAATTAAAGCTTTTATTTAGTCTTTACATTCGTAAAAAATAAAAAAAAAAATGTACAATGTCACTTGTCACTTTTGTAGAATCCGTGGCGTGATGGTTAGTGCGATGGACTGTCATGCCGGAGGTCTAAGGTTCGATCCCCAGCCTCGCCACCTATTTATTAAAAAAAAAAGAAGAAAAAACGGCTACTGCCTCTTGCGAGGAATTGACAAATCCTCCAAGAGTATCTCCTGTCACAGAAAAGTGCCGTTCGGACTCGGCAATAAACTGTAAGTAGGTCCCCTCCATTCCTGCAGACATGCACACAGAAATGGTTGAGAGTTGTAAGTCACTAGGCCCTAGTTCTTCATGAGCTGTTGTGCCATCAAATTTATTTATTTATTTTTTACAATGTCACTTACTCCCTTCTTCATCTCAAACGCTTCAATTATATTATTTTTATTTTAGAGTTATAAACTAGATGGAATTTAATAAAGAGAATAAAATTATTATTAACATTAAAAATATAAACTATAACAGATAAGAATTTTGAAAAATGTTATAATAAATAATAAATACTAAATAAATAAATACAAAGTATGTAATTTCAAAGATTATAAAATATAAATACATACTGCAAATAGTCGTACTTTCTGAACAGAATAGAATGCTGCAACTGGAACTGGACATGGTGCTGCAAAAGATGCTAAAAAGTGCCGTAGGTTCTATTTTATGAGCGCCCACAATGCAGCTGTACAGCTTTGAAATTATTTTGAAGAAAACAAAACAATATTTACATTTTTTATTTCCAATATTTTTCCTTTTAATTAATAATTTTGTTCGCGGCACAAATAACCACAATATTTTTTTCCGACGCATACAGTTGTTTAATTTTTCTTCATAGAATTTGAAAAGTCAAAAGCGCTGCACGCAGGGTTGCGAGTTTGGTGACGAGATGTTTGGGGGGAAATCTGGAGGGATTAATTTTAAAGTTAAATTATTCCAATACCTGAATTTTCCCCACAAATGTTTCCTGTGTAGTATTCCAAAACTCTTGGTTTTTCTTAAGGGCATACGCATGCATACTTAAATCACAAAAGATTGATAAAGAAATGGATAACATTATTTTTTATGTTTTCTGTCTCGTTATATAATAATCGCCATTCGTTACACATTCAATTTCAAACGTCAGCTTTAATTAAAACTATGGTTCTTATTTGCTATTTTATTTGTTGACGTTGGTTATTGGAATGTATGTATGTATGTATTTTGTAATCTATATACAATTGTATAAAATGCCAAAATAGAAAAAAAATGCAATTATTTCAAAAATACAACTACTCAATTAAATTTTAAATAAAAACAATTTTTTTTAAATAATATTTGAATTCTTTGAAGTACCTAAATACTTGTAGGTACATATGTATAAGTTGTAAATAAAAATAAAAAATAAAAATTGTTGAAAAAAAAATGTGGCTCTTAAAATATAGTAATTTAGGGGGTTTTTAAATTTTTCTGGGGGGAGATTTATTTTTCACTGGCTGCACGTCAAAAGATAAAGTAATCGTGAATCCTCAAGGAAAAACACACGGGTGTGAAAAAGTTTTCAATAGTTAGTTTGCGTCTAGTGTTGAAATATGATAATATCAACAACATCACCACATCAAATCCACCACCAATTCCTGTAATTTGGTCATAGCTTCCAGTGTAGATGTAAATTTTAATGGACACCAGAACTTCAAGCCAATTTGGCAGGCTTGCTTGGCATTTATTGGCAAAATTTACTGCAGCCACGGAATCCTTTCAACTGGTCATCGATTCTTAAATTTTTATATGGAATGTAGTTCGCCGATAAGGTCTGGTTCAATTCATCTAAAAGTAATTGAACTGGCGAGAGCTGGTTTCAATTTGCTGAAGCTTGTCCACGGCGACAAATTAAATCTTCAAAACAAAGGAAGAAGTTCATAATCCCAAAACGTGAAAGGTTCATCACTGCTCGAAGGATTGGATTTCCCTTGATAGGGTACCATATTGCCCGCAAATGACGATGACCATTTTTCAAGGCTCCAGTACAACAAGACTCCAAAATAGATATCAAAAAAAATTTCATAGAAAAATTGTCCCTTTGTACTGACATTTTCCGTGTTGTAAAGGAGCGAGTTAATAAAGAAGATAAGATATATGGTTCACTTGGGCGTATACGCACTATTTTTGTTTTATTGAACCCTCAATAAATTTTACTTAAATTTTTATTGTTATTTTCAAGTTGTTTACGTGGATTGAAAAAGGTATTTACATGAATTATGTTTCTCTTTTTTGAAAAATGTAGGCGAGGTACAGAGTTCGCGGTAAAACGTTAATATACAGTTTAAAACGTTCTCTTTTCTATATTACTTTTTTTTTTAAAGCGGCAAACTATCCATCTCCACAGCCGCTGATGCTACAAACAGCTATGTAATGTTATGATAGTAATTATTCAATTCTCTGTAGATATGTATATGACAACCTTATCCTCAATCAGCGCGACAAATCTGAGTAGCTGCAACCTCAGATAGAAGCTGGAGCATCCGAATAGTGAATTTACCTTCAGTGTGAGCTAACAGCAAATATGAGGGTGATGTGGATATAAAATACAAAGGTCAGGGAGTTTTTTTTTCTAAACTTTTGGTAGGGGGGAGGGGGGGGGTGGTTAAATATATAGTGATTATCACTTAAACTCATTTTTAAAAATAGGAAATAATGCTCTGTTATTGCCTTGAAAAAATGACATAAATGTAAAAAAATCGATTTTACAAATAATTTTGATGGCAAAATAATTCTTATGTCCAATGATAGAGTGGTCCTTCCTCATCACCAAAATGAGGGTATACGACTTTTTACCTGAGGCCATCTATCTGCAAGACTCACTTAGAGAAATTTCTACTGTATTGTTTGCATTCTTTGAGTGGGTCTTGCAGACGGATGGCTCATGTTCTCTCAGCCAGCAGATTATAATAGCCATTCATTGCTCTCTAAAAATGAACAAATTATAGAAATTGAAATGAAAACACATTCGGCACACAGCTACCTACATAGTATGAATAAATAAATTATTTATTTATACTGCGTTTTCATTAGAGCAAATGAGGTAATTTCGTTCAAAATTTCAAAATTCAATTCAAAATCATCTCATTTCCTATAGAAATTCCAATTTCCAAATGATGCAATTTTAACCAAATTTTCACGAAATCTTTTATGAACACACCCAAATGGAATCTATTCAAAGTGGAAGCCATTTCAAATGACAGAATTCAATGCAAAAAAACAACAAAAACAAGCGATTGACAATCTGGACCTTTAAACAAAATTAAGATCTGAACACTTTTCATTTCAGCTCTAATAAAAATAGTTTTATGAAATAAGCCCCTAACTAACTAAGAGTGCCTAAAAAATGTTCACCGGTGAAGGGAGCTGCTGCACCGCATAAACAGTATTGACATGTCTAGATTAACTTTGATAAAAAAAAAACAAAACTATTTATGAAATGAAAATTACGATTGTTTTTTTTTAGGGCCAAAAAAGGAAGATTCTTGGGACATGCTCTTTCATGGCAAATCCTGGTTTTTAAGTTTAACAGGTCAAAATAGAAAAAGTTTTCTTTTATTTCCAAGAACACTAAGTCCATGCAATTTTTCTTACGTCTCATTCTACCTACCTTCCTATACCTACATTTAAATTTATCAAAACCACCAATCAAGGACTATACTCTCAACTCAACGTAACATTTGTTGTATCGCTGTCCGTTTACATTTTTCATGGCATTTTGATTTTGGGAAAATCTAGCAATTTGCCAAACTGTTACTTCTGCTTCCGACAGCTAACATGCTGGATGTCTAAGCATATCGGCATGATAGCCCAAGCCCACCATCAGTATCAGCATCAGACCCAGATTCAATGACATCTAAGCTCGCACACACTATGCATGTTATAGGTTAGGTGAACGACGATAACTATAACGGTATATAATAACGGAGATACAGGCGACAGAATCCTCTTGTATGTCATATCCAGTTTTATCTCCTGCTCTCTTGTTGCATTCCAGTTGGTTTGTTTCTACACACTATACCCTTTGTTAAATATGTATGTATATACTTCACACAATGTAGGTGTATGTACAGAAACGGTTATATCTTAAAACTAAAACTTTCCATACACTATCTCTATCTCTGGGGTGTCCTTTTCGTTGTACTAATGTGTCCTTTGGTTGTGTAAATGGTTTTAGAAACAGATCCTATGACGATTACCGTGTGGCATGAAAGGCTCAATTGAATTAAATAACCGAATCTGAAGTGTGTCCTCTACTCCTGGACTCTTCGTTCGTTATCCTTCTCTTTACGAAATCCAGTTGGAAGCAGTTACACGTTATTATAACAGAAATTTATAATTTCTTGCTTCAGAAACATTTCCAGGAAGTTGACATTTGGTGATTCCTTTTCTCCAACTCTGACTGTACCTATATTCCTATATCTACCTTCTGATACTGCTTTCTGCTGCTCCCCCTCTTGGAAGTCTGTTATCATTGTCCTACAATTTCTTCCTTTCATTGCTTAATGATACAACGTCAAAACTTACTTCTGGTTAGGTATTGAATTACCAGGAGGAGCGGTTCGGTTGTGCCACACGCAAGATGATGTACCGTAATTTAGAAATTTTACTGAAGTGGAAGGATAACATGGTAGGATAGTATTTTGAACATTGATTGGTTGAATGGTTTGTTTGGGTATTATTTTATATAGTTTTGGATACTTTTAAGCGGATCTAATACCTCAGCGATTAAGTTATTTATTATGAACGGAATTTGAATTTTATTTAAATTTTGGATTGCACAGGAATGCCCAATTGTAAACTTAAAATAAAAACTAACAAGCTTCAAGATTTAACAAATGTTGAGAATATTTTAAAAGATAACCATTTATGAAAAAACCTAATCTGTCAAATTGATAAATCAGTAAAATCTTTAAAAAAGGGATATGAAATACGACTTTTATGAGGCAGCTTTTCTTACTACTCAGATAAAGCAACAGATCATCTTCATGAATCGTATAGAAGTGGGACTTATAAAATACTCCAGGAAAGACACAGCAACAGTTCAAAGAGACTTGATGCAGCAATAGATACTCGCATTGTAGAGCTAGCAACTCACTTGTGAGCCAAACAAAACGACTAAAATACCGGAACAGGCATTAAAATCTGCCCATATACATACTATGTATATTCAAAACGTTAATTTCTATAAACAGCAACAAAGAAAGTTGAAAAAATAAATAAATTTGGTGGCACAACAGCTCATGAACAACCAGGGCCTAGTGACTTACAACTTTCAACTATTCAAGTGTGCATGTGCAGGTCTGCAGTAATTAAGGGAACCTACAATCTATTGCCGAATCCGAAGTCCGAACGGCTAATTTGAGCGCCACTTTTCTATGACAGGAGATCACTTGGAGGATTTGTCACTTTCTCGCAGATGAATTAGCCCTAAAAAACATTTTTGTTATTTGGTAGCAGAGGCTGGGAATCAAACTTGGACCTTTGGCGTGATTTTCCAGCAAAAGAAGTTATGCTCCAAAGAATTCACCAGAGGACTCTAAATACCAATAACACTAACTATTAAGTTGTTTCAACTGAACTAAAATTCCGTAACATTATAAACTCAGTTCAGTGCAGCATATTACAACTAAAACTTCTTGGAGAAGAGGCACCAAACAATCAAGGCGGGACCTAAGACCTTTAGGAAGATCAACAGTATCATTGAGAAAAGACTGCCAATGGCAGAAGGTTGATTAACAGTTCTAACAAAAACCACTATCATCCTGGATGAAGTCAAGATATCAGTGCAACACGCTCAAATAACCCAGGAGTTAAATTCAGCGATATTAATCCTGCCAGTACCTCCACAGATCACCCTGAGTTCAGTACTCCTGAAGAAATCGTCGAAATCATTAAATGAAGTCAACTAAAGAAGTCAACCGAACTTCGTACTTAAGACACTTCCTCAACCAGTGATGATCTGTTTGGCAATCATCTTCAACAACTACTTCAAAATTACCTTCCTTGAAAATGGAAAAGGGCAAGAATTGTTGAAATTCCAAAGAAGTAGAAAAACATCAAAGACAAGTCAGGAGGACACAGGCCTATCTCACTTCTGTGCAACATGAGCGACATACTCAAGGAGCTAAAACTCATTCCATAAAATCGTTCTGCAGCGACAACCATATAAACCCAGATCTGCAGTTCGGGAAAATAACTTGATACTTCATCTTTTTCTTCAACGTTGCCGCCCGAATTAAAATTAACGTGCCATATTTTCTGAAAAATATGCCATTTTTCGTGCCATATGAAAAAACCACAAATTAGTCTTTTTTGTTGGAAAACCTGTAATCAATATTTCATTACGGGGAATACAACAAAAAATTCGAAGGAAATATTATTTGTTCTTTCGCGAATTATATTTTATTTATTATATTATATTTGGACCAATTTCGATGACACTTTGTTGAAATTCGTTTAATTTAAAGTAAAATAATGGAAAATAATAAAAAAAAAGTGCCATATCGAACTTTTTCGTGCCACCGTGCCACGAGTATAAATTATCGTTGTCAAAATAGCAAGATCGTGCCACTTCGGCAATGCTGCTTCTGAACTTCCAGAATTACTTCACCCTCTACTCAATTGTCACTGTCGGATATTTCAAAACTTTTCCAATTCAGTTTTCTACATTCATTAAAATTATTTTTATTTTTTTCATGAACAAGTAAAACCAAGTGTTGCAACTGGGATTGCAGTTGCACTGTTTGACACAGCCACGGGACAATGAAAGAAAGGTTACAAATACAAGTTGTTTTTTTTTTTGTAGTAGCCCCTGGCGTAATGGTTAGTGCGTTGGACTGTCATGCCAGAGGTCTGGAATTCAATACCAGCCGCTTGCACCTTAAGTTTTTTTCGGAGCTACTACCTCTTGCGAGGAATTGACAAATCCTCAGTGCCGCTCACCTTAGCCGTTCGGATTCGGCAATAAACTGTAGGTCCCCTCCATTCCTGCAGACACGCACACAGGAATGGTTGAGAGTTGTAAGTCACTAGGCCCTGGTTCTTCATGAGCCGTTTGTGCCACCAAATTTATATTTAAATTTAAGTAAAACCAAAGCCGGAGTCTAACAAGAACTTAAGCTGGGTCTATTCCCTTTACACTTCAGACCGGCCATATACCTAAAAAAAACACAGACTCACCTGTTCGCTGATAACACCCTTACGTGTGCTAAGTCAATTTCACTTATATTTGCTGCTATAGAAAAGTCAAGATGACTCAGATGAATCAATTCTCAATGAGTATAATACCAGCGTTAACTCCAGCCAAATCCGAACAAAATGCTTTAGACGTCTAAGCACCTCAGGAAGTTGAAGAGAACGCTCAAGCTAAAGCACAAATTGCAGAAACACCAAGATCAATCTACACGGATAAAACTCAATTGTCAGCAAGGTAGAACGTCAAGCAAGTATCTGAGAATTCAGTTTAACGAAATCTAAGGGAAGGCAATGATGTCAACCATTTCAGTTGTGACCTTCCACAAATACGCATATTTTGTATAGAATTGTGAAGCGCTGCTAGATAGGTACCTGCCACGTTTACCGAAAATCATCCCATAAATAATGGATGATCTTCCTTAAAGAATACACCTAGCTTTTCTTCTTTTAATTCTCATGCTTCTCTATGAAAAAATTCCAACCTGGCCGACATGACAAGGCCAAACGAAATACATAGTTCCAAATATCGGCAGATAGGATAACCCGAATGGATTTATGACAGATACCCGTTGAGCTGAAACAAAAATTCGAATTCCCCATCTTTATGACTTCCCTTAAAATGCCTAGACATAGACACTGTGCGATCGTTTATAAAAAGGGGAAAGGATTTAAAAGGAGATACCGATGAACATTCGTGTGGAGTGGCTTAAAAAAAGAATGTCTATACTTAAGAGAACCTACGTTTGAAGTTGGGCTCAAGGGTCAACGGATGAGGTGATGAGCATTCCTAGAAGTACGAGTATGTACAGATGTAGGGTTGAAATGTTTAAGTGGACGAAAGCAACTGGCTATTTCAATAGAAGATTGTTTATAAAAATAGCGATAAAATAATTAGAAACATAAAACGGTTTATCACCTATCATTTTTACAGGTCTATTTTGAATTCTATCCAGGACTTAAGTGGGTTATTGGAGCACCTGTTCCAATGACTTTATCATTAACAGCTTAACAGATTTTGATTCAGGAGATTCCTTCAAACTTAAAAATAATATTGTATGTATATAAAATTTACAAAAAAAAATTTAAAAAAAGCTTACAATTTTTCTTCAGATTATGATTTTAAGATTAAGGGCCAATTGCACAAAACTATAACGGATAAAAAACTATAAAATAACTATCCCAGTTTAAAAAAATAATAAAAACTTCTCGTTTTTTAACTGCATCAACGGAAAATAAATAACAGGCGGTTAAGAACATTTTTTCAGAATCACCAACACAACAAACACAAAACACATTGAAAAATAAACAAACTCTAACACTTTGACTTGCTTATTCGTAAGATATTCTATAATTTGACGTGAGAGCTATTCAGAGTTTAAGTATTTATCCAGATAACGAGGAGAAGATTACTTTTTAAATTTAAATAGAAAAAAAGTATTTTGGTACAACGCAATTTAAATCAAATCAGTCAGATAGCTCTCAATCAAGTTTGTGCAAGTGGCCCTAAATACTTTAAAATAGCAAGATTTTTTATTTGATTAATTTTTGCATTTAAAAATTATTTTTTTAATAAAATCGCCCTTCTTGAGTAAAAATATTGTTTTGCCACTATTATTTAAATAATTGCTAGCCGCGTTTTATTATTTACGGATGTGGACCAGGATCATTCCTTGAAAATAAATTACGGATCCACAATGACAGCAGTATGTTATATGAACATCTCGTTTTTACTTACGTTTTATTTGTTTTCAGTTATTTCCTATCTCTTTTCTTTACACTGCAATTAACACTACCTTACCATAAAAGCCATCTACCCGCCACGGTAAGAATTAAAGTTTGGACAAGACCCAGATAGAGAGCAGCATCCCGAATCGTTTTTGTATTACGTCCTAAAAAATTATCCTTATCAAGATCCGTAGAAAATAAAACGCAGCAAATCAATTCTATTTATTAAAACGAAGTAAAAAAAGTCTCTGAAGAAGGCTTATATTCCATTTTTTGCAATTTTCCTATCAATTATTTTCCAATTGGCGTATATTTGGAATCTGGACGCTGGGGATTTATTTTCCTGGTCATTCTCATCGTCGCCAAAGCCACAACAAACGACTATATGGTCAAAGGACAGACACATTCCATGTGTTGGTTGTGGGCGAATCAAAAGTAATTTTTAATAGCATCAACATGTTGGCACCAATGTCAATTTTTTTTTATCATATGATATTTTTTATGGACCTGTCTATCATGACGATGACGATGATGTGTGATTATGTGGACGGGAAGAACGGGAGCGAACGCAAAATGTCGCTAAATGTGTGTGTTTTGTTTAGGATAAATTCTACCATGTACATTATGTATTATTATGTACGATGATAATGAAGATTTACATACGAAAAGATGCATGCATATGACAGTATGTATATAAAACCTACGCATAATTTAATTTTTTCAAGAATGTCAAAAAGCCAGACTTTTTTTTAAGGAACATTTTATTCCCTTATAAACAAAATCTTTCTTATAAATTCATATAAAAAGACTCAAAGGATTCACCTCATTAAATCTCACCTCTAATCTCATCTGCATCTTATAGCACATCGTTAGGGGAGTATATTTGCCTAAATTTGTTTGCTTTTTTCGGCAAACATCCAAAAAAGCCTATGTATACGCTTAACAATCTGACGAACTAATTAAGGAGAACTTTCTTTTTCTTTTAAGCTGCAGAACAACGTATACATGGGCGGATTTGTGTAGCAAATATTCATTGAAAAGAGCTCCTGTTGGTTTATGAAATTTGTAACATACGAAGAAAGTTCAAAATTAAAAAAAAACAAATAGATCTATCTTCAGTGATGTCTGTCTAACCCATTGCATAAGAATCACTTCAGGAGTTTATATATTTATTTACTCCGTTAAATACTAACGCTAAAAGCTTATTTACATAGTATTCAAAAGGTTAACATTTCTATAAAAGATCGTATTATTAAGTTGAGTTATAAAAAGCTATTTTAAAATTAGTGCACTTAAAATTGTCATTAATTGATAAAACTAAGAAATAGTATTTATTGAAAACGAAATCAATTGATTAAGAGGACTATTTAAAACATAGTTTGACCTACTGAATATGGGACATAAAGGCAGTTGTCTTCTTATGCTAGCTTGACTAAAGCTGAATCTCAATCGATCCAGAGCTGATGATGATGCTATCGAACCATTGATTATTCCAACAATAAAGCATAGCTGGAGATACTCTCTATGTTTTGAGAGCAAAGGAAGATTAATCAAGTTAAGTCTTTGAATATAGGGAGGCAGAGTCGTATTCTGGGACCATGGAAGAAAACGAAGACAAAATCGCATGAACCTTTTCTGAACCGCCTCAAGTCTATTTAAGTGAACAGAGTAGTACGGTGCTCAAACTACACACCCGTATTCAAGTATTGGCCTTACAAAAGATACAAAAAGAAGCTTAAGGACATATGGATCTTGAAAATCACGGGAAAAACGTTTAATAAATCCTAGCATTTTGTTAGCTTTTTTAATAATAAGATTAAAGTGATCGGTAAATGTCAACTTAGCGTCGAGAATTATACCCAAGTCGGAGAAAATAGACAATCTAGAAAGAAGGGAAGAGTCTAACATGTAACTAAAAGTTATGCAGGTTTTTTTGCGGGTAAAACTCATAGCCTTACATTTGTCAACATTTAACAAAAGACGGTTTATATTGCACCATTCCCTAAACCTTTTGAGATCTTGTTGAAGAAGTAAACAATCGTTTGTTGAAGTTATTTTTTTTGTAGAGTTTTACGTCATCGGCGTAGATGAGAATGGAGGAGTGTTTTAATACCGAGGTCAAGTCATTAATAAATAAAATAAACAATAAGGGGCCTAAATGACTACCCTGGGGAACACCAGAATTAACATAAAATTGGTTAGAACACTCATTACGAAAAGTAACACAGTAACTTCTTTTTTCTAAATAAGATGATATCCACATTAAAATACTTTCATTGAATCCCAAGGACTTCAGTTTATTAACTAAGGTTTTGTGACATAATTTGTCAAAAGCCTTACTAAAATCAGTAAACACACAGTCAACTTGTTTCCGTTCTTCAAAAGCATCAAGACAAAAGGATGTAAAATGGAATAAATTTGTAATGGTTGACCTTTTTTTGACAAAACCATGATGATTATTACATATTATAGAACTGCAGTTAAATGACAATACGTTGCAAATAATAGACTCAAACAGTTTTGGAATAACTGAAAGTTTAGCGATAGGGCGGTAGTTTTGTATGTCGTTTTTTGTGAACTGGTATTATAAAGGCACTTTTCCAAAGATTGGGAAAAATTGAAGAACTTAAAGATTTATTAAAAAGAACAAAAAGAGGATAAGACAAATGAGATACACATTTCTTTAAAATGCAAGACGGAATGCCATCAGGACCAGGACTAAAACTTTCATCCAATTGGAGAATGTTTTCAACAATAGAACTTTGACAAATAGAAAAATTGATTGAACTGAGGTATGAGAAATTTTGCGATGAAGATTGAAAAGGCAATAATGGTTCATTATGACTGGATTCCAAGAAAACATCTTTGAAAAAATTTGCGAACATATTAGAGATTTCTAAAGAATTATGGCTGGTAGTTAAAAAGTAAGGCCTTAAGTTAAGTTAAAAAGTAAGGCCTTAAAATACCCTAGGTACATAATGAGTGTAAAAGTAGCTTTACCCATATTTGAAAATTAATATTGGTAATTTTATCTTTCAGCTATATAAGTATTTTTAGACCCTTTTTCAGATTACATAGATTTGGTTAATTTAAAAATACAAAATGCGTTGAAACAGTTTTGCACTTACAACCTCATTTATCTTTAGATTGGAAGTCTTAAAATTTATGTTTGCCTTAGTTGACTTACAATTAGAGACCAAAAGAAAACTGCGCCTCTAAGCAACTGACAATGTAAGTCCAGTCATGGCAGCAAAATGGTGGTGTAGCTTCCTGCGTCTGCCAAAAACACTTAACGAAAATTTAACATTTGATATTCCACCTTCTGCCGTGTTGATGCCGGGTATATCTAGCACCGAGCTGTAATATACGACGACATAGAATAAGTCCCAACCACAGAGCCACTTTGAGGTAGTTAAAAATTGTCGTTCTAATATTCTCTTTTAAGTTTTTCCATTTTAACCCAAGAAAAAAGAAATTGGTGGCCATAAAAGTTATCTCTTAAGATAATCTTCTTTGTTTTTTTAATGGGTCCCTTATTAGGTTATAACGTTGACTGCGATAATGGGGTGAGATGCAAAAGGTAGGACTCAGGTTTGCTGAGACGATGATGAGGTAAAGCGGAAGTAACTTGTAGATTGGGGTGAGCTCTTGATGATGGGGTTGGGGCAAACAAGTTGTTAAAATATTGTAAAGTTTATTTCAAGTACCTACCTTAGATATCAGCTTGGAAGGGAGATTTGTCTGATTTAACTTTTAAGTAAATTTTTTTTAATGTAAATGAAATGTATTATTTAAGTAGGTACCTATACCTTCTTATGCTTAAGTCTTTTTAAATGTTTTGATGATAAGCCTCCTTAAAAAATATTTATAAAGGAAACGAATTTTATGGAGAAAGTTGTTGCTTCTAGTAATTTTTTAACTGGTATGAGGGTTAATTTGAGCACAATAATATAACCGTTTGATATATGAATATCATTACTGCCAAAACTCATCACCGAATAAATCCTCATTGTAGTATATTGGTTCGGTTGACCAAAAACATATATTTTACATGCTTTTGATGGTATACGTAAAATCCACAATTTTATCTTTATGAGTGTTTTTGTTCAACTATTTTAATTTTTTAAAAGATTTTCTGTAAATACGTTATACAAGTCGTTTAAAAAACATATTCTGTTTTATGCCACATTGATTTATTACATTAAAATTATAAACTTTTATGTTTCATATCATTAAAATTGTTATAGAACGCAATATCCTCACATTTCCCTTTTGTGAGATTTAACTCCCCAGGTATCTTTTCAATGCTTAATTCATTCTTATTAGTATATACACTTGTCAACAAAATTAAGGGAACAAAAAAATATCCGTATCTCTGTGAAAAGTGATTGTATTGAGATGAAACAAAAAGCATTTTAAAGCTTAGGCTTTTTGTGTTGAAAAATTTTAACAAGTTTTTTTTTTAAGGTAGCGCTATTTCACAATCTTAAGAAACAGCACGAGCAAAAAATTTTAATTTTTTTTTAATTTTTGAAGAATGTCATTAGTCCAATAACCTTGTCGTCTCACAGGAGGGCGTGTTTTCGTTGGATCTTTATAGGTTGTTTTCTATTTCAAGTCAATTTTTTGAACAATTGCCCCTCCCAAATATCTGTATTTTCGAAACTGTTGGGTCTACACAGATTAAAGAAAATTAAAGAAAATTTAATTACTTTGAAATCGTAGAAACACAGATTTACCAGATCAAAGTTACTAAACTACATTTTCTTTGAATTTTTTTTTTTTTTTTTGAGCGAGATAAATGCATTGATTCGATAACTTGTTTATTTAACAATAAAGTTTTCTTTTTTCGGCGCTATAAAATATTTTTTCAGAAGAAATATCTGGTTTTGAATTAAAAAAGAGACTTTTGATTTTGGTCACCAATATCTCAGCAAGGAATGCCGACACGGAAAATTTAAGGGTTGTTTTGAAAACTGGAATTTAATTTCTACAAGATCTTTACTTTACAACTTTATTAAAAATTTTATTTGCCCCTCAACGTAAGATACATAAAACCGACTTCTAAAAGACTTTTAGTAAATCTTTCATTACTTTACAAATATTGGTTTTAAAACTTAATTTGGTAAAACATTTTAAAGAACAATAAACCACCAGTATATCTGCGAAAATTTCTAATCGGTCTATCAAACCGTTTTCCTGTACCGAATGATCAAAGTTACGCAAACCAATTAAAGGAGCAAATTGTATGGTTCATAAACAAAAAAAAAAACAACTTCTGTCCACTTTTTTACAGTTTAATAATATAATAAAATAATATAATAAAATAAAACAAATAAATTCACCCAGCCTTGAGATATTTAATTTTTAACATAATCAGTTATATCGTTTTTGATTTTGAATTCATTAAATTATTAACAGTTTATATTATATATGTATTATATTATAAAAATAATCCGCTGACTGTATGTCAGGGGAAATGCCTTCAGCTGACGTGTTAAACTGTGGTAAAATCATTGACCAACTTTTTTTTTACATGTTTGGGGGGCTGCTGTATCCACACCCACCACTACCTAGCCAGCTGACTTGCACTGGGCTTCATTATAACGTCAAAATAACTACATGACAAAAAATTAGCTTTGGTTCGATCATTGACCGAAATCTGTCGCGGGCTCCCAGACTATAAAGTTTTGAAAAGATATCGTAAGAAATAAATTCAAGCCTTTAAAACTGCTCTTTAATTTTCGTTGCTGAGATATTGGTAAAGTCAAAAGACTTTATTTATCATTCAAAGCCAGATATTCTTCTAAAAAAAAACAATAAATAAATATAAATAATGCAATCAAAAATGTCTACATCATGAGTCCAGCAGCGATTGGTCGAAAATTAACAATTTGATATATAAGAAAAGGATCTTACTCCCCACAGACGTTATAAATCTTCCATGTACTTTCAGGCTTGAATAATTCAAGAAATGATCGAAAGAGTTTATAAATCCATCTTTGTTAGGATGGTCCAATCCGTATCAAATTCAAAAAAGATTATCTATATTTTTTTAAGGTTTGACCCGTGTTTTTGTATGCTTTGTGGACTGTAAGAATTGTATTCTGTTTGAAAATGAAAAAGAAATGTTTTTCAATTTGTTTGTGTTAAATTAATTGTTTGTTAATTGTTTTTTGTATAAAATTAATTAATTAATTTGATACTTATTTTGCTTGCTGCTGCTGCGACTGCTTTCGGTGGAGGGTTCTTAAGTCAATTGCAAGCAGCAGCATAATTCCGAATATAAATGCAAAAGAAAATAATAAAAGTTAACATGACACAATTCATTGGTATAAAAAGAGAATTCGCTCAGTTCTAATGTAACTTATGAATGTTTGGTTATATAATTCAAATTCAGTAAAATCTCCCTTGGGCGGACAGACATGGTGCAGAAATTTTTATCCGCCTAAGGGAGTTGTTCGTTTAAGGGAAATCAAACAAAATCACTAATTTTCAAAATTATGTAAGAGTATATACCTATTCATTTATTAACAGAAGGCGCCAGTTATAGCTATCATTGAAAATTTTAATGATTTATTTTAAGACCTTTAGAAAGCAAATTCTATATTTATTTTGATGTTAACGTAAAGCTTATGATTTAATTATTATATCTGGCCAAAAAAAAGTCAGTTCCATTATTTTTCCATTACATAAAAAGAATTTGATGCTCGCTGTTGCCAAAATTATCAGCGTGATGACATGTTCAATCCTGCTCTGGTGTCAGTCTAAGAGAAATAATTTTGTCATTTATATGTGAAATTCCTGTCCGTGTCCTTCCAAGGGAGTGTCCGTTCAACAGAAACTGAAAATAATGAAACTTATATGAAGCAATTTCCGTACAAAGAAATTTGTCCGCCTAAGGGAGGTGTCCGCAAAGGAAAATTTCACTGTATTTCAAAATCCTTTAGATAAATTAATCAACAAAATTTATAATTCATTGTTGCATCAGTATAGTTCTCAACAACCCTCTTTCTTCAGCCACAGTTATTGTTAAACGAATCAAACAATATTTTTGGTATCAATATTTTATGGTAATCATTGCTATTCAAAATAGCATCTTCGTCTAAAATGAACATGTCTGAACCGTACTGCACCTCATAGACCCGCTCATAAACTTTTAAGTTCAACATAAAATGTTAAGTGGGTCTTTTCAAGCCTTATGTTGAAGTGTCATTTACATAACAGTACTTTGGAAACAAAGCAAATTCATTTGAAGTTAACATGAAGTTATTATGTAGATTTTTATATTTTTGGAACATCTGCCTTATAGCCCTATGCCCACCATTCCCCATATAGTTAATAGATTAATTTAAATACCTAAACGTCCTCAATCCTCATTGATATTGTTTGGTTGACTTGAAATCAATTCGAAAAGAAATCAAATCTTTTTGCATTTATTGACCAATTTCTTACACTTGTGTTTCTGTCTAATAACATTTTATTATTTCTGACCAAATATAATTTTGTTTTTGATTTCAAATAAGCCACAAAAGTTCAGTTTGATATAACCATTTTAAGACATCGAGCATTGTCCCATCAAATCATATTGCTTTCGATATAACTAATATCACCATTGCTGTATTTGTGTATTGCTTAAAGTGATCACCAACACATGTTCCTGATGGACACGTTGTAATCATAAGCAAATGCAAATCAAAATCTTATTGTACTTTGCGAAATCAAATCAAGCAGCCATATTGAAATATTCACTTTTTATATCGACAAAAAAAAACATACACTAAATTTTACAAAAGAAAAAAGTGTATTGACCGCAATTGATTGGATTAAATCCCCACACTTTGATTGAGAGGGCGTGATATGAGTGATGAAAGAGCAAAAACCCTTTCAATTGTGTCGCAAAGGAAACATCTGAAGAATACCTTTCAAATAAAAAAAAAAAAAAATAATAAGATAAGGTATGCCAGATTTTTTTCTTCTTGTGTGGGCAAATAGAGTGGGGGTATTAAAACCCAAAATCCTTCATTGTTAATACCAATTCCGCAAAAGGATAACAATCAGTTGAACGTGTGTCCGATGTCAATGTGTCGATAATTTTTTCGGTCACTCGTTCGGTCAGTGGTTTCGCTTATATGAACATAGTTTTTATAGTGAAGGGATTCAAAAAGGAAAGGATAAAAGTTTGCGGACACATATAGCAAACCCTTTTGAAGAATTGAAAATTGTCTAAGTGTAGTGTGTGTCAGTAATGTAAAATTGAAATGAAATTTTTATCCGATTTTTCTGATGGTGAGTCCTTCTTGAGACATTGTTGTTCATCGTTGTTTGCATCTGTTTTCATCAGTTAAATGGAACTTTGAATGTATGTATGTGAGAGTAGGTGTAAGTATCACTCATAAAACACGTTAATTTTTTTAAGCTGGGAAATAATATGCAATTTAAAAGATATTCATCAAATATGTTTCCTATGTTTTGGTATGAAACGTTTGAGGTTGAGGCAAGCTATTGGCTGTGTTCGGTTGGCAATCCGATAGACTATATCCCAAGAAATTTTAGATAGCTTGAGTTTTTGTTGCATCAGCTGTTGTTCCACAAAAGATTACAACAACACAAACCTTTCCGGATAGCTTTGGATTCCCAGCTGAACGCACCCATTTAAGTTTAAAAATACGATATTAACTTCAGGCAGCTCTAAAAATAAAAGAAATTTATTTCATTGCCAAAATCTGCCATTAACTATTAGGTATTATAGAAAACCAAACACTTTGTAAATTTATATACATACTAGTCAAGCAAACAATAGCCCTGTTCCTTTACTTTGAAACTCTGTGATTTTCTAAGCATTTGTGTGAATTTCAGTCCAATGTTCTGTCAAAGTTCATATAAAAAAAATAAAATGGCAGTAAAATGCACAGAAAAACACAGAGTTTCAAAGTAAAGGAACAGACATAATAATTTTATTTTTGAGTTTTAATAGTTGCTGCTCCAATTTGAATTATTAATTTGCCTCGATATATGTTAAGCTCTAAGAACAGACGATTGTCAGATCTTACAATATTGTCAGATTTGTCAGTAAAAATTCTATCCCAAATGTCTTACAATCGTTTGAACACACAATTTTTATAATTGTCAGACGATTAGGACATTGTCAGACTCATTGGTAATTGTTAGATGTTTTCAATTGTTGACAATTTCTTCACTGTCCGAATTGTCAATGAAACTACTATGCCATAATAAAACAAAAAAAAAAAAAAACATTTTTATTGGAAATTTTTTAGTTTTTTCACAACTGAATAAATAAACTTAATTAAAAAGAAAATATTTATAAAGCAATAGGATTCACTTCAATATATATTTTATATTCAATTCCTGGTGTTGTGTAGTTTTATTCGGAATGAATAAAACAAACCATTGCATTGCAAGGCTTCCCGAATGAAGATTTGCGATGAGGCACTTATTCTTTTTTTTTGCAGCTATTTCGAGCGAAATTATTTTAAATGTAGACAAAAAAAAATATATTTAAGACTTTATATTTATCTAATTTTTGTGTTTGAATTTATTGAATTAATGGGCGGTCATACCATTTATTTAGTAAAAGTGTCTAAATAGAGTTAATCAAAAACAATCGTTACTTCGCAATTCTTATAAGCTGTTCTTTTAGTACTGATAATATTCCATGGACAGTGGGAAGCCGGGAGCTTTAATTATATTTCTCAAAATTTGAAAACGTTAGCAATGCATTAGTTATATTCGATAAAAACATCGAATGCTCCAAGAGTTTGTTGTATTTGCAACACGTGACGCATTCTAAAGTGCTTCCAATCACACTACTCATTTATTGGATGGCAGAGTAAACATTTAATTTATCTATACTATTATATAAAAGAGTACCTTTTTTTGTTTGTCAGTTTGGCTGTATGTTTCCGCTTAACTCACAAACCAACAAAAAAAAACCCTTTCAAAAAATAGATATAATACAAATTCCACTTATCTGGTATGTCATAGGATATAGCTGAAAAGAAAATATTTATTAAATACAGAATAAGAAACAAATTAAAAACTTACCACAAAAAAAATCGTAGGGAAATTTTATAAAATCAAGCATGTGTAAGGTGTTTTACTTACAAAATTCTGTTTTATAGATTTTCAGTTCACATTTACTTAAAGCTCAATTATTTATAAGGAAGAGTTATTTTGCCATGGAAAATTGCCTTTTGTTTGTGGCATATCTATATTTGAGTTTGACTGGTTACAGTCGAATTGTTATTTTTGGTTGTAGCTTTGCTTTTTAAGGCTTTAAGGTGCCGATTGTACATTTCGGTACAAAAGGGCAAGCAAGGCAAAGCAAGTATATACAACCGTTGGGCTGATTCTCCATAATCGGCTCATAAAAAAAATTACCATTGGACTAATTCCCAGAATCGGCTCATAAAAAAATTTGCCTTTCACCGTCGACGAATCGTGGGTGTGATATTTTTTGTGTAGTTCATATAAAAAACATAAACTGTCGGTATAGGAATTTCCCTATGAGTCAGTAGTAATAAATAAGTGGAAGGTTGAAGTTGGTTTGGCGTGGGTGGTTTAGCAAGGGCGTGCGTGCACAAGGAGGGGTAAGGGGGCATTTTCAGCCCTAATAAAAATATTTTTCAATTTTTATTTCTGTGAATAAGGACGCACGTTAATAGGATAGGGCGGAGATTATGCAAATCGGCTAAATTTACAAACTTGAGATCTAATTGTTGGATTTTAAGGTAAGACTGAAATTAGTTGTATGGTGATGGTGAATGGAAACGAACTTATTTAGAGGCAAGGCCGTGCACAAGAAGGGGTAAAGGGGCACTGGAATCCCTAATACGTTTTTCTTATTCTTTTTGTTGAGTAAAAACACAGTCAAGGGCGTAGGTACGTAAAGTTAATGGGGGTGCTTATTGCGTTCAAATCAGTTTAATTTACCTCATGTTCTAATGATCGGATTTTCAAGGTTAGAGTTTTTAAATGAAGACTAAATGTAATCTAACACATTCACGTGTGCAAGGAGGGGTCTGATTTCCAGAATCGGTGCAAAAAAAAAATTTTTGTAGGTAATATTTTTATTTTAATACTTATGGTAAAAATTATTCTTCATAGACGGCAATAACCCTTGCTGAGAAAAAATGCTTCGTTGTAAGAATATAGGGTATATGGTAGAGAAGATGGAAAAATTTAACTTTTCATTAATAAATTATTAATTTCTTTGTCAAGTGGTTACTAACCCTATTCACGGTCGTTCGTTCCTTAGGGGGTAGTGGGAGGTAGATACATATAGCATACAAATAGTCTGATTTTCAAAGTTGTCAGAAAATTACACTATAGGCAGGCAAATAGGTACATAGTTAGATACATATTACATTTTTATTCAAATGCAAGCTCACACAACCCACAAACATAATTTAAGCAAAATAATTGTCAATGTTCATTGATACGTGTGGAGGCTTATTTTCAATGTTACTTGACAAAAAAAAAAACGTCAAAGTTACCTGACAAGTAACATGGATGGTGTGTAGGGCTCTTTAAGCTGAACATTTTTCGAGTACTGATTTTAAATCATCTTTTTGATCGATATTTGGTTGTCATAAAGTTTTATTAAGGAAGACCCGGGCAACGCCGGGTTTTATCGGCTAGTTCCAATATAATTAAAATGCATTTTTTGTTTAAGAGAAATAAATTTTGGGAAAAACAAGAAGTATTTTAATTTTTTTTCACTTTCAATCAGCTTACGTCGGATTGCCAGCCGAAAGCGGCCAATTAATTTTCCATATAGATCTGCCAACCATATGAACAGAACATTTTTAAGCTGACAATATTTTCAGATATATGTATATAATTGTCCGAAAAGTGTCAGACGGGAGCTGACAACGAAATTGTCAGACTTTTGTACAAATTCTACCAACCGTGTGAACGGACAATTTTACATTGTAAGAAATTTGTCAATTGTCAGCTATTGTCAGACCATTGACAGTTCTGACAGTGTTGTAAGATCTGACAATCGTCTATACTTAGCTTAAGTCTAGATAAAAAAATTCGCAAAGATATTTTTGGATACTAAAAAAAAAAATGTTGAAAAAACAATGGAGGTCTAAAATTTCGAGTAGGTAGATAAAATTTCTTTGGAAATTTGAGAACGAGAATTCTACTAAAAAGTTTCTCTGGGATTTTTTTTTGGTATCGGGAAGGAATTTTTTGAGGGAATTTGCTGTCATTGCATTGGAATTTTCGTAGGTTAGTATTTTTTCGTCATAAGAGATTCATGATAGCAGAAAAATGTTTGCGGTGACAAAATTATTCAAGAAAAACCACTCGAGATTCCTCATAGGCCTCAATATACAGCATACTTTATTCCTGCAATCCTTTGTTGTGAAATTTATTACGCGAAGGGAATTTAACTTTAGGATGATATATTAACTATTTATGATGGCAGAACAATAATCTGCATTACACAATTGGATTTACGAATCCACAAATTAAGCAAACAAACGGATTATTAATTAAACAAATAAAAGCACAAAAAAACCGGCGTGCGTCGCGAAGAAGAAAATCGAAGTAAATGACAACTGTCAAAAAGCAGACGATGGGCGCGTTTAATGAATTTCACAACAGGTAGCACATACAAAGTGCTGCCACCAGGTAGCTCAGCGATGGGGTGGGTTCAGCGACGTGTGGGGTTTTATTAATCGAACCGCGATTAATAAAATCGATCAAAAAGTGAATTAAAATGATAATGATGAAACAAAAATAAAATATTTACAGGGTGTACCTGAAATAAAATGGGCGCCAGTGATTTTTTTTTTTTTTGGAGCAAAGGAAATCACAAACCTTTTGGAGCGAAATATAGTTTATATATAATCCAAAAATATAGCGCTCAAATTTTATGATCGGAATTGGTATGTAAGTCGTCTCTGAATATTTGAAAATGAGATGCACAACTGTGTCGCACGAACTGGCACTAGAAGTGTTTAAGGCGGATAAGGTATTAGCTATTATGTGACTATACAGCTTAAACTGAAAAATTATAAAAAAATAAACATAATTCGAAATTAATTTATTAAAAAAAGAACTACTTCTTTTATTGTTTTGAGCCACAAATAGTATACCATCTGAATTCATTATCAAATTTTAGTTTAATTTTTGGTATGGTCAGGTCACATTTGAAATACAATTGGTACGTAAATTTTTAGTATTTATTAATGTGGAATAAAAATTTAAATTAAAAATGTTAATTTAGAAAAAAATTATCCATTTATTTTGAAATATGTATTGAAATAAAAAAAAAAAATTAACACTATTTTAAAAATCCAAAATTTGTTTTGTTAAAAATGTTTAAATGCAATATAATTTCAACATATTAGAAGCTCTTGTATACAAAATTTTATTTAAATCGGTTTAACAGATAGCTAGTCCAGATAGTTAAAAATGAAAAAAAAAATGGTTCTGTTAGAGGAACTGTTAAAATAGCTAAATTTAAATTTTAAAATTATGAAAAATCATTTTCGAGGAAATTTAGATTTTTTGTAACTGTTTTTAGAGGGAAGATACCGTTAATTTTGACTATAAGAAAAACTTCTGTATACAAAATTTTAGATAGCGTTAAAAAATCGTTTGATGCCAAATTTCGTAAAAATTCGTTTCCGAAATTTTAAGCTTTCAAAAAAAAAAAAAAATAATTGTGAAACTTTTTTAAAAACTAACAAATCAAATTTTGACAAGTTTGTTATACTTACTTTAATTATTGTAAGAACTTAAAAAAAATATCCATTAAAAAAGTTATCAAATGATCTGATTCGCTTTCGAGAAAAATGAAAATAAAAAATAGTTCTATCAGAAGTACCATTAAAACCCATTTATCTTAAATTTTGTTTTCATCAAAAGGTAGCTAGATTATGTATTAATTTTGTGTTAGAAATATCTGTGCTGGAGCTATTTTTTGAAAAACATGATGTCCCAAAAATGTTATAAGGAAGGTTATTATGACAGGCACCCTTATTTTTGATCCTCTATCTGTATGCTTAAAAAAACTCCTCTTTTACTGTGTCACAAAATTAACCAATGTTTGAAAATCTAAAATATTAGTAAAAATAAATAAAAATAAATTTAATGGCACAACAGCTAGTGAAGAACTAGGGCCTAGTGACTTACAACTCTCAACCATTCCTGTGTGCGTGCCTGCAGGAATGGAGGGGACCTACAGTTTATTGCCGAATCCGAACGGCTAACGAGCGGCACTTTTCTGTGACAGGAGATACTCTTGGAGGATTTGTCAATTCCTCGCAAGAGGCAGTAGCCGTTTTTTCTTTTTAAATAAATAGGTGGCGAGGCTGGGGATCGAACCTTAGACCTCCGGCATGACAGTCCATCGCACTAACCACCACGCCACGGCTACTAATAAAATATTAGTCAGAAGTTATAAAACTGCGTCCTCTCTCCCAGATGTTCATTAAACGCAGTACTAATTTTTTTGCTATACAACCAAATCCAAAATCTGCTGTCTGCACGTTTTTGTGAAAGAAATTGGTGCAAATTAACTAATGTTAGCTGAAACATAATAGTTTACTAATCTGTGCTTATTCACATAAAAGCTTAATTGAAAATTTTGATAATAATTTCTGCCAAAATTTCAACTTTTTACAGAAGTTTTGTCATTCTCATGTAAACCCTTATATTTAATATAGTCACTATCTCATTCTAATCTTCCAGGCAGATATGGAAACCTTTTACTTTCGATTAAAATTAATTGATTCCTCTTTATTTTAAACCTTTTTCGTGGTTTTACCTAGCCATTTCTTGGTTAGATTGAATTTTAGATGACACCTTTAAGGCCCACACAAAGTAAGTTTTGATTGACAATGCAAAATTAAGTGGTTTTTCTGTGTGGTGACGCTAAAATGTGGCCTTCGTCTAACAAAAGACTTTTCAACTATGATCCAAACAAAAAATATACCCGAGTTAAATGTTGAGATTATAAGAGAAAAATTAATGAAGGAGAAGAGTTTGAGAATTTCAATGCTATCGTGTTTTTCTTCCAAAAGGTAAAATCCATATAAAAGAACTATTTTTCGTGTGTGGAAGTAATTACTGGAAATATGTTACAAGAAAGGACATCATACCACGCCTCTTCAACTTAAAAAGCAAAAAGCCAACAACTTCTTTATAATGTACCTACATATAGGTAGTGAGTTCCCGTATAGTGTACATGAAACAAAAAAGATGATAAATGACTTTCCGGCTATGGCGTGTATGTTGAGAGTAACATTATTGAGAAAAAGCTAGATACTTAGATGAAAAACACACTATGGTCGTATCTATGGCAGCATCACGTGACGTGCCTTATTGTATTGTGTAAATAGTGCGCTTATCGTGGTGATGAAATAACCAAAAAAAAAAAAACTCTGTAATATAACAAAATCACCTTCTACATACGTGTAACCTTTGGGGTGTGTCTCAGGTCGGGTATCTGTGTGCTAAACTTTTTAAACATTAGCAATATGTGATGGCCCCTCTGTTTAAAGCCCGATGGAGGGAATACTATTTCCTTTAAACATATTTTAATGATATAATATACTAGCAGACCCGTGCTGGCGTTGTTTTGGAAAGTTCTAAAACGAGTTGGAAAGCTTTTGTGTTGTCAAACTGAATATTTTTAGCACCCTTATAAAACACCGTTTGCAAAAATGTAGGCTGCTATGGCTTAGATAAAATTTAAAGAAATTTTTTAAAATCAATAAAATAAAAAAGTACGTATACGCCCTAGTGAACAGTTAAATTCTGCTTCTATATTTCAAAACTACTTTTTTAAGCCATTTGTATTATTTCGTTTATTATTTACTAACATACATATAAGAGTTGATAATAATCATCCCTTAACGTATAGTTTACCTGCTTTCATGTAAATAAATAAAATCAAACTAACGGTTGAATTCGAATTTATAAGGAAAACTTACTTTTGTTATATTTTATTTCTCAAAAACTAGAAGAAATTAAAGCATCTAATTTTCAGTGTTTGACTAAAAATTGCTAGGAGCATTGAATATCAAAAACAAAAGTACTACATACATATTAAAATACAATATTGAAAAAAAAAAATCAATTTAAAAACAATATTTTTAATTTCTAAAAAAGAAATTTGTAAAAAAATATTCGATAAAATAAATTAATGGAAAACAGAATAAATGAATTGACTTCTGGCTTTTTTTTTTTTTTTTTGGAAAATTACTCCACCGGCCAAAACGGTGAACCTTTTTTTACGATTTTCTTTTTGTACCGCTACCATAAAAAAAAAAATCATAAATATGTACATAGGGCTGGCAACGAAACCGAGACTACTTTAAAAGTACCCGAGACGAGATCGAGACGAGACCGTATTTTTGGTACCGAAATTCACCGAGAGTCTCGCTGGTCTCGGTGGTTTGTTTTCGGTTTTCGGTTTTTTTTTTTTAATCCATTTAAATAGGAGCCATCCTTCAATGGAATTTGAGAGCTAACGATGGCTTGAAAGATGGCACCAAACTATATTTTGATGTTTGGACATTATTTTTTTCCAAACTACACCTGTTTCCGGAGCCAAAAATAAAATCGGAAAAATTTCGAATTTTCTGAGTTAAAATTTGAATTTTGTAGAGGTTTTTTAATCCATTTAAAACGGAGAAATCCTTCAAATAATTTTGACAGTTCATGGCTTGACAAAACCAGTTGGTTTATTTTAAAAAATCTAACGTTGTATGTACTCTTCTTTTAAATATTTTATTTGTTTTTGTTATGAAAAAAATTAATTTACACCATTCTTCAAAATGTTATTTCAACTTAACTCAAAATGGAGCATTCAACTCAAGTGAAAAAAAATTGCGTTGAATATCAAAGTCTGATCCAACTCGATTTTTAATGCTGCATATAAAAGTTGTATTAAACTCTTAAATGCACTTGATAAAGATATAGTTATATTTAGAATAATTACGTGCATCCCAGTCGTATAGTTTATGATTTTAGAAACCATTGTTAAGTATGAGTACTGACTGGCAAGTTTCATCGTATTTACATTAAAAACTTTGATTCGCCTCAAAATGAAAATACATTGAAAGAAAAAAACAACAATTTTAGAATTTCACTGTTTGCAACAACAAAAAAAGAAAAAACACACTATGACTCTGTTTTATACATTTTCTTCGTGCTTCACACAAGACTCCACACCCCGCATTTTTCTTACCAACAAACTGCCGAGATATCGTACCTACTCTATCTTTTCAATCTATAAACAGGCGCCTTATTTTACATCTTTTTACCACCAAAAAACACGAAAGAAACCAAGGCTAAGGATAAGACAAGACAGAGACAGAGACAGAGACAGAGACAGAGACAGAGACAGAGACAGAGACAGAGACAGAGACAGAGACAGAGACAGAGACAGAGACAGAGACAGAGACAGAGACAGAGACAGAGACAGAGACAGAGACAGAGACAGAGACAGAGACAGAGACAGAGACAGAGACAGAGACAGAGACAGAGACAGAGACAGAGACAGAGACAGAGACAGAGACAGAGACAGAGACAGAGACAGAGACAGAGACAGAGACAGAGACAGAGACAGAGACAGAGACAGAGACAGAGACAGAGACAGAGACAGAGACAGAGACAGAGACAGAGACAGAGACAGAGACAGAGACAGAGACAGAGACAGAGACAGAGACAGAGACAGAGACAGAGACAGAGACAGAGACAGAGACAGAAACAGAGACAGAGACAGAGACCGAGACGAGACGGGCACATTAAATTTTGACGAGAAAAAAGCGAGACGAAGACCGAGACCGAGACGAGACTGAAATTTTTCGATTTTGACGAGACCGAGACGAGACTAAAAAAAGTCTCGCCTGGTCTCGTCTCGTTGTCAGCCCTAATACTGCGTTTTCACTAGAGCTGAAGTGAGGTAATTTGGCAAATTACAAAAAAAGTGTTCACATTTTAAATTCCCTAATTTTGTTTGACGCTTCGGATTATCAATCGCTTGTTTTTGTTATTTTTTACATTGAATTCTGTCATTTCAAATGGGTTCGACTTTGAATGGATTCCATTTGGGTGTGTTCATAAAAGTTTTACGTAATTTTCTACCGAATTCCGTGCAAATTTGGTTGAAATTACCTCATTTGAAAATTTGAATTTGTATGGGAAATGAGATGATTTTGAATTCAATTTGGAAATTTTGAACGAAATTACCTCATTTGCTCTAATGAAAACGCAGTATAATAGTAAGGTATTAGCATGATACTATTTAGAATTTTCTAACTTTAAATCTCTTTACTAAAATGTTCTTACTTTAAAAATTTTTTTTAATCATACTAAACCTATTTTCTTAATAATTTTCAGCTGAGCACGCCTAAAACTATGACATTTCATACCATTTTCAGATTTGTAATTACTGTCAAAGTGACATTTGGAGTTAGTATGATAATAAAAAGATAAAATAGGAATTTTTGAAGATTTTAACTTAAGCAAAGTGTAAAAAAGATAATACGATGCTAACTCGTGTAAAATTTGCAAAATCCCGTTTTAAGCCTGGCATCATACTATAAATGATTTAACATCATACTAAATCGTTCAAAAATTTTATTCAATGCCACCTTTTAAAATTGGTTTTTACTGCCTTGTTTTCTTCAAAATGAAAATTTCCCAAATATTATAAAGGAGATTTTTCAATCCCAACAACATTCCACAAACGAGAACACAAGCTACACCTCTAAAAGTGGTTTTATCCATTCATTTGTCTGGTGAAGCAAATGTTAGCTCTCATTTCCTTTCCTTTGACAAACCTACATATCCAAGAGAACATGCCAGAAAAGGTTTTAGACCAGAAAATTAATTTTTTGGTTTGGCAAAGCGAACAATCGCGGCTGTTCACCTCACTAACGGTCTTGTTTCATTTCTCCTAAACGAGAACGAACATTCACTATCCATTTGTTGGTAAAATGGTGTTAGTGGTTTTGGGAAGGTAGCACAGTGAGAGGAGAAGATATAACCAACCATATAAAGACAAAAGTGAACAAGGATGTTAAACCAGAACCGAATAAGGACGCGATAATTAATTTGAACTTCCTACAACAAGTATAGGAAACAAAAAACACAAAAAATAAAAAAACATTCTACCAAAAATTAATCAAGGATAACAGAGTATTTTCAATTAATGTCCTTGACCATTTGAGGGTCAGATGTGTGAGTTTTATAGAGACATGTAGGGTTTTTTTTAGGAGACAAATAGCAGGTACCACAGAATGTTGGCTGTTTGATCTAATAATGCTAAATTATGTACATATCCTTTCATTCATGGTGACCAAAGGGTTTTTAAATAAAAGTATGAGTAGGTATATTTTATATGTCATTATCTCTTTTTTATATGTTTCAATTTGAACGACAAAAATAGAAGTTGGCTAATTAATTAAATAAGGATGCGAAAAGGCTGATGTGAAAAAATCTAGAGATTATATTCGTGTCATGGTGATGAATATTATGTAATATGATTAACCTTCATCTTTAATATTTTGTAATTTAATTAAGAGATGAAACTTAAATAAAATTCATTTATAATAATCTATTCTAAACAAATCAGAACCTCAACACCTCAATATAATACCTCGAACCTAAAACAAGCCTCAGCCAGCTGTCTTTTTTAGTGGGAGACGGACAGAATCCCGAAAACCCAAAATCCCGAAAACCTAAAATCCCGAAAACCCAAAATCCCGAAAGGCCAAAATCCCGTAACTTATATAGAAAAATTTATATTTTCTTTAAATTTTTTTAAATAAAAAAAGCACTTCAAAATCGTCTGTTTAACTTTATTGCACAAAAACATAATAATATTATGTAAAAAACAATGAAACATAGCAAAAATAAATCTTCAAATAGAGAAAGTATAACAATATTATAGCCAAGAAGTGTAAGCAAATCATACGTCATATTTAGCATAAATTAATATTGTAAGAAATTCCTTTATTTATGAACGTTTCTTACGTTCCAAGTAGATTTTTAAAATTTTTTTCTCTTTTATCTTGTAGCGTTTCCTAATACCATACGGTATCAATACTCATCTTAACTAAACCTTTAAATATGACACCATTTACAATAAAAACATGATTTGAAAATTATAAAAGAAATATTAATATTAAAACTCACAGATTATTAAATTTTAGTTTAATACAATCTTTTCCTTCACACTAAATGTTATCACAACTATACAATCACAACACTGAAAGCACAATAACAACTTAATAATATCAGAATGCAACCAACGTTAATGGGATTTTACAGTAATCTTCTTGTTAACTATTATTCTTGTTAACTCTACACTTAAATCTATATTCCGAAACCGGATTCGGGATTTCGGTTTCGGGATTTTGGGTTTTCGCGATTTTGGGTTTTCAGGATTTTAGGTATTTGGGTTTCTGGGTTTTCGGTTTTCGGGATTTTGGGTATTCGGGATTTCGGGTTTTCGGGATTTTCGGTTTTCGGGATTTCGGGATTCTGACCCCAACCCCTTTTTAGTTGGAATCTTAACGAGTCACAACCGCCTTAATGGAAAGCAAGAAGAGATGAATGGACATCTGACTTCTGTATATAGTGCGTTCCAACAGGAGGGCTCTTATCACTTTCTTCATTAGCTTAGCTAGAACCAGATAGTCAGCCTTCACAGATTAATTTTTGAAAGATTTGGGTGAAGACCGTCTCATCTGTGCCACCAAAGAACATTTATGCTAAAATGTATATGCAAAATTTGGTATGGTGGAGGCAGTTCATGCCTAAGCATCCACTTTATTCCTTTCTATCCAAAATCAGATGGTAGAAATATGGACTGTAAAACTTTCTTTCTTCGGGGAAGCCATATATTTAGAACAGCTAAATTCTTAAATTTGAATTATTTATTTATTTTTTTCTTTTTTGGAGAATAGAATCTGATGTTTTAGATTGGTGATTAATGATTAATTAATTCTTATCAATTCAACATTTAAAACAGCAACAAATCAAAATAGAAAACTAAGAAACAAGTTAAAGTATATAATAAATAAAAACTGTCTTATCCGACATAGCTTTAGCACGCATTATTGCATCTTTCAGCTGCCGTTTGGACACACTTTATCTACCCCTACCTTGGAAGCACAATGGATTCAAAAAGATCCAAGCGAGATGATCCGCCATGCAGTATCATGACTCCCTCTAACCCTTCTCTAACCTTATCTAACCTTAAACGCAAGGGGCACGTATTCATAGTCGTTTGCTAAACTCATATTTAAGACCTATAACCAACTTCTATTTTGTAACTATCAAAATGAGAGTTTTTTAAATTGGAATCCTAATTAAGAAAAATTACGATGAATGTTTTAAGATTCAATTAAAAAAAAAGTTAAAGTCCTGAAAAATGTTATTTTTCGAAAAGACGGCTCCGACATCTTAGCGCCCTATACATGGTGATTCACCTAAGGTGTGACAAAAAGCTAGAGTATGTAGGTTGAGTCCAAACAAGACAAAAATGGTATGGGTGGGCGTGGGGGGGGTCCATGTCCACCCGTTTTACCCAGGAGGGGCAATTTTCTAAAAAAAATGACTTAAAACAGGAAAACAAATATTAAAAACAATGGCAACACTTAAAATGTCATGCTATACTTTTTTAAAGCCGGAAGTCTGTTATTTTGTTTTTTATTCGAATTATTTGAGAGAATGGTTTTTGAAAAATTAATTTTCAAACCCAAACAATATAGTGACCTAAATTTTACCCAAATTTAACCTGAGAACATAATTTCTGCAACCTGAGAGCTGTAATTTGACAAAATCTTGCCACTCGTTTGCTTCCCAAAACTGTCCCAAGGTTCTGTAAAATTTAATAAAAAAATAAAAGTTAGACAAAAATGGATAATATTTTTAAGAAGCAATTTTGGGATATGTAAAACGAGCTGACAACGGACCTAATGAAGACGGTTTGCAAATTTGATGTGACTCATTTTGACGTCTCTTGGTGAGAGATATGTAATCGAGTAAGATTTGTTTCGCAATACGATTTTAATCGTACGAACGAAATACTCGTGAATTGGATTAAATTATATCCGAAGATTAATTTTTGACAATATTGAGGGTGCCTCGAATAAAATTTAATTGAAATTTTAATCTAATTCGCACACGGTGCAGTGTGTATCAAAAATTGTACCTATCATTGTTTTCTAATAACAGAATTCTCTAATTTTGATATATATTTAATTATTATTGTGTCCCGAGAAAAAAATGAAATCCCGGAATTTTTTCATATTGTTAAAAATTCGCATGAAAATGTTTTGAATCAAATTTGAAGTTAATTTTACCACCTTTTTAGGCTCTAGCAGTTACAGTTTACAATTCAAGGTTGAAGAATAACAACTTGATAACTGATTTATTTTCGCTTAATTTTCCATGATAAGGAATTTTCCTATGCGAGAAGGAAGGTACCGCTTTGAATTCACTTATTATTTTTTTTTTTTAATTTTTCAACCTTATGATTTGTATTTCTGGTTTTTTATCTTTTCCAAAAATATTACCTGTAAACATTCAAAACAATTCAATAAAAAAAACTAAACATGATGTCTCCCCCATCCTGAGCCATTAACCAAACACCTTTGTAGTACAATCAGAACCAAACCAGAGAGTCATAAAACCAAGTAGGTAGGCATCCTGTATGCACTCTTGTTTATAATAATGACTGCAATATGTCCTTCGAGTGTTGCGCATGCAATAATGCACTTGTCCTCATTATGCATTTTCCGATAAGAAAAATTTTCCGCCAAATTGACTATATACTCCCTATTTTGCTGGATGTTCAATAACACAAGGCACTATGCCCATAAGTCACGTTAATGGGAGTCCATTATTGAGGAACATTAACGGCATAATGTGCTTTTCGATAAATTTTACCTGTTAAAATCATTTGCACTGGGCATTAACTTACATTCACACAATACCAGCTTCGCAATCTATCTCCCTCTCTCACTCTCTCTTTCTCGCTCTATCTCATTCTCTTTTTGAGTATCCTGAAATTGTGTGAAAAATGTCCTCGATAACAGAAGTTGAAAATATGTTTATATACTACCAAACTATATACTATACATTTGTGAATTGCAATTAAGAGATTCCTGTCCAGGAATTTCCAGGACACAATTAAATCCTCTTGCAGAGATAAGATTTTTACGTTTAAATACGTAATCCAGTGCGATTCTTTTGGAGCAGGTCAAACACCCAACACATAATAGCCGGGTCCATTTGATAATCCCTTATGGACGTTCATTATGTGGCGCCAACTTTGCGTTCGTAGGTTGGAGATGACGACGATGATGATGACATAAGAAGGGCAAATATTCACATTAAGAGTCAGAGTGCAGAGAAAGGCCTTTAATTTCGTATATGCGGTTTGCATTATAATATAGATATTTGAAGGAGTATATTTAAAAGGTTTGCTTCACCGGCAGTTTTTCGACCCACAATTGAGTTTTATAATTCTTTAAAGTAATTGCTTAATTTAAAAAATGGGATTTTAAGAACTTCTGCCGCATGTGCCGTAAATTTGTTTTTTTTTTTTTTAAATTCGCAAATTTGCAAATTTTACGGTTGAAATTTTTTTTCAAAATTTAATTTTCAAAAAAACTTAAACTTGTGTTATTTTTTGTGGTGCCAAGTGACGAAAAGACAAACAAATCTATTCGCATATTTGCATCTATTAAGACCAAATATTTGTTTTTGCCTTAATAGGCCTTAATTTATACTTTAAAGGCCGTAAAGTAAGCACCACCACACCATTTTCGATTTTCAAAAAAAAGTTGGGCCGAATTGTGCTCAAATTTTGCCGCCTGTGCCGTAAATTTTATTTTTCAAATTTGCAACTTTTACGGATTATTTTTTTTTTTTTTTTCGAAAATTACGATTAATTTAACTTGTAATTTTTTGTGCTCAGTTTGCGCTGCCAAGTGCCGAAGAGATATAAAAAATTGGCATATTTGCAGCTTTTGGATTCAAAAAGTAATTTTGCAAGGCGTGAAGTTAATACCGCCCCTTTCAATTTTCCAAAAAAATTACGAAATTTGAAAAATAAAATTTACATTAAAATTTTTGAAAATTAAAGATGGCGGTGCTACTTCGCTTCGAAGAATTACTTTTTTACGTCACAATCTGCAAATATCCGAATTTTGTATTTTTATTCTACACTTGGCAGCACAAACTTAGCAAAAAACAGTTAAGTGGAATTTTTTTTGAAAATCGTAATTTTGAGAAAAAATTACGGATGAACAGCACAAGTTGAGCACAATTCAGCACATTTTTTTTTTTTTTTGATAATCGAAAATGGTGGTCTAAGTACACACTTCGCAAAAATTACTTTTTTCAAAATCAATATATAGGAAAAAAAAACCATCCGTAAAATTTGCAAATTTGCGAATTTTAGAAATAAAAAAAAGTACTTACAATTTTTTTTTTTCAAATTGAAAATGGGCGGCGCTAACTCCACGAAAAATTGTTTTCGGCTCCAAAAGCTGCAAGTTTTTTTTTTTCCTTTTGACACTTCAGCACAATCTAAGCAAAAAACAGCAAAAGTTTATTTTTATTTTTTTAAATCGTAGTCTTGGAAAAAAATTGCATCCACAAAATTTGCAAATTTACGAATTTGAAAAATAAATTAAAAGAACAAGCGGCCCAAGTTGAGCACAATGTAGCACAACTTTTTTTTTGAAAACCGCCATTTTCAGGCTAAGGTGCTTCGCAAAATTTGGGTTTGGTCGTACATTTTTTTTATCTATTCTGGTTTTAGTTAGTATAGTTTTGAGCACGAAACAGCACAATTTTGGCAGGGACATAAGGCCCAATTTTTATTTTTGGGGCTTACGTCTCACTTGGCTGGGACATAAAGCCGAAATTGAATTTGGGCTTTAAGTCCCACATGCTACCCCCCTGCTTGATCCACTGTAGCATTTGGGGTAGGTGCGAGGTTGGGTGTATGCAAAGTTTCTTTTGCTTGGTGCTAGACCCCCCTCCCATATAGTAAAAAAAAATATTGCATTAAACCCCTTTAGAAAAATCTGTTATTATTTTGCGGCGCCCCCGCCGTTATTGTACTCGTGCCCTTTGTTTTTCCTAATTTTCGTTCAAATTAAACACCAAAAAGTTATTGTTTATTGTATTGGAATGCAAAATCTTTTTATTTTTCTATGCTTCTTAAAAATTTGGGATTTATGTCCCATTTTTAACAAAAAATTTATGGGGCATGGGTCCAAATGGGGATTAAGGCCCAAATTCAATTTCGGCTTTATTTCCCACTCAAGTGATACATAAGCCCCAAAAAATAAAAATTGGGCTCTATGTCCCTGGGCCTTATGTCACTACACCGACAATTTAAAGTTTTTAGAAAAATTTAATAATTTAAAAAAATATTTCATCTGTAAAATTTGCGAATATAAGAATTTAAAAAAAAAAAAAAAAACAAATAATTACGGCACAACGCACCATAAGTTGGGCACAATGTAGTACTAACTTCACTCGAGCAAAAATAATTGATAGCCTCTTTAAAACCATATTATGCTTAGTACGATTTTTTGAAATTAGGATTAGATAACATTAATTGGACACTAGAAACGAGATTTTTAGTTTTCAAAAAAAAAAATAGACATATTTTCATTTGATGATGGGGGAAATGGGTGAATGAAACACTCCAGCTTCCTCTGGAACTAGGTCGAGTGGGGATATCGTTTCCTTGTAGTTTTGAATACTGATTTGATTGACATCATTTAAATTTCAATGATTTTATTGATTTTATTATTAATGTGTTTTTTTTTTAATTATTAATGTTTTACACATAAAATGGAGTTGTGTTTTAGCAGATCGAGTGAGTTGGTGGGTGAATCTTTTTTCAGTAAATATTAGTGTGTAATATATCTTAGACCTTTGATAAAGACCTTGGTGAAGGACATTTTGATTGGATAATTTGTTTTTATTAAAATTTAATTTATTAACGTACAAAGACACTTAAAGCCGTCAAGTGGAATTATCTTAATAAAATGCTTGCGTTCATCCTAATTAAACATCATATATCACGAACAAAAATCACCTGCTTTCAGCTATATCGACTTGAATGCAACTTAATTAAAGCAATTTTCTTTGATCTTGCTTGACAATAATTGTTGATTTTATAAAAAGGGTTCTATAATCACAGTCTATTTATGATTACTAAAAAAAAATAAATATCATTCATCTAATCTCCCTTCTAATTCCACACATGACAACTTTCGACCTTTCTTCATCAAAATAATAATAATATTATCAACAACAAAAAACACGTGTCCTTGTCCTTTACAACCCTCATATTTATTATGATGAAAGAATTGACCATAACGTTGAGACTATCATGCAAAAAAAAAAGAAGGTGAAAATATCCATCCGCAGACTTTTCACTGTGAATATAGATTCTTCAATATATTGTTCAGGTTCACCCTTTGTCATGTCCGGGTCCATCGCCCTTCGTAAATCATACCTATAGTTAATATATATATGTTTTCTGCAGATTCTATAATTTTTTTTTTTAAATAGAAAAAGGTCCAAGCTTACCCTTAAAAAAAATACACGTTTATATGCAGCCATAAATTATAACTAGGTATTCGTCTTTCGCATCCTACGTATATGGATATTGGCCATTGGGTATGTACAGAAATAAGGAATATCGAAATAATATTGCGAGACCGGATTCGTCTTCCATTCTGTAAGAAAAATATTAGATTTCAGTTGAGAAACTTTGGGAAAACATATTGAACTGACCGCAATAAAAATTGAACGGAAAAGAAATTGATATGCATTCGTCTGCAGGGATATCGTAACGATTTGAATTTATTATTAACAATTTCTTTTTTTTTTGTGTTTTTTTTTTTTTTGGTTCTGGTGTCTCCCTTCTTGTTATTTTTATTGGTAAAATCTAAGGTGGAGCAATATTTATGGCAAGGTTGTCTTTTATATCCACAATATGTTTTGAAGATACACACAGTCGATATCGAAAGTATGACGACACACTAAGGGCTTTTATTGAGTTTAATTCAGGACATTTATTTTAAGGAGCTTCAAGTGTGCAAAGTCTTGCATTCGAAAGCACATTTTATTGAAAAAAAAGTTAAACCTGGAAGAATTGTTTAACAGTTCTTCTACATTTTTGAATAAAAATTGAAAATAATATCTGTGACCTTACTTTTTACTTCCACTGTATATTGTATTCGTTTTTACATTGAGCAAGAATTGTGCTTTTATTTCCTATCGTTGACAGCCGATAGATGATTGAACCCATTCAAATGAATAGATAGACTACAACCTCAGAAGGACGAAGGATTTATGGGATACAAAAGCAGAGTGTTACGGTTGTTTTGAATTCACCTTATTTTTATGTTAAACCATTTCCGAGCAAAAGAAGAGGAAATTGAGTTTTCGAAAGGATAAATGACAACAAGGGAAGGGAATACCGACAGGATAATATTTTGGGTGAAATTAAAGAAATCAAACATTATTGTTCTGTATTTTTCATAAAACTGTATACTGGTGTGCAGGTATTTGTAAGCCTTGATTTACGAGTAATGCAAGCTATTAAAAGTTTTGGAGTAATAGTGAGAACCAGTGATAAAATAGAACTCGTTTCTCTCAAAATTTATTACTGCAAGCGAAAAAATTTATTATATTTTTTTTGTTTGCATTTAGACTTAAAAGAAAATAGTTTCCTTTAACCCCTAAAATCAAAAGCCAGGGCACATTTTAAAGGACGTGAGGATGAGCTGAAAATAAAAAAGAAAAGAAACTCATGAACCTAAACGATGACGTCTTTGAGATATATTTTCTTCATCTTCCGAAATGTAGTAATTTTTTTTTTTTTCAAATAATTTTCAAACACAAATATTTTTTTACCTGTCTAGGGAACTCGAAACACCAGGGTAATTAGTCCACTACTTAACGCACTCAATCAAACTTACAATTAGATATAATTGGGAAGATGCAAAAACTTGATCAGTCTTTCTAACACACAATTACAAAAAAATGTCGATCTGTTTTTATGTTCCGTTTACCAAGGTTGATCTGTGGGATTCCCCCACATAAGATCTGACATGTCTCAGCGAAGTATTGGATAAAGCTACCTAAAAATTGTAACAGAAGCTTTATAAATACTGAATGACAGTAACTTATATAAAAAACATACAATTCTTATACAAATATAGCTTCCCGCCTGGAAAATGGCAAGTTTTTGGTAAGTTTAGGCAAGGCCCCGGCAAGTTTTCGGTAAGGAAAACATGGAGGAAGAAAACATGACAGGCCCCTATTAATGCCTCGCTTAAATCGTTTATTTAATAAGGAACTGCGGTGAGGATCTTGATATCAACTATCTATGTATAGTGAAATCATTTTACGAAAATTAATAAAAGCAGGATCTTATTATAGGCTCTGAACCCTTAGCACCCCATACATGGAAAATTCGAAAAAAAAGTATGCAGTCTAAAAGGTCAGTAATTGGTCATAAAAGGTCAGGTAGTTTAAGAAATTGGTCAGGCTTAGAAAATTTTTAATCCAAGGTTGAAGTTTTTCAAGGTCACCCGCGATTTTTGGCACCTCATTAAGGGGATATTCGAAAAAAAAGTATACCACATGAAGGGCCACTGGATAGTGATAAAAGGTCAGATAATTTCAGTAATTGGTCAAGCATAGTTTTTTTTAAATTAATTTTCAAAGTTTTTTTCAAGGTCACAGTATAAGACTTTTAGCACCTCATTGGTTGAATTTTCAAAAAAACTGTATGTCATCTGAAAGTATACTTAATCCTCGTAAAAGGTCAGCTATTTTCAGAAATTGGTCAGGCATAGTTTTTTTTTAATCATTTTTTAAAGTTTTTTCAAGGTCAATACAAGGTCACGTGAACTTTTAGCACCTCATTTGTGGGATATTCGAAAAAAATGTATACCATCCGAAAGGCATCTCAATCCTGATAAAAGGTCAACTAGTTTGAGAAATTGGTCAGTCTTAGGTTTTTGTTTATAATCGTTTGAAGTTTTTTGAAGGTCATGCAAGGTCGTATAGACTGTTAGCACCTCAATTATGGGATATTCGAAAAAATTGTATACCATCCGAAAGGTATCTCAATCCTGATAAAAGGTCAGGTAGTTTCAGAAATTGGTCAGCCATAGTTTTTTTTCTATGAATTTTTAAAGTTTTGTTCAAGGTCATTTCAAGGTCGTATAGACTTTTAGCACCTCAGTTATGGGATATTCGATAAAAATGTATACCATCCGAAAGGTAGCTCAATCTCGGTAAAAGGTCAGCTAATTTCAGAAATTGGTCAGCCTTAGATTTTTTTTAATAAATTTTTTAATTTCATTTTTTTCAAGGTCGTTACAAGGTCGTATAGACTGTTAGCACCTCATTTGTGGAATTTTCAAAAAAATTGTATGTCATCTAAAAGTTTACTTATTCCTCATAAAAGGTCAGCTATTTTCAGAAATTGGTCAGGCATAGATTTTCTGTTATGAATTTTCAAAGTTTATTATTTTTTCAAGGTCATAGAGATTTTTAGCACCTCATTTGTGGAATTTAAAAGAAAAATGTTTACCATCTGAAAGATAACTTAATCCTTATAAAAGGTCAGCTAGATTCAGAAATTGGTCAGGCATAGATTTCTTCTTATGAATGTTTTAAGTTTTTTTCAAGGTCACAGTATAAGACTTTTAGCACCTCATTTGTGGGATATTCGGAAAAAATATATACCATCTGAAAGGTTATTTAATCCTCATTAAAGGTCAGCTAGTTTCAGAAATTGGTCAGGCTTATATTTTTTTTAACGAATTTTTGAAATTGTTTTCAAGGTCACAGTATAAGACTTTTAGCACCTCATTGGTTGAATTTTCAAAAAAACTGTATGCCATCTGAAAGTTCACTTAATCCTCATAAAAGGTCAGCTAGTTTCAGAAATTGGTCAGGCATAGATTTTTTTTAATGAATTTTTAAAATTTATTATTTTTCAAGGTCATAGAGATTTTTAGCACCCCATTTTAGGAATTTTCGAAAAAAAATGTATGCCATCTGAAAGTTCACTTAATTTTCATAAAAAGTCAGGCTGTTTCAAGAGTGGGTCAGCTATGGCTTTTTTTTAAATGAATTTTTAAAGTCCCGTGACTTCTGCATTTTTTTTGTTTTTGGAAAATTCGTTAAATGAGATGCTAGCAAAAAGTCATACTGGGACCGAGAAAAAAAAAAATTTAAATTCATTAAAAAAAAAGCCATAGCTGACCGACTTTTGAAACAGCCTGACTTTTTATGAAAATTAAGTGAACTTTCAGATGGCATACATTTTTTTTTCGAAAATTCCTAAAATGGGGTGCTAAAAATCTCTATGACCTTGAAAAATAATAAATTTTAAAAATTCATTAAAAAAAATCTATGCCTGACCAATTTCTGAAATTAGCTGACCTTTTACCGAGATTGAGCTACCTTTCGGATGGTATACATTTTTATCGAATATCCCATAACTGAGGTGCTAAAAGTCTATACGACCTTGAAATGACCTTGAACAAAACTTTAAAAATTCATAGAAAAAAAACTATGGCTGACCAATTTCTGAAACTACCTGACCTTTTATCAGGATTGAGATACCTTTCGGATGGTATACAATTTTTTCGAATATCCCATAATTGAGGTGCTAACAGTCTATACGACCTTGCATGACCTTCAAAAAACTTCAAACGATTATAAACAAAAACCTAAGACTGACCAATTTCTCAAACTAGTTGACCTTTTATCAGGATTGAGATGCCTTTCGGATGGTATACATTTTTTTCGAATATCCCACAAATGAGGTGCTAAAAGTTCACGTGACCTTGTATTGACCTTGAAAAACTTTAAAAAATGATTAAAAAAAAAACTATGCCTGACCAATTTCTGAAAATAGCTGACCTTTTACGAGGATTAAGTATACTTTCAGATGACATACAGTTTTTTTGAAAATTCAACCAATGAGGTGCTTAAAAGTCTTATACTGTGACCTTAAAAAAACTTTGAAAATTAATTTAAAAAAAACTATGCCTGACCAATTACTGAAATTATCTGACCTTTTATCACTATCCAGTGGCCCTTCATGTGGTATACTTTTTTTTCGAATATCCCCTTAATGAGGTGCCAAAAATCGCGGGTGACCTTGAAAAACTTCAACCTTGGATTAAAAATTTTCTAAGCCTGACCAATTTCTTAAACTACCTGACCTTTTATGACCAATTACTGACCTTTTAGACTGCATACTTTTTTTTCGAATTTTCCATGTATGGGGTGCTAAGGGTTCAGAGCCCTTATTATATCGTAATAAAAATCTTTGTGTGAACTGTCCAAATTTCAAATAATGACTGTGAATCGGTGTGTCAAGTATTAAAACCGCAACTGCACATACAACAGAACAAGACAGAATCACAACTGATTTTGACATTTATCAGAAATCTGTTCTAAGTTGTTCTACCTAAAAAGCAAGTGCAAACATACTCACTGAACAGCAAGCCAGAACAGTTTAGAACAGAAAATATCTCATTGAACTTGTTCTTTTCTGTTCTAAACTGTTCTGAACAGCCTCACTGAACATACCTTCAGCCTTGCACACACACACACACACCTAAGTAAATAACATTAAATAAACGTCAGTTTAAATATTCAATTTTTCAAGCGCAAGAATTTTATAGTGGTCAGTAATATAAAGTAAAGTATAATAAAGTAAAAATAAAAAAAATAGATTCGCGGTCAATTAGTGAAATTAGTGAACTTTTATTATCTTAAACAAGAAGAAACGTGTTCCTCCTCCTAATCTTCCAATATAAGCAACAGAAAGCGCACCACCGCAGAATCACAAACGATGACACTACCGGACGCTGCACGTTTTTAAACCGACACGTAAATGCACAAAAACGGCAGGCAGGGACTATGAGAACTATGTAGACAGGACCAACCAGGATGACCACCAGTTCATCGGCGAGCTGAGACGTGGTGAGTACACTGAAGTCTTTGAAGCAACACAACAACAAGAAGTGCCTCTTGAAATAAAACCCATTGAAAATATATGTGGAACAAATCTAGTTTTTACTTGTCAGGGCTTAGGCAGAATTTAACTGACGAAGCAAAAAGGTTCATAACTGGTGAGGGCCCAGCGAATACCTATTGTAACCCTTACTAGATCCTTGTTAGTAACTATGAAAAACTTGTCAGGGCCTTATTGAAAACTAGATTATTTTTCCAGATGGGTTCATTTACCTTCTGAAACTTCATTAATAGAGGTCTATTCGAAAACAGGTACTAGCCTTGATTAAGTTTCTTCATCAAGTTTTCAAACAATTTAAAAGAAGCAGTTATTGAAATCATGACTTCTATAAGAATTTTTTTTTCTCGAGGAAAGCCCTATAGAAACCTTGCATATATCAAGACTTGCAGCATATCAATATTTCTAAGCTAATGGAAACTGAAATGTTAGTTGGGCTAAGCAAGTTTGATATTTTAAGTATCTATAAATTTTGAAAATATTTTTTTCAACAACAAAAAAAAAAAATTAAAGAAGACTTCAATTTCTTAATTTTCTTATAAATTTAAGTTGTTTTGAGAAGTAGAAGTAGTAGTAGTAAAATAAATTTATTTTCAAACTCAAAATTTAAAAAAAAGTATTGAAAAAGAGTTTCAATTTTTTTTTTCTTCAAAATTTTACGTTATTTAAACCTTTTTTAATATTTGATATTCGATAGCAAAATAGTACTAAATAGTATTTTAGTGTTAATTTTTTGTAACTATAATGTTAGTTTTTATAGCTACATATGTATGTGTGCGTGGAATAAATATAAAAGACAATAGAAAACAACTTAAGCAAACTTCAGCACAAACAATTTAACACAAATTAATAAGGGTATTCATGTATAACGGCGGAAAACCCTGATACACCTCAGAAACCAGATAATATTCGCAAAAACAAGCTGTCTGGGAAATTATTTCTCTCACCAATTTGTTGCGGAAAGTGTGGAAATAAACCTGATAAACTAATGTCGAATTCCTTTTAAGAAAATAATCTATCTGTTTAGAAGAAAAAATCGATTTTTCTGGACAAATTCTTTGCATTGAAAGAAAAAAAATCGATTCTGTTTGGAAAAAAAAATCGATTTTTTTTTTGGTAAAAGGAATTCGATATAAGAAATGTCACATATACATGTATATACATGTATGTAATTAGAACAAAATCGCGTATTTGATCAGACAATGTTCTCTTCTAAATTTTAGAAATCAAAATATCAAATATAGTACGATCTTGATTACATATACAGTGGGTTGCCAAATTAATAGGGACATCATTATTTTTCATGATTTTAATATTTATGAATTTAAGAGTTTTAGATAACTTTGATGGATTTATCCTTCAGGAATGCAGTCAGACTCTTGGCTTTGTAACAGGCCTCCGATTCACGCATAAAAATATAGGGTTCGCAATGCGGAAAAAATCTGTGGCCTGGGGTAGAAGTCAATTTTAAAGTTCTTGCCTTTTTCGGCCATTTCTCATGGTCCCTCGACAATATAAAGGCTTAACGGATCTTTAACTTATAATGGTGTTGTCCGCCATATTGCTGTAAAGAATTTAAGGCGCCTTTACCTGGTTGAGGTGGGACCAGAACAAGGAATTACTGGAAAGTCAGCTTCAACCTCGGGCTCAACAATTTTTTCAAAATGGAGAACCCTATATTTGTATGTGTGAATTGACATCTTGTCGCAAAGCCAAGAGTGTAACTCCATTACTGAAGGAAAAAAGAAATCCAAATTTTAACTTAAACTCATGAATTCACTTAAAATTCAAAATTTTGAAAAATAATTATGTCCCTATTAATATGGCAACCCATTGTATTTTTATGAGTTTACTTTGACGTTTTACAAACAGCTGACTGATTTCCTGATTTACGCAAGTATTTTTAAGGGGGCGTTCATGCAAACATCTGGCGGAAATTTATATTTTTTTTCAACAACGCGGAAATTTATCTCTTTACATGAATACCATTACGGCCAAACCTAGTTTGACGCAAGAACTAGTTCTAAAGGGGTTTCGAGCTTTAAGTTTTTCACAAATTTTGATTACTTTACTGACATATGTATATATCAAATCAATAATTGTTTTTGAAAAATTTAAAACTCGAATCCCTTAACTATAGTTTTTCAGTAAAATTAGCTTTTAAATAAAGTCAATAATATGGTCGTTAATGAAAGCTACTTAGGTATAAGATTCGTTTTAATTCTTAAAAAAAACACCCTATATTAAGCCAGCTTCCTCATTTTTCATTTAACGAACTCAAGCCATTACATTCTATTTCTCCTTTAATCTAAATTAATGATAAATGGTGTCAATTACAGGGTATTAAAGTTAATCCCTCACCTTGGCCTTACATCATTAAACACGATTTCAGGTATTATATCCTCACTTTAGGAATAGAACAGTAGATAGGAATACACTACATGATACGTAGTACGTACTACTTGTAGATACGCTAAGCTTCAATAAATTAATGGTAAATTAAGTTCATGTCAGTGTGAATTAGGGATGAAATATTTATACAGGAGCCCCATTCAGTTTATTTATTCACGAACCCAAAAAACCCTATGTATGTAGTAAGTGTAAAGTAAAGCGTTAGCTTTTAAAGAATAGCAGAGGAAAGAATATCATTTTTTTTAGATATAAACTAAACAAGATACGATATTTTAATATGTAATGTAAAATTATTATTTTGAGGAACTTTTGAAAATATTACTTTAATAGAGAATTGTTTGTACGTTCTCTGAAAAAACTAAAAAGTTGAAAATCTTACTGTTCTACAAATTTCACAATGTGTCAAACTGTCCTTGTCTAAAACTTATGCATCATACTCGTACCCAGTGTCCCCAGATTGAGGGGAAAAGCACCACTTTTGCCGATTTTATAATGCGAAAGGGGAAAAAAAGGGGAGAGCCTAAAAAAAGGGGAAAAAAATCCGAAAAGGGGAAAAATAAATGTTCTATTCTTTCTAGACTTTTAGGTTTTAATAAATGCAAATCATATACAAATACAACCGTGCAACACCTTCACTCATTTTTTTTTACTACACAAGGTCTAGTGGGAAACATGAAATTTCTTACATTTTTTTATAAATTTTCAAATTTTGATGTGAAAACCTATAAAAGAATCTATTAGTGAAAATTTCGTGTGCGAATTAAATTAAAATTTCGACAAATTTTATCAGAATGTTTTGACACTAGTTACGTGAATCTCGTATAGATTGTAGAAACGTCAAAATTAAATGGACATTTTAAACCAATTCGAACACGGCCTCACTTAACCTTTTCCTGCATGAAGTGTCTACTATTACACGATGACTCTAGAGTCATGACTCTTTTCAAAAGTAATAAGTGTGAAAGAGAAAAAGAATGAGATGGAAAATCTTTGAACCGGAGAGTCGTGGGCCAAATTTTCGGCGACTCTTTTTGACGTTTTCCTTTTCTCTTGTTCGTTATTTTACCATGTCGCTTCATTTCTATTCGTTTCTTGTCGAGAGCACATTTGTACTTGTATGGTGCGGAGACAAAGAGCATTAACACGGACAACAAAACTAAAAGAGAACTGTCAAATTTGAGTCATGAATCGAGAGTCAGCGTGTAATAGCTGACTTACAGTTTTTTTGGTGAGAAGAAAGAAAACAAATACAAAGAATTTTTATCTTGAATAGTTATCAGTGAAAAGGAAACCGACAAAGATTTTAAGAAAAAGGCTGTTAGCATTATATTTCGTAATGAAACAGAAAAAGCTTAATCTTTTATTTTTTGTCTTTCTCATAGCGGAACAAAGGACAGAGTGACTAAATTCATAAAATATTTTGATTGACACACTATTATATAAGTTAGGTACACTATGTACAATACAAAAATGTTACAAGTTAAATTCAAAACAATATATTTTCAATGTTTTTTTTCGAAAATTTAAACGTAATTTACTTAGGGGAAAAAAAAGGGATTTTTATTAGAAAATTAGGGGTTCTGGTGTCAAAAAAAATGGAAAAATGTTTTGGGGACCTGGGAACCCTGCTCGTACCTACACTTTACTTCCGATTTTTTGATTTTTTTGTGTGTCTTACGTACCTACCTACCTAGATATTAATAAGAGTGTATAGGTATAGCAATTCAAAACTATTTTTTATAAACTTCTAGTAACTGGTGTAACTGGTATATTGTACGAATCATTGTATTTCTTTTGTCTTCAATCCTTTCTCCTTTTTGCCATAATTGATTTTATTTCAAAACGATTTATCAGCACTTCACAACTCTTGGAAAGTTTCTCTTTAAATTGGTTACTTAAATTTTATAAGATCCGCACACAATCGACAGCAATTATTTATACATTTCAACACCGTGTTCACTCAAATGCCACTTTGTAGCGTTTCCCCAACACAAAACTCACTTCTAATCGAATTTTATTCACACAGGATACATACAAAAAAAAAAAAAAAAAACAAATAATACCAGTACTCAATTTGCATTTCTCTTTTTCAGCACACGCTAGCAATTACACAATAATTGAAAAATAATTCCAGAGAGAGTTTACAAAAAAACTGAATTTATAAAAAAAAAGAATAGGACACAGCTCAACGGTTACACACATTGGATCCTGTTTCCTTTTTGCCACCATTCCATCCAACCCCCCACATCCAAACGCTAACACCTCCACTTTTTCATTGCAAATTGAATTTGGCCTCGAAAAAGTATCGACAATTTGTACGGCTATTGTAGTTGGTTGATGTGTGAAATATGTGTCTGTAGGTATGTTTGCTTGTATATTTATATAGTAATGTGTTCAGGATTTTTCAGCGGGATATGCAGAAATGGAAATCGGGATCGGAATCGGGATATAATATCACATCACAGCCAATGTTTAAATAAAATAAAAAAAAAAACTGATATTTTGCCATCGTCTCGTCGTCGTTGCCGTTGATGGCGAAATGTAAACGGGAACCTGTTGATTTGTTGACACACGTTGAGGGTGACAATTTAAATAATGTAACGCTGAATTGTTTGCTCTATGTGACGAAAAATACCAATTAATTGGTGGAAAATGTTAAATATAAAGTTGTGAAGAGACGTGGATCAGTGATTTAAGGATTTCATTGAATTTGCTTTAAATCATTATTTCTGTTGCTCTGTAATTTTGATATAATTCATATATTTTAGCAGAGCTAATACAAAAATTAAAGTTAAATTAAACATACTTATTTTTGATGTTTAATTTCTCTATGCGTAATGAATTTACTTCACGGAGATTGACGGTACAATTCACCCATAATGAAAAGAACATTCTGTCAGCAGGCATAGAGAGCATGCTTTGATGGTTTGTGTACAATGAAGTTTGCTTAGGGGCCAGTTATAGCTATCATTGAAATTCATCATTGAAACTTTTAATGATGTATTTTAAGATGTTTAGAATGCAAAATCTAAGGTTATATTGATGCCAAAATAAAGCTTATGTTTTATTTAATATTTCTGGCAAAAAAAAAAAAATCATTTCGGCCCAACCTTTCTCATTTTTTTTTTTTTATTATAATGATCATTGATAAGGTAGTGCAATCATTGAAAAAATGAAAGTCAATTTATGTGGAAGGTTGGACCGAATCAAAATTTTTTTTCGCAATAAATATCAATTGAGTCGTCAGCTTCTCATTGGCATCAAAATAATTACTGATCTTGCTTTTAAAGTGCCCTTAATCTTAAATTAAAAATTTTCAATGATGAATTTTAATGATAGCTATACCTGGCCCCTTAAGTCGTATGTTTGAAAATATCACCTGTAGTGCAGCTGGTGCAATAAAAAAAAAATCAAGGTTATGAAACAGACAGAAGCGTCTCAAACTTGTCCGATGCATGACGATTTTTAAGTTCCATAATGAGGATATCGACCATCCCCTAATGCAGTGTTAATAACACCACTAAGGACAAATTTTGCAGAACAGAGATTAAACAATGTCAATGATTTTTTTTGAATGCATAATTGATCCAAATGTATCAATTCGGATCAAGTTTTATAGCTAAATCACAATCACGCGTTCGGTCGTGCCGACTTTGACATATTGAATAGAAACAATGGATTCTTATGAGGCAATCTGAAATATTACCTCAAGCTTTATGCTCGCTTTAGATCGTGAATATCGTAAGCTTGAGCTCAACGCCCGAATAGAACTATTTTCTATTTTGTCGCGCTTTGACAGCTCACAGTAGGTAATTTGCATTTTGTTGGTTTTCTGTTTTCTTTTGCTCGGATGCAAAAGTTGTTGTGCATTTAGTTTCATTAAAAATAAAACATTTAATTAACAAAAAACATAAGAAAATTTGTTTGCATAAAATTCATTTATTATTAATCATAATTTCGGGTGAATCATTTGATAAAAGTGATAGAAGTTATCTTAGTTACTTTACTAAACTAAATCTGGTTTGTGTTGTGGTATAGAATTGGAAATTAATTTGGATTTTTTTAATAATTATTCCAGGAGATATATTTAGTATAAATGTGTATATTTTTATCAATTTTATCGAACAAAATAAATTGGTTTTTTGTGAAATGTATTGTTTGTGTTTTGTTTATTTCATTAGAAAGTACGTAAAACAAATTGTTTTGATGCTCTTTTTCGCAAGTATCTTTCTACCCGTTCTTGGATGTGTTTGATTTAGACAATTCTTGTTTGGTTCCGGAGAGTGTTCAGTCCGGTTTGTTTACTTTTAAGTGCCTGTCTACATTGAATTTTTAATGAATGGCGCATCCAGTGAGACGGTAGATTTTAAAATATACCGATGCAACAGTTTCGATAAATATTCTCGGATTCAGGATGAAAGACTTTTTTGTATAAGTGAGATACAGAGATTTTAAGGGGGTGAGATAGAGAAGGGTAGATAGATTTAAATAAAAAGATTTCTTTAGAATGTGATCACCGAGATCATGAATGAAAACATGCTTCAACCTGTTTCTGCGGCGGGTAGGTATAGGTAATCCACGTTGTGTTGAAGAGTGAATACATTTTTTTTCTGTGTGTGGGAAAAGGAAAATATTGCTCATAGAAACAGAATAGTTAAAAAGGAAAAACAAAAATGACAGTTTTCAACACAACAAACTTAATAAGTATGTAGGTAGTAAATCAGTCTAACATCTCAACATTTAAATGTGCAAAGTGCAAATCTTTTTTCAAGCCGTATGTATTTTGCAGTACAATTATTTTCGTCTGTACGGGATTTATATCAACAGTATTCTTACGTAAGTACCTATTCACATGGGCTTTTTACTAAATTGCGCATCCAGAGTGACGGGTAAATTGTATATGCATAAAAAAGAGAAGGGTAGATTCTTCTCAAAATATGCTGATGCACCAGTTTCAATAAATTTATATTCTCAGACTCAGCATATGTGAGTGAGAGATAGATGGATTTTAAAGGTGTGAGATAGGGAAAGGAAGATTGAAATGAAAAGAGTTTTTCTTTATAATATGAGCATGTCATGGCTATGAATGAAAAAAGGCTTCAGTAAAATGATCATGTTACGGGCAACATTAGAAACAAAAAGGGGAAAGCGATGAAAAACTACGTCAGCACATATACCTAATGTATACTTTCATTACCAAAGCTATTTATTTCCATTGGTTGTAGAACCTAAATAAAAACATAAAATACAGAGACATTTTTGATTCTCTATTATCTGCGAAGAATTTCAGAAATGCAATTTTAAGGAAACAGAACTTTTATTTGTCATTTCTCAACGCCCGAGGTTTGAAGCCACATTTCGTTTTGCAATTTTAAAGGTCGCGCTTAATGACACATGTTATCGTAAAGTCGATCAAAAGCCCATCAAAGCCCGACCGACCGAACGCGTGATTGTGATTTGGCCATTACTTTGCAACTTTGTAAAATACGAATTTAAATGCAAAGTTCTTTTTTTAAATTGGTGAAACAACTTTTCACTTTTCAAAAATAGTCTGAAAAAATTGAAAAGTGAAAAGTCTTTTCACTTTGCAAATTTTGCAAAACACCTCGCACTTTTACTTTGCAGGAAATTATTTTTTCGCAAAATTGCAAAGTGAAAAGTGAAAAGTGTTTGGTGAAATAGGCCCCCCAGCTCTTTACTTTTCGAGAAAAACTAAAACAAATAAAACGCACGACTGGATCGCACAAACTTGCTCTTGTAGTAAAAGTTTCTTCGAATTTCAAAGATTGAGCGTATTAAAAGTAAATAATTTTTTTATGGGATCCTTAAGTTCAAACTAATATTATACATTATAGAGCTTAAATTGAAAAATTATTAAAAGGCAATGTTTTGAATTAAAATCAACCCTTTTTTAATTTCATAGTTATCTAACAATAACAATATATTTTAATAATTGCATATATTTTCATTTGAATTGTATGACAGTTTTATTTTTATATATTAACAAACTTTGTATAGTTACACTATTTTTTCAATTGCTCTCTTTTTACCGATTGACTGTCAATACATATGTCATTGTAATCTTCCGTATTCCGTTGCTCTTGCTAAAACTAGGTCACTTGTAAAAGAACTTTTGGACGATCAACACATTAAGTAAGAAGCAGCAGCAAAGAGAGATCATTTTTTATACATACATATTTGGACATCACACAATTTATACGTAACACATTATACATATCACACTAATTAAATTTATATTAATTCAACAATTGAATTTATTCTTTTTTTATTATAAAATTAACACACCTTACACATAATCAACACATAACACAATTTACACACAAAAACAGTCCACATTAAATTCATTCATAAACATGGTCCTTCGGAGTCCGGATGCATTTTATATGTAAATCTGTGCAGTGCGCGGTTAATAAGTGACTTATAAATTTTTGTTGAGACAGTTTTAATTAATTTGTCTCCAATATGATGATGATATGATGAATTATTTGTGCGTATAATATTCCTTTTTAAAAACTACGGTATTTATATAATTTTGCATACATACTTATATATACATACATATATACAGAACACGTGATATAGAATTTTAAAGAACATTCGATCACTTTCGAATCTTTCTATCAAACAGTTATCTTGATTAAGATTACACCATTTTACAACAGTAAAGGCAATTTTTCGGTTGTTTTTCGGGAGTTCTTTTTGATTTTTTTGATCTATTAACTATGAGCATTCAACTTGTGAAGGGAAAGCGTGGTCGCGCGAAAGCTTCCATATCGCTACAATTAGTTTTCGCGGAAAATATGACTACTGATACGACCCTTGCGTCTCTAGAAATTCATTTATCGAGGCTTAATGAAGCTTGGTCTAATTTTATTGCACTTTCAGACCAAATGTACCAATTCGTCAACGATCCAGGTTTTGTAGATCCCGAAACAGAATTTGAGGATTATGAATCAAAATATTTGAAAACTCATGCGATATTGACCACCGCGATTCGTGATAAAACTCCTTTGCCCGAGCCTGCTCCGGCCCTCAACGTAGCGTCTTTATCTGATTCTCTTTCTGCGCAACAAATTAAATTCTTAAAAGATATCGAAACAACAAAGGTGTCGAAATCTGTACAGTTGCCAAAACTTGTTGTTCCCACATTCAATGGCGATTACAAGGATTGGCCGGGTTTTAAGGATATATTCATGGGAACGATCGATTCAAATCCAACTCTTACTGGCACTCAAAAGTTCCAGTATTTAAAATCGTTTCTTGGCAAGAAACCTGCCGAATTATTCAAAAATACTCCCTGTACAGAAAAAAATTACTTAGAAGCTTGGGATAAATTAGAGGAGCGGTATGATAAATCTAATTTAATCATACAATCTTTTATTCAAACTTTCTTGTCGTTGCCTTCGGTTAAAGCTACAAATGCCGCGTTGCTTCGTAAAATTTTTGATCAAGCGGATGAAGTAATACGGGGTCTTAATTCATTAGAAGCTACTACGAGAGATCCGTGGATTATTTATATTTTGTTGCAAAAACTTGATTATGAAACAAAACAAGATTGGGCTCAGGAGATAGGGTCTCGAACCGACTGCACCATCCAAGAGTTTCTTGATTTTTTACAAACTAGATGTAGTTGTCTTGAAGCTTGCGGTCCACTTGAGTCATCTTCTGCCAAGCAAACAATCAATGTTCAAAAAGGTGTTCGGTCTCATATGGTTGAGACTTCGATAGGGTGTCCAAAATGCAAGGAAGATCACCACCTTTCATCTTGCAAATCATTCACTTCGCTTAGTTTGGAAGCTCGTCGTGAATTCGTCAAGGAGAATAAACTTTGTTTTAATTGTTTCCGTTCTGGACATTCGTCAAATAGATGTCGTTTTTATTTACGATGCAAATTGTGCAACAAGCGCCATAATACGTTGGTTCATCCTACTGAAAACGTAGCTCCAACAACTTCAGCTGGTGTTTCTTCGTCAGTCAACTCTTCTATGCCCACTAACTTAAATTGTCATTCGCTGGAATCGTCTTTTCATTTTTCTACTCTGCTTCCTACTGCTGTCGTCATGGTGCAAGATAAACATGGAGCTCACCATAAAATTCGCGTATTGTTGGATACTGGATCGCAAGTCTCTTTTGTTACAGAGCAGGTCGTTCAACGTTTGGGATTACTTCGTAAGCCGTCGCGAATTCCTATAATGGGTGTTGCGTCCACTTCTGCTGGTGTTACCAATGGTTTGGTAACTCTAAATTTATTTTCGCGTTTTGATACTAACAATATTGAAATTGATTGCTATGTCATCTCTAAATTAACTTCGCTTCTTCCGCCAGCCTCCGTCTCTCATTCAATAACTGAACCTTATATGTCGCTTGAATTAGCTGATCCTAGTTTCAATAAGCCAGGTCATATTGATATTTTGATAGGGGCAGACAGGGTGTTCGATGTCATCAAATTTCCTTTCACTTCAGAAAACATAGATGTTCCTAATTGTATTCCTACAATGTTTGGGTTGGTGATAGCTGGCGACATTGAGCAGCAGCGTTCATTCTTCAAACAGGAAGTTAGGACATTTTGTACGCAGCTTGATTTTTCGCAGGAATTTGATTTGGAACGATTTTGGAGATTGGAAGAAGTTCATTCTCGACCAAGCCTATCACTTGAAGAACAACAGGCCGAAGAGCATTTTGTTGCAACTCACGAGCGAACAGCCGACGGACGGTACATAGTTCATTTGCCATTTAAACCAAATTTTAATTCAAAACTATGCAACTCATTTGGTATAGCTTTAAACCGGTTACGCTCTATGGAACGCAGGTTCATAGCCAATCCTGATTTAAAAACCCAATATTTACGTTTTATTAATGAATATCGCGAATTAGGCCACATGGAGGAAATTCCACAGAATGAAATTACACAGCAATCTTCCAACTGCTATTATTTTCCTCACCATGCAGTTTTAAAAAATGATAGTTCAACTACCAAGTTAAGGGCAGTTTTCGACGGTTCGGCGAAACCTCATCAGACAGACAAATCTTCTCTCAACGAGCTTCTTCTTGTTGGCCCTACTATTCAGCACGACATTTTCACTATTTGTCTTCGGAGTCGTCGTCATGTTTTTGTTATATCAGGGGATATAGAGAAAATGTTCCGTCAAATTTTGGTTTCACCGAACGATACTAACTATCAACGAATTATTTGGCGTTCTTCTCCAGAAGAACCATTGAAACATTATAAGTTATTAACCGTGACCTACGGAACTTCAGCGGCTCCTTTCTTATCAGTACGCACCCTGAAACAACTTGCGCTGGATTATGAAAAAACCCACTCTAGAGCAGCCAACGTTATCCTTAACGATTTTTACGTCGATGACGTTTTTACAGGAGCGGATTCCATAGATGATGTCATTTATCTTCGAAAAGAGCTTGTGGAGATTCTGAAGCTTGGCGGATTCAACCTGCGGAAATGGACCACCAATTGCTGGCCTCTTTTACTCTCTTTACCAGAGGATCAACGTGAGATGTCTCCAGTGGAGTTTGAAGAATCTAGCGTGATCAAGGTGCTTGGTCTTCGTTGGTGCCCATCCAAGGATTGCTTCTCTTATAAAGTATCCCTTTCTCAGCCGACTTTATGTACTAAACGCCGTATACTCTCCGACGCGTCACGAGTATTTGATCCGTTAGGATTCCTGGCTCCAGTTGTAGTCGCCATCAAAATTTTCTTTCAGGATCTATGGCGAGAAAAAATAGGCTGGGACGACGATGTTCCAGAAGAACTTGAGAATCGATGGACTACTATCCGTGATGAACTCCATTTGGTGGAGTCGATTTTAATTCCAAGGGTTATGTGGTCAAATAGGACCAACAAGGAGCTGCATGCATTTTGCGATGCATCATTGGACGCATATGCCGCTGTCGTTTATTGTCGTAGTGTTGACAGAAATGGGAACGTAACTGTTTCTATTGTAGCAGCTAAAAGTAGGGTTGCTCCGATTAAAGTATTATCCTTGCCTAAATTAGAACTTTGTGGCGCTCTTTTATTAACCAGACTTATAGATAAAATAAAGATTTCTTTACAGGAAGCAAACATTCGAGTTTTTGCCTGGACCGACTCGTCAATAGTACTTCACTGGCTATCCGCTCCTCCTAAAAAATGGTCGGTCTTTGTTGCTAATCGGACGTCAGAAATTCAGTCTTCAATACCATTCAAATCCTGGAATCACGTACGTTCGGCGCACAATCCAGCAGATATCGCTTCACGAGGTATTTCACCGTCGCTGTTATCATCAACGGATATTTGGTGGCAAGGACCATGCTGGTTAAAAAAGCAACCTACTGAATGGCCACTCTCGCAATATAATGTAAACGATATTCCTACTGATGTTTTGGAGCAAAGAAAAAGTTCAAAGGTTCAGGTATTCGCTTCAAATTTTAAACCCAAAAACATAATTGATGATTTAGTTTCTAAATGTTCAAACTGGTTCAAACTAATAAGAGTAGTGGCATTTATTTTTAGATTTTATCGAAATATTCGCTTTAAAACAAATCGAACATCTTTCCCTTACTTGTGTGCCCAAGAGATTAATGACGCTAAGACTGTGGTTATAAAATGTGCTCAGCTTTCGCTATTCGGTTCGGAAATAAGCCTTTTGAAAAAGGCAAAAGAATTGCCTAGCAAAAACAGATTACTAACTCTAAACCCGTTTCTTGATAAATCTAATGTTCTTCGCGTTGGTGGGCGTATAACGAACTCTGTTTTAAAATATAGTGAAAAGCACCCAATAATTTTATGTAAGTCGCATCCTATATCTGAACTCATAGCGCGTTCCATTCACATACAGTACCTACACGCCGGAGTAACACTTATGATTGCCCTTTTAAAACAAAACTATTATGTTCTCGGCTGCAGAAATTTGTTACGCAAAATTGTTTTTAATTGCACTACCTGCTTTCGACAACGTCAAACAATATCGAATCAGCTGATGGGCGACTTGCCAGCAGAACGCGTTCGGTTTTCGCGTCCATTTAGCAAGGTTGGGTGCGATTATGCCGGTCCTATTACCCTTCGCCTCAATCGTGGACGGAATCCCAAGTTTGTCAAGGCCTATATCGCATTATTCGTGTGTTTTGTCACTAAAGGTGTACACATTGAACTCGTAAATGATTTATCTACGGACGCATTTCTCCTAGCCCTTGATCGGTTCGTGGCGCGACGCGGAAGGCCATCAGAGATCTGGAGCGATAACGCAACTAATTTTCACGGGGCAAAAAGAAAACTTGGTGAACTGTTCGATCTTCTTTTAAATCAACAACGCAACAGTATCATCGTAGATTACCTGTCAAAGGACCAAATTTCATGGAAATTCATCCCGCCCTCCGCACCTCACTTTGGTGGATTGTGGGAGGCTGGAATAAAATCACTTAAGGTTCACCTCAAACGCGTTATCGGTGAACACAGGTTGACCTTCGAAGAGATGTACACTCTTTTAACGAAAATTGAAAGCTTACTCAATTCGCGCCCGATGTGGCAAACATCAGACTTCGAACCCGCTGCCTTAACTCCGTCACATTTTATGATTGGAGAATCGTATTCTGCAGTCCCTTCACCCGATATTTCGCTAAATGATGTTTCGATTAGAAATAACTGGTCTCTTTTACAGGCACTCATGCAAGGGTTTTGGAAGCGCTGACCCCAAGAGTACCTAACGTCTCTACAAAGTCGACCAAAATGGCAAAAGGCGAAACGCAATCTTGAAGTAAATGATGTGGTTTTATTAAAGGAAAACAACATTCCTCCATCTAAATGGGTTCTTGGACGAGTGACTGAAGTTCATCTTGGACAAGACCATAAATGCCGAGTTGCAACCGTCAAGACAATTAATGGCAGCTACGTACGACCAGTGGTGAAACTTGCTCCCTTACCGTTTACTGAAAGACCGGAGTCTTCCAGGGGGGGCTGAATGTTTTGAATTAAAATCAACCCTTTTTTAATTTCATAGTTATCTAACAATAACAATATATTTTAATAATTGCATATATTTTCATTTGAATTGTATAACAGTTTTATTTTTATATATTAACAAACTTTGTATAGTTACACTATTTTTTCAATTGCTCTCTTTTTACCGATTGACTGTCAATACATATGTCATTGTAATCTTCCGTATTCCGTTGCTCTTGCTAAAACTAGGTCACTTGTAAAAGAACTTTTGGACGATCAACACATTAAGTAAGAAGCAGCAGCAAAGAGAGATCATTTTTTATACATACATATTTGGACATCACACAATTTATACGTAACACATTATACATATCACACTAATTAAATTTATATTAATTCAACAATTGAATTTATTCTTTTTTTATTATAAAATTAACACACCTTACACATAATCAACACATAACACAATTTACACACAAAAACAGTCCACATTAAATTCATTCATAAACAGGCAACATAATTCGAAATAAATTTATTAAAAGAGTTTTCTTAAATTGTTTTGAGAGCTAAAACAAGTACACTATCTGATTTCTTTAACTACTTAATCTTAGTTTTGCAGAAAAAAAAAAAAAAATAAAATCGTAAGAGCGTTTTTTTTTAAATTAATTTTTTTATATATGAAATTTTGTAAACATTTTTAAGAAAAAAAATTGGTACACAATTTTTTAGTATTTATTTATGTTGAATTAAAAATTAAATTTCAAAAAAAATTATCAACCCGTTTTTGAAATATCGAATTTTTTTTTAAATCCAAAATTTGTTTTTTTTTTTTTTGGAAATTTTGATATGCAGTATTATTTCAACTTTTGAGACGCTTTTGTATAAAAAATTTAAGTTAAATCGGCTACACACATAATGAGATAGTCCAAAATAAAGAAAAGGGTACTATGATAGGCACTGTTAATAATGGTTAACTGTAAATGTTTTTGGTAGATCGTATACCATACTAATATTAGTATTTAGAACAATTTTAATCATAATCGTAGGAGTCGTTTTCGAGAAAACTTATATTTTCTGTAACGTTTTTTTAACATTTATATGGAAGGTACCGTTAATTTTGACTATAAGAAAAAGTTTTTATCAAAATATTTTAGATAATGTTAAAAAACCCCATGTTACCAAGTTTTATAAAAATCAAAAAAGTCGTTTTCGAAATATTTGGTTTTGAAAAAAAAAAAAATTTTGAAACATTTTTTGAAAATCCAAACAAAAGTTTTTGGAAAATTTCGGTATACAAATTTTAAAATTTTTCAGAAGCATCTCCATAAAAAAAAAAATTTGTCCAAAAAACGCGAGAGGTCCCAAGTTTAAATAAAATCGACCTATGCGTTTAGGCTGTAGGCGAATGGATAAATGCGAGGCCCAATTTTTTTGTCTTCCCTATTATTGTAAAGTCAAGTTTGATCAAAATCTCGAGTTCGATTTTTTACGAATCCAAACCTCAAGTAAAAATTCAAAATTTTCATTGCAAATTAATTGTCCCTCAACATGCAATTTCATTCTGTTAGCAGGTTGTAGTTTAGATTAAGCATGCATTTGGGTTAGCCGTAAACAATGCGGTCATTTAGATCTTATTGATGGTAGTTTAAGTACTAATATCACCAAAATCTAATATAGAAATCGAAAGTACCCTTACAAACAAAACTCTGACTACATACATGAATATTTCATTACTTCGAATACAATCTCTCTAACTAAACATCCAACAACAATACAGCAGATCCTATAAGGATTACGGATTAATGTGTGCATATCTATTTAATTGTCATTAAGTCATCCCCATGCTTTTGTGTGCCTCTCGTGCTCATGGCTGCAATCGAAACATCATAACAACAAGTTCATTAACAATACTTTGGAGCAACTATAAGGCACACAAATAGCCACACAGTGCCTGCCACAAGAGTGTATTTAAAGACCCGAATCACATTTAGAATCCCGTCCAGATGCAAGAAGACCAGAGTAGAGTATGCATGTACCAAACCAGAGATCCTTTCTTTCGATAATATACAGACTTCACTTAACCAATAGGAGAGAGGGGCACACTGCAATATTCACCGATAGTAATTGCATTACAGGATGAAAGGTCCGTTTCCTCCTTTCCTATCAATGTGCCCATAGAGATAAAGCTATTACCGGCCAAAGTACAATTTGAAAACGATGAGATTGAGAAAATTAACTGCTCCTTGGAGACTAACCCTTAATTGCGCTGTTATATTGACCGGTAGTTAGGTCAAATTGCGAATAGTGCGTGTTACGGGTTAATGGAGAGACTCCTGGTTCTGAAAATTTTGTTAAAAGATTGTTTTTATGATAAATTTCAAAGTTAATTAATGATTGGAAAATCTAAAAGTTTTTGGACAAATTGAACGGTCGAAAGGTTTTTCGACAAAAATAATGGTGATGGTTAAAGATTTGCTGATAAAGTTGGTTTTGGTTAATAAACTAAGGACATAACTACAACTATTAGCTTTGTTTTATTTAATGGTATGAATTATAGTGAATTATTTAGATGCTAGATTGGTAGATTCAGATTAATTACTAGAGGACGGTAAGCGAATGAACGATAGCCCTAACAACGGACGACAGGAAGAACTATTAAGGTTTTAAAATAGTCAATTCATTATTGGAAGACACGAGAAGTTGTCATATATTGCATTTCCACATCCGAAGACAAGGAATTTCAAGAATATCTTAAGCTAATCAGCGTAAGCCATGACCTTAAAAATGCAATTGGACGAAAGTTAGGAGGGGATGACGATTGGTTTTTTTTTGTTTTGTTTTTGGGAATAACTGGTGGAGTTTGGTCAGCGTTGAAAAATGCTTCCTCAAGACAATGGAAGGGCTTCTTACTATTTAATCCAGCAAATTTATTTACATTAATATCTTTTAGAACTTTAGCAACTAACCGAGTTTAAGAGAATATTCTTGCATTGCAACTTTAGGCTATGATATCTTCTAATTTTCCAGACCGAAAAGCCTGCTGTTTCGAATGCCTCATCACGGAGTCGTGATCGTCATATTCTACGTTAAGGAAATTTTAAAGGCTGTAAAACTGGTAACTTTTATGAAAAATACTTTACAGGGTGTTTCGAAATTTGTTGCTTAATGAATTCTGAAAAGTTCCCGATTGTAGTAGCAAATTGTATTTTAAAGCTAATCCGTTATGTAGTAGTAGTAGTAGTGAAATTAAGTGTTTTTTTTTAAATGCAAAACAGTATTGAAATTCAATATGTCTTCAATTGGATTTGAATATTAAATATATTCAAAGCATTATATTTAAATACCATTTTGGACTGGTCATATATGCAACCCAAAAAATATTAAATTTAACGCCAGGATTTTTAACCGTGTATGTTACCGTAAAATGCCCAAATAATGAATTTTTAGAATTTGCCGGTAAATCATAGAATTTCTCAGCACCATTGGTAGGTTAGGTTTGGAGGGGTGATAATACGACAAGCCGCATGATCTCACTCGGATCTCAGTGGATCCATTGTGCTCCCCAGGACATATGTAAGGTAGGTTTAAGGACGGGTAAGGAGAGGAGTTAGTGGAGCTTAGGGGCTAGGTGTACGTATGGGAGCCTCCCTAAACCATTTTGAGTTCTGAACGAATTTCAAAATGTTTTTTAGTGGCAAACATGAGATATCCCCCAATTCGTCAAAAAAGTATTCCCCGAGGGCTGTCTTTCTGGCTCTGGCTAGGCTGGGGCATTCACATAGAAAGTGATAGGAGCCCTCTTCCGCCTCTTTATCCTAACACCCTCTGCATAAATCAGATGTGGTGATACCCATTCTGCTCATGTGGGTTCCCATTGAGTTGTGACCCGTTAGGATTCCCACCAAGAGTGACAGTTGAGGTCTGCTTAGCTTGAGAAGGTAGTCTGTTTTTTTCTTAGAGATTTCCGGCCATAGATTCCTCGAGATCCGACAGGTATCAATTGCTGACCATCTGTCATTTGTGGCTTGTAGAAAACTATTGTGAATTCTACTTTTCTCTTGTTCCATTGGTAAGAATTGTTCTAGAATATACCGGTAAATTTTAGAATTTCATTATTTCGGCTTTTTACAGTATATAGTTCACTGTAGTTTTAGTGGACCACAATAATTTTATATAAAGGGTATTCACGACCCAGTCTAGTAAAATTGCAAAATTTTATTTTTTTTAGAAGATCGTGAACGCACTTTTTCTGCAGAAAATACATAAGTATACGAACAACAGCTGACAGCAAGAATGACATTTGGTTTGCTATAAAAGACACGTTTGCAAATTTTACACTCTACTGTTGCAAAAGTATACCCTCAGTATATGTATTTTGTTGTTGTTTTACAACGATATGCCCAGTTAAGCGCTCAATACACGATACAATTATTGTGCCGATTATCGTAATCGCAAGCGATGATTGTAGGCAGACCCGGGCATATACAAACACTTCTATCATTGCTGCTAAATATATTTGTGTCAGTACGGTAGCCATCGACTAAAAAAAATCTAAATTAGGAGCCGAACTGCCGTGTCTGGGCGTAACGCATTGGTCGTAAAAGACTGCCCTTTGAATTTTTATTTATTTATATTTTTTTAAGCCATTAATTAATTAGTTGGTCAGTTTATATTTCAGAGATATCAGAGGAATCCATTTTCTCAGAAATATAAATAAGTTTTGTATTTTCATATTTTGTACTTATTATTAATACTTAATGTATATGTATGTGTTTTTTAATTTGTTTGTTTATACGTATCTATTTTAATTTATTTATTTATTTCTTTTTATTATAAGTTCACACATTTTAAGATTGTTTTGAATATTTCAGTTGTATACTCATATCCAATTTCTGTAAACTGTCGAATATATACAAACATGTATACAAAAAAAATAAGAACTCAATTAAATCTAATGTAAAAAATAAAAAAAAAAAAAAATAATAAAAAAAAGATTTATGTTTTTATTTAAATACCAGTTATACCAAGAAAAAATATAATTTTCTTTATGCACTACCTTATGCACTCAAAACTAATAAAAAAAATTTAAAAACTAATTTTTGTGACCTTAAAAATTAATATATTTTGACTAATCCAAACTAATTTTTGTTTTGTTGTTTTTTTAGTTTCACAAAAACTAAAAAAGATTGTAGAAGCATTTAATATTTCAAAAAAAAAAAAAAAAAACAGTGGCAAAATTTTGGAAAAAAATTATCATAAAAAAAATTCACAATTTTAAAAAAAAATTTGACTTTTAAATTTAATTTCTCAAAACTTTTTCCATGAAAAGTAGTAAAAGAATGAAAAATTAACCTTCAAAAAAACTATAGCGCATCATTGTTTGTGATTTGTTGATTTTTAATCATTTTTTTTTTTTTCATTTTCAGTCAACTTTTCAGAAATTGACCGCTCAGCCTCAGCGGGTGGGGATTGTATTCGATGTTGACGCTGACTTTTCCGTCCGGAACAAACGTATCTTGCGTGTAAGATCGAAAAACGATATTTGATTGAATTTTATACCAAAAGCTTTTCCTATATACGCATTTCTTCCAAAGAGACAATTTTTCAATATATTTCACCGTTAAAATTTTTAAAATGTTGAATTTTAATTCAGTAATTAATTAAAACTTAATACTGCATCAGTTATTACAGAGGTTAAATTTACGATAAAAGCAAACAAAAGCCATAACATTAACCTTATACACAATTCTGGTAGGTATAAATTTCGCAATAATAAAAACCAACATAAAATCCCAACCCGGTAAATAATAATAAATCAATTTTCCGCACCTGTTTTTTAGTGTTTCTCATCCCCTCTGGGGTAGGTAAGTATATGGAAGTACTGTACATAGGCAGGTACGGGCACAAAGTCATCTGCAATAATAATATTTCAACAATCGTGCGCCGTAGCCGTGCAAAATTTATGTCTCGTAAATCCTTTGTGATGGGGTTTTGGAAAATTATGAATTCGGTTTTTTTTGAAAAGAGTTGGGGATCAGAAGTCAACGTTTTACACCAAAGCACGACCTCAACATAACCAAACAAACCTTCGCATAGCCAGCTAGCGCCAGGATAGCTTGAATTTAATACCAGAAATGATAATCCCTATAAAATGTTGTCATGGTTGTGTTGGGAATGGAATACACTATGTATTCACAATACAAGCAGAATAGAGGTATTATTACAAGCAGTCACCTGGAAATGAGATGTTGAATTCAACCAGGAAGACATTATCCCCGAATGCACGCTCGCTTTAGAAACTGTCAACTTATTTACATGGCTGCTTAGCAATGTGCAACCAAGCAGTCTGTGGCAGCGTTGTCTTCCAGGAATCATGCCGCCAAATTAAATAGGCGAAGCGTCAGTTGTCTCCTCTTAAATCGAAAAAAAAAAAAAAAAAAACAATGGTCATTGTCAGCGCAAGACAACCTAACCCATTCGCAACGCCACCGCGCGCCTATTTAAAATATATTTAAGCAAACAAATAAAAACAAACAAAATTTAAAATTTGCTGAGTTGATTTATTGCGTTAATTTTTTAAATTCATGGCGCATCATATCACCCAGGCGACTCTAGCAAGTTGGGGACTGAAAATTAATTTTATGTTCTATTTTAGTTGATTTGTGAGAGATGGATTTGGCAACTTCAAGGTGGTAGTGCTGATGGCCGATGATGGGTTCAAAAAAAAAAAAAAAAAGCATTGGGGCCGTAATTTTAAAATCTGGGTAGTGATGGCCAAGAGTCGTGGAAGCGAGGCAATAAAATGCTAAGGGGACATAATTATGGACGCTTGCGTCTAGGAATTTCTACAACAACCGCTTGCGAAAAAAATTTCCGTAAAGATTGAAAGACCCTTTATAATCAAAAAAAATTACACAATGAATAAAGACAACGTTATTTTTCTGTAAATATGCACCTACGAGTATAATGCATTCAGTTTCCTTACCAAATAAAATTTCTGAAATTACAAGAAACGAAGACTTTTAAGATAAAATTGTAAAAACCAAAGAGAAAGAGACAATATTAAATACCTACATAATTTAAACATATCGCTGTGCCTTGCCAACCGCACAAAGAGTTTATGGCAATACACACCGCATTGTTCGCGACAACCTGGAGCCATTTATAACCTTTCCTTAGTTAAAGTATAGAAATAAAGAAATATCCTTACCCTCTGAAGTCATCTTCGGAAGCACTGTCACTCGACCTTGCCAAAGACACAATTCTTCGCAACCCACAAACTCAAACCTTAACAAAACCAAACCACTTCGAAATGAAACGAAAAATCTCATTTTCACATTTATGATTTTTCGTTCTTAACATCTCCACATTTGCCGCGTCACCATCAGCCTTGCACTTATACGCAATCCTTGGTGGAGCACATACGCTTGCTGTCATTCATATGTACCCTTTCTTCTAATGTCATGTATGTATGTACGTAAAAAGGTCCTTGGTTGTCTTTACTTTCATTCTCAATGTTAGTTATCGCTTTCTTCGGTGGAAGCTTCAAGGATTGGGAAATCAACGTCTTCCACACATTTCTATACTCGGAATGGAAATAAATTCTTTAGCTTTCCTGATGGCTTCTACGGAATGCGCCAGGAGAAAAATTATCCATATTTTGCCAGATCGACCGCATATTTCAAATGTAGAGGTAGTACCCTTGCTAGCCGCCTAAGTGTCGTTCCTTTTGCTATATAAAATAGAACATGGTGTATAGGTATAGGTTAGGTACTCGAAATGGAGTCATTGCATTGCAAAAAGCCAAAAATCTAAAATGACTAGACAGCGAGGGCAAAAATGAGACAATGAGTTGTGGATGCGCGTATACCTTTGGCGTCTGGGATGCCCTCTCGGTAAATTTATGTCACCCCAGGG